>NADL03000515.1:0-651078 GCA_002205965.3 Kappaphycus alvarezii | reverse complement strand
ACATAACTGATTTTGGATGCAGTCGGTCCAATCTTCATCATAATTAGGAACCTCATACATATGATGGAATCACATAACTGATTTTTGGATGCAGTTGTACAAACCAATATCATAACTAGAACCACATACGTATGATGGAATCACATAACTGATTTTGGATGCAGTTGTACAAACCAATATCATAACTAGAAACCACATACGTATGATGGAATCACATAACTGATTTTGGATGCAGTTGTAAAACCAATATAACTAGAAACCTCATACATATGATGAAATCACATAACCGATTTTTGGATGCAGCTGGATAAAACCCTTAATCATAACTAGAATCCTCATAATAATATAAAATCAAATACCTCTTTCTAGCAGTCATGACAGTATTGCCATAATTGATTCCTACTGTACAAACTCAGGTATAGTAAGGAGTACAGTACTTGGTATATTACGATGTACAGTGCGAAGTACAGTTCCTCATTTGGCACTAGTACAGTACGTGTACAACACTGCAAAAAGGTTTCTCTCTTAGCTGTACCACGTGTACATCACATACACAACTGCCACCACGTACACGTGTACATAGCTTTCCTCAGCATATCTCTCATACAGTATACTCATCATCCACTTATAGTACCCTACCCTACGTAAAATCACCCCATAAACAACATTTTGCCCTCTAAATCGCTGATCTCTCAAAATCGTACTTTCGTCCCTGGGAACTTTGGATTTTTCCGGAATGCCTTAGCGCCACCCTTCATTCGACACGTGTGCATGTGTACACGTGGAACATGCCTCATGCCTCTTATGAGGTTTGGCACCGATGTGGGGTCATGTGATCGTCTTGCCAAATCAACAACACCCCCCTCGATTACATGACCTAAGCATCGTGCAGCTCTCCGAGGCCTAGAGATTTTATGCATTGTATGAATGAATGCGACCAAGAGGCTTGGTGAGTATATCTGCTGGCATATCTGTAGAAGGTACGTGAAACAGTGAAACAATCTTTCGAGTCACAGCATCTCGGACAAAATGATATGATATGTCAATGTGCTTATTTCGCCTGTTCACTCCTTCGTTACCCGCAAACGCTATTGTACCAGCATTATCACACCCGATTGTAACTGTGCTGTCTTTCGACTTTCCCAATGCGTCTGCAAGAAGGCACCTGAGCCAAGCTGCCTCTTTGCAAGCCTCACACAGTGCAATATACTCGCTTCGCATGTGGATTTCGCAACGACCGTTTGTCTCCTAGATGACCAACTAATAGCTCCCCCACACAGTTTGAACACATATCCACTGGTGGACTTTCTCGAGTCCAAGCAACCACCCCAGTCTGCATCGCTGAAGCCCTCTAGAGTTTGCACTGGGAGATTTCCATCTAGAATTACACCTAGTGAGAGCGTTCCTTTGATATATCTCAGAACTCGTTTGGCTGCTTGCCAGTGGTCCTCGCGAGGGTTCTCACAGTGTTGGGACAGTTTTCCCACCACATATGCAAGATCTGGACGTGACCCTACCATAAGAAACATTAAGCAGCCAATGATCTGTCGATATGGTACATCGCAATACGGGCTAGTTGACATCTCAGGGTGTAATCCTTGTTCCATCGGAGTCCTCACGGGATTGCAACTGGCCATACCAAAACGTTTCAAAATGGACTTGGCATACTCTGTCTGCGAGATATAGATCCGTCTAGGGACCCTTTTTCTACTTATTTCAAGCCCAATGCACTTTTTGGCCTCGCCTAAATCTTTCATCTCAAATCTCTTGTTCAGTTCACCTTTCATCCAGGTCACGGCTTTCAGGTCACTTCCCGCAAGAAGCAAGTCATCCACATATAGGGCAATCAGCATAACGCCTTTTTCTGATATGTTTGTATATAGACAGGCGTCACTTCTCGTAGTCTTGAAGCCAAGAGTGTGAATAAGGAAATCGTCAATCTTTTTGTGCCATTGTCGACTCGCTTGCTTAAGACCATAGATAGCCTTGAGAAGTTTGCAAACATGATTGGGCCTGGAAGAGTCAACGATACCTTCAGGCTGCTCCATATAAATATCCTCTTCTAAGTCACCGTTCAGAAAGGCCGTGACCACGTCCATTTGATGAAGCTCTAAATCGAAGTGGGCTACAATCGCCAACAACAATCGAATCGTTGTAAATTTGATCACCGGCGCAAAAGTCTCTGAGTAATCAATCCCCTCAATTTGTTGAAAGCCCCGCACAACCAGGCGACCTTTTCCCTTTTGAGTCAACGTGCCGTTATCGTCCGGCATGTCCTTTACAGTAAATACCCAGCGAGAAGTTAGAATATTGGCACCTTCCGATCGTGGAACTAGTGCCCAGGTTTTGTTTTTGCGTTGGGACTCTAGCTCCTTATCAATCGCTTTCTGCCAGAACTGTGGTTGTGGTCCACCCATCGCCTCTTTAAAGGAGTTCGGTATGTTGATGTCGCCACAGGAAGGTGTGAGTAAGCTGGTTCCCACCAGGCCTGTCCACCACTGTCGGGGTGGGCGTCGTGAACGAGTGGAGCGGCGAGGTTCCACATCGCCGGGACCAGCATCTTGCTCACCACTCACTTCTTCTGGTTGCAAAGTCTCATTAGTTGAGTCGGGCTCAATACCTTGACTTTGAAAGTTCTCAACCTCCGCCGGTGACCCTGTTTCAATGCCATGTTCATTATCACCATTAGATTTCAGACTCAATTTCGTCAGTATCGGTCGCCTCCACTGGGTCAACGTCCACGTCATTATCATCGGAAAAATGTTCATCGTAAGAGCAAGCCCCTGGTCTCGACTCATCGAACTGCACATCCCTGGAAATAACAATGCGATGTAAATTGTCATCCCAAATTTTGTAGGCCTTAGTTCCCGGCGGATACCCAACAAACATTCCCGTTGTTGCGCGGTCGTCAAGTTTACGCACCTCATTACCAGGCACCTTGTACCAGCATTGACATCCAAACACACGTAGGTGAGATACATCGGGCTTTTTCTTCATCCATAGGTGAAATGGAGTAACGAGACCACCCAAAGCTCTTGTCGTGACACGATTGCGAACGTAAACTGCGTTATCAAGAGCTTCAGCCCAGAAAGCTTTCGGAACCTTCATATGGGACAGCATAGACCTGACGAGATCAATCAGGGTACGATTGAGCCGTTCTGCCACACCATTCTGTTCAGGTGTGTATGCAGCGGTCGTTTGATGAACAGTTCCTTGTGACGATAGAAAGGATTGGAACTCTGAAGAAAGATACTCTCCCACGATCAGATCGAAGCACTTTCACGCGTTGACCAGTGTGTGTGAAGGCATATTGGGCAAACTTCTGATAAAAATGGAACGTTTCATCTTTACTCTTCATCGGATAGACAACACTCCAGTTTGAGTGGTCATCGATAAAAGTGACAAAGTATCTAGCACCACCTACTGACTGTACTTGGAGTGGGCCGCAGACGTCCGAATGGACCAAGTCTAGCAAATGTTTGGCCCTGCCTCCAGAGCGCTGTTTAGGAATCACAGCACGAGTTGCTTTTCCTAACACACACGCATCACATGTCACAGATTCACAGTCAGAAGATGAGCTAGCGTCTCTTGTTATATCTGAAGAGGAGATATGAAGTCCACTTACCACGTTCTTACGAGCCATGGACAATATTCCTTGAGTGTGAACGTGGGCCAATCTTTCATGCCATGTCTTCAAAGAGGCTTTGTGCGCCGAATGAACCTCGTTACATGTGTCAAGCACATACAGCTCTCCTCGACTTGTGGCAGTAGCCACGATGCAGTCACTCCTCTTCACAGTGCACTTGTCACGAACGAACTCAACGTCAAATCCATTATCGACCATCTTACGTACAGAGATTAGGGAAAAAGCAAAGCTTGGAACGTGCAGCACATTGGTGAGCTTGCATGACTTTTGAACTCCGCTCACTAAAGCGTAATGGGGACGGTCCCGACTCCAGCTACTACTGCACACGCTTTTGTTCCCATTTCTACGCGGCTGTTTGAGACCTCCCTGTAGTCGGAGAACAGTCTCTTGTCAAATGTCATGTGCGCGGAGCATCCAGAGTCGATAAGCCAAGTGTTTGAGGTTATGTTGATACCAGAGTTATCTACCTTGTTCATCAGACATATGTACTCGACTTCATTAATTTCCAGATCTTCTTGCTCTTGAGCAATCATCGCAGTAGGCTTCTGTGACTGTATACGTAGGAACCGGTCAGGTGGCGGTGGTCGCCTTCCGTTGATGTCCTTTCCCCAGCAGCGGGCAGCGGAGTGTCCATTGTGACCACAGTTGGTGCATGTCAAAGTCGAAACACGCCTTGCCTCAGGGATGTGCCCAATAAGAGCAGACTTGGCGGATTCTGCCTTCTAGTAAGCTTCATCGATGCACGTTGCTCCTCTTGGAGCAGGCGACTTTTTACATATTCTACTCCGAACGTGTTATCTTCGGATCCAAGAGCGTCAAGCGCTACAATGAGATTTTGAAACCTCTGCGGAAGACCATTGAGAACTGCCATAGCCATTTCCTTGTCATCAATGATGACTCCCATTGACTTTAAGCGAGCTGCTAGGTGTCGCACACGTCCTATGTATGGCAAAACTTTCTCATTGTCTAGCATGGTGACCGTGTAGAAGTCTCTCCGGGCCGCCAGCTTATTTAGTAATGTGTGGCGCTCAAAAACTTCCAAGATGGCGTCCCACATTTCTTTGGCTGTGACAGCATCTCTCACATGATCCAGGTGATCATCGGACAGCGACAGGCCGATGATGGCCCGGGCCTTTCGATCCCCTTGCTTCCATGCCTTGTAAGTGGAAGATTGTTCATCTTCAGGAACGGTGCCATCAGTAATATACTGTTCCACATCGCGAAGGGCCAACAGGAGCTGAATCTTCTGTTTCCACACGTAGAAATTGGTATCCGTGAGCTTTTCGATCTTCATCGATCCTCCTCCTTGATCTTCTCCGCTACTCATTGCAATATTCTAGAGGTGCTAATGTTCTGTTCGAAGATCCCAAGCCGGGGACCGATAGTCCCTTGTAGTGGCAAGCCCACCTCTATAAGAACACAGCACACGAAACTCTAGACTAAAGCAAAGGCCAAAGACGTCGCTTCAAACAAACAAATGGATCTCTTTAAATTCTCTGGGACAAAACTACTTTCAAGTGTTCCTTCCCGTTCTCGTGACGCTTGAGAACCTCGTGGGAATCGAACACTCTATCACAAGCAGTACACCTAGGGGTCTTTTTCTTGTTTTTCTCTCTAGTCCTATGACCCTTAGAATTGATGTGATCGTAGAATGTCTGTGCGCTATTGCAGCTAATATCACAGAGCTTGCAGTACCTCTTGTTCCTCGGCGGAACTCTTCGTTTAGCCTTTAGTTCCTTCTTGGCAACTCGATCGGCGAGGGCTTTAGCTTTCTTTGCCGAGAGGCGTTGAACTTTCTTTATTGGCTTATCCAGAGGTACTGACTTACGAGGGATCCTATACCTTTCCCTAGACGAGGGAAGCGCGAGCGTCTTCGGCGGCGGTCCTTCTGGTTCGAGTACTTCGATCGATTCCACAACTGTCCTCCCCACAGATGGCAAAGTCCTAACTGTCGCAGCCCTGGGCACTCGGGGCACCAGGGCTAATTCCGAGTCTAGCACAACCCCGCAAAAGCAGGCACAAAAGTGGAAGTGATCGTCAGTAACAGCTTTTGGGATTATGAGTCTTTAGACCAACCAAAAGGTGCAAAGAGAATCACTTCGATGTGCAAAGAAATGGAATTATTCAAATAGCTTACCGGAACGAGTAGACATAATCAAGAGACTGAGATAGACAAGAAAACAATGCAGAAACACACGGCGACTTACGGGGTTCAGAGAAAGAGACGGCGTTGAACTGGGCCCATAACCTAATGGGAATCGGGAGGGTGAAGGACTTTGCTGGACGGATGAAGTTGCGGGCTTGGCTACCCAGAATTTACTCGGAACTCTAAAATCCTGGCCTTAAGTACAACCTACAACTACTTTCTAACTCACTGCGTCCACTAACAGAATCCCACAAACTGAGCCATTTGAGCGGATTTCAAGATCTTGGCCCGGTGATAACAGTCATTAGGGGCAAATTTGGAACTGCTTCCAAAGTTGACAAATTTGTGTAAATAGGTTGGCCCAATACACACATCAATACAGTACCTTATTTTGCAGACTTACCGGAAACGAATTCCCTTGTGCCAAAATAACGGACTCAATCCGTCATACGTAAAATAGAATCACATAACTGATTTTGGATGCAGTCGGTCCGATCTTCATCATAATTACGAACCTCATACATATGATGGAATCACATAACTGATTTTGGATGCAGTTGTACAAACCAATATCATAACTAGAAACCACATACGTATGATGGAATCACATAATTGATTTTGGATGCAGTTGTACAAACCAATATCATAACTAGAAACCACATACGTATGATGGAATCACATAACTGATTTTGGATGCAGTTGTACAAACCAATATCATAACTAGAATCCACATACGTATGATGGAATCACATAACTGATTTTTGGAGCAGTTGTACAAACCAATATCATAACTAGAAACCACATACGTATGATGGAATCACATAACTGATTTTGGATGCAGTTGTAAAAACCAATATCATAACTAGAAACCACATACGAATGATGGAATCACATAACTGATTCTTGGATGCAGTTGTACAAACCAATATCATAACTAGAAACCACATACGTATGATGGAATCACATAACTGATTTTTGGATGCAGTTGTACAAACCAATATCATAACTAGAAACCTCATACATATGATGAAACCACATAACTGATTTTTGCATGCAGCTGGATAAAACCCGTAATCATAACTAGAATCCTCATAAATAATATAAAATCAAATACCTCTTTCTAGGAGTCATGACAGTATTGCCATAATTGATTCCTACTGTACAAACTCAGGTATAGTAAGGAGGACAGTACTTGGTATATTACGATGTACAGTGCGAAGTACAGTTCCTCATTTGGCAGTAGTACAGTACGTGTACAACACTGCGAAAAAGGTTTCTACTCTTAGCTGTACCATGTGTACATCACATACACAACTGCCACCACGTACACGTGTACATAGCTTTCCTCAGCATATCTCTCATACAGTATACTCATCATCCACTTATAGTACCCTACCCTACGTAAAATCACCCCATAAACAACATTTTGCCCTCTAAATCGCTGATCTCTCAAAATCGTACTTTCGTCCCTGGGAACTTTGGATTTCTTCCGGAATGCCTTAGGGCCACCCTTCATTCAACACGTTTGCATGTGTACACGTGGAACATGCCTCATGCCTCTTATGAGATTTGGCACCGATGTGGGGTCATGTGATCGTCCTGCCAAATCAACAACAGCAGCTTCGTAAGGCTGTGGCAAGCAATAAGAAGGTCATCCACATAGAGTGCAACAATCACAAATGTGTCTCGATCGCGATAAAAGTACACACATTCGTCCGCTTCGTTACGACTCAAGCGAAGCTCCCTCGTTAGGAACTCGTCAATCTTCTTGTGCCATCGACACGATGCTTGTTTCAAACCGTATATGGCCTTCCAAAGTCGACATACCCAATGTTCCTTGCCCTTGCGTTTAAACCCTTCTGGCTGCTCGAGGTACACTTCCTCCTCGAGGTCACCATTTAGGAATGCGTAGTCGACATCCATTTGGTGCAGAAACAATGCAAAGAATGTCACAAGTGCCAAGATGATCCGAAGTAAAACCACAGGTGCATATGTCTCGGTGTAGTCGACGCCTTCGACCTGTGAGAATCCACGTGCCACTAGTCTCGCCTTGCGCTGTTTTTTAATCTCACCGTTCGGTTGAGGTTTGTCCTTGGTCACAAACACCCACTTGGACGAAACAACGTTGTGGTCGGACGGACGAGGCACGACATCCCAGGTCTTGTACTCCATGAGTGCGTCATATTCCTTCTGCATGGCGGCGCGCCACTCGTCGTTATTCGTGCTGGACATGGCCTGATGATAAGTCGTTGGGTCCGGCGGACACGCTGGTGACATGAGCGCAGTAGTCATCCACCATTCCTTTGGTGGCTGACGCTTACGACCTGACCGGCGAGTGGCCTGAGGTTGTTGCTGCGAGTCATTTGACGTCTCCGATTCGCCATGCCCATCATTGTCTACAGTACCATTGTCGTCATTGGATCATCAGTAGTATCATTGACGCCTTCAGTAGTGTAGGAAAAACACATTGACCACTAAGCCACATGCGCTGGCATGTCAAGTGGTGCACTGAGTGAACACAAAGCCCATTTCAACACCCCCCCTCAATCAGGGGACCACAGGGTGCTGTAAGGATTCAGACATCTTACACCTCATTCCTATCACCTATAGGACAGTAAGCAATGCCGAAAACACACAAATTAAATTTTCACCAATGCAACCACTTGCGGGGCTCGAACCCGCGATGCTACCATGTATGAAAACACATTGACCACTAAGCCCCATGCGCTGGCATGTCAAGTGGTGACGGACTTGCCTTTGATTTCAACACCAACCTCACCCTTGCCGTTCTATCTCCTTTCTGTTTCTTTTATCCATCTATACTCTTTCCCTACTTCCCTTTTCATTATCTCCCCTCATCCCTCATCATCCCCTGTTCCTTTCATGAGGTTATGGGCCCAGTCCACGCTACCGGTCTTTCCGCTTGATCCGTCCCTCAACCGTGGACGTTGACGTTGAGGTAATTGCTTTCTCTGTGTTGTTGGTGCTGTTGGTGTTGTCATTTGTTGCTTTGTGGTGATTGTTGTTGGGTTCTTGTCTTTGTTAGGACCCATTCGGTGATTGTAAAGCACTCTGTGTGTGGATCCTGAGTGTTTTTGTGGTTCTCATTGTGTGTTGTTGGAATATTTTGTTGATATGAACCAACCTTAAGGTTGTCAAGCACTCTGTGTGTGGATCCTGAGTGTTTTTGTGGTTACCATTGTGTGTTGAATCAGAGCAATCGTTGTTTGTGCTCTACTACTACTGTTGAGAACAATTTTGTGTTGTCAACCACTCTGTGTGAGGATCCTGAGTGCTTTGTGTTGTCATTGCTCTGGTCATTGTTTGTTGGTTTGGTTTTCTGTCTCTTTTGTGGTGGTCGTGGTCATTCGGAAATCGGTCAGCTCGAGTTTATTGTTTGGAATTATTGGCCTTGTTGTTTGAGGAGGAATCTAGGCCTGGTTGTTGATACCCTTGCATTCTTGGAAAGCCTTCACGGCAACGGAAAGAAGAAGACAGAGTGCCGGGGGTCCGCCCAAGTTTGTCCGATTCTTTTGCCGAATCGTGGTCTTGGCAATCGGTTTTGTGATCCTCTCACCGGCTGTACTCTTTTGAGAACAGTGCCTTTGTGTAACGCGAGTTGACGGACCGTACCATACAAACCCACGCGGTTGATAACGCGAGTTATCAAAAGTCTCACGTGATTCCAGGTGGGAATCACGGTGTACCAGCCGAGTCGGTCCGTTGCAGTGGCCCTTTTGCGCGCCGGCGGGACAGAGACGCTCCTCGCTTGAACGACCGATACGTACGCGAAACACCATCCCCGTGGTCGGAGAGGGAACGACTGTCTTCTAATTCCTTACTCTGGTAGCATACCGGGTACTAGTGTTCTGCACTCGTACTTTGGTACCTGCTGGCTATACTTCTGTTGAGGTGTAGATACGTGCTGTGCACGGAAGGACGAGGCTCATTGGTGACCTTGAGTGCTTTCACACGAGTACGACGGAAGTCAAGCAACACAGTCCGGAAGGAAACGCGCCTGAGTTAGTACGGAAAGACTGTGATTGTGGTAAGACGCCCTTTGCTGCGGGGACCTTTCGGGGTAGTGGCTGAAAATTCCTGGCCGTCTACAGGTAAAGTCGCTGTGCTTACTCGTGGCACACGGATTGCGCTCAAAGTTGAAAGACCAGCACTGGCCGATATACAGGGGTAGCGCCCTAAGGCACAAGTAAAGAGGTGGTAAAGAGGAAAAGAGGAGGAAAACTAAAGAGGTAAAGAGTTGGAAATTAAACACCACGTGTCTTTGAGTAAACGCTGCAAACTTCTTATAGGGAAAGGCTTGCCGTGACAAGCGACTATCGGTCGCCGGCTTGGATACCCGAACAGAGGACTTTGCATACTCACTGCATACGTGGTAATAGAGGTTTCAGATACAAAGGTCTTGGATAAAGACGTAGTCATGGACGATCGCGGAGGCGGAGTTCGAATTGAAAAGCTCACCAACAATAATTTCCATGTTTGGAAGCAGAAGGTGCAGCTTCTTCTCGCCCTCCGGAGCTTGATGACTACATTGTGGATGACCCGCCTGAGGAATCGGATGATAGGGCTCTCAAATCATGGACTCGGGCCGACCGCAAAGCACGGGCGCTCATCGGATTGTCCCTTTCTGATGAGCACCTAGAGCATGTGCGCACTGCGGCAACTGCAAAGGAGATGTGGACTATTATTCTCAACACGTTTGAGAGGCACACACTCCTCAATAAGCTTGCGGCTCGACGCCGGTTTTACACCGCGGCTATGGACGGTAACGAGAGAGTTTTGCAGTATGTTAACCGTGTGACGCAGCTAGCAGCGACCCTGAAATCCATGGATGTGACTATTGATGACAAAGAGATAGCCATGGCTGTGCTTAATGGATTGCCACCTCGGTTCGACAATCTCATCGTTGCTTTGGATGCGCTCGGCAATGAGGACAGGGTGTTTACTTTGGAATTTGTGAAGAGCCGGTTGTTGCAGGAAGAGGAGCGTGCTCAAATGAGGGAGTCAAAAGGGACAAAATCCAATGCTGCACTCATATCCGATGCCCGTCCGAATGACTACGGCGGTAATGCTAGACAGCTGCACTGTACGAACGCGGTCATTCTGGTCACACCGCGGACAGATGCTGGGGCAAAGATGTGAACGGTAGGCGCCCGGAAGCTCCAAGGGGCTATCGTGCATCCGGTTCTCGTAGTGGCAGAGCATTAATAATCATCGAAACGAGAAAAATCGCCCGAAAAGAGATCAGCAGGCGTTCGTAGGTGCAAATGTATTTGATTCGACTGATTCTCATCCTTCAGCAGATAGTGGGGACAGCTTGATGAAAATTGTTTGCCTCATGTCACGAATTAAACAGGCCGGGATTTCGGCCGGAACTTCCTCTTGGTACGCAGATTCCGCATGTACCCATATGACTTACGATAGGAGTGTTTTCACGAATTATACCGAATTTCTGCAGCCTCAGTCGAAATGGGAACTAAAGCCCGGGCTAAGATTGCTGGGCGAGGTGACGTGGAGCTCACATTATTAGTAGATGGTTCTCGAAAGCGGTGCATTCTGCGAGATGTTGTCCACGTTCCTAGTTTCGAATATTCTCTCATCTCTGTAGGCAAAGCGGACATAGAAGGGATCAAAACTGTATTTGAGAACAAATCTTTGCAGATGACTAAGAATGGGAGAGTTGTAGCAACTGGAAAAATGCTGTGCAATAGCCTTCTTTATGCTATCGAAATAGTCCAGAAGATACCAAATGATACCTTGTACTCTGCGAAAGTCACCACACTCTCGACATGGCACGATAGAATGGCTCATGTAAGCAAGCAGGGCATTGCATCTATGGTAAGGAACAATGTTGTGGATGGCGTGCAGATCAGTGACTCGAGTACATCCGAAATATGCTCCTCATGCGTTCATGGAAAGGCTCATCGTTCTGCAGTGCCAAAGGAACGCAGGACTGGTAGAGCTGAAGCGATGGTAGACCTTGTTCACAGTGACGTGTGTGGACCTATGGAGGTTTCTTCTGTTGGAGGGCACGCTACTTTGTGGCCTTCACGGACGATCACTCTTCCTGGGTTACCGTCTATGATGCAGCGAAAGTCAGACGTCTTTGATAAATATAAACTGTTCCAAGCTGTAGCGAAGCCCATACTGGGCGTCGCATTGGCATTCTTCGTTCAGATCGAGGGGGAGAATATATGTCCACTGCATTCAAGGACTACCTTGCCGAGCGCGGCACAAAACATGAGCTTAGTGCAGTGAAGTCACCTGAACAGAATGGTGTTTCAGAGCGGCTGAACCGAACACTGATGGATCTGGTTCGGTCCATGCTACATGCAAAGAGTCTGCCAAAACAGTTCTGGGCCGAAGCTCTGGCGACTGCTGTATACATCCGAAACAGAGTTACAACTCGGCACTTCCAAGCCACACGACCCCGCATCATATATGGTACGGTCGCAAGCCCAATTTGTCGCACCTTCGTACGTTCGGAAGCAAATGTTGGTACACCGTCCCGGCAAGTCATTGAGTAAGCTTGACAACCGAGCACGGGAAGCAATTATGCTTGGATATGCGGAAGCCAGCAAAGCTTACAAACTGTGGGATCCTGAATTACACAAGGTAGTTGTTTCCAGAGATGTCAGATTCAGTGAGAGCGAAACCTGCCAGTCTGAAATAAATGAGGAAGAATCAGATGAGTATCTCTCAATTAGCTCCGATGAGGATCTTGTAAGTCTCGGCGTTGAACAGGATGTCAAGTCCGGCTTCCTACACCGGACACAGTCGAAATAACTGCATCTTCGAGACAAGATATTCAGGGACAAGGGAATGACCAGGCTAATGTTGGAAACGACCCAACAGTCGCCGAAAACGTAGGTACAGATAACGAAATCCCTGAAACCCCTGAGGTGTCTGTAGCTCCTCGGAGATCTGAAAGGATTCGAAGAGCCCCAAGTGCTTGGTGGAGATCAAACATATCCTTGACACCTAATGACACGGCTCTCGTTACAAATGTTGTCAACATCTCGTACAGACACGCGGCGACAGGACCGGACGCAGACTTTTGGAAGTCCGCCATCGAGTCCGAGCGAGACTCGATCCTTCGGAACAAAACGTGGAAGTTAATCCCACGTTTGGAGGCCTCAAACATTCTGACTCCAAAATGGGTGTTTTGCAATAAAAGATGCCCAGGACTCCAACGGAGTTTTTCCCGAAAATCGAAGGGCGCGTCTTGTCGCTCGTGGTTTCCAACAGTGTGAAAGGGGTAGATTATAATGAGACGTACGCCCCTGTCGTGAAGCTCACGCCAATTCGGGTGCTTTTGGCATTTGTCGCACATCAGGACCTGGAGCTGCATCAAATGGACGTTAAGACGGCATTTCTGAACGGTGAGGTGGAGGAGGACGTGTACATGGAACAGCCTGATGGATTTAAGGATGCCTCGAAACCAAATCATGTCTGCAAATTTCTGAAGGCCTTGTATGGTTTGAAACAGGCACATAGGCGGTGGCACCAGAAAATCGATGATTTTCTTGTTGATGGGCTCAAATTCAAAAGTGGCACTAATGATCCCTGTGTTTATGTAAAATTTGACCCGACCTCCGACTCAATCATGATTATCCTCCTGTATGTTGATGACTTGCTGCTTGCAGGAAACAACATGGGGGCGATTGCATGGATGAAGGGGAGCTGAACCGCCGTTTTGAAATGAAAGATTTGGGCGAAGCGAGAATGGTTGTTGGGCTTGAAATTTCTCGCCGGAGATCCAAACGATCCTTGTGTTTATCCCAGCCACGTTTTGTAGACAGCGTTTTAGAGCGATTTGGAATGCAGAATTGTAGACCTGTTCCAACTCCTATGAATCTAAACACTGACGAGTTGAACGTGGATCGGTCGGTAGATACGGGTAGTGATGCTCGGACAGATGCTCCATACAGGAGCGCCATTGGATCTCTCATGTATTTGTCTGTTGGAACACGACCTGATATATCTTATGCGGTTGGCAAACTTGCACGTTTCTGCGAAGAACCAAGAGAGAAGCATTGGTTAGCAGTAAAAAGAGTGTTAGGTATCTCGCTGGGACCAAAGATTTAGGTCTTGTGTCCGAGGGAATGCTGATCTGGGCTTGTCTGCATACTGTGACTCGGATTGGGCCGGAGATGTGTCCGATCGCAAATCGACGAGTGGTTTCGTGTTTCGCATGGCTGGAAGTGGGGTAAGTTGGTGCTCGCGAAAGCAAACGGTTGTCGCAGCTTCGTCATGTGAGGCCGAATACATTTCGTTAACTGCAGCAAGTAAAAAGCAATATGGCTGAGACGTGTCGTTCGGGACATCCTTGAAACCTGGACATCGCTGGGCATGAAAGCACTTGGAATTGATCATGCTACTACAATATACAGCGATAACCAGGGGGCTATGGAGCTCGCTCGAAACGAGAGCACCAACAGACGCAACAAGCACATTGATATTGCATACCACTTTGTAAGAGATGCAGTTGTGCGTAAAGAGGTGGACTTGTGTACGTGCCAACAACTGAAAATGTTGCTGACGCTTTGACAAAACCACTAGGGCGAGTTCAGATGACAAACTTGTTAGACTGATTGTGATGGGTAGTAAGGGGGAGCATGAATTAATGTAAAAAACAATGTGATCGAGGGGGAGTTTGGAAAAGGGATAGAATGCATGCGATCCCATGGTTTTTAGTTGCCACCTGGACACGTGTACACTTGTAGCATGAAAAAGCGAGTTGCACCCTTCTTCTGTGTGTACACCTACTACACGTGTAAATGGCCAAATGAAGGTTGCCTGGGACGAAAGCTCATTTTCGGGCAACTCAAAATCACGGCGCATTTTGCCATTTTTCAAACCACTTGGTATTCTGCCCTCTGATTGGCTGCTAGATGCGCTCCATACCACTCACATCGCTCCAAGTGGTGATATCTGAGCTGATCATTGTGGAGCATTCTGACACTTGGCATGTTATGGTTGGTTGATGGTTTGTCTCTATTCTAGGCTCAAAGTACTGTACGCAATGTGTCATACGTGTATTGCTCCTATGTGGCATACGTGTATTGTCTCCTCTCTGTCGTACGTGTACAGTATTACAGGTGTCGTACGTGTACAAGTAAACAGTGGTTTCTATATTTATCCTATAGTTGCCTGGACTGGCTGCATACAGTTTACACTATACTCATTATACTGGCTGCATACAAATCACTCTTGCACAAGTATGCAGCCAAAGTATGTTGATGCAGCCACGTTGCTTTTACAGTATTGCACGTATAGCACGTAAGGCTTAATTCACGGAACGGCCTGCATGAGATTTACGTACTGTTACGTAACAACGTGAGACAAGCCCGCCAAAAATTGTTTTCTACTTTTATGATATTTAAGTTCCCGCCTTAAGTTCCCGCCTTTGGGTTCTGTTACAGGCCGAGAGATTACAGTTGCGTTGGCGGGTCACGTAAGGCATAATTCACGGGTTGACTGTTTTAGTGTACGTTTAAGTAACAGAACATGCATGGCTAGCATGCACGCAATGTTACTTACGTTTTGAATACGGTAATTATGAATTTCCCGCGCATGCAAATCAGGATTCTGAGGCATGTCGGCTTGGGTAGGCTATAGGATCAACAAAGAGAGTACTGCAAATGTAGATTTTGCTACTTTCATTTTGCTGTCACGAAGCCGAAGTGAGTACCGGCAAACAGTATATAGTTGTAGTCTAATAGCTCACCCAAGTAAAGAAGAGGTACGGACTTGCCTTTGATTTCAACACCAACCTCACCCTTGCCGTTCTATCTCCTTTCTGTTTCTTTTATCCATCTACACTCTTTCCCTACTTCCCTTTTCATTCTCTCCTCATCCCTCATCATCCCCTGTTCCTTTTTTCACACATAACTGATTTTGGATGCAGTCGGTCCAATCTTCATCATAATTAGAACCTCATACATATGATGGAATCACATAACTGATTTTTGGATGCAGTTGTACAAACCAATATCATAACTAGAACCACATACGTATGATGGAATCACATAACTGATTTTGGATGCAGTTGTACAAACCAATATCATAACTAGAAACCACATACGTATGATGGAATCACATAACTGATTTTTGGATGCAGCTGTAAAACCCGTATCATAACTAGAAACCTCATACATATGATGAAATCACATAACGATTTTTGGATGCAGCTGGATAAAACCCTTAATCATAACTAGAATCCTCATACATAATATAAAATCAAATACCTCTTTCTAGCAGTCATGACAGTATTGCCATAATTGATTCCTACTGTACAAACTCAGGTATAGTAAGGAGTACAGTACTTGGTATATTACGATGTACAGTGCGAAGTACAGTTCCTCATTTGGCACTAGTACAGTACGTGTACAACACTGCACAAAAAGGTTTCTCTCTTAGCTGTACCACGTGTACATCACATACACAACTGCCACCACGTACACGTGTACATAGCTTTCCTCAGCATATCTCTCATACAGTATACTCATCATCCACTTATAGTACCCTACCCTACGTAAAATCACCCCATAAACAACATTTTGCCCTCTAAATCGCTGATCTCTCAAAATCGTACTTTCGTCCCTGGGAACTTTGGATTTCTTCCGGAATGCCTTAGCGCCACCCTTCATTCGACACGTGTGCATGTGTACACGTGGAACATGCCTCATGCCTCTTATGAGGTTTGGCACCGATGTGGGGTCATGTGATCGTCTTGCCAAATCAACAACACCCCCCTCGATTACATGACCTAAGCATCGTGCAGCTCTCCGAGGCCTAGAGATTTTATGCATTGTATGAATGAATGCGACCAAGAGGCTTGGTGAGTATATCTGCTGGCATATCTGTAGAAGGTACGTGAAACAGTGAAACAATCTTTCGAGTCACAGCATCTCGGACAAAATGATATGATATGTCAATGTGCTTATTTCGCCTGTTCACTCCTTCGTTACCCGCAAACGCTATTGTACCAGCATTATCACACCCGATTGTAACTGTGCTGTCTTTCGACTTTCCCAATGCGTCTGCAAGAAGGCACCTGAGCCAAGCTGCCTCTTTGCAAGCCTCACACAGTGCAATATACTCCGCTTCGCATGTGGATTTCGCAACGACCGTTTGTCTCCTAGATGACCAACTAATAGCTCCCCCACACAGTTTGAACACATATCCACTGGTGGACTTTCTCGAGTCCAAGCAACCACCCCAGTCTGCATCGCTGAAGCCCTCTAGAGTTTGCACTGGGAGATTTCCATCTAGAATTACACCTAGTGAGAGCGTTCCTTTGATATATCTCAGAACTCGTTTGGCTGCTTGCCAGTGGTCCTCGCGAGGGTTCTCACAGTGTTGGGACAGTTTTCCCACCACATATGCAAGATCTGGACGTGACCCTACCATAAGAAACATTAAGCAGCCAATGATCTGTCGATATGGTACATCGCAATACGGGCTAGTTGACATCTCAGGGTGTAATCCTTGTTCCATCGGAGTCCTCACGGGATTGCAACTGGCCATACCAAAACGTTTCAAAATGGACTTGGCATACTCTGTCTGCGAGATATAGATCCGTCTAGGGACCCTTTTTCTACTTATTTCAAGCCCAATGCACTTTTTGGCCTCGCCTAAATCTTTCATCTCAAATCTCTTGTTCAGTTCACCTTTCATCCAGGTCACGGCTTTCAGGTCACTTCCCGCAAGAAGCAAGTCATCCACATATAGGGCAATCAGCATAACGCCTTTTTCTGATATGTTTGTATATAGACAGGCGTCACTTCTCGTAGTCTTGAAGCCAAGCGTGTGAATAAGGAAATCGTCAATCTTTTTGTGCCATTGTCGACTCGCTTGCTTAAGACCATAGATAGCCTTGAGAAGTTTGCAAACATGATTGGGCCTGGAAGAGTCAACGATACCTTCAGGCTGCTCCATATAAATATCCTCTTCTAAGTCACCGTTCAGAAAGGCCGTGACCACGTCCATTTGATGAAGCTCTAAATCGAAGTGGGCTACAATCGCCAACAACAATCGAATCGTTGTAAATTTGATCACCGGCGCAAAAGTCTCTGAGTAATCAATCCCCTCAATTTGTTGAAAGCCCCGCACAACCAGGCGACCTTTTCCCTTTTGAGTCAACGTGCCGTTATCGTCCGGCATGTCCTTTACAGTAAATACCCAGCGAGAAGTTAGAATATTGGCACCTTCCGATCGTGGAACTAGTGCCCAGGTTTTGTTTTTGCGTTGGGACTCTAGCTCCTTATCAATCGCTTTCTGCCAGAACTGTGGTTGTGGTCCACCCATCGCCTCTTTAAAGGAGTTCGGTATGTTGATGTCGCCACAGGAAGGTGTGAGTAAGCTGGTTCCCACCAGGCCTGTCCACCACTGTCGGGGTGGGCGTCGTGAACGAGTGGAGCGGCGAGGTTCCACATCGCCGGGACCAGCATCTTGCTCACCACTCACTTCTTCTGGTTGCAAAGTCTCATTAGTTGAGTCGGGCTCAATACCTTGACTTTGAAAGTTCTCAACCTCCGCCGGTGACCCTGTTTCAATGCCATGTTCATTATCACCATTAGATTTCAGACTCAATTTCGTCAGTATCGGTCGCCTCCACTGGGTCAACGTCCACGTCATTATCATCGGAAAAATGTTCATCGTAAGAGCAAGCCCCTGGTCTCGACTCATCGAACTGCACATCCCTGGAAATAACAATGCGATGTAAATTGTCATCCCAAATTTTGTAGGCCTTAGTTCCCGGCGGATACCCAACAAACATTCCCGTTGTTGCGCGGTCGTCAAGTTTACGCACCTCATTACCAGGCACCTTGTACCAGCATTGACATCCAAACACACGTAGGTGAGATACATCGGGCTTTTTCTTCATCCATAGGTGAAATGGAGTAACGAGACCACCCAAAGCTCTTGTCGTGACACGATTGCGAACGTAAACTGCGTTATCAAGAGCTTCAGCCCAGAAAGCTTTCGGAACCTTCATATGGGACAGCATAGACCTGACGAGATCAATCAGGGTACGATTGAGCCGTTCTGCCACACCATTCTGTTCAGGTGTGTATGCAGCGGTCGTTTGATGAACAGTTCCTTGTGACGATAGAAAGGATTGGAACTCTGAAGAAAGATACTCTCCTCCACGATCAGATCGAAGCACTTTCACGCGTTGACCAGTGTGTGTGAAGGCATATTGGGCAAACTTCTGATAAAAATGGAACGTTTCATCTTTACTCTTCATCGGATAGACAACACTCCAGTTTGAGTGGTCATCGATAAAAGTGACAAAGTATCTAGCACCACCTACTGACTGTACTTGGAGTGGGCCGCAGACGTCCGAATGGACCAAGTCTAGCAAATGTTTGGCCCTGCCTCCAGAGCGCTGTTTAGGAATCACAGCACGAGTTGCTTTTCCTAACACACACGCATCACATGTCACAGATTCACAGTCAGAAGATGAGCTAGCGTCTCTTGTTATATCTGAAGAGGAGATATGAAGTCCACTTACCACGTTCTTACGAGCCATGGACAATATTCCTTGAGTGTGAACGTGGGCCAATCTTTCATGCCATGTCTTCAAAGAGGCTTTGTGCGCCGAATGAACCTCGTTACATGTGTCAAGCACATACAGCTCTCCTCGACTTGTGGCAGTAGCCACGATGCAGTCACTCCTCTTCACAGTGCACTTGTCACGAACGAACTCAACGTCAAATCCATTATCGACCATCTTACGTACAGAATTAGGGAAAAAGCAAAGCTTGGAACGTGCAGCACATTGGTGAGCTTGCATGACTTTTGAACTCCGCACTAAAAGCGTAATGGGGACGGTCCCGACTCCAGCTACTACTGCACACGCTTTTGTTCCCATTTCTACGCGGCTGTTTGAGACCTCCCTGTAGTCGGAGAACAGTCTCTTGTCAAATGTCATGTGCGCGGAGCATCCAGAGTCGATAAGCCAAGTGTTTGAGGTTATGTTGATACCAGAGTTATCTACCTTGTTCATCAGACATATGTACTCGACTTCATTAATTTCCAGATCTTCTTGCTCTTGAGCAATCATCGCAGTAGGCTTCTGTGACTGTCTACGTAGGAACCGGTCAGGTGGCGGTGGTCGCCTTCCGTTGATGTCCTTTCCCCAGCAGCGGGCAGCGGAGTGTCCATTGTGACCACAGTTGGTGCATGTCAAAGTCGAAACACGCCTTGCCTCAGGGATGTGCCCAATAAGAGCAGACTTGGCGGATTCTGCCTTCTAGTAAGCTCATCGATGCACGTTGCTCCTCTTGGAGCAGGCGACTTTTTACATATTCTACTCCGAACGTGTTATCTTCGGATCCAAGAGCGTCAAGCGCTACAATGAGATTTTGAAACCTCTGCGGAAGACCATTGAGAACTGCCATAGCCATTTCCTTGTCATCAATGATGACTCCCATTGACTTTAAGCGAGCTGCTAGGTGTCGCACACGTCCTATGTATGGCAAAACTTTCTCATTGTCTAGCATGGTGACCGTGTAGAAGTCTCTCCGGGCCGCCAGCTTATTTAGTAATGTGTGGCGCTCAAAAACTTCCAAGATGGCGTCCCACATTTCTTTGGCTGTGACAGCATCTCTCACATGATCCAGGTGATCATCGGACAGCGACAGGCCGATGATGGCCCGGGCCTTTCGATCCCCTTGCTTCCATGCCTTGTAAGTGGAAGATTGTTCATCTTCAGGAACGGTGCCATCAGTAATATACTGTTCCACATCGCGAAGGGCCAACAGGAGCTGAATCTTCTGTTTCCACACGTAGAAATTGGTATCCGTGAGCTTTTCGATCTTCATCGATCCTCCTCCTTGATCTTCTCCGCTACTCATTGCAATATTCTAGAGGTGCTAATGTTCTGTTCGAAGATCCCAAGCCGGGGACCGATAGTCCCTTGTAGTGGCAAGCCCACCTCTATAAGAACACAGCACACGAAACTCTAGACTAAAGCAAAGGCCAAAGACGTCGCTTCAAACAAACAAATGGATCTCTTTAAATTCTCTGGGACAAAACTACTTTCAAGTGTTCCTTCCCGTTCTCGTGACGCTTGAGAACCTCGTGGGAATCGAACACTCTATCACAAGCAGTACACCTAGGGGTCTTTTTCTTGTTTTTCTCTCTAGTCCTATGACCCTTAGAATTGATGTGATCGTAGAATGTCTGTGCGCTATTGCAGCTAATATCACAGAGCTTGCAGTACCTCTTGTTCCTCGGCGGAACTCTTCGTTTAGCCTTTAGTTCCTTCTTGGCAACTCGATCGGCGAGGGCTTTAGCTTTCTTTGCCGAGAGGCGTTGAACTTTCTTTATTGGCTTATCCAGAGGTACTGACTTACGAGGGATCCTATACCTTTCCCTAGACGAGGGAAGCGCGAGCGTCTTCGGCGGCGGTCCTTCTGGTTCGAGTACTTCGATCGATTCCACAACTGTCCTCCCCACAGATGGCAAAGTCCTAACTGTCGCAGCCCTGGGCACTCGGGGCACCAGGGCTAATTCCGAGTCTAGCACAACCCCGCAAAAGCAGGCACAAAAGTGGAAGTGATCGTCAGTAACAGCTTTTGGGATTATGAGTCTTTAGACCAACCAAAAGGTGCAAAGAGAATCACTTCGATGTGCAAAGAAATGGAATTATTCAAATAGCTTACCGGAACGAGTAGACATAATCAAGAGACTGAGATAGACAAGAAAACAATGCAGCAACACACGGCGACTTACGGGGTTCAGAGAAAGAGACGGCGTTGAACTGGGCCCATAACCTAATGGGAATCGGAGAGGGTGAAGGACTTTGCTGGACGGATGAAGTTGCGGGCTTGGCTACCCAGAATTTACTCGGAACTCTAAAATCCTGGCCTTAAGTACAACCTACAACTACTTTCTAACTCACTGCGTCCACTAACAGAATCCCACAAACTGAGCCATTTGAGCGGATTTCAAGATCTTGGCCCGGTGATAACAGTCATTAGGGGCAAATTTGGAACTGCTTCCAAAGTTGACAAATTTGTGTAAATAGGTTGGCCCAATACACACATCAATACAGTACCTTATTTTGCAGACTTACCGGAAACGAATTCCCTTGTGCCAAAATAACGGACTCAATCCGTCATACGTAAAATAGAATCACATAACTGATTTTGGATGCAGTCGGTCCAATCTTCATCATAATTACGAACCTCATACATATGATGAATCACATAACTGATTTTGGATGCAGTTGTACAAACCAATATCATAACTAGAAACCACATACGTATGATGGAATCACATAACTGATTTTTGGATGCAGTGTACAAACCAATATCATAACTAGAAACCACATACGTATGATGGAATCACATAACTGATTTTTGGATGCAGTTGTACAAACCAATATCATAACTAGAAACCACATACGTATGATGGAATCACATAACTGATTTTTGGATGCAGTTGTACAAACCAATATCATAACTAGAAACCACATACGTATGATGGAATCACATAACTGATTTTTGGATGCAGTTGTAAAACCAATATCATAACTAGAAACCACATACGTATGATGGAATCACATAACTGATTTTTGGATGCAGTTGATAAACCATATCATAACTAGAAACCACATACGTATGATGGAATCACATAACTGATTTTTGGATGCAGCTGGATAAAACCATAATCATAACTAGAAACCTCATACATATGATGAAATCACATAACGATTTTTGATGCAGCTGGATAAAACCCGTAATCATAACTAGAATCCTCATAATAATATAAAATCAAATACCTCTTTCTAGGAGTCATGACAGTATTGCCATAATTGATTCCTACTGTACAAACTCAGGTATAGTAAGGAGACAGTACTTGGTATTACGATGTACAGTGCGAAGTACAGTTCCTCATTTGGCACTAGTACAGTACGTGTACAACACTGCAAAAAGGTTTCTACTCTTAGCTGTACCACGTGTACATCACATACACAACTGCCACACGTACACGTGTACATAGCTTTCCTCAGCATATCTCTCATACAGTATACTCATCATCCACTTATAGTACCCTACCCTACGTAAAATCACCCCATAAACAACATTTTGCCCTCTAAATCGCTGATCTCTCAAAATCGTACTTTCGTCCCTGGGAACTTTGGATTTCTTCCGGAATGCCTTAGGGCCACCCTTCATTCAACACGTTTGCATGTGTACACGTGGAACATGCCTCATGCCTCTTATGAGATTTGGCACCGATGTGGGGTCATGTGATCGTCCTGCCAAATCAACAACAGCAGCTTCGTAAGGCTGTGGCAAGCAATAAGAAGGTCATCCACATAGAGTGCAACAATCACAAATGTGTCTCGATCGCGATAAAAGTACACACATTCGTCCGCTTCGTTACGACTCAAGCGAAGCTCCCTCGTTAGGAACTCGTCAATCTTCTTGTGCCATCGACACGATGCTTGTTTCAAACCGTATATGGCCTTCCAAAGTCGACATACCCAATGTTCCTTGCCCTTGCGTTTAAACCCTTCTGGCTGCTCGAGGTACACTTCCTCCTCGAGGTCACCATTTAGGAATGCGTAGTCGACATCCATTTGGTGCAGAAACAATGCAAAGAATGTCACAAGTGCCAAGATGATCCGGACCGAAGTAAACTTCACCACAGGTGCATATGTCTCGGTGTAGTCGACGCCTTCGACCTGTGAGAATCCACGTGCCACTAGTCTCGCCTTGCGCTGTTTTTTAATCTCACCGTTCGGTTGAGGTTTGTCCTTGGTCACAAACACCCACTTGGACGAAACAACGTTGTGGTCGGACGGACGAGGCACGACATCCCAGGTCTTGTACTCCATGAGTGCGTCATATTCCTTCTGCATGGCGGCGCGCCACTCGTCGTTATTCGTGCTGGACATGGCCTGATGATAAGTCGTTGGGTCCGGCGGACACGCTGGTGACATGAGCGCAGTAGTCATCCACCATTCCTTTGGTGGCTGACGCTTACGACCTGACCGGCGAGTGGCCTGAGGTTGTTGCTGCGAGTCATTTGACGTCTCCGATTCGCCATGCCCATCATTGTCTACAGTACCATTGTCGTCATTGGGATCATCAGTAGTATCATTGACGCCTTCAGTAGTGTAGGAAAAACACATTGACCACTAAGCCACATGCGCTGGCATGTCAAGTGGTGCACTGAGTGAACACAAAGCCCATTTCAACACCCCCCCTCAATCAGGGGACCACAGGGTGCTGTAAGGATTCAGACATCTTACACCTCATTCCTATCACCTATAGGACAGTAAGCAATGCCGAAAACACACAAATTAAATTTTCACCAATGCAACACTTGCGGGGCTCGAACCCGCGATGCTACCATGTATGAAAAACACATTGACCACTAAGCCCCATGCGCTGGCATGTCAAGTGGTGACGGACTTGCCTTTGATTTCAACACCAACCTCACCCTTGCCGTTCTATCTCCTTTCTGTTTCTTTTATCCATCTATACTCTTTCCCTACTTCCCTTTTCATTATCTCCCCTCATCCCTCATCATCCCCTGTTCCTTTCATGAGGTTATGGGCCCAGTCCACGCTACCGGTCTTTCCGCTTGATCCGTCCCTCAACCGTGGACGTTGACGTTGAGGTAATTGCTTTCTCTGTGTTGTTGGTGCTGTTGGTGTTGTCATTTGTTGCTTTGTGGTGATTGTTGTTGGGTTCTTGTCTTTGTTAGGACCCATTCGGTGATTGTAAAGCACTCTGTGTGTGGATCCTGAGTGTTTTTGTGGTTCTCATTGTGTGTTGTTGGAATTTTGTTGATATGAACCAACCTTAAGGTTGTCAAGCACTCTGTGTGTGGATCCTGAGTGTTTTTGTGGTTACCATTGTGTGTTGAATCAGAGCAATCGTTGTTTGTGCTCTACTACTGTTGAGAACAATTTTGTGTTGTCAACCACTCTGTGTGAGGATCCTGAGTGCTTTGTGTTGTCATTGCTCTGGTCATTGTTTGTTGGTTTGGTTTTCTGTCTCTTTTGTGGTGGTCGTGGTCATTCGGAAATCGGTCAGCTCGAGTTTATTGTTTGGAATTATTGGCCTTGTTGTTTGAGGAGGAATCTAGGCCTGGTTGTGATACCCCTTGCATTCTTGGAAAGCCTTCACGGCAACGGAAAAGAAGAAGACAGAGTGCCGGGGGTCCGCCCAAGTTTGTCCGATTCTTTTGCCGAATCGTGGTCTTGGCAATCGGTTTTGTGATCCTCTCACCGGCTGTACTCTTTTGAGAACAGTGCCTTTGTGTAACGCGAGTTGGACGGACCGTACCATACAAACCCACGCGGTTGATAACGCGAGTTATCAAAAGTCTCACGTGATTCCAGGTGGGAATCACGGTGTACCAGCCGAGTCGGTCCGTTGCAGTGGCCCTTTTGCGCGCCGGCGGGACAGAGACGCTCCTCGCTTGAACGACCGATACGTACGCGAAACACCATCGCCCGTGGTCGGAGAGGGAACGACTGTCTTCTAATTCCTTACTCTGGTAGCATACCGGGTACTAGTGTTCTGCACTCGTACTTTGGTACCTGCTGGCTATACTTCTGTTGAGGTGTAGATACGTGCTGTGCACGGAAGGACGAGGCTCATTGGTGACCTTGAGTGCTTTCACACGAGTACGACGGAAGTCAAGCAACACAGTCCGGAAGGAAACGCGCCTGAGTTAGTACGGAAAGACTGTGATTGTGGTAAGACGCCCTTTGCTGCGGGGACCTTTCGGGGTAGTGGCTGAAAATTCCTGGCCGTCTACAGGTAAAGTCGCTGTGCTTACTCGTGGCACACGGATTGCGCTCAAAGTTGAAAGACCAGCACTGGCCGATATACAGGGGTAGCGCCCTAAGGCACAAGTAAAGAGGTGGTAAAGAGGAAAAGAGGAGGAAAACTAAAGAGGTAAAGAGTTGGAAATTAAACACCACGTGTCTTTGAGTAAACGCTGCAAACTTCTTATAGGGAAAGGCTTGCCGTGACAAGCGACTATCGGTCGCCGGCTTGGGATACCCGAACAGAGGACTTTGCATACTCACTGCATACGTGGTAATAGAGGTTTCAGATACAAAGAGTCTTGGATAAAGACGTAGTCATGGACGATCGCGGAGGCGGATTCGAATTGAAAAGCTCACCAACAATAATTTCCATGTTTGGAAGCAGAAGGTGCAGCTTCTTCTCGCCCTCCGGAGCTTGATGACTACATTGTGGATGACCCGCCTGAGGAATCGGATGATAGGGCTCTCAAATCATGGACTCGGGCCGACCGCAAAGCACGGGCGCTCATCGGATTGTCCCTTTCTGATGAGCACCTAGAGCATGTGCGCACTGCGGCAACTGCAAAGGAGATGTGGACTATTATTCTCAACACGTTTGAGAGGCACACACTCCTCAATAAGCTTGCGGCTCGACGCCGGTTTTACACCGCGGCTATGGACGGTAACGAGAGAGTTTTGCAGTATGTTAACCGTGTGACGCAGCTAGCAGCGACCCTGAAATCCATGGATGTGACTATTGATGACAAAGAGATAGCCATGGCTGTGCTTAATGGATTGCCACCTCGGTTCGACAATCTCATCGTTGCTTTGGATGCGCTCGGCAATGAGGACAGGGTGTTTACTTTGGAATTTGTGAAGAGCCGGTTGTTGCAGGAAGAGGAGCGTGCTCAAATGAGGGAGTCAAAAGGGACAAAATCCAATGCTGCACTCATATCCGATGCCCGTCCGAATGACTACGGCGGTAATGCTAGACAGCTGCACTGTACGAACCGCGGTCATTCTGGTCACACCGCGGACAGATGCTGGGGCAAAGATGTGAACGGTAGGCGCCCGGAAGCTCCAAGGGGCTATCGTGCATCCGGTTCTCGTAGTGGCAGAGCATTAAATAATCATCGAAACGAGAAAAATCGCCCGAAAAGAGATCAGCAGGCGTTCGTAGGTGCAAATGTATTTGATTCGACTGATTCTCATCCTTCAGCAGATAGTGGGGACAGCGTTGATGATGAAATTGTTTGCCTCATGTCACGAATTAAACAGGCCGGGATTTCGGCCGGAACTTCCTCTTGGTACGCAGATTCCGCATGTACTTCCCATATGACTTACGATAGGAGTGTTTTCACGAATTATACCGAATTTCTGCAGCCTCAGTCGAAATGGGAACTAAAGCCCGGGCTAAGATTGCTGGGCGAGGTGACGTGGAGCTCACATTATTAGTAGATGGTTCTCGAAAGCGGTGCATTCTGCGAGATGTTGTCCACGTTCCTAGTTTCGAATATTCTCTCATCTCTGTAGGCAAAGCGGACATAGAAGGGATCAAAACTGTATTTGAGAACAAATCTTTGCAGATGACTAAGAATGGGAGAGTTGTAGCAACTGGAAAAATGCTGTGCAATAGCCTTCTTTATGCTATCGAAATAGTCCAGAAGATACCAAATGATACCTTGTACTCTGCGAAAGTCACCACACTCTCGACATGGCACGATAGAATGGCTCATGTAAGCAAGCAGGGCATTGCATCTATGGTAAGGAACAATGTTGTGGATGGCGTGCAGATCAGTGACTCGAGTACATCCGAAATATGCTCCTCATGCGTTCATGGAAAGGCTCATCGTTCTGCAGTGCCAAAGGAACGCAGGACTGGTAGAGCTGAAGCGATGGTAGACCTTGTTCACAGTGACGTGTGTGGACCTATGGAGGTTTCTTCTGTTGGAGGGGCACGCTACTTTGTGGCCTTCACGGACGATCACTCTTCCTGGGTTACCGTCTACATGATGCAGCGAAAGTCAGACGTCTTTGATAAATATAAACTGTTCCAAGCTTGTAGCGAAGCCCATACTGGGCGTCGCATTGGCATTCTTCGTTCAGATCGAGGGGAGAATATATGTCCACTGCATTCAAGACTACCTTGCCGAGCGCGGCACAAAACATGAGCTTAGTGCAGTGAAGTCACCTGAACAGAATGGTGTTTCAGAGCGGCTGAACCGAACACTGATGGATTGGTTCGGTCCATGCTACATGCAAAGAGTCTGCCAAAACAGTTCTGGGCCGAAGCTCTGGCGACTGCTGTATACATCCGAAACAGAGTTACAACTCGGCACTTCCAAGCCACACGACCCCGCATCATATATGGTACGGTCGCAAGCCCAATTTGTCGCACCTTCGTACGTTCGGAAGCAAATGTTGGTACACCGTCCCGGCAAGTCAATTGAGTAAGCTTGACAACCGAGCACGGGAAGCAATTATGCTTGGATATGCGGAAGCCAGCAAAGCTTACAAACTGTGGGATCCTGAATTACACAAGGTAGTTGTTTCCAGAGATGTCAGATTCAGTGAGAGCGAAACCTGCCAGTCTGAAATAAATGAGGAAGAATCAGATGAGTATCTCTCAATTAGCTCCGATGAGGATCTTGTAAGTCTCGGCGTTGAACAGGATGGTCAAGTCCGGCTTCCTACACCGGACACAGTCGAAATAACTGCATCTTCGAGACAAGATATTCAGGGACAAGGGAATGACCAGGCTAATGTTGGAAACGACCCAACAGTCGCCGAAAACGTAGGTACAGATAACGAAATCCCTGAAACCCCTGAGGTGTCTGTAGCTCCTCGGAGATCTGAAAGGATTCGAAGAGCCCCAAGTGCTTGGTGGAGATCAAACATATCCTTGACACCTAATGACACGGCTCTCGTTACAAATGTTGTCAACATCTCGTACAGACACGCGGCGACAGGACCGGACGCAGACTTTTGGAAGTCCGCCATCGAGTCCGAGCGAGACTCGATCCTTCGGAACAAAACGTGGAAGTTAATCCCACGTTTGGAGGCCTCAAACATTCTGACTCCAAAATGGGTGTTTGCAATAAAGATGCCCAGGACTCCAACGGAGTTTTTTCCCGAAAATCGAAGGCGCGTCTTGTCGCTCGTGGTTTCCAACAGGTGAAAGGGGTAGATTATAATGAGACGTACGCCCCTGTCGTGAAGCTCACGCCAATTCGGGTGCTTTTGGCATTTGTCGCACATCAGGACCTGGAGCTGCATCAAATGGACGTTAAGACGGCATTTTCTGAACGGTGAGGTGGAGGAGGACGTGTACATGGAACAGCCTGATGGATTTAAGGACGCCTCGAAACCAAATCATGTCTGCAAATTTCTGAAGGCCTTGTATGGTTTGAAACAGGCACATAGGCGATGGCACCAGAAAATCGATCCACTCAGATGTTTTAGGGCCTGTGGAGATTCCATCTCTCGGTGGGGCGCGGAACTTTCTGTCTTTCATTGATGACTATTCCAAATGGACAGTCGCCTATCCTATCACTCACAAATCTAAGGTTTTAGAGTGCTTCAAGAAGTACAAGGCCTTCGCAGAAAAACACACCAGCCAGTCTCTAGAAGCTCTTCACGTCCTCGAGTTTCATGACACAAGAATCCCGTTCGAGAATGATCAGCTTCTGGTAAAGGCTTTACGGTCGGACAACGGAGGCGAATATCTATCTACAGCATTCAAGAAATTCCTGAGGCACAAGGTATTCAACATCAGCTTACAGTGGCTCATACTCCTCGTAATATACCAAGTACTGTACTCCTTACTATACCTGAGTTTGTACAGTAGGAATCAATTATGGCAATACTGTCATGACTGCTAGAAAGAGGTATTTGATTTTATATTATGGGTGAGGATTCTAGTTATGATTACGGGTTTTATCCAGCTGCATCCAAAAATCAGTTATGTGATTCCATCATATGTATGAGGTTCGTAATTATGATGAAGATCGGACCGACTGCATCCAAAATCAGTTATGTGATTCTATTTTACGTATGACGGGATTGAGTCCGTTATTTTGGCACAAGGAATTCGTTTCCGGTAAGTCTGCAAAATAAGGTACTGTATTGATGTGTGTATTGGGCCAACCTATTTACACAAATTTGTCAACTTTGGAAGCAGTTCCAAAATTGCCCCTAATGACTGTTATCACCGGGCCAAGATCTTGAAATCCGCTCAAATGGCTCAGTTTGTGGGATTCTGTTAGTGGACGCAGTGAGTTAGAAAGTAGTTGTAGGTTGTACTTAAGGCCAGGATTTTAGAGTTCGGAGTAAATTCTGGGTAGCCAAGGCCGCAACTTCATCCGTCCAGCAAAGTCCTTCACCCTCTCCGATTCCCATTAGGTTATGGGCCCAGTTCAACGCCGTCTCTTTCTCTGAACCCCGTAAGTCGCCGTGTGTTGCTGCATTGTTTTCTTGTCTATCTCAGTCTCTTGATTATGTCTACTCGTTCCGGTAAGCTTTCTGAATAATTCCATTTCTTTGCACATCGAAGTGATTCTCTTTGCACCTTTTGGTTGGTCTAAAAACTCATAATCCCAAAAGCTGTTACTGACGATCACTTCCACTTTTGTGCCTGCTTTTGCTGGGTTGTGCTAGACTCGGAATTAGCCCTGGTGCCCGAGTGCCCAGGGCTGCGACAGTTAGGACTTTGCCATCTGTGGGTAGGATAGTTGTGGAATCGATCGAAGTACTCGAACCAGAAGGACCGCGCCGAAGACGCTCGCGCTTCCCTCGTCTAGGGAAAGGTATAGGATCCCTCGTAAGTCAGTACCTCTGGATAAGCCAATAAAGAAAGTTCAACGCCTCTCGGCAAAGAAAGCTAAAGCCCTCGCCGATCGAGTTGCCAAGAAGGAACTAAAGGCTAAACGAAGAGTTCCGCCGAGGACAAGAGGTACTGCAAGCTCTGTGATATAGCTGCAATAGCGCACAGACATTCTCCGATCACATCCATTCTAAGGGTCATAGGACTAGAGAGAAAAACAAGAAAAAGACCCCTAGGTGTACTGCTTGTGATACAGTGTTCGATTCCCACGAGGTTCTCAAGCGTCACGAGAACGGGAAGGAACACTTGAAAGTAGTTTTGTCCCAGAGAATTTAAAGAGATCCATTTGTTTTTTGAAGCGACGTCTTTGGCCTTTGCTTTAGTCTAGAGTTTCGTGTGCGTGTTCTTATAGAGGTGGCTTGCCACTACAAGGGACTATCGGTCCCCGGCTTGGGATCTTCGAACAGAACATTAGCACCTCTAAAATTGCAATGAGTAGCGGAGAAGAATCAAGGAGGAGGATCTATGAAGATCGAAAAGCTCACGATACCAATTCTACTGTGGAAACAGAAGATTCAGCTCCTGTTGGCCCTTCGCGATGTGGAACAGTACATTACTGATGGCACCGTTCCTGAAAGAAACAATCTTCGACTTACAAGGCATGGAAGCAAGGGATCGAAAGGCCCGGGCCATCATCGGCCTGTCGCTGTCCGATGATCACCTGGATCATGTGAAAGATGTCACAGAAAGAAATGTGGGACGCCATCTTGGAAGTTTTTGAGCGCCACACATTACTAAATAGCTGGCTGCCCGGATAGACTTCTACACGGTTACCATGCTAGACAATGAGAAAGTTTTGCCGTACATAGGACGTTTGCGACACCTAGCAGCTCGCTTAAAGTCAATGGGAGTCATCATTGATGACAAGGAAATGGCTATGGCAGTTCTCAATGGTCTTCCGCAGAGGTTTCAAAATCTCATTGTAGCGCTTGACGCTCTTGATCCGAAGATAACACGTTCGGAGTAAAATATGTAAAAAGTCGCCTGCTCCAAGAGGAGCAACGTGCATCGATGAAGCTTACTAGAAGGCAGAATCCGCCAAGTTCTGCTCTTATTGGGCACATCCCTGAGGCAAGGCGTGTTTCGACTTTGACATGCACCAACTGTGGTCACAATGGACACTCCGCTGCCCGCTGCTGGGGAAAGGACATCAACGGAAGGCGGACCACCGCCACCTGCCGGATCCTACGTAGACAGTCACAGAAGCCTACTGCGATGATTGCTCAAGAGAAAAAAGATCTGGAAATTAATGAAGTCGAGTACATATGTCTGATGAACAAGGTAGATAACTCTGGTATCAACATAACGTCAAACACTTGGCTTATCGACTCTGGATGCTCCGCGCACATGACATTTGACAAGAGACTGTTCTCCGACTACAGAGAGGTCTCAAACAGCCGCGTAAAATGGGAACAAAAGCGTGTGTAGTAGTAGCTGGAGTCGGGACCGTCCTCATTACGCTTGTAGTGAACGGAGTTCAAAAGTCATGCAAGCTCACCAATGTGCTGCAACGTTCCAAGCTTTGCTTTTTCCCTAATTTCTGTACGTAAGATGGTCGATAATGGATTTGACGTTGAGTTCGTTCGTGAAAAGTGCACTGTGAAGAGGAGTGACTTGCATCGTGGCTACTACACAAGTCGAGCGAGAGCTGTATGTGCTTGACACATGTAACGAGGTTCTTTCGGCGCACAAAGCCTCCTTGAAGACATGGCATGAAAGATTGGCCCACGTTCACACTCAAAGAATATTGTCCATGGCTCGTAAGAAGGTGGTAAGTGGACTTCATATCTCCTCTTCAGATATAACAAGAGACGCTAGCTCATCTTCTGACTGTGAATCTGTGACATGTGATGCGTGTGTGTTAGGAAAAGCAACTCGTGCTGTGATTCCTAAACAGCGCTCTGGGGCAGGGCCAAACATTTGCTAGATGGTCCATTCGGATGTCTGCGGCCCACTCCAAGTACAGTCAGTAGTGGGTGCTAGATACTTTGTCACTTTTATCGATGACCACTCAAACTAGAGTGTTGTCTATCGATGAAGAGTAAAGATAAACCGTTCCATTTTTATCAGAAGTTTGCCCAATATGCCTTCACACACACTGGTCAACGCGTGAAAGTGCTTCGATCTGATCGTGGTGGAGAGTATCTTTCTTCAGAGTTCCAATCCTTTCTATCGTCACAAGGAACTGTTCATCAAACGACCGCTGCAGAACACCTGAACAAAATGGTGTGGCAGAACGTCTCAATTGTACCCTGATTGATCTCGTCAGGTCTATGCTGTCCCATATGAAGGTTCCGAAAGCTTTTTTGGCTGAAGCTCGGGATAACGCAGTTTACGTTCGCAATCGTGTCACGACAAGAGCTTTGGGTGGTCTCTGTTTGAAATGGGCTTTGTGTTCACTCAGTGCACCACTTGACATGCCAGCGCATGTGGCTTAGTGGTCAATGTGTTTTTCCTACATGGTAGCATCGCATGATGAAGGAACGGGATGATGAGAGAGGAGAGATAATGAAAAGGAAGTAGGGAAAGAGTGTAGATGGATAAAAGAAACAGAAAGGAGATAGAACGGCAAGGGTGAGGTTGGTGTTGAAATCAAAGGCAAGTCCGTTCCTCTTCTTACTTGGGTGAGCTATTAGACTACAACTATATACTGTTTGCCGTACTCACTTCGGCTTCGTGAAAGCAAAATGAATGTAGCAAAAATCTACATTTGCAGTACTATCTTTGTTGATCCTATAGCCTACCCAAGCCGAGATGCCTCAGAATCCCTGATTTGCATGCGCGGGAAATTCATAATTACCGATATTCAAAACGTAAGTAACATTGCGTGCATGCTAGCCATGCATGTTCTGTTACGTAAACGTACACTAAAACAGTCAACCCGTGAATTATGCCTTACGTGACCCGCCAACGCAACTGTAATCTCTCGGCCTGTAACAGAACCCAAAGGCGGGAACTTAAGGCGGGAACTTAAATATCATAAAAGTAGAAAACAATTTTTGGCGGGCTTGTCTCACGTTGTTACGTAACAGTACGTAAATCTCATGCAGGCCGTTCAACGTGAATTAAGCCTTACGTGCTATACGTGCAATACTGTAAAAGCAACGTGGCTGCATCAACATACTTTGGCTGCATACTTGTGCAAGAGTGATTTGTATGCAGCCAGTATAATGAGTATAGTGTAAACTGTATGCAGCCAGTCCAGGCAACTATAGGATAAATATAGAAACCACTGTTTACTTGTACACGTACGACACCTATAATACTGTACACGTACGACAGAGAGGAGACAGTACACGTATGCCACATAGGAGACAGTACACGTATGACACATTGGTACAGTACTTTGAGCCTAGAATAGAGACAAACCATCAACCAACCATAACATGCCAAGTGTCAGAATGCTCCACAATGATCAGCTCAGATATCGCCACTTGGAGCGATGTGAGTGGTATGGAGGCGTATCTAGCAGCCAATCAGAGGGCAGAATACCAAGTGGTTTGAAAAATGGCAAAATGCGCCGTGATTTTGAGTTGCCCGAAAATGGGCTTTCGTCCCAGGCAACTTTCGATTTGGCCCATTTTACACGTGTATAGGTGTACACACAGAAGAAGGGTGCAACTCGCTTTTTCATGCTACAAGTGTACACGTGTCCAGGTGGCAACTAAAAACCATGGGATCGCATGCATTCTATCCCTTTTTCAACACTCCCCTCGATCACATTGTTTTTACATTAATTCATGCTCCCCCTTACTACCCATCACAATCAGTCTAACAAGTTTTGTCATCTGAACTCGCCCTAGTGGTTTTGTCAAAGCGTCAGCAACATTTTCAGTTGTTGGCACGTACACCAAGTCCACCTCTTTACGCACAACTGCATCTCTTACAAAGTGGTATGCAATATCAATGTGCTTGTTGCGTCTGTTGGTGCTCTCGTTTCGAGCGAGCTCCATAGCCCCCTGGTTATCGCTGTATATTGTAGTAGCATGATCAATTCCAAGTGCTTTCATGCCCAGCGATGTCCAGGTTTCAAGGATGTCCCGAACGACACGTCTCAGCCATATTGCTTCTTTACTTGCTGCAGTTAACGAAATGTATTCGGCCTCACATGACGAAGCTGCGACAACCGTTTGCTTTCGCGAGCACCAACTTACCCCACTTCCAGCCATGCGAAACACGAAACCACTCGTCGATTTGCGATCGGACACATCTCCGGCCCAATCCGAGTCACAGTATGCAGACAAGCCCAGATCAGCATTCCCTCGGAACACAAGACCTAAATCTTTGGTCCCAGCGAGATACCTTAACACTCTTTTTACTGCTAACCAATGCTTCTCTCTTGGTTCTTCGCAGAAACGTGCAAGTTTGCCAACCGCATAAGATATATCAGGTCGTGTTCCAACAGACAAATACATGAGAGCTCCAATGGCGCTCCTGTATGGAGCATCTGTCCGAGCATCACTACCCGTATCTACCGACCGATCCACGTTCAACTCGTCAGTGTTTAGATTCATAGGAGTTGGAACAGGTCTACAATTCTGCATTCCAAATCGCTCTAAAACGCTGTCTACAAACCGTGGCTGGGATAAACACAAGGATCGTTCGGATCTCCGGCGAGAAATTTCAAGCCCACAACCATTCTCGCTTCGCCCAAATCTTTCATTTCAAAACGGCGGTTCAGCTCCCCCTTCATCCATGCAATCGCCTCCATGTTGTTTCCTGCAAGCAGCAAGTCATCAACATACAGGAGGATAATCATGATTGAGTCGGAGGTCGGGTCAAATTTTACATAAACACAGGGATCATTAGTGCCACTTTTGAATTTGAGCCCATCAACAAGAAAATCATCGATTTTCTGGTGCCACCGCCTATGTGCCTGTTTCAAACCATACAAGGCCTTCAGAAATTTGCAGACATGATTTGGTTTCGAGGCGTCCTTAAATCCATCAGGCTGTTCCATGTACACGTCCTCCTCCACATCACCGTTCAGAAATGCCGTCTTAACGTCCATTTGATGCAGCTCCAGGTCCTGATGTGCGACAAGTGCCAAAAGCACCCGAATTGACGTGAGCTTCACGACAGGGGCGTACGTCTCATTATAATCTACCCCTTTCACCTGTTGGAAACCACGAGCGACAAGACGCGCCTTCGATTTTCGGGAAAAGCCTCCGTTGGAGTCCTGGGCATCTTTTATTGCAAACACCCATTTTGGAGTCAGAATGTTTGAGGCCTCCAAACGTGGGACTAACTTCCATGTTTTGTTCCGAAGGATCGAGTCTCGCTCGGACTCGATGGCGGACTTCCAAAAGTCTGCGTCCGGTCCTGTCGCCGCGTGTCGGTACGAGATGTTGACAACATTTGTAACGAGAGCCGTGTCATTAGGTGTCAAGGATATGTTTGATCTCCACCAAGCATTTGGGGCTCTTCGAATCCTTTCAGATCTCCGAGGAGCTACAGACACCTCAGGGGCTCAGGGATTTCGTTATCTGTACCTACGTTTTCGGCGACCGTTGGGTCGTTTCCAACATTAGCCTGGTCATTCCCTTGTCCCTGAATATCTTGTCTCGAAGCTGCAGTTATTTCGCTGTGTCCGGTGTAGGAAGCCGGACTTGAGCATCCTGTTCAACGCCGAGACTTACAAGATCCTCATCGGAGCTAATTGCGAGATACTCATCTGATTCTTTTCATTTATTTCAGACTGGCAGGTTTCGCTCTCACTGAATCTGACATCTCTGGAAACAACTACCTTGTGTAATTCAGGATCCCACAGTTTGTAAGCTTTGCTGGCTTCCGCATATCCAAGCATAATTGCTTCCCGTGCTCGGTTGTCAAGCTTACTCAATTGACTTGCCGGGACGGTGTACCAACATTTGCTTCCGAACGTACGAAGGTGCGACAAATTGGGCTTGCGACCGTACCATATATGATGCGGGGTCGTGTGGCTTGGAAGTGCCCGAGTTGTAACTCTGTTTCGGATGTATACAGCAGTCGCCAGAGCTTCGGCCCAGAACTGTTTTGGCAGACTCTTTGCATGTAGCATGGACCGAACCAGATCCATCAGTGTTCGGTTCAGCCGCTCTGAAACACCATTCTGTTCAGGTGACTCCACTGCACTAAGCTCATGTTTTGTGCCGCGCTCGGCAAGGTAGTCCTTGAATGCAGTGGACATATATTCTCCCCCTCGATCTGAACGAAGAATGCCAATGCGACGCCCAGTATGGGCTTCGCTACGAGCTTGGAACAGTTTATATTTATCAAAGACCTCTGACTTTCGCTGCATCATGTAGACGGTAACCCAGGAAGAGTGATCGTCCGTGAAGGTCACAAAGTAGCGTGCCCCTCCAACAGAAGAAACCTCCATAGGTCCACACACGTCACTGTGAACAAGGTCTAACATCGCTTCAGCTCTACCAGTCGTGCGTTCCTTCGGCACTGCAGAACGATGAGCCTTTCCATGAACGCATGAGGAGCATATTTCGGATGTATTCGAGCCACTGATCTGCACGCCGTCCACAACATTGTTCCTTACCATAGATGCAATGCCCTGCTTGCTTACATGAGCCATTCTCTCGTGCCATGTCGAGAGTGTGGTGACTTTCGCAGAGTACAAGGTATCATTGGTATCTTCTGGACTATGTCGATAGCATAAAGAAGGCTATTGCACAGCATTTTTCCAGTTGCTACAACTCTCCATTCTTAGTCATCTGCAAAGCTTTGTTCTCAAATACAGTTTTGATCCCTTCTATGTCCGCTTTGCCTACAGAGATGAGAGAATATTCGAAACTAGGAACGTGGACAACATCTCGCAGAATACACCGCTTTCGAGAACCATCACTATAATGTGAGCTCCACGTCACCTCGCCCAGCAATCTTAGCCCGGGCTTTAGTTCCCATTTCGACTGAGGCTGCAGAAAATTCGGTATAATTCGTGAAAACACTCCTATCGTAAGTCATATGGGAAGTACATGCGGAATCTGCGTACCAGGAGGAAGTTCCGGCCGAAATCCCGGCCTGTTTAATTCGTGACATGAGGCAAACAATTTCATCATCAACGCTGTCCCCACTATCAGCTGAAGGATGAGAATCAGTCGAATCAAATACATTTGCACCTACGAACGCCTGCTGATCTCTCTCGGGCGATTTTTCTCGTTTCGATGATTATTAGATGCTCTGCCACTACGAGAACCGGATGCACGATAGCCCCTTGGAGCTTCCGGGCGCCTACCGTTCACATCTTTGCCCCAGCATCTGTCCGCGGTGTGACCAGAATGACCGCAGTTCGTACAGTGCAGCTGTCTAGCATTACCTCCGTAGTCATTCGGACGGGCATTGGATATGAGCGCAGCATTGGATTTTGTCCCTTTTGACTCCCTCATTTGAGCACGCTCCTCTTCCTGCAACAACCGGCTCTTCACAAATTCCAAAGTAAACACCCTGTCCTCATTGCCGAGCGCATCCAAGGCAACGATGAGATTGTCGAACGGGTGGCAATCCATTAAGCACAGCCATGGCTATCTCTTTGTCATCAATAGTCACATCCATGGATTTCAGGGTCGCTGCTACTGCGTTACACGGTTAACTACTGCAAAACTCTCTCGTTACCATCCATAGCCGCGGTGTAAAACCGGCGTCGAGCCGCAAGTTTATTGAGGAGTGTGTGCCTCTCAAACGTGTTGAGAATAATAGTCCACATCTCCTTTGCAGTTGCCGCAGTGCGCACATGCTCAAGGTGCTCATCAGAAAGGGACAACCCGATGAGCGCCCGTGCTTTGCGGTCGGCCCGAGTCCATGATTTGAGAGCCCTATCATCCGATTCCTCAGGCGGATCATCCACAATGTAGTCATCAAGCTCCCGGAGAGCGAGAAGAAGCTGCACCTTCTGCTTCCAAACATGGAAATTATTGTTGGTGAGCTTTTCAATTCGAACTCCCCTCCGCGATCATCCCTTTTCCAACACTCTGTTGTTGTTTTGGCAAGATGATCACATGACCCCCACATCGGTGCCAAACCTCATAAGAGGCTTGAGGCATGTTCCACGTGTACACATGCACACGTGTTTATTGAAGGGTGGCCCTAAGGCATTTTGGAAGAAATCCAAAGTTCCCAGGGACGAAAGTGTGATTTGGAGAGGGCAGCGACTTAGAGGGCAAATGTTGTTTATGGGGTGATTTACGTAGGGTAGGGTGCTATAAGTGGATGATGAGTATACTGTATGAGAGATATGCTGAGGAAAGCTATGTACACGTGTACGTGGTGGTAGTTGTGTATGTGATGTACACGTGGTACAGCTAAGAGTACAAACCTTTTGTGCAGTGTTGTACACGTACTGTACTAGTGCCAAATGAGGAACTGTACTTCGCACTGTACATCGTAATATACCAAGTACTGTCCTCCTTACTATACCTGAGTTTGTACAGTAGGAATCGATTATGGTAATACTGTCATGACTGCTAGAAAGAGGTATTTGATTTTATATTATGGATGAGGATTCTAGTTATGATTACGGGTTTTATCCAGCTGCATCCAAAAATCAGTTATGTGATTTCATCATATGTATGAGGTTCCTAATTATGATGAAGATTGGACCGACTGCATCCAAAATCAGTTATGTGATTCTATTTTACGTATGACGGATTGAGTCCGTTATTTTGGCACAAGGGAATTCGGTTCCGTTAAGTCTCCAAAAAAGGTACTTTATTGATGTGTGTACTGGGCCAACCTATTTATACAAATTTGTCAACTTTGGAAGCAGTTCCAAAATTGCCCCTAATGACTGTTATCACCGGGCCAAGATCTTGAAATCCGCTCAAATGGCTCAGTTTGTGGGATTCTGTTAGTGGACGCAGTGAGTTAGAAAGTAGTTGTAGGTTGTACTTAAGGCCAGGATTTTAGAGTTCCGAGTAAATTCTGGGTAGCCAAGGCCGCAACTTCATCCGTCCAGCAAAGTCCTTCACCCTCTCCGATTCCCATTAGGTTATGGGCCCAGTTCAACGCCGTCTCTTTCTTGAACCCCGTAAGTCGCCGTGTGTTGCTGCATTGTTTTCTTGTCTATCTCAGTCTCTTGATTATGTCTACTCGTTCCGGTAAGCTTTCTGAATAATTCCATTTCTTTGCACATCGAAGTGATTCTCTTTGCACCTTTTGGTTGGTCTAAAAACTCATAATCCCAAAAGCTGTTACTGACGATCACTTCCACTTTTGTGCCTGCTTTTGCTGGGTTGTGCTAGACTCGGAATTAGCCCTGGTGCCCGAGTGCCCAGGGCTGCGACAGTTAGGACTTGCCATCTGTGGGTAGGATAGTTGTGGAATCGATCGAAGTACTCGAACCAGAAGGACCGCCGCCGAAGACGCTCGCGCTTCCCTCGTCTAGGGAAAGGTATAGGATCCCTCGTAAGTCAGTACCTCTGGATAAGCCAATAAAGAAAGTTCAACGCCTCTCGGCAAAGAAAGCTAAAGCCCTCGCCGATCGAGTTGCCAAGAAGGAACTAAAGGCTAAACGAAGAGTTCCGCCGAGGGACAAGAGGTACTGCAAGCTCTGTGATATTAGCTGCAATAGCGCACAGACATTCTCCGATCACATCCATTCTAAGGGTCATAGGACTAGAGAGAAAAACAAGAAAAAGACCCCTAGGTGTACTGCTTGTGATACAGTGTTCGATTCCCACGAGGTTCTCAAGCGTCACGAGAACGGGAAGGAACACTTGAAAGTAGTTTTGTCCCAGAGAATTTAAAGAGATCCATTTGTTTGTTTGAAGCGACGTCTTTGGCCTTTGCTTTAGTCTAGAGTTTGGTGTGCTGTGTTCTTATAGAGGTGGGCTTGCCACTACAAGGGACTATCGGTCCCCGGCTTGGATCTTTCGAACAGAACATTAGCACTCTAGAATATTGCAATGAGTAGCGGAGAAGATCAAGGAGGAGGATCTATGAAGATCGAAAAGCTCACGGATACCAATTTCTACGTGTGGAAACAGAAGATTCAGCTCCTGTTGGCCCTTCGCGATGTGGAACAGTACACTACTGATGGCACCGTTCCTGAAGAAGAACAATCTTCGACTTACAAGGCATGGAAGCAAGGGGATCGAAAGGCCCGGGCCATCATCGGCCTGTCGCTGTCCGATGATCACCTGGATCATGTGAAAGATGCTGTCACAGACAAAGAAATGTGGGACGCCATCTTGGAAGTTTTTGAGCGCCACACATTACTAAATAAGCTGGCTGCCCGGATAGACTTCTACACGGTTACCATGCTAGACAATGAGAAAGTTTTGCCGTACATAGGACGTTTGCGACACCTAGCAGCTCGCTTAAAGTCAATGGGAGTCATCATTGATGACAAGGAAATGGCTATGGCAGTTCTCAATGGTCTTCCGCAGAGGTTTCAAAATCTCATTGTAGCGCTTGACGCTCTTGGATCCGAAGATAACACGTTCGGAGTAAAATATGTAAAAAGTCGCCTGCTCCAAGAGGAGCAACGTGCATCGATGAAGCTTACTAGAAGGCAGAATCCGCCAAGTTCTGCTCTTATTGGGCACATCCCTGAGGCAAGGCGTGTTTCGACTTTGACATGCACCAACTGTGGTCACAATGGACACTCCGCTGCCCGCTGCTGGGGAAAGGACATCAACGGAAGGCGACCACCGCCACCTGACCGGATCCTACGTAGACAGTCACAGAAGCCTACTGCGATGATTGCTCAAGAGAAAGAAGATCTGGAATTAATGAAGTCGAGTACATATGTCTGATGAACAAGGTAGATAACTCTGGTATCAACATAACGTCAAAACTTGGCTTATCGACTCTGGATGCTCCGCGCACATGACATTTGACAAGAGACTGTTCTCCGACTACAGAGAGGTCTCAAACAGCCGCGTAGAAATGGGAACAAAAGCGTGTGTAGTAGTAGCTGGAGTCGGGACCGTCCTCATTACGCTTGTAGTGAACGGAGTTCAAAAGTCATGCAAGCTCACCAATGTGCTGCACGTTCCAAGCTTTGCTTTTTCCCTAATTTCTGTACGTAAGATGGTCGATAATGGATTTGACGTTGAGTTCGGATGTGACAAGTACACTGTGAAGAGGAGTGACTGCATCGTGGCTACTGCCACAAGTCGAGGAGAGCTGTATGTGCTTGACACATGTAACGAGGTTCTTTCGGCGCACAAAGCCTCTTTGAAGACATGGCATGAAAGATTGGCCCACGTTCACACTCAAGGAATATGTCCATGGCTCGTAAGAAGGTGGTAAGTGGACTTCATATCTCCTCTTCAGATATAACAAGAGACGCTAGCTCATCTTCTGACTGTGAATCTGTGACATTCGATGCGTGTGTGTGTGGAAAAGCAACTCGTGCTGTGATTCCTAAACAGCGCTCTGGAGGCAGGGCCAAACATTTGCTAGACTTGGTCCATTCGGACGTCTGCGGCCCACTCCAAGTCAGTCAGTAGGTGGTGCTAGATACTTTGTCACTTTTATCGACGACCACTCAAGCTAGAGTGTTGTCTATGCGATGAAGAGTAAAGATAAACCGTTCCATTTTTATCAGAAGCTTGCCCAATATGCCTTCACACACACTGGTCAACGCGTGAAAGTGCTTCGATTGATCGTGGTGGAGAGTATCTTTCTTCAGAGTTCCAATCCTTTCTATCGTCACAAGGAACTGTTCATCAAACGACCGCTGCAGACACACCTGAACAAAATGGTGTGGCAGAACGGCTCAATCGTACCCTGATTGATCTCGTGAGGTCTATGCTGTCCCATATGAAGGTTCCGAAAGCTTTTGGGCTTAAGCTCTAAAGGGAATCAGAGAGGTGAAGGACTTTGCTGGACGGATGAAATTGCGGCCTTGGCTACCCAGAACTACTAGGAGCTCATTTATTCGGAACTCTAAAATCCTGGCCTTAAGAACAACCTACAACTACTTTCTAACTCACTGCGTCCACTAACAGAATCCCACAAACTGAGCCATTTTAGCGGATTTCAAGATCTTGACCCGATGATAACAGTCATTAGGGGCAAATTTGGAACTGCTTCCAAAGTTGACAAATTTGTTAAATAGGTTGGCCCAATACACACATTGTTGTTGATTTGGCAAGACGATCACATGACCCACATCGTGCCAAATCTCATAAGAGGCATGAGGCATGTTCCACGTGTACACATGCACACGTGTTGAATGAATGGTGGCCCTAAGGCATTCCGGAAGAAATCCAAAGTTCCCAGGGACGAAAGTACGATTTTGAGAGATCGGCGATTTAGAAGGCAAAAGTTGTTTATGGGGTGATTTTACGTAGGGTAGGGTACTAAGTGGATGATGAGTAAACTGTATGAGAGATATGCTGAGGAAAGCTATGTACACGTGTACGTGGTGGTAGTTGTGTATGTGATGTACACGTGGTACAGCTAAGAGCACAAACCTTTGTGCAGTGGTGTACACGTACTGTACTAGTGCCAAATGAGGAACTGTACTTCGCACTGTACATCGTAATATACCAAGTACTGTACTTCTCACTTTATTTGCGTTTGTAGAGTAGGAATCAATTATGGCAATACTGTCATGACTGCTAGAAAGAGGTATTTGATTTTATTTATGGATGAGGATTCTAGTTATGATTACGGGTTTTATCCAGCTGCATCCAAAAATCAGTTATGTGATTTCATCATATGTTGGATGTACAGTACACTGTGTGCACATACTGTACGGTATGACAAGTGATTACAGTATGTGCGAGTGGAGGTGTATGTGTACTAAACAAGTTTGCTGTCACCGGTTGTGTGATTACAGGTTACGGGTGATGTGAATTGTGATGACATGGCAGAACAAGTTGGATGATGATGCAAGTTGGAGGCAGGAGTGAATTGTCTCGCGTAATGTGAATTGTGGTGACATACACGATTTACAGTTATGTACAATTACGTACATGTACGTTGTGTGTAATGTGTAATGTGTGAGGCGAGATGAATTTGTGATGACATGAATGGATTACAGTGATGTAGAATGTTACGTACATGCACTTAACTATGATGTGTTGATTACGGTGAGTTGATGATTACGTGTGATGTCATCAGAATAGGTGAGCTGGACTGTCATGTACGATGGTAGAAACGTAACCTAGGGTAGTAGTGTAGTGTGTTGGTGCATATAAGCACCTGAATGTTCGAGATGAGTAAAGTTAGACTCGGCACTACATCCCTTCCTCCACCTACCTTTTCAACAGGTTATGGGCCCAGCCGCTAATCGCTCCTTTCGATCCTTTGTTTCCCTTTGTGCCGTTGTCTCGTTTCCGGTTGTGTTCTTTGGGAACCTCCGAATTGTTGTCCTTTGGGGACATCCTTTCTTTCACTTTCGCTGTCGTTCTTCGTCAAGCTTCAAGTCGTTCAACCTTCGACCTTCAACTTTAGTCAATCGCTGGAACCGTGAGCTCACCCGGAGAGTCAGACCGGGGGCCGGAAGTCCGACTTCCCGTGATTGCGTATTGCTAGCGGCAAATCACGTACTAAGAGAAGATATTGTTTCGTCAACTATTCTTACACCCATTTGACCCGTTTGGTGTTTGTCTGAATCGCTTGTTGTGAACCTTTGCGTTGTGTTTTTGGTGTGCTTTGGGCATACTGTTTCGTGTTTTGACCTAGGATTTGGTTCTCGGTTCTACTGTTGTGATCTCCGATCATATTATTTCTGTCGATTTGTCGTCTGGAAACATACGTTTATGGACGATAAGAGTCTTGGCGGCTTCAAAATCGAAGAAGCTCGGTGAGTCCAAACTTCCAGTTTGGAAGCAGAGATCGAGTTGGTACTCACATTTCGTGACTCGGTGATGTATTGACGCCCCCAGCGACTGCTCCAGAGGGTGATGCACTCGTCCAGTGGAAGAAACGGGATTCCAAGCTAAGGCCATTATCGGTTTGTCTTTGAGTGATGAGCACCTCGACCACGTCCGCGGACTCACCACTGCTGCCGAAATGTGGAAGGCTATTGGAAACGGTTCCAACTCGTCGCACCCTCCTCAAGAAGATCAAAAAGCCCCTCGCGAGTTCTTCTCTGCAAAGATGCACGATGGTGAGAAGGTACTGGCCTTGTGAATCGTGTGCGCCATTGGCATCCGACCTGAAGTCCATGGATGTCAATGTTGAAGGACTCAGATATCGCAATGAGTATCCTGTGTGCCTACCTGAGAGCGCTTTGAACATCTCATCGTTGCATCGATACCGTCGTTGATGACAAGCCTCTTACGGTGGACTTGTGAAGAGTCGTTTGCTCCAGGAGGAACAAACGCATGGACGATCGCCAGAGTGACGCGAGGTCAAGCAAGAAGGACTCTGCATTGATGGGGCCGTCAGTCCCGACAGTTGCGCAGAATCGCCATTGCGACTACTGCGGTAAGGATGGTCACACCGAGCGATTTTGTTGGAAGAAACAGAGCGACGAGAAAGAAAAGCGCAACAAGTCGAAGCCGTCGTCGTAATGCCAACAAAAAAAATGACAGCGATGGTGATACTAGTGACTCTGGTGACTTTGTGTGCCTCATGGTATCCTCACAGAAAGTATCACAGGCTAGTTCAATGACCTGGCATGTCACTCTGGTACTACATCGCATATGACCTTTGACAAGTCGTTGTTTCAAGACTTCGAAGGAACTGCCGCTTTCGATGTTGGCATGGGTAATGACTCGAGTGTGACTCCTGCGGTCGTGGCTCGTCATCCTACGTATGAATGTGAACGGCAAAGTGTTGCTGTGCGCCATTTGAAGAATGTGTTGTGGTACCGGAACTCGCCTATCATCTGATTTCGGTTTCGACGATGAAACGTGCAGCATGAAGATCGCATTTGAAGGTGGCACTTGTATCGTCACGAAGGGTTCCAAAACATCCTACAAGCACCACGCACCAACGGTTTGTATCGTGTGAGGACGATGTCAATGCGACGACGAACGTCGAGGGTACCACAACAGCGGAGGCAGCACTTGCGACGACCGACCTGCAACTTTGGCATGCACGCCTTGCACATGTACATGTTGATGGCATTCGGAACATGGTCAGCAGACAAGTCGTGAAAGGCATCGACACCAATGTAAAGCAAAAGGTCGACACATGTGAGTCATGCATCTACGGTAAGAGTTGTCGTGCACCGATACCCAAACAAGGGGGGCACGCTCTGCAAACGTCCTTGACCTTGTACACTCTGACGTTCATGGCCCGATGCAGGTACGATCACTTGGCGGTTCAAGGTACTTTGCTACATTCACTGATGACCATTCACGATACTGCACTGTGTACGCAATGAAGCACAAGTCAGAGACCTTTGCATGTTTTAAGAAGTGGCTCGCAATGGTCGAACGCCAGACTGGGAACAAGCTCAAGGCCATCCGTGCCGACAACGGTGGAGAGTACGTGTCCAAGGAATTTGAGGACTACTTGAGTGCACGCGGGATCTTGTATAACCCGACGGTGCCGTATAACCCCCACCAGAATGGTGTCGCTGAACGACTAAACCGGACGCTTGTTGAACTTGTCCGCACCATGTTACACCACGGCAAGATGGCGAAGCACTTCTGGCAGAGGCATTATCGGTCGCCGTGCATGTCCGAAATCGTGTCACAACGAGAGGACTACCTAGCAATGTCACACCGTACGAGTTGTGGACAGGTCACAAGCCCGACATGAGTCATATGCGCGTATTTGGTACGAAATGTTGGTACACGATTCGCGATGGGAGCACGAAGAAACTCGATGCGCGTGCTCGTGAGGCTCGTCTGATTGGTTACGCCAAGGGTCAAAAGGGTACAAGTTGTACGACGAAACACATAAGAAGGTAGTGGTGTCACGTGACGTTCGATTTGATGAAGAGGGTACATCGCGCAGTGATGACCATGTCGAGGTGCCTGTTGACGAAGACCGCTGTGAGAACCGAGTTCACTTTGATGATGCACAGGCCACAGACATCACTGAACCCACGAACGTCACCGATGGTCCTACTGAAGGCGTCAATGATACTACTGATGATCCCAATGACGACAATGGTACTGTAGACAATGATGGGCATGGCGAATCGGAGACGTCAAATGACTCGCAGCAACAACCTCAGGCCACTCGCCGGTCAGGTCGTAAGCGTCAGCCACCAAAGGAATGGTGGAGGACTACTGCGCTCATGTCACCAGCGTGTCCGCCGGACCCAACTTTATCATCAGGCCATGTCCAGCACGAATAACGACGAGTGGCGCGCCGCATGCAGAAGGAATATGACGCACTCATGGAGTACAAGACCTGGGATGTCGTGCCTCGTCCGTCCGACCACAACGTTGTTTCGTCCAAGTGGGTGTTTGTGACCAAGGACAAACCTCAACCGAACGGTGAGATTAAAAAACAGCGCAAGGCGAGACTAGTGGCACGTGGATTCTCACAGGTCGAAGGCGTCGACTACACCGAGACATATGCACCTGTGGTGAAGTTTACTTCGGTCCGGATCATCTTGGCACTTGTGACATTCTTTGCATTGTTTCTGCACCAAATGGATGTCGACTCCGCATTCCTAAACGGTGACCTCGAGGAGGAAGTGTACCTCGAGCAGCCAGAAGGGTTTAAACGCAAGGGCAAGGAACATTGGGTATGTCGACTTTGGAAGGCCATATACGGTTTGAAACAAGCATCATGTCGATGGCACAAGAAGATTGACGAGTTCCTAGCGAGGGAGCTTCGCATGAGTCGTAACGAAGCGGACGAATGTGTGTACTTTTATCGCGATCGAGACACATTTGTGATTGTTGCACTCTATGTGGATGACCTTCTTATTGCTTGCAACAGCCTTACGAAGCTGCAAGAAGTCAAGGAACATTGTGCAAACGTTTTCGTATGAAGGACTTGAACGAAGCCCGTACATGTTTGGGATTCGAAATCTATCGTGATATCAACGGAAAACGTCTTCATCTGTCCCAATCCAAGTACGTCAAGGCTGTATTGGAGCGGTTCACATGTCGGAGGCCAAAGGGATGAACACACCTATGGAGGTCAAGTTGGACTTAGATGCCGATATCGCTGATGAAGACATCGCGGATGTTCCATATCGCGAGGCCATCGGGTGCTTGATGTACTTGATGGTTGGGACACGTCCGGATATTGCATTTGCAGTGTGCAAACTGGCCAAGTACGTTGAACGGCCAGGGGCATTGGAAAGCAGTGAAACGCATTATGCGTTATTTGGTTAGCACTACGGAATATGGACTCTGTTATGATGGAAACGCAGGTATGGTACCATTTGGGTATGTTGATGCCGACTGGGCAGGTGACACTGGCAACCGCAAGTCGACTGGCGGATATGTATTCATGCTTGCCGGTGCCGCGATATCATGGTGCTCACGTCACAAGATGTTGTTGCATTATCTTCAACTGAGGCTGAGTACATTGGGTTGTGTGAAGGTGTAAAGGAAGCGATTTGGCTTAAGCGGCTTGTAGGCAACCTGGGTACCGATGAGAATGGCGATATGGAACCGATGATGCTGAAGGTGGATAACCAAGGTGCTATGCATTTGGCCAAAAATGCATCGGTCAAGCGTCGCACTAAGCACATCGATATCCGGTATCACTTTACGAGAGAGGCACTTTCGAAAAGTCGGTGACGTTGGAGTATTGCCCGACCGAAGACATGGTTGCAGATGTTCTAACGAAAGTAATTGCACGTGTAAAGTTGGAATCATTTGTTGCATCACTTGGATTGGAACGTCGAAACCAGTGCCAGAGGGGGTGTTGGATGTACAGTACACTGTGTGCACATACTGTATGGTATGACAAGTGATTACAGTATGTGCGAGTGGAGGTGTATGTGTACTAAACAAGTTTGCTGTCACCGGTTGTGTGATTACAGGTTACGGGTGATGTGAATTGTGATGAAATGGCAGAACAAGTTGGATGATGATTCAAGTTGGAGGCAGGAGTGAATTGTCTCGCGTAATGTGAATTGTGGTGACATCACACGATTTACAGTTATGTACAAAGTTACGTACATGTACGTGTGTAATGTGTAATGTGTGAGGCGAGATGAATTTGTGATGACATGAATGGATTACAGTGATGTAGAATGTTACGTACATGCACGTAACTATGATGTGGTGATTACAGTGAATTGATGATTACGTGTGATGTCATCAGAATAGGAGCTGGACTGTCATGTACGATGGTAGAAACGTAACCTAGGGTAGTGGTGTAGTGTGTTGGTGCATATAAGCACCTGAATGTTCGAGATGAGTAAAGTTAGACTCGGCACTACATCCCTTCCTCCACCTACCCCTTTCAACATCATATGTATGAGGTCTATGATATTGGTTTGTACAACTGCATCCAAAAATCAGTTATGTGAATCCATCATACGTATGTGTTTTCTAGTTATGATACTGATTTGTACAACTGCATCCCAAAATCAGTTACGTGATTCCATAATATGTATGAGGTTCGTAATTATGAAGATTGGACCGACTGCATCCAAAATCAGTTATGTGATTCTATTTTACGTATGACGGATTGAGTCCGTATTTTGGCACAAGGGAATTCGGTTCCGGTAAGTCTCCAAAAAAGGTACTTTATTGATGTGTGTACTGGGCCAACCTATTTACACAAATTTGTCAACTTTGGAAGCAGTTCCAAAATTGCCCCTAATGACTATTAGCACCGGGCCAAAGATCTTGAAATCCGCTCAAACGGCAATATTTGTGGGATTCTGCTAGTGGACGCAGTGAGTTAGAAAGTAGTTGTAGGTTGTATTTAAGGCCAGGATTTTTGAGTTCCGAGTAAATTCTGGGAAGCCAAGCCCGCAACTTCATCCGTCCAGCAAAGTCCTTCACCCTCTCCGATTCCATAAGGTTGTGGGCCCAGTTCATCGCCGTCTCTTTCTCTGAATCCCGTAAGTCCCCTGTGTTGCTGCATTTTTTTTGTCTATCTCAGTCTCTCGATTATGTCTACTCGTTCCGTTAAGCTATTTGAATAATTCCATTTCTTTGCATATCGAAGTGATTCTCTTTGCACCTTTTGGTGTCTAAAGACTCATAATCCCAAAAGCTGTTACTGACGATCACTTCCACTTTGTGCCTGCTTTGCTGTGTTGTGCTAGACTCGGAATTAGCCCTGGTGCCCCAGTGCCCAGCTGCGACAGTTAGGACTTTGCCATCTGTGGGTAGGATAGTTGTGGAATCGATCGAATACTCGAACCAGAAGGACCGCCCGAAGACGCTCGCGCTTCCTCGTCTAGGGAAAGGTATAGGATCCCTCGTAAGTCAGTACCTCTTGATAAGCCAATAAAGAAAGTTCAACGCCTCTCGGCAAAGAAAGCTAAAGCCCTCGCCGATCGAGTTGCCAGAAGGAACTAAAGGCTAAACGAAGAGTTCCGCCGAGGGACAAGAGGTACTGCAAGCTCTGTGATATTAGCTGCAATAGCGCACAGACATTCTCCGATCACATCCATTCTAAGGGTCATAGACTAGAGAGAAAAACAAGAAAAAGACCCCTAGGTGTACTGCCTGTGATATAGTGTTCGATTCCCACGAGGTTCTCAAGCGTCACGAGAACGGGAAGGAACACTTGAAAGTAGTTTTGTCCCAGAGAATTTAAAAAGATCCATTTGTTTGTTTGAAGCGACGTCTTTGGCCTTTGCTTTAGTCTAGAGTTTCGTGTGCTGTGTTCTTATAGAGGTGGGCTGTGATAACAGTCATTAGGGGCAATTTTGGAACTGCTTCCAAAGTGACAAATTTGTATAAATAGGTTGGCCCAGTACACACATCAATAAAGTACCTTTTTTTGGAGACTTAACGAACCGAATTCCCTTGTGCCAAAATAACGGACTCAATCCGTCATACGTAAAATAGAATCACATAACTGATTTTGGATGCAGTCGGTTCGATCTTCATCATCATGATCTTCATCATAATTAAGAACATCATACATATGATGGAATCAAATAACTGATTTTGGATGCAGATATACGAACCAATATCATAACTAGAAATCACATACGTATGATGGATTCACATAACTTATTTTTGGATGCAGCTGGATAAAAAGCCATAATCATAACTAGAAACCTCATACGTAATATAAAATCAAATACCTCTTTCTAGGAGTCATGACAGTATTGCCATAATTGATTCCTACTGTACAAACTCAAGTACAGTAAGAAGTACAGTACTTTGAATATTACGATGTACAGGGCGAAGTACAGTTCCTCATTTGGCACTAGTACAGTACGTGTACAACACTGCACAAAAAGATTCTACTCTTAGCTGTACCACGTGTAGATCACATACACAACTGCCACTACGTACACGTTACATAGCTTCCCTCAGCATATCTCTCATACAGTATACTCCTCATCCACTTATAGTACACTACCTCACGTAAAATCACCCTATAAACAACATTTTGCCTCTAAGTCGCTGACCTCTCAAAATCATACTTTCGTCCCTGGGAACTTTGGATTTCTCCGAAATGCTTACGGCCACCCTTCAATCAACACTTGTGCATGTGTACACGTGGAACATGCCTCATGCCTCTCATGAGGTTTGGCACCGATGTGCGGGTCATGTGATCGTCGCAAATCAACACAACAGCGGTAGTTTGATGAACAGTTCCTTGTGAAGATAGAAAGGATTGGAACTCTGAAGAAAGATACGCTCCACCACGATCAGATCGAAGCGCTTTAACGCGTTGACCAGTATGTTTGTTGTTGATTTGGCAAGACGATCACATGTTATCCGTGAGCTTTTCGATCTTCATAGATCCTCCTCCTTGATCTCTCCGCTACTCATTGCAATATTCTAGAGGTGCTAATGTCTGTTCGAAGATCCCAGCCGGGGACCGATAGTCCCTTGTAGTGGCAAGCCCACCTCTATAAGAACACAGCACACCAAACTCTAGACTAAAGCAAAGGCCAAAGACGTCGCTTCAAACAAACAAATGGATCTCTTTAAATTCTCTGGGACAAAACTACTTTCAAGTGTTCCTTCCCGTTCTCGTGACGCTTGAGACCTCGTGGGAATCGAACACTGTATCACAAGCAGTACACCTAGGGGTCTTTTTCTTGTTTTTCTCTCTAGTCCTATGACCCTTAGAATGGATGTGATCGGAGAATGTCTGTGCGCTATTGCAGCTAATATCACAGAGCTTGCAGTACCTCTTGTCCCGGCGGAACTCTTCGTTTAGCCTTTAGTTCCTTCTGGCAACTCGATCGGCGAGGGCTTTAGCTTTCTTTGCCGAGAGGCGTTGAACTTCTTTATTGGCTTATCCAGAGGTACTGACTTACGAGGGATCCTATACCTTTCCTAGACGAGGGAAAGCGCGAGCGTCTTCGGCGGCGGTCCTTCTGGTTCGAGTACTTCGATCGATTCCACAACTTGATGAAAGGAACAGGGTATGATGAGGGATGAGGAGAGAGAATGAAAAGGGAAGTAGGGAAAGAGTGTAGATGATAAAAGAAACAGAAAGGAGATAGAACGGCAAGGGTGAGGTTGGTGTTGAAATCAAAGGCAAGTCCGTTCCTCTTCTTTCTTGGGTGAGCTATTAGACTACAACTATATACTGTTTGCCGGTACTCACTTCGGCTTCGTGAAAGCAAAATGAATGTAGCAAAATCTACATTTGCAGTACTATCTTTGTTGATCCTACAGCCTACCCAAGCCGAGATGCCTCAGAATCCCTGATTTGCATGCGCGGGAAATTCATAATTAACGATATTCAAAACGTAAGTAACATTACGTGCATTGCTAGTCATGCATGTTTTACGTAAACGTACACTAAAACAGTCAAACCCGTGAATTATGCCTTACGTGACCCGCCAACGCAACTGTAATCTCTCGGCCTGTAACAGAACCCAAAGGCGGGAACTTAAGGCGGGAACTTAAATATCATAAAGTATAAAACAATGTTTGGCGGGCTTGTCTCACGTTGTTATGTAACAGTCACGTAAATCTTCATGCAGGCCGTTCAACGTGAATTAAGCCTTACGTGCTATACGTGCAATAATGTAAAAAGCAACGTGGCTGCATCAACATACTTTGGCTGCATACTTGTGCAAGAGTGATTTGTAGGCAGCCAGTATAATGAGTAGTGTAAACTGTATGCAGCCAGTCCAGGCAACTATAGGATAAATATAGAAACCACTGTTTACTTGTACACGTACGACACCTATAATACTGTACACGTACGACAGAGAGGAGACAGTACACGTATGCCACATAGAGACATACACGTATGACACACTGGGTACAGTACTTTGAGCCTAGAATAGAGACAAACCATCAACCAACCATAACATGCCAAGTGTCAGAATGCTCCACAATGATCAGCTCAGATATCGCCACTTGGAGCGATGTGAGTGGTATGGAAGCGTATCTAACAGCCAATCAGAGGCAGAATACCAAGTGGTTTGAAAAAAGGTAAAATGCGCCGTGATTTTGAGTTGCCCGGAAATGGGCTTTCGTCCCAGGCAACTTTCGATTTGCCCATTTTACACGTCTCATAGGTGTATACACAGAAGAAGGTGCAACTCACTTTTTCATGCTACAAGTGTGCACGTGTCCAGGTGGCAACTAAAAACCATGGGATCGCATGCATTCTATCGCTTTTCCAACACAACTGTCCTCCCCACAGATGGCAAAGTCCTAACTGTCGCAGCCCTGGGCACTCGGGGCACCAGGGCTAATTCCCAGTCTAGCACACCCCGCAAAAGCAGGCACAAAAGTGGAAGTGATCGTCAGTAACAGCTTTTGGGATTATGATCTTTAGACCAACCAAAAGGTGCAAAGAGATCACTTCGATATGCAAAGAATGGAATTATTCAAATAGCTTACCGGAACGAGTAGAAATAATCAAGAGACTGAGATAGACAAGAAAACAATGCAGCAACACACGGCGACTTACGGGGTTCAGAGAAAGAGACGGCGTTGAACTGGGCCCATAACCTAATGGGAATCGGAGAGGTGAAGGACTTTGCTGGACGGATGAAGTTGCGGCCTTGGCTACCAGAATTTACTCCGAACTATAAAATCCTGCCTTAAGTACAACCTACAACTACTTCTAACTCACTGCGTCCACTAACAGAATCACAAACTGAGCCATTTGAGCGGATTTCAAGATCTTGGCCCGGTGATAACAGTCATTAGGGCAATTTTGGAACTGCTTCCAAAGTTGACAAATTTGTGTAAATAGGTCGGGCCAATACACACATCAATACAGTACCTTTTTTTTTGGAGACTTACCGGAACCGAATTCCCTTGTGCCAAAATAACGGACTCAATCCGTCATACGTAAAATAGAATCACATAACTGATTTTGGATGCAGTCGGTCCAATCTTCATCATAATTACGAACCTCATACATATTATGGAATCACGTAACTGATTTTTGGATGCAGTTGTACAAATCAGTATCATAACTAGAAACCACATACGTATGATGGATTCACATAACTGATTTTTGGATGCAGCTGGATAAAACCAATAATCATAACTAGAATCCTCATACATAATATAAAAAATACATCTTTCTAGCAGTCGTGACAGTATTGCCATAATCGATTCCTACTGTACAAACGAAATAAAGTGAGAAGTACAGTACTTGGTATATTACGATGTACAGTGCGAAGTACAGTTCCTCATTTGGCACTAGTACAGTACGTGTACACCACTGCACAAAAGGTTTGTACTCTTAGCTGCACCACGTGTACATCACATACACAGCTGCCAATACCTCCACGAGTACATAGCTTTCCTCAGCATATCTCTCATACAGTATACTCATCATCCACTTATAGTACCCTACCCTACGTAAAATCACCCCATAAACAACATTTTGCCCTCTAAGTCGCTGACCTCTCCAAATCGTGCTTTCGTCCCTGGAACTTTGACTTGTTCCAAAATGCCTTAGGGCCACCCTTCAATCAACACGGGTGCATGTGTACACGTGGAACATGCCTCATGCCTCTTATGAGGTTTGGCACCGATGTGGGGGTCATGTGATCCTCTTGCCAAATCAACAACACGATTGAGCCGTTCTGCCACACCAATCTGTTCAGGTGTGTATGCAGCGTCGTTTGATGAACAGTTCCTTGTGAAAATAGAAAGGGTTGGAACTCTGAAGAAAGATACTCTCCACCACGATCAGATCGAAGCACTTTCACGCGTTGACCAGTGTGTGTGAAGGCATATTGGGCAAACTTCTGATAAAAATGGAACGGTTTATCTTTACTCTTCATCGCATAGACAACACTCTATTTGAGTGGTCATCGATAAAGTGACAAAGTATCTACCACCACCTACTGACTGTACTCGGAGATGGCCGCAGACATCCGAATGGACCAAGTCTAGCAAATGTTTGGCCCTGCCTCCAGAGCGCTGTTTAGGAATCACAGCACGAGTTGCTTTTCCTACACACACGCATCACATGTCACAGATTCAAAGTCAGAAGATGAGCTAGCGTCTCTTGTTATATTTGAAGAGGAGATATGAAGTCCACTTACCACCTTCTTACGAGCCATGGACAATATTCCTTGAGTGTGAACGTGGGCCAATCTGTCATGCCATGTCTTCAAAGAGGCTTTGTGCGCCGAAAGAACCTCGTTACATGTGTCAAGCACATACAGCTCTCCTCGACGTGTGGCAGTAGCCACGATGCAGTCACTCCTCTTCACAGTGTACTTGTCACATCCGAACTCAACGTCAAATCCATTATCGACCATCTTACGTACAGAAATTAGGGAAAAAGCGTTTAGATCGAGGGGGAATATATGTCCACTGCATTCAAGGACTACCTTGCCGAGCGCGGCACAAAACATGAGCTTATTGCAGTGAAGTCACCTGAACAGAATGGTGTTTCAGAGCGGCTGAACTGAACACTGATGGATCTGGTTCGGTCAATGCTACATGCAAAGAGTCTGCCAAAGCAGTTCTGGGCCGAAGCTCTGCGACTGCTGTATACATCCGAAACAGAGTTACAACTCGGGCACTTCCAAGCCACACGACCCCGCATCATATGTGGTACGGTCGCAAGCCCAATTTGTCGCACCTTCGTACGTTCGGAAGCAAATGTTGGTACACTGTCCCGGCAAGTCAGTTGAGTAAGCTTGACAACCGAGCACGGGAAGCAATTATGCTTGGATATGCGGAAGCCAGCAAAGCTTACAAACTGTGGGATCCTGAATTACACAAGGTAGTTGTTTCCAGAGATTTCAGATTCAGTGAGAGCGACACCTGCCAGTCTGAAATAAATGAAAAAAGAATCAGATGAGTGTCTCGCAATTAGCTCCGATGAGGATCTTGTAAGTCTCGGCGTTGAACAGGATGGTCAAGTCCGGCTTCCTACACCGGACACAGCCGAAAGAACTGCAGCTTCGAGACAAGATATTCAGGGACAAGGGAATGACCAGGCTAATGTTACAAGCGACCCAACGGTCGCCGAAAACGTAGGTACAGATAACGAAATCCCTGAGCCCCCTGAGGTGTCTGTAGCTCCTCGGAGATCTGAAAGGATTCGAAGAGCCCAAATGCTTGGTGGAGATCAAACATATCCTTGACACCTAATGACACGGCTCTCGTTACAAATGTCGTCAACATCTCGTACCGACACGCGGCGACAGGACCGGACGCAGACTTTTGGAAGTCCGCCATCGAGTCCGAGCGAGACTCGATCCTTCGGAACAAAACATGGAAGTTAGTCCCACGTTTGGAGGCCTCAAACATTCTGACTCCAAAATGGGTGTTTGCAATAAAAGATGCCCAGGACTCCAACGGAGTTTTTACCGAAAATCGAAAGCGCGTCTTGTAGCCCGTGGTTTCCAACAGGTGAAAGGGGTAGATTATAATGAGACGTACGCCCCTGTCGTGAAGCTCACGTCAACTCGGGTGCTTTTGGCACTTGTCGCGCATCAGGACCTGGAGCTGCATCAAATGGACGTTAAGACGGCATTTCTGAACGGTGATGTGGAGGAGGACGTGTACATGGAACAGCCTGATGGATTTAAGGACGCCTCGAAACCAAATCATGTCTGCAAATTTCTGAAGGCCTTGTATGGTTTGAAACAGGCACATAGGCGGAGGCACCAGAAAATCGATGATTTTCTTTTTGATGGGCTTAAATTCAAAAGTAGCACTAATGATCCCTGTGTTTATGTAAAATTTGACCCGACCTCCGACTCAATCATGATTATCCTCCTGTACGTTGATGACTTGCTGCTTGCAGGAAACAATATGGAGGCGATTGCATGGATGAAGGGGGAGCTGAACCGCCGTTTTGAAATGAAAGATTTAGGCGAAGCGAGAATGGTTGTTGGGCTTGAAATTTCTCGCCGGAGATCCAAACGATCCTTGTGTTTATCCCAGCCACGGTTTGCAGACAGCGTTTTAGAGCGATTTGGAATGCAGAATTGTAGACCTGTTCCAACTCCTATGAATCTAAACACTCACGAGTTGAACGTGGATCGGTCGGTAGATACGGGTGGTGATGCTCGGACAGATGCTCCATACAGGAGCGCCATTGGAGCTCTCATGTATTTGTCTGTTGGAACATGACCTGATATATCTTATGCGGTTGGCAAACTTGCACGTTTCTGCGAAGAACCAAGAGAGAAGCATTGGTTAGCAGTAAAAAGAGTGTTAAGGTATCTCGCTGGGACCAAAGATTTAGGTCTTGTGTTCCGAGGGAATGCTGGTCTGGGCTTGTCTGCATACTATGACTCGGAGTGGGCCGGAGATATGCCGATCGCAAATAGACGAGTGGTTTCGTGTTTCGCATGGCTGGAAGTGGGGTAAGTTGGTGCTCGCGAAAGCATTCGGTTCCATAGCCCCCTGGTTATCGCTGTATATTGTAGTAGCATGATCAATTCCAAGTGCTTTCATGCCCAGCGATGTCCAGGTTTCAAGAATGTCCCGAACGACACGTCTCAGCCATATTGCTTCTTTACTTGCTGCAGTTAACTAAATGTATTCGGCCTCACATGACGAAGCTTCGACAACCGTTTGCTTTCGCGCCCCACTTTCAGCCATGCGAAACACGAAACCAGTCGTCGATTTGCGATCGGACACATCTCCGGCCCACTCCGAGTCACAGTATGCAGACAAGCCCAGACCAGCATTCCCTCGGAACACAAGACCTAAATCTTTGGTCCAGCGAGATACCTTAACACTCTTTTTACTGCTAACCAATGCTTCTCTCTTGGTTCTTCGCAGAAACGTGCAAGTTTGCCAACCGCATAAGATATATCAGGTCATGTTCCAACAGACAAATACATGAGAGCTCCAATGGCGCTCCTGTATGGAGCATCTGTCCGAGCATCACCACCCGTATCTACCGACCGATCCACGTTCAACTCGTGAGTGTTTAGATTCATAGGAGTTGGAACAGGTCTATAATTCTGCATTCCAAATCGCTCTAAAACGCTGTCTGCAAACCGTGGCTGGGATAAACACAAGGATCGTTTGGATCTCCGGCGAGAAATTTCAAGCCCAACAACCATTCTCGCTTCGCCTAAATCTTTCATTTCAAAACGGCGGTTCAGCTCCCCCTTCATCCATGCAATCGCCTCCATATTGTTTCCTGCAAGCAGCAAGTCATCAACGTACAGGAGGATAATCATGATTGAGTCGGAGGTCGGGTCAAATTTTACATAAACACAGGGATCATTAGTGCTACTTTTGAATTTGAGCCGATCAAAAAGAAAATCATCGATTTTCTGGTGCCACCGTCTATGTGCCTGTTTCAAACCATACAAGGCCTTCAGAAATTTGCAGACATGATTTGGTTTCGAGGCGTCCTTAAATCCATCAGGCTGTTCCATGTACACGTCCTCCTCCACATCACCGTTCAGAAATGCCGTCTTAACGTCCATTTGATGCAGCTCCAGGTCCTGATGCGCGACAAGTGCCAAAAGCACCCGAGTTGACGTGAGCTTCACGACAGGGGCGTACGTCTCATTATAATCTACCCCTTTCACCTGTTGGAAACCACGGGCTACAAGACGCGCTTTCGATTTTCGGTAAAAAATCCGTTGGAGTCCTGGGCATCTTTTATTGCAAACACCCATTTTGGAGTCAGAATGTTTGAGGCCTCCAAACGTGGGACTAACTTCCATGTTTTGTTCCGAAGGATCGAGTCTCGCTCGGACTCGATGGCGGACTTCCAAAAGTCTGCGTCCGGTCCTGTCGCCGCGTGTCGGTACGAGATGTTGACGACATTTGTAACGAGAGCCGTGTCATTAGGTGTCAAGGATATGTTTGATCTCCACCAAGCATTTGGGCTCTTCGAATCCTTTCAGATCTCCGAGGAGCTACAGACACCTCAACCAAGACCCTTTGTATCTGAAACTTATAATTAAACGTATGCAGTGAGTATGCAAAAGTCCTCTGTTCGGGTATCCCAAGCCGGCGACCGATAGTCGCTTGTCACGGCAAGCATTTCCCTATAAGAAGTTGCAGCGTTTACTCAAGGACACATGGTGTTTAATTTCCAACTCTCTGCCTCTTTAGGTTTCCTCCTTTTACCTTTTTACCACCTCTTTATTTATGCCTTAGGGCGCTACCCCTAAATATCGGCCAGTGCTGGTTCTTTCAACTTTGAGCGCAATCCGTGTGCCACGAGTAAGCACAGCGACTTTACCTGTAGACGGCAGGAATTTTCAGCCACTACCCCGAAAGGTCCCCGCAGCAAAGGGCGTCTTACCACAATCACAGTCTTTCCGTACTAACTCAGGCGCGTTTCCTTCCGGACTGTGTTGCTTGACTTCCGTCGTACTCGTGTGAAAGCACTCAAGGTCACCAATGAGCCTCTTCCTTCCGTGCACAGCACGTATCTACACCTCAACAGAAGTATAGCCAGCAGGTACCAAAGTACAAGTGCAGAACACTAGTACCCGGTATGCTACCAGAGTAAGGAATTAGAAGACAGTCGTTCCCTCTCCGACCACGGGCGATTGTGTTTCGCGTACGTATCGGTCGTTCAAGCGAGGAGCGTCTCTGTCCCGCCGGCGCGCAAAAGGTCCACTGCAACGGACCGACTCGGCTGGTACACCGTGATTCCCACCGGGAATCGGGTTCAGTCTTACGACTTCTGATAACTCGCGTTATCAACCGGTGGGTTTGTATGGTACGGTCCGTCCAACTCGCGTTACACAAAGGCACTGTTCTCAAAAGAGTACAGCCGGTAAGAGGATCACAAAACCGATTCCAAGACCACGTTCGGCAAAAGAATCGGACAAACTTGGGCGGACCCCCGGCACTCTGTCTTCTTCTTTTCCGTTGCCGTGAAGGCTTTCCAGAGTGCAAGGGTATCAACAACCAGGCCTAGATTCCTCCTCAAACAACAAGGCCAATATTCCAAACAATAAACTCGAGCTGACGATTGCCGAATGACCATGACCACCACAAAAGAGACAGAAAACCAAACCAACAAACAATGAACAGAGCAATGACACCACAAAGCACTCAGGATCCTCACACAGAGTGCTTGACAACACAAAATTGTTCTCAACAGTAGTAGAGCGCAAAAAAACGATTATTCTGATTCAACACACAATGGTAACCACAAAAACACTCAGGATCAACACACAGAGTGCTTGACAACCTTAAAGTTGGTTCGTATCAACAAAAGCTTACAACAACACACAATGAGAACAACAAAAAACACTCAGGATCCACACACAGAGTGCTTGACAAATCACCAAATGGGTCCTAACAAAGACAAGAACCCAATAACAATCACCACAAAGCAACAAATGACAACACCAACAGCACAACAACACAGAGAAAGCAATTACCTCAACGTCAACGGTTGAGGGACGGATCAAGCGGAAAGAGCGGTAGCGTGGACTGGGCCCATAACCTGATGAAAGGAACAGGGGATGATGAGGGATGAGGAGAGAGAATGAAAAGGGAAGTAGGGAAAGAGTGTAGATGGAAAAAAAACAGAAAGGAGATAGAACGGCAAGGGTGAGGTTGGTGTTGAAATCAAAGGCAAGTCCGTACCTCTTCTTTACTTGGATGAGCTATTAGACTACAACTATATACTGTTTGCCGGTACTCACTTCGGCTTTGTGAAAGCAAAATGAAAGTAGCAAAATCTACATTTGCAGTACTATCTTTGTTGATCCTATAGCCTACCCAAGCCGAGATGCCTCAGAATCCCTGATTTGCATGCGCGGGAAATTCATAATTACCGATATTCAAAACGTAAGTAACATTACGTGCATGCTAGCCATGCATGTTCTGTTACGTAAACGTACACTAAAACAGTCAACCCGTGAATTATGCCTTACGTGACCCGCCAACGCAACTGTAATCTCTCGGCCTGTAACAGAACCCAAAGGCGGGAACTTAAGGCGGGAACTTAAATATCATAAAAGTAGAAAACAATTTTTGGCGGGCTTGTCTCACGTTGTTATGTAACAGTACGTAAATCTCATGCAGGCCGTTCAACGTGAATTAAGCCTTACGTGCTATACGTGCAATACTGTAAAAGCAACGTGGCTGCATCAACATACTTTGGCTGCATACTTGTGCAAGAGTGATTTGTATGCAGCCAGTATAATGAGTATAGTGTAAACTGTATGCAGCCAGTCCAGGCAACTATAGGATAAATATAGAAACCACTGTTTACTTGTACACGTACGACACCTATAATACTGTACACGTACGACAGAGAGGAGACAGTACACGTATGCCACATAGGAGACAGTACACGTATGACACTGGTACAGTACTTTGAGCCTAGAATAGAGACAAACCATCAACCAACCATAACATGCCAAGTGTCAGAATGCTCCACAATGATCAGCTCAGATATCGCCACTTGGAGCGATGTGAGTGGTATGGAGGCGTATCTAGCAGCCAATCAGAGGGCAGAATACCAAGTGGTTTGAAAAATGGCAAAATGCGCCGTGATTTTGAGTTGCCCGAAAATGGGCTTTCGTCCCAGGCAACTTTCGATTTGGCCCATTTTACACGTGTAGTAGGTGTACACACAGAAGAAGGGTGCAACTCGCTTTTTCATGCTACAAGTGTACACGTGTCCAGGTGGCAACTAAAAACCATGGGATCGCATGCATTCTATCCCTTTTTCAACACATTATCACACCCGATTGTAACTGTGCTGTCTTTTGACTCTCCCAATGCGTCTGCAAGAAGGCACCTGAGCTAAGCTGCCTCTTTGCAAGCCTCACAATGTGCAATATACTCCGCTTCGCATGTGGATTTCGCACCGATCGTTTATCTCCTAGACGACCAACTAATAGCTCCCCCACACAGTTTGAACACATATCCACTGGTGGACTTTCTCGAGTCCAAGCAACCACCCCAGTCTGCTTCGGTGAAGCCCTCTAGTGTTTGCACTGGGAGATTTCCATCTAAAACTACACCTAGTGAGAGCGTTCCTTTGATATATCTCAGAACTCGTTTGGCTGCTTGCCAGTGGTCCTCGCGAGGGTTTTCACAGTGGTGGGACAGTTTTCCCACCTCATATGCAAGATCTGGACGTGACCCTACCATAAGAAACATTAAGCAGCCAGCGATCTGTCGATATGGTACATCGCAATACGGGCTAGTTGACATCTCAGGGTGTAATCCTTGTTCCATCGGAGTCCTCACGGGATTGCAACTGGCCATACCAAAACGTTTCAAAATGGACTTGGCATACTCTGTCTGCGAGATATAGATCCGTCTAGGACCCCTTTTCTACTTATTTCAAGCCCAATGCACTTTTTGGCCTCGCCTAAATCTTTCATCTCAAATCTTGTTCAGTTCACCTTTCATCCAGGTCACGGCTTTCAGGTCACTTCCCGCAAGAAGCAAGTCATCCACATATAGGGCAATCAGCATAACGCCTTTTTCTGATATGTTTGTATATAGACAGGCGTCACTTCCCGTAGTCTTGAAGCCAAGCGTATCAATAAGAAAATCGTCCATCTTTTTGTGCCATTGCCGACTCGCTTGCTTAAGACCATAGATAGCCTTGAGATGTTTAAAAACATGGTTGGTCCTGAAGAGTCAACGATACCCTCAGGCTGCTCCATATAAATATCCCCTTCTAAGTCACCGTTCAGAAAGGCCGTGACCACGTCCATTTGATGAAGCTCTAAATCGAAGTGGGCTACAATTGCCATTAGCAATGGAATCGTTGTGAATTTGATCACCGGCGAAAAAGTCTGAGTAATCAATCCCCTCAATTTGTTGAAAGCCGCTTGGGATACCCGAACAGAGGACTTAACATACTCACTGCATACGTGACAATAGAGGTTTCAGATACAAAGGTGTTGTTGATTTGGCAAGACGATCACATGACCCCCACATCGGTGACAAACCTCATAAGAGGTATGAGGCATGTTCCACGTGTACACATGCACACGTGTTTATTGAAAAGTAGCCGCAAGGCATTTCGGAAGAAATCCAAAGTTCCCAGGGACGAAAGTACGATTTTGAGAGGTCAGCGACTTAGAGGGCAAAATATTGTTTATGGGTGATTTTACGTAGGGTAGGGTACTATAAGTGGATGATGAGTATACTGTATTAGAGATATGCTGAGGGAAGCTATGTACACGTGTACGAGGTGGCAGTTGTGTATGTGATGTACACGTGGTACAGCTAAGAGTAGAAACCTTTTGTGCAGTGGTGAACCCGTACTGTACTAGTGCCAAATGAGGTACTATACTTCGCACTGTACATCGTAATGTATCAAGTACTGTACTTCTTACTGTACTTCAGTTTGTACAGTAGGAATCGATTATGGCAATACTGTCATGACTGCTAGAAAGAGGTCTTTGATTTTATGTTATGTATAAGGATTCTAGTTATGATTATTGGTTTATCCAGCTGCATCCAAAAATCAGTTATGTGATTCCATCATACGTATGTGGTTTCTAGTTATGATATTGGTTTGTACAACTGCATCCAAAAATCAGGTATATGATTCCATCATACGTATGTGGTTTCTAGTTATGATACTGATTTGTACAACTGCATCCAAAAATCAGTTATGTGATTTCATCGTATGTATGAGGTTCGTAATTATGATGAAGATTGGACCGACTGCATCCAAAATCAGTTATGTGATTCTATTTTACGTATGACGGATTGAGTCCGTTATTTTGGCACAAGAGAACTCGGTTCCGATAAGTCTGCAAAATAAGGTACTGTATTGATGTGTGTATTGGGCCAACCTGTTTACACAAATTTGTCAACTTTGGAAGCAGTTCCAAAATTGCCCCTAATGACTGTTATAACCGGTCCAAGATCTTGAAATCCGCTCAAATGGCTCAGTTTGTGGGATTCTGTTAGTGGAAGCAGTGAGTTAGAAAGTAGTTGTAGGTTGTACTTAAGGCCGGGATTTTAGAGTTCTGAGTAAATTCTGGGTAGCCAGGCAAGCAACTTCATCCGTCCTGCAAAGTCTTTCACCCTCTCCGATTCCCATTATGTTCAAGAGAAAGAAGATCTGGAAATTAATGAAGTCGAGTACATATGTCTGATGAACAAGGTAGATAACTTTGGTATCAATATAACGTCAAACACTTGGCTTATCGACTCTGGATGCTCCGCGCACATGACATTTGACAAGAGACTGTTTTCCGACTACAGGGAGGTCTCAAACAGCCGCGTAGAAATGGAACAAAAGCGTGTGCAGTAGTAGCTGGAGTCGGGACCGTCCTCATTACGCTTGTAGTGAACGGAGTTCAAAAGTCCTGCAAGCTCACCAATGTGCTGCACGTTCCAAGCTTTGCTTTTTCCCTAATTCTTTGCGTAAGATGTCGATAATGGATTTGACGTTGAGTTCGTTCGTGACAAGTGCACTGTAAAGAGAGTGACTGCATCGTTGCTACTGCCACAAGTCGAGGAGAGCTGATATGTGCTTGACAATGTAACGAGTTCATTCGGCGCACAAAGCCTCTTTGAAGACATGGCATGAAAGATTGGCCCACGTTCACACTCAAGGAATATTGTCCATGGCTCGTAAGAAGGTGTAAGTGGACTTCATATCTCCTCTTCAGATATAACAAGAGACGCTAGCTCATCTTCTGACTGTGAATATGTGACATGTGATGCGTGTGTGTGTGGAAACGCAACTCGTGCTGTGATTCCTAAACAGCGCTCTGGAGGCAGGGCCAAACATTTGCTAGACTTGGTCCATTCGGACGTCTGCGGCCCACTCCAAGTACAGTCAGTAGGTGTGCTAGATACTTTGTCACTTTATCGATGACCACTCAAACTAGAGTGTTGTCTATGCGATGAAGAGTAAAGATAAACCGTTCCATTTTTATCAGAAGTTTGCCCAATATGCCTTCACACACACTGGTCAACGCGTGAAAGTGCTTCGATCTGATCGTGGTGAGAGTATCTTTCTTCAGAGTTCCAATCCTTTCTATCGTCACAAGGAACTGTTCATCAAACGACCGCTGCATACACACCTGAACAGAATGGTGTGGCAGAACGGCTCAATCGTACCCTGATTGATCTCGTGAGGTCTATGCTGTCCCATATGAAGGTTCCGAAAGCTTTTTGGCTGAAGCTCTGGATAACGCAGTTTACGTTCGCAATCGTGTCACGACAAGAGCTTTGGTGGTCTCGTTACTCCATTTCACCTATGATGAAGAAAAAGCCCGATTTATCTCACCTACGTGTGTTTGGATGTCAATGCTGGTACAAGGTGCCTGGTAATGAGTGCGTAAACTTGACGACCGCGCAACAACGGGAATGTTTGTTAGGTATCCGCCGGGAACTAAGGCCTACAAAATTTGGGATCAAAATCTACATCGCATTGTTATTTCCAGGGATGTGCAGTTCGATGAGTCGAGACCAGGGGCTTGCTCTTACGATGAACATTTTTCGATGATAATGACGTGGACGTTGACCCAGAGGAGGCGACCAATGCTGACGAAATTGAGTCTGAAACATCTAATTGATAATGAACATGGCATTGAAGCAGGTCACCGGCGGAGGTTGAGAACTTTCAAAGTCAAGGTATTGAGCCCGACTCAACTAATGAGAATTTGCAACCAGAAGAATGAGTGGTGAGCAAGATGCTGGTCCGGTGATTTGGAACCTCGCCGCTCCACTCGTTCACGACGCCCACCCCGACAGTGGACAGGCCTGGTGGGAACCAGCTTACTCACACTTCCTGTGGCGACATCAACATACCGAACTCCTTTAAAGAGGCGATGGATGGACCACAACCAAAGTTCTGGCAGAAAGCGATTGATAAAGAGCTAGAGTCCCAACGCAAAAACAGAACCTGGGCACTAGTGCCACGATCGGAAGGTGCCAATATTCTAACTTCTCGCTGGGTATTTACTGTGAAGGACATGCCGGATGTTAATGGCACGTTGACTCAAAAGGGAAAAGGTCGCCTGGTTGTGCGGGGCTTTCAACAAATTGAGGGATTGATTACTCAGAGAATTTTGCGCGGTGATCAAATTTACAACGATTCGATTGTTGTTGGCGATTGTAGCCCACTTCGATTTAGAGCTTCATCAAATGACGTGGTCACGGCCTTTCTGAACGGTGACTTAGAATAGGATATATTATATGGAGCAGCCTGAAGGTATCGTTGACTCTTCCAGGCCCAATCATGTTTTTAAACATCTCAAGGCTATCTATGGTCTTAAGCAAGCGAGTCGACAATGGCACAAAAAGATTGACGATTTCATTATTCACACGCTTGGCTTCAAGACTACGAGAAGTGACGCCTGTCTATATACAAACATATCAGAAAAAGGCGTTATGCTGATTGCCCTAATGGATGACTTGCTTCTTGCGGGAAAGTGACCTGAAAGCCGTGACCTGGATGAAAGGTGAACTGAACAAGAGATTTGAGATGAAAGATTTAGGCGAGGCCAAAAAGTGCATTGGGCTTGAAATAAGTAGAAAAAGGGTCCCTAGACGGATCTATATCTCGCAAAAGAGTATGCCAAGTCCATTTTGAAACGTTTTGGTATGGCCAGTTGCAATCCCGTGAGGACTCCGATGGAACAAGGATTACACCCTGAGACGTGAACTAGCCCGTATTGCGATGTACCATATCGCCAGATCATTGGCTGCTTAATGTTTGTTATGGTAGGGTCACGTCCAGATCTTGCATATGTGGTGGAAAACTGTGTTAATTTGATCTATATATGTTGTTGTCCGCTCAGTGGCACAAGAGAGCCAGCGCGTGTGGCTCAGTGGTTAACTCCTTATACAGGTTATGGGCCCAGTTGACCTTGCCGCTGTGGTCGCGGGTTCGAACCCCGCTGGGTGCACTGAGTTGGATATTTGTTATGAGCGTTACTGAAATGCTCTGTGTAAGCCCTGAACCCCTCGACAAGCACCTTGTGGTAGTGCCTCTGAGCGAGGGGGGTATTGATCTATATATGTTGTGGTCCGCTCAGTGGCACAAGAGAGCCAGCGAATGTGGCTCAGTGGTTAACTCTTTATACAGGTTTATCGCCCTGGGAAGGCGATAAACTCATCCGTGGCATAGTGGCCAAAAGGGCGCAGCTGACCGACTTTACTGGACCGAATAACAGTATACTGGATAAGGTACACGCACGGGTTCGAGCCCCACCCTCTGCAGTCGTAATCACATCATTAAGGATTTTCCTCGCCGGGGTTGTTTGCCAATCGTCGCAGGATATCGTCAGCAATGGATACCGCTCGTTCGTGTGCGTTCAGACCTCACGAGACCCCACAGATACGAATAAATGACCGCACCAACCGTTGCTTTTAAAAAAAAATGTTGATCTATATATGTTGTGGCCCGCTCAGTGGCACAAGAGAGCCAGCGCATGTGGCTCAGTGGTTAACGTTTTCTACAGGTTATGGGCCCGGTCCACGCTACCGCTCTTTCCGCTTGATCCGTCCCTCAACCGTTGACGTTGACGTTGAGGTAATTGCTTTCTCTGTGTTGTTGGTGCTGTTGGTGTTGTCATTTGTTGCTTTGTGGTGATTGTTGCTGGGTTCTTGTCTTGTTAGGACCCATTTGGTGATTGTCAAGCACTCTGTGTGTGGATCCTGAGTGTTTTTGTGGTTCTCATTGTGTTTGTTGGAAGCTTTTGTTGATACGAACCAACTTTAAGGTTGTCAAGCACTCTGTGTGTTGATCCTGAGTGTTTTTGTGGTTACCATTGTGTGTTGAATCAGAGCAATCGTTGTTTGTGCTCTACTACTGTTGAGAACAATTTTGTGTTGTCAAGCACTCAATCCTCTCACCGGATGTACTCTTTTGAGAACAGTGCCTTTTGTAACGCGAGTTGGACGGACCGTACCATACAAACCCACCGGTTGATAACGCGAGTTATCAGAAGTCGTAAGACTGAACCCGATTCCCGGTGGGAATCACGGTGTACCAGCCGAGTCGGTCCGTTGCAGTGGCCCTTTTGCGCGCCGGCGGGACAGAGACGCTCCTCGCTTGAACGACCGATACGTACGCGAAACACCATCGCCCGTGGTCGGAGAGGGAACGACTGTCTTCTAATTCCTTACTCTGGTAGCATACCGGGTACTAGTGTTCTGCACTTGTACTTTGGTACCTGCTGGCTATACTTCTGTTGAGGTGTAGATACGTGCTGTGCACGGAAGGACGAGGCTCATTGGTGACCTTGAGTGCTTTCACACGAGTACGACGGAAGTCAAGCAACACAGTCCGGAAGGAAACGCGCCTGAGTTAGTACGGAAAGACTGTGATTGTGGTAAGACGCCCTTTGCTGCGGGGACCTTTCGGGGTAGTGGCTGAAAATTCCTGGCCGTCTACAGGTAAAGTCGCTGTGCTTACTCGTGGCACACGGATTGCGCTCAAAGTTGAAAGACCAGCACTGGCCGATATACAGGGGTAGCGCCCTAAGGCACAAATAAAGAGGTGGTAAAGAGGTAAAGAGGAGGAAAACTAAAGAGGTAAAGAGTTGGAAATTAAACACCACGTGTCTTTGAGTAAACGCTGCAAACTTCTTATAGGGAAAGGCTTGCCGTGACAAGCGACTATCGGTCGCCGGCTTGGGATACCCGAACAGAGGACTTTGCATACTCACTGCATACGTGGTAATAGAGGTTTCAGATACAAAGGGTCTTGGATAAAACGTAGTCATGGACGATCGCGGAGGCGGAGTTCGAATTGAAAAGCTCACCAACAATAATTTCCATGTTTGGAAGCAGAAGGTGCAGCTTCTTCTCGCCTCCGGGAGCTTGATGACTACATTGTGGATGATCCGCCTGAGGAATCGGATGATAGGGCTCTCAAATCATGGACTCGGGCCGACCGCAAAGCACGGGCGCTCATCGGGTTGTCCCTTTCTGATGAGCACCTTGAGCATGTGCGCACTGCGGCAACTGCAAAGGAGATGTGGACTATTATTCTCAACACGTTTGAGAGCACACACTCCTCAAAAACTTGCGGCTCGACGCCGGTTTTACACCGCGGCTATGGATGGTAACGAGAGAGTTTTGCAGTACGTTAACCGTGTAACACAGTTGGCAGCGACCCTGAAATCCATGGATGTGACTATTGATGACAAAGAGATAGCCATGGCTGTGCTTAACGGATTGCCACCCGTTTTGACAATCTCATCGTTGCCTTGGATGCGCTCGGCAATGAGGACAGGGTGTTTACTTTGGAATTTGTGAAGAGCCGGTTGTTGCAGGAAGAGGAGCGTGCTCAAATGAGGGAGTCAAAAGGGACAAAATCCAATGCTGCGCTCATATCCAATGCCCGTCCGAATGACTACGGAGGTAATGCTAGACAGCTGCACTGTACGAACTGCGGTCATTCTGGTCACACCGCGGACAGATGCTGGGGCAAAGATGTGAACGGTAGGCGCCCGGAAGCTCCAAGGGGCTATCGTGCATCCGGTTCTCGTAGTGGCAGAGCATCTAATAATCATCGAAACGAGAAAAATCGCCCGAGGAGATCAGCAGGCGTTCGTAGGTGCAAATGTATTTGATTCGACTGATTCTCATCCTTCAGCAGATAGTGGGGACAGCGTTGATGATGAAATTGTTTGCCTCATGTCACGAATTAAACAGGCCGGGATTTCGGCCGGAACTTCCTCCTGGTACGCAGATTCCGCATGTACTTCCCATATGACTTACGATAGGAGTGTTTTCACGAATTATACCGAATTTTCTGCAGCCTCAGTCGAAATGGGAACTAAAGCCCGGGCTAAGATTGCTGGGCGAGGTGACGTGGAGCTCACATTACTAGTAGATGGTTCTCGAAAGCGGTGTATTCTGCGAGATGTTGTCCACGTTCCTAGTTTCGAATATTCTCTCATCTCTGTAGGCAAAGCGGACATAGAAGGGATCAAAACTGTATTTGAGAACAAATCTTTGCAGATGACTAAGAATGGAGAGTTGTAGCAACTGGAAAAATGCTGTGCAATAGCCTTCTTTATGCTATCGACATAGTCCAGAAGATACCAATGATACCTTGTACTCTGCGAAAGTCACCACACTCTCGACATGGCACGAGAGAATGGCTCATGTAAGCAAGCAGGGCATTGCATCTATGGTAAGGAACAATGTTGTGGACGGCGTGCAGATCAGTGGCTCGAATACATCCGAAATATGCTCCTCATGCGTTCATGGAAAGGCTCATCGTTCTGCAGTGCCGAAGGAACGCACGACTGGTAGAGCTGAAGCGATGTTAGACCTTGTTCACAGTGACGTGTGTGGACCTATGGAGGTTTCTTCTGTTGGAGGGGCACGCTACTTTGTGCCTTCACGGACGATCACTCTTCCTGGGTTACCGTCTACATGATGCAGCGAAAGTCAGAGGTTTGATAAATATAAACTGTTCCAAGCTCGTAGCGAAGCCCATACTGGGCGTCGCATTGGCATTCTTCGTTCAGATCGAGGGGGAGAATATATGTCCACTGCATTCAAGGACTACCTTGCCGAGCGCGGCACAAAACATGAGCTTAGTGCAGTGGAGTCACCTGAACAGAATGGTGTTTCAGAGCGGCTGAACCGAACACTGATGGATCTGGTTCGGTCCATGCTACATGCAAAGAGTCTGCCAAAACAGTTCTGGGCCGAAGCTCTGGCGACTGCTGTATACATCCGAAACAGAGTTACAACTCGGGCACTTCCAAGCCACACGACCCCGCATCATATATGGTACGGTCGCAAGCCCAATTTGTCGCACCTTCGTACGTTCGGAAGCAAATGTTGGTACACCGTCCCGGCAAGTCAGTTGAGTAAGCTTGACAACCGAGCACGGGAAGCAATTATGCTTGGATATGCGGAAGCCAGCAAAGCTTACAAACTGTGGGATCCTGAATTACACAAGGTAGTTGTTTCCAGAGATGTCAGATTCAGGTGAGAGCGAAACCTGCCAGTCTGAAATAAATGAAAAAAGAATCAGATGGTGTCTCGCAATTAGCTCCGATGAGGATATTGTAAGTCTCGGCGTTGAACAGGATGGTCAAGTCCGGCTTCCTACACCGGACACAGCCGAAAGAACTGCAGCTTCGAGACAAGATATTCAGGGACAAGGGAATGACCAAGGCTAATGTTACAAGCGACCCAACGGTCGCCGAAAACGTAGGTACAGATAACGAAATCCCTGAGCCCCCTGAGGTTCTGTAGCTCCTCGGAGATCTGAAAGGATTCGAAGAGCCCCAAATGCTTGGTGGAGATCAAACATATCCTTGACACCTAATGACACGGCTCTCGTTACAAATGTCGTCAACATCTCTTTACCGACACGCGGCGACAGGACCGGACGCAGACTTTTGGAAGTCCGCCATCGAGTCCGAGCGAGACTCGATCCTTCGAAAAAACATGAAGTTAGTCCCACGTTTGGAGGCCTCAAACATTCTGACTCAAAATGGGTGTTTGCAATAAAAGATGCCCAGGACTCCAACGGAGTTTTTACCGAAAATCGAAAGCGCGTCTTGTAGCCCGTGTGTTTCCAACAGGTGAAAGGGGTAGATTATAATGAGACGTACGCCCCTGTCGTGAAGCTCACGTCAACTCGGGTGCTTTTGGCACTTGTCGCGCATCAGGACCTGGAGCTGCATCAAATGGACGTTAAGACGGCATTTCTGAACGGTGATGTGGAGGAGGACGTGTACATGGAACAGCCTATGGATTTAAGGACGCTCGAAACCAAATCATGTCTGCAAATTTCTGAAGGCCTTGTATGGTTTGAAACAGGCACATAGACGGGGCACCAGAAAATCGATGATTTTCTTTTTGATCGGCTCAAATTCAAAAGTAGCACTAATGATCCCTGTGTTTATGTAAAATTGACCCGATCTCCGACTCTATCATGATTATCCTCCTGTACGTTGATGACTTGCTGCTTGCAGGAAACAATATGGAGGCGATTGCATGGATGAAGGGGGAGCTGAACCGCCGTTTTGAAATGAAAGATTTAGGCGAAGCGAGAATGGTTGTTGGGCTTGAAATTTCTCGCCGGAGATCAAACGATCCTTGTGTTTATCCCAGCCACGGTTTGCAGACAGCGTTTTAGAGCGATTTGAATGCAGAATTGTAGACCTGTTCCAACTCCTATGAATCTAAACACTCACGAGTTGAACGTGGATCGGTCGGTAAGATACGGGTAGTGATGCTCGGACAGATGCTCCATACAGGAGCGCCATTGATCTCTCATGTATTTGTCTGTTGAACATAACCTGATATATCTTATGCGTTGGCAAACTTGCACGTTTCTGCGAAGAACCAAGAGAGAAGCATTGGTTAGCAGTAAAAAGAGTGTTAAGGTATCTCGCTGGGACCAAAGATTTAGGTCTTGTGTTCCGAGGGAATGCTGATCTGGGCTTGTCTGCATACTGTGACTCGGAGTGGGCCGGAGATGTGTCCGATCGCAAATCGACGATTGGTTTCGTGTTTCGCATGGCTGAAAGTGGGGCGCGAAAGCAAACGGTTTGTCGCAGCTTCGTCATGTGAGACCGAATACATTTCGTTAACTGCAGCAAGTAAAGAAGCAATATGGCTGAGTAAAATGAAAGTAGCAAAATCTACATTTGCAGTACTATCTTTGTTGATCCTATAGCCTACCCAAGCCGAGATGCCTCAGAATCCCTGATTTGCATGCGCGGGAAATTCATAATTACCGATACTCAAAAACGTAAGTAACATTTCGTGCATGCTAGCCATGCATGTTCTGTTACGTAAACGTACACTAAAACAGTCAACCCGTGAATTATGCCTTACGTGACCCGCCAACGCAACTGTAATCTCTCGGCCTGTAACAGAACCAAAGGCGGGAACTTAAGGCGGGAACTTAAAATATCATAAAAGTAGAAAACAATTTTTTTGGCGGGCTTGTCTCACGGTGTTTTGTAACAGTACGTAAATCTCATGCAGGCCGTTCAACGTGAATTAAACCTTACGTACAATACGTGCAATACTGTATAAGCAACGTGGCTGCATCAACATACTTTGGCTGCATACTTGTGCAAGATTGATTTGTAGGCAGCCAGTATAATGAGTGTAGTGTAAACTGTATGCAGCCAGTCCAGGCAACTATAGGATAAATATAGAAACCACTGTTTACTTGTACACGTATGACACCTATATACATTACATATAGAACAGAGAGGAGACAGTACACGTATGCCACATAGGAGACAGTACACGTATGACACATTGGGTACAGTACTTGGATCCTAGAATAGAGACAAACCATCAACCAACCATAACATGCCAAGTGTCAGAATGCTCCACAATGATCAGCTCAGATATCACCACTTGGAACGATGTGAGTGGTATGGAAGCGTATCTAACAGCCAATCAGAGGGCAGAATACCAAGTGGTTTGAAAAATGGCAAAATGCGCCGTGATTTTGAGTTGCCCGAAAATGGGCTTTCGTCCCAGGCAACTTTCGATTTGGCCCATTTTACACGTCTCATAGGTGTACACACAGAAGAAGGGTGCAACTCACTTTTTCATGCTACAAGTGTACACGTGTCCAGGTGGCAACTAAAAACCATGGGATCGCATGCATTCTATCCCTTTTTCCACACGAAGTACAGTTCTCAGTACAGTGCCTCTATTGGCACTAGTACAGTATGTGTGCACCACTGCACCAAAGGTTTCTACTCTTGGCTGTACCAAGTGTACGTCACATACACAACTGCCACCACGTACACGTGTACATATCTTACCTTAGCATATCCCTAATATAATTTACTCTTCACCCACTCACAGTATCCTACCCTACGTAAATCAACCCATAATCAACATTCTGCCCCATAAAGTAGCTCATAATCAACCCTTATAGCGCTATAGTCATTAAACTTGTAACTAACCAACCAATGGATTTGAAGCATTTGACCTATAAGCCGATGAGGTTGCAGGAAGCAATCTATGGCCTATAGAACAGTGAACTAAGTTCCTTTGTCAAAACTTATGCATAATTTGCATAATTTGCACAAATCGTTGACCTCTCAAAATCGTACTTTTGTCCCCGGAAACTTTGGATTTCTTCGGAATTGCCTAAGACTCAGCCCTCAATACACACGTGTAACCGTATATACGTGGAAGACGCCTCATGCCTCTTATGAGGCTTGGCACCGGTGTTGGGGTCATGTGATCATCTTGCCAACTCAACAACACCCCTCCTTGATTACATGGCGTAAGCATCCCGCAGCTCTCCCAGTCATATAGATTTGATGCATTTTATGAAAAGTATGCGACCAAGAGGCTTGTTGAGTATAACTGCGGCATACCAGTAGATTGTACGCGAACTACTGAAACAATATTTCGAGTCTCAACACCTCGGACAAAGTGATGTGATATGTCAATATGCTCCTTTCGCCTGTTCACTTCTTCATTACCCGCAAACGCTATTGTACCACCATTATCACACCCGATTGTAGTGGTGCTGTCTCTTGACTTTCCCAATGCCTCTGCAAAAAGGCACCTGAGCCAAGCTGCCCCTTTGCAAGCCTCACACAGTGCAATATACTCCGATTTGCATATGGATTTTGCAACAACCGTTTGTCTCCTGGAAGACCAACTAATAGCTCCCCCACACAGTTTGAACACATTTCCACTGGTGAACTTTCTCGAGTCCAAGCAGTTGCCTCAGTCTGCATTGCGGAAGCCCTCTAGATTTTTCTCTGGAAGATTTCCATCTAGAACTACACGTAGTGAGAAGGTTCCTTAGATATATCTCATAACTCGTTTAGCTGCTTGCCAATGGTCCTATCGAGGTCTCTCAAAGTGTTGAGACAGGTTTACAACCGCATAGGTAAGGTCTGAACGAGACCCTACCATGAGAAACATTAAGCAGCCTATGATCTGTCGATACGGTACATCGCAATATGGGCTAGTCGAAGTCTCAGAGTGTAATCCTTGTTCCATCGGATAACTCATGGGATTGCAGCTGGTCATATCAAAACGCTTTAAAATGGACTTGCCATACTCTGTCTATGAGATGCAGATCCGTCTAGAAACCGGTTTTCTATTTACCACACTTTTTGGCCTCGCTTCAATCCAACATCTCAAATCTTCGTTCAGTTCACCGTTCATTCCGGTCACGGCGTTCAGGTCACTACCGGCAAGAAGCAAGTATTCAAATATAGGGAAATCATCATAAAGACTTTTCTGATATTTTTATATAGACAGGCATCACTTCTCGTAGTCTTGAAGCCAAGCGTGTGAATAAGTAAATCGTCTATCTATTTGTGCCATTGTCTACTCGCTTGCTTAAGACCATAAATAGCCTTGAGAAGTTTGCAAACACGGTTGAGCTTGGAAGAGTCAACGCCAACTTCAGACTGCTCCATATAAATATCCTCTTCTAAGTCACCGTTCATAAAAGCCGTGACCACGTCCATTTGATGAAGCTCTTAATCAAAGTGGGCTAGAATCGACAAAACAATAGAATTATTGTGAATTGGATCACAGGCGCAATCGTCTCTGAGTAGTCAACCTTTTCAATTTGATGGAATCACCGCACAACCAGGCGACCCTTTCCCTTTTGAATCAAAGTGCCGTTATCTTCTGGTGTTTTCGTTATATTCAGAACCTAGCGAGAAGTGAGAATATTGGACTCTTCTGATCGTGACACTAGTGTCCAGGTTCCGTTTTTGCGTTGAAACTCTAGCTCCTTATCAGTCTCTATCTGCTAAAACTTTGGTTTTGGTCCACCCGTTGCCTCTTTATAGGAGTTCGGTATGTTCATGTCGCCACAAGAATGTGTAAGTAACCCGGTTCCTACCAGGCCTGTCCACCACTGTCGGGAAGGGCGTCGTGAACGAGTGGAGCGGCGAGGTTCTATATCACCCGGACCAGATTCTTGCTCACCAGTCATTCCTTTTGGTTCCAAGCTCTAACTAGTTGAGTCCGCTTCATTATGTTGACTTTAAACATTCTCAGCCACCCCCAGTAACTCTGGAGTTTTGCCATGGTCTTTGTCACCATTAGTGGTTCCAGACTCAATTTCGTCAGTATTGGCCGCCTTCTCTGGGTAAAAATCGACGTCACTGTCATCAGACGAATGTCCGTCTAAAGAGCAAGGTCTTGGTCTCGACTCATCGAACTGCACATCTCTGGAAATAACAATGCGATGTAGATTGTCTCCCCAAACTTTGTAGGCCTTCGTTCTAGGCGGATAACAAACAAACATTCCAGTTTTTGCGCGGACTTCAAGTTTACGCCCTCATTACCAGACACCTTGTACTATCATTGACATCCGAACACACGTAGATGAGATACGTCTGGCTTTTCTTCATCCATAGGTAAAAGGGCGTAACGAGTTCACCCCAAGCTCTTGTTGTGACACTATTCCGAACGTAAACTGCGTTATTGAGAGCTTCAGCCCTAAAAGCTTTCTGAAACTTCATATAGGACAGCACAGACGTAACGAAATCAATCAGGGTACGATTGAGCCGTTTTGCCACACCGGTTTTTTCAAGTTTGTATGAAGTGGTCGTTTGCTGAACAGTTCCATGTGACGATAGAAAGGATCGGAATTGTGAAGAAAGATACTCTCCTCCACGATCACATTGAAGCGCTTTCACGCGTTTACCAGTGCGTGTGATGGCATACTCGGCAATTTTTTGATAAAAATGGAACGTTTCATCTTTACTCTTCATCGGATAGAAAACATTCCAGTTTGGGTGGTCATCGATTAACGTGACGAAGTTTCTAGCACCACCTACTGACTATACTTGAAGTGGGTTGCAGACATCCGAACGTATCAAGTCTAACAAATGTTTTGCCCTAACTCCAGAGCGATGTTTGGGAATCACAGCACGAGTTGCTTTTCCGAACACAAACGCAGCACATTTCACAGATTCACAGTCAAAAGATGCGCCAGCTTCTTTTGTTATATCTGAAGAGGAGACATGAAGTCCATTTATTACGTTCTTACGAGCCACGGACAATATTCCTTGAGTGTGAACGTGGGGAAATCTTTCGTGCCAGATCTTCAAGGAGGCTTTATGCGCCAAATTAACCTCTTCACATGTGTTTTAAGTACATATAGCTCTCCTCGGCTCGTGGCAGTAGCCACGATGCAGTCATTCTTCTTCACAGTGCCCTCATCACGAATGTACTTAACTTCAAATCAATTGTCGACCATCTTACATACAGAAATTAGTGAAAAAGCGAAGCTTGGAACCCGCAGCACATTGGTGAGTTTGCATGCCTTTTGAGCTCCGTTTATTACAAGCGCTAAGAGCACGGTCTCTACTACAGCTACAACTGCACGCGCTTTCGTTACCGTTTCTAAGCGGCTATTTGAAACCTCCTTTTAGTAGGAGAACAGTCTCCTATCAAATTTCATGTGAGCAGAGCATCCAGAGTCGATAAGCCATTGACGTTATGTTGACACCGGAGTTATCTACCTTGTGATAGAAGAAATAGGGGATGGTGAGGGATGAGGAGAGAGAATGAAAAGGAATATAGGGAAGGAGTGCAGTTGGAGAAAGGAAACAGAAAGGAGATAGAACGGCAAGGGTGAGATTGGTGTTGAAATCAAAGGCAAGTCCGTGCCTCTTCTTTACTTGGATGAGCTATTAGACTACAACTATATACTGTTTGCCGGTACTCACTTCGGCTTTTTGAAAGCAAAATGAAAGTAGCAAAATCTACATTTGCAGTACTATCTTTGTTGATCCTATAGCCTACCCAAGCCGAGATGCCTCAGAATCCCTGATTTGCATGCGCGGGAAATTCATAATTACCGATATTCAAAACGTAAGTAACATTGCGTGCATGTTAGCCATGCACGTTCTGTTACGTGAACATATACTAAAACAGTCAACCTGTGAATTATGCCTTACTTACCCCGCCTATGCAACTTTAATCTCTCGCCCTGTAACAGAACCCAAAGGCGAGAACTTAATATATCATGAGAGTAGAAAACAATTTTTGGCGGGCTTGTCTCACGTTGTTATGTAACAGTACGTAAATCTCGTGCAGGCTGTTCAACGTGAATTAAGGCTTACGTGCCATACGTGCAATACTGTAAAAGCAACGTGGCTGCATAGTGATTTGTACGCAGCCAATATAATGAGTATAGTGGAAGCCGTATGCAGCCAGTCCAGGCAACTATAGGATAAATATAGAAACCACTGTTTACTTGTACACGTACGACACCTATAATACTGTACACGTAGGACAGAGAGGAGATAGTACACGTATGCCACATATGAGACAGTACACATATGCCACATAGGAGGCAGTACACGTATGCCACCCTGTGTACAGTATTTTGAGCCTAGAATAAAGACAAACCATCAACCAACCATAACATGCCAAGTGTCAGAATGCTCCACAATGATCAGCTCAGATATCGCCACTTGTAGCGATATGAATGGTATGGAGGCGTATCTAGCGGCCAATCAGAAAGCAGAATACCAAGTGGTTTGAAAAATGGCAAAAGGCGCCGTGATTTTGAGTTGCCCGAAAATGGTAAGTTCATCCCACGCAACTTTCGATTTGGCCCATTTTACATGTGTCATAGGTGTGCACACAGAAGAAGGGGGCAACTCGCATTTTCATGCTGCAAGTGTACACGTGTCCAGGGTGGCAACTAAAAACCATGGGATCGCATGCATTCTATCAGTTTTTCAACACCTTGTTCATCATACATATGTACTCGAATTCATTAGCTTCCGGATCACCTTTCTCTTGAGCAATGATCGCAGTATGCTTTCGTTACTGTCTACGTGAGAAACGGTCAGGTGGCGGTGGTCGCCTTCCGTTGATGTCCTTTCCCCAGCAATGGGCAGCGGAGTGTCCACTGTGACCATAGTTGGTGCATGTCAAAGTCGAAACACGCCATGCCTCAGGGATCTGCCCAATAAGAGCAGAAATTGGCGGATTCTGCCTTCTAGTAAGCTTCATCGATGCACGTTGCTCATCTTGGAGCAGGCGACTTTTTACGTATTCTACTCCGAACGTGTTATCTTCGGATCCAAGAACGTCAAATGCTAAAATGAGACTTTGAAACATCTGCGACAGACCATTGAGAACTGGCATAGCCTTTTCCTTGTTATCAATGACGACACCCATTGACTTTAAGCGAGATGCTAGATTTCGCAAACGTCCTATGTACGGCAACAATTTCTCATTGTCTAGCATCGTGACCGTGTAGAAGTCTCCCTGGGCCGCCAGCTTACTAAGTAGTTTGTGGCGATCAAGAAACTCCAATATGGAGTCCCTGTTGTTGAGTTGGCGAGACGATACCATTACCCCAACATCGGTGGCAAGCCTCATAAGAGGCATGAGGTGTCTTCCATGTTTATGCGTGTATAAGTGTCGATTGAAGGCAGACTGTTAGGCATTTCGGAAGAAATCCAAAGTTTCCGGGGACAAAAGGGCGATTTTGAAGAGTCAGTGATGTATCCAAATTATTGCATAAATTTTGACAAATGGAACTTGGCCTATTGTTCCCTAAGCTGTAGATTTCTTCCTGCAACATCATTGGCTGATAGTTCAAATACTTCAATTCTATTGGCTAGCGAATTCCACATGTAATGACTGTAGCGCTGTAAGGGTTGTCTATGACCTACTTTAGAGGGCATAATGTTGTTTATGGGTTGATTTTACGTAGGGTAGGGTACTGTAAGTGGGTGAGGAGTATACTGTATAAGATATATGTTGAGGTAAGGTGTGTATACGTGTACATGTTGGCAGTTGTGTATGTGATGTACACGTGGTACAGCAAAGAGTAGAAACCTTTGGTGCAGTGGTGTGCACAAACTGTACTAGTGTCAGGTGGGGAAAATGTTTGGGTTATTTTAATGCATGGAAGATGTAGTCGGTTATTTGTGGAACTGTACTTCGTACTGTAGCTTGTCCTGTATTTCTTACTGTAATTGAGTTCGTACAGTAGAAGTCGGTTATGAGAAAACTGTCATGACTACACCGCTTCGTTCTCCCTAGGTACAGTAGAATGCCTGCCGTATCCGCTGGCTGCATTCAACTGCTGTAATCCATGGATGCATCAGTCCATTTTATTCCTGGCTGCACCTGGAAAGACGTATTTGATCTTATATTGTGTATGAGGATTCTAGTTGTGTTAATAGCTTTGTCCGGCTGCATCCAAAGTCAGATATGTGATTTTATAATACGTATGAAGGTTGATTCCGTTGTTTTGACACAAGAGAATTCGGTACCCCTAAGTAGGCAAAATAAGATGCTGTATTGATGTGTGTATTGGGCCAAACTGTTTTACATAGATTTGACAACTTTGGAAGCAGTTCCAAAAATGCCCCTAATGGACGTTATTACCGGGCCAATATCTTTCAATATGCTTAAATGGTTCAGTTTCTGATATTTTGTTAATGGACACACTGATTTAACAGCGAGTTGTATGTTGCACTTAGGGTCATAATTTCAGGGTACCGAGTAAATTCTGAGTAGCCAAGCCCGCGACTTCATTCGCCCAGCAAAGTCCTTCACCAGATCCCACTTCCATTATTTTCTTATATGGTCATAGAAAATCAGTGGTAGACCCTGCCCCTTCTAAACTTGCTAATAGCCATATCGACTGTTTTTCCTTATCCAACCCTTTCTTTCGTGCAACTATACCACTGTAGCACTTTTGTCGCTTGCAAGATTTTCATATTGGGGAGTTGGTTCTGATTATCTCTTCTCCAGACGGACTACCCCTACTAGCCAGCCTGTGGACCGGATAACGTCGCTTTTACATCGCTTTTCAAGAAAAAAACTGCTCTGCAGTGGGTATTGAGCTCCTCGATGAGCAAAATGGATCGCTTCAGTTAACGGATAACCTTCTGATTGAGTAAAAAGACATATGTTACCAGAATTTTTTGCTAATCGAAGCGATCCGCGACGCTTGCATTCGGTTTCAGCTTCACTGAGTTTGTGCTTCAACATGAAAGGTACAGCACGCGGTGAAGCTCACAACGCCAAGTGTGACCAGCGCCCCTGTACAGAGATTTTACAACGAATAGAATAATCATTCTGGGAAGACGATGAATAAATGAGCCTTCCAAACCTTGCCAATCACTCAGAAGAGGAGGATCGGAGAAGGATAAGCAAACGTACTCACTTGCGTACGCCCCCCATGGCCTTTCCCACGGCACATCCGGCTGTGATCAACCGAATGTCCGATTAAATGTGGACGGTGAGGCCATGGCGCCATCTAGGCATTAGCGTCTTAGATGATATAGTGCCACTGCGGTCCGAAAAATAAAACTTGTTTATAGACAATTTAAGAGACCACGCTGCCGAAATGTGCTTAAACGGTCTTGAATGTAACAGCAGACACAACGCAATGGTGCGAATATTAGGCCGCGAGCTGTTACGGGTGGCAGAAATTGGCGCAAATGAGAGGTGAATAACTTACTTATTGCACTCGACTCTCAACAAGCGGACATCCTCGTGGTTCGCTGTGAAATGCCATGAACATCTCGCTTCCTCTCCCGACTTCACATAGCATCACATTCTCGTCTCCATTTCGGAATAACCAGATATCCATTGGAGCGTGAGAACCTCGTGCCGCTCCAGATGCCACTGAGAAACAGAAGATAAGAGACCTAGCCACCAAATTGACAGCCATCGCCAGGCGAGGCCCTGCCCGGACAATCGAGGCTTGGTTGGAATTTGTACCGCTAGCCCTTGCCTCCCTGGTTCTTCCGTCCTCCACAATACACAAGGACATCGAAAAAAAGGCGGCCGCCGTCGCGACTCGGCGCAAATGCTAAATTGATTTAATGCATTCAACATCTACTGGGCACTGCGCATGTCCTAACTACACGGTGAAGATCTAGCCGGGTGTACTTCGTCGTCCATGCACATCGGGGCTTGGGACAAGATAGCTTGAGCGATGGATGACCAGAGGGCACAACTCAGTCGCTGGTAGGTATGGCGGTGGTTGACCCTAGGTGTCCAGTGACACTTGGACGCGATCCGCGGAACTAACTCCTCGATAAATGCAATATTTCTAGGGAAGGTGCACCCAGGGAATCAAGCAACAGAGGTCAAAACGTGAAATTCCGCGTGTATGGGGCAGAAGGTGCGTCAGTTGAGGGATCGGTTAGGCGTTGGGCGAGGTTGCACTCTAGGTTTGTAACCTTGTCGCGGGCCGCATTAAACTTTGTTTGCATTCAAATAAACTAAAGGTGGATCAAAGTTCACTGTTAGTTTCTTTTCATTGCCGGTGTAGCTCACTTCATACTTGTTCCATCTCTGTTGTATCTTGGTGTGGGTTCAAACCTCACTGGTGCTCTCTCCTCTCAAAAATGCTTCCGGTTCCTACAAGGGAAAGGGTTGGAATAGCGCGTTCCCTTTTTGTTTAGGTTTAGTCCAAAGGCTACTTCATGGTTCTCCAAGGAAGTTCAACTACAAAAACTATCAAAATCATTCAAGACGATACTACCCATTCAATGCGAAATAACTCAAATCATCCCTTCAATCAATTCCAGCAACACATGTCACCAACTACCAGCGTCATCCTTACCAGCATTTTCAAACCATTGCACGCACCCTTCGTGGACCTATATCTCAACACTAGTGCCTTCAAGAAAGCAATTGGCATTTTTCTGCACCAATTGCGCCGCATGCCTATGAAAAATTGCCCCCTTTGTCTCTTCATCGGGGACACCAGCTCGGGATACAATCGTAGAGGCCAACAGACTTGCAAATTTGCAAGCATCCGGATACCATCCGCCAAGGGTCGAAGTCGGCAACGCAACGGAACGATTTCTCTGGCCTTGATCACGAATCAAGCCCTCAAAATAGGCCTTCTTCGCGGTTTTGGCCTGGTTCAGCGGCTTATTTGGGCACTGACCCAGGGTCAAAATCCGGGCAGGCGTTACGGGCTGGATGACCGTGAGATCGAAGAAGTCCGCTCCCCCTTGAGCACCTAACGACTTGATGTCCGGCCGAACCTTGTGTCCCGTCTGCAGCTGTTCTTCAATCGAACGATGGGCGGCATTGGACAGATCACCGGCAAACAAACGCACTTGCGAATCATGCCGCCATCCCCGATTCGAAGGAAAATTAAATACCAAGGGGGGATCGCCATACACACCCATGCGGATCTTACATCCCTTCTCAGGGTAAAGAGAATCTGCAACGCAGAGAGAGACCCGGTAATAGTACTGGAACCACGCCTTTTAATTGTCGTAAACGATATAAATCCCTAGTCCTGGGGCGGGCGGGCAGTACAGCCAGTCCTTCTAGCCAATGACCACCAAAGAGGCTCGAAACCCTTTTTTCCTATCGTTGCCCTTGTTCAAGCTGTCAAAAACCACGACCTCCGCTGGATGGACAAGTTGCTTCTGGCGGTCCAGACAAGGCGATTCAATCGCAGTCAGAGGGATGACGTACTCCTCGGGTACTTGGCTCTCCCAAGTTTCATGTGCCCTCACTGCGGCATTGTAAAACGGTAGAGCAATGTTAGGCAACACGTAGAGGAGCTGTTCACAGGGAGAGCGGGTAAGGGACATGGAGGGCAGAAAAGCCCCTGGGGCCGCGGGCACAGTTGAACGAAGTCCGATCCCAAACATTGATTTGTACTTGCGTAGATGTTTGATAGGCAGCTGCAGTTCCTTGATAATACCCTTATCAAGAACACATCCAATAAGTTCTCTTAAGTGTGTCTTCAACCATTTCCTCAAAAGCCACGGCCCCAGACATTGTAGCCAGGGGAGGAACCATCCGTAGCAAATGGTTGACCTAGCATATGGAAAAGCAGGCCCGAAGCAGATTTACAGACACCTGACTGTCTTACAGGTTCTTGAATTCCTCCAATAGGGTTGAGAGTGATGCCACCTGGGAAGAGAAGCTATTTGTCATGTATTCATCATCCCCAGTCGGGGTGCGCAAAACATGCTTTACGGCAGTGTATTGTTGTTGCCAATCTTGTGGATAAGCATCTGCAACCTCTGGAGATGGGGCGGTGAGCCATTAGACGGCGCACTTGCTCATTTTCAGGTGCAATCCAGGGGAATTTGTCGCTGGCGATTTAATAATCTCCAGCCCCTTGCGGATAGTCTCGTGGGTCCCAACTATGTATCCATCATCCAGGTAACATTGCATTAGCAGCAGGTTTTTCTCCCCGCTTCTGTTCGGGGCCCCTTGCAGCTTCTTTTGCAGTCGAAGCACTGCATCGTGCAGTACTAGAGAGAAAAGCAGGGATCCCAAGGGATTCCTTTGCTGCACTCCTGTAACGCTGCGAATGGTGTGATCTCCGCACCACAGGTAGGCCGTTTCTTTTACATCAGTGTACTCGACACACGTCAGCAGCTCCGGGAAAGATGCTATTACTGTCTCCAGAAATTCGTCACGGCTGACCAGGTTGAACGCGCTTTTGAGGTCATCAGTGAGCATTACGTGGGTATCGGAGTTTTTGAAGTTGTCATAAACTCTGCGCATGGCGTGAACCACGGTCTCAGTTCCCCCGAGGTTTCTAAGCCGATCCACTGCGGCTGAAAGTGCGAGCGCGCGGAGTCGGCAACATGAGACATGAGGCAGCTCCCGACGAGATGGCGAAGCGTTTCGCCCACTGCAATGGGCCGAATTCCTCCTGAGGGCTTAGAGAGAGCAATGAGAGGAGCACCCGATATCCAAGGGGCTAGGAAGGCCAGGCCGTCACCCACACCAAACAGGTTCACTACTTTGCTGAGGCTGGCGAGCAATCCTCGGCCCCCTTCACTAACCAGGGGAACATTAAGGAGCTCTCGGATGTGGTCGGGGCAAAGACCAGATCCTCCCCAGCACACCCCTCTAGAAACTTTGACGCCTCCTCATCACCTCTTCTGGTATGAATAGGCCGAAGGGGCGCGCCATAGAGGACGAGTGTACGTGGAAGACTCATTATCTGGGATGGACTAGGGGTGTTTCTCCCTCAGTGCTACCAACACTTTAGGGGATGTAGTATCGATACTCCTGGATTCGAAAGCCCTTGCAGCCTTTCTATAAGCCCCTTCTTTTGCCAAACGAGCAGCACGTTTGCGGTTAAATGCAGTTTGCAGCTCCGGTGATGGATCGCAAAGTGGGCGAATGGTAGAAAGCTGCTGGGCGCGCTTGGAGAGCAGCTTATACTTACTTTCACGCCATAGCTGAAGACAATCGGCAAACACTTGAGCGTTTCTTGTTATGCCTGGAAGAAGAATTTTGGAATTCTTGGCCTTGGAGTTCGCGGGGGTGACAGAGGAAAAAACATGAGTTTCGTGATACTCCGTTCTGCCTTGCTAGACCCTTTGGGCGCCTCAGCGCATTCCTGCAATATTCGACCGAGCTCCTTCGTGATTGACTGCCGCTCACGGCCTGGAATGTGTTGAACGAGAGGCACATGTGTCATGCAGATGTCCTGCAGCGATGGCAGTTGCTGCAAAGATTCCTGAAAAACCCTCTTCGTCTTTCAAAGCTTTTTGAGTAGGCGGCGTGTCATCCGGGAGTGGCTATGGGATGGGCTCCGGCTGTTCTTGCGTGGGGGAAGGTGGAGGAGTGATTGGTTTTGGAGGTTGAGAGACTGCTGCAGAAGACTCCTCCGCGTTCTGCGAGGGTGTAGCACGCGCTGATGCCCCCTCAGGCCGTGCCACATCCTCGCTACTGCTTGCAGTGCTCCGGGCAACACCACGATACTCTGAATCACGAAGCATGTTTGTTCTCCATGAGCGGAACGTAGCGGGGCGGGGAGAAAGTTTCAACAAGGCATTCCGTGCAGAGCCTGTACGTGAACGCATGTAGGCCCGACCTCAGCTTACGACTTACCGACGAGCCAAGGCATCGCTTGGGCCAGTAACAGTACCAGTACCCGAGCGAAGCAAGGCAGGCATGCAAGTCAGTCATTTCAGCACGCCTGGGGTAGGCCGAAGCAGCCGTTGCCCCCTACTTGTGCATGGATCTGAGGTCGGAGAGAAGGTCTTGGACGGTCCCTGCCATAATAGATGCACAGCCGAGTGGGCAGCGGTGAGGAAGGTGTAGGGGGCGATCTGCGAGTGGCTTGAGGACTTTGGAGCATACCCATGTCTGAAGATCCCCCTCCTTGTGTCTGGCGGAGTAGGGGCGCGAATGGCCATAGGTATACATTTGCCCAAAGCTTGTAGTGTTGCCAGGCCGTGATTCCTACCCCAACGTCCCGTCGCGGATATACTCTGTAAAATGGGAGCACGCCGGCTGCCCGCCCTCCGTTAAATCCAGGAGCTCTGCGAACAAAAGCCGTAACAACTAACAGCAGCAAAGAAGAAAACAGAGGAAGAAAGAAGAGACGACAGGGGAGAAGAACGATGTAAACACGTGTATGACGTGTGTAGGGTGGTTCTGCGGATCCGAAGGACTGAGGGCATTTTTTTGTTTCAACACGTGTCCACGTGTCCACGTGTCCATTTGGAATCCCTGGCGACAGTGGCGGTGGGTTCGATTTGGGCACTTTCCTAAAATGGCCCAATAACGCCAATGTTTTAGATTTCCAAGTAGGACAAGAAGATCTTGATCGATCCGAACGATTTCAAGCTTTTTTGGAACCTACGGACCCACAGATAGTGGATGTTGAGCTTTTGTGGCTATTTACTTGCTCAAACTCGCAGGATTGGGGAATATGGACTTTTCGGGTTCTCTCCCTAAGGGTAGCCTACTCCCCTATAAGTCCAGAGAAACGCTTCATCTGGGGAGGATTACAGACAAACGCAATCTACACCCCCAGAAGGCTTGCCGTCTCTCCCCCGCGGCAGCAAGGGAGAGGATTGGAAGAGGGTCTCAAAATTGAACAGAAATAGATTCTCAGGTGTCTCAAAGACAAAACTGCGAAGTGAACTGTCTATTTGTTTAATAGCAAGCTCTGCCAATAGTCGAGAGAATACTATAAGAGTCGCGTGCCGTATTGAAATAATACACTCACTCAATTAGTTCCCCTGAAAGTGTCATCAGTCACCCTGCAAGAGTGACCTCGGAATCCTCCAAACTTGTGATGAATTTAATTTACGATTACTGCAAAATGAAAACTCCTGGCGCTCTCTCAAATCATTCACTTGCGGCTCTTGTGCTGGGGTTACGTACAGTTTATAGGGAGCATACCCTCCGTGGCTAGTGGCACTTTGATGAGGAAAAAGGTATTGCCAAGAAAAATCGTCTCAATGGGAAAGAGGATATTGTAAAGCTCCGTGCTGCTCATAGTGCTCACCTATCTCGAAATAATAAGGTTAAGTTAAGAGCCGGTCCGTTACAGATATCACTCGTCTGCGAGTATGCTGCAAGATTCTATTTTGGAAATGGGGTTTTCTGGACTATAAGAATGTCATACTGCACAAAATTATGGTAATTGGGTTGAATTTGAGTCTGCGGTTTGATGAGAATCATAAAACGGATATTAGATATGTAACTGTCCATCCTGGCCTGCAAGGGACGTGCAGCATCATACTCTCAATCGCAGGGGCTGCAAAGAATTCTACTAGACCTAAGAATTACACTAGTAACAGTTGGCTCGGAAATTCCGTCTTACGTAACTCTATTCTTGTCGATCCTTATGCGACTCTGCTGTTCTGGATTTGCATCCATGGAAATCTCCGGGGTAGCTATTCTGCAGCGAAAATGAAAAACAACTGATGGCAATTGAAGAGCCGTTTAGTACAAACATGTTCCTTGAAATACTTACATCCAGGCTATGGATGTGTGCGGTAGGATCCCGGGATCTCAGCTTGTATTCTGGTCACTTAATCAAGAGCAGTTCTGTACAGCTTTAGAGATCATTCGACATTCGAGACGAACAGGAAACGGAAATAATCCAAATGACTGGGGATCAGGTATACGCAAACTACTGTGCTGCTTACAATGACTGCGCACCATCAGATCTACGACAATCACGTCACACTCTGCATTTCTAAAGCATGCTGAGGCAATCAAACCGAAGAAAGTAGTGACCAAATAAATTATAATTACGAAAGCCTCAAAATAGGCCTCCAAGTCTCCGGCTTACCTCATCATCTCTGATGAAGTAAGGCGGAGAGCGTTTCCAGCCGAAACGGAGTGCAATGCAGTGAAAATAACCGTTTTTCACTTTGAAGAGTAACCAATTTCCATTATCGGGGTGTAAACGAAAGTGGTGGTAACCGTTGGCGATATCGAAAGACAACATCAAATCGGAATTCTGGAGGATCCCGGGATCTCAGCATGTATACTGGTCACTTAATCAAGAGCAGTTCTGTACAGCTTTAGAGATCATTCGACATTCGAGACGAACAGGAAACGGAAATAATCCAAATGACTGGGGATCAGGTATACGCAAACTACTGTGCTGCTTACAATGACTGCGCACCATCAGATCTACCGACAATCACGTCACACTCTGCATTTCTAAAGCATGCTGAGGCAATCAAACCGAAGAAAGTAGTGACCAAATAAATTATAATTACGAAAGCCTCAAAATAGGCCTCCAAGTCTCCGGCTTACCTCATCATCTCTGATGAAGTAAGGCGGAGAGCGTTTCCAGCCGAAACGGAGTGCAATGCAGTGAAAATAACCGTGTTTCACTTTGAAGAGTAACCAATTTCCATTATCGGGGTGTAAACGAAAGTGGTGGTAACCGTTGGCGATATCGAAAGACAACATCAAATCGGAATTCTGGAGGATCCCGGGATCTCAGCATGTATACTGGTCACTTAATCAAGAGCAGTTCTGTACAGCTTTAGAGATCATTCGACATTCGAGACGAACAGGAAACGGAAATAATCCAAATGACTGGGGATCAGGTATACGCAAACTACTGTGCTGCTTACAATGACTGCGCACCATCAGATCTACCGACAATCACGTCACACTCTGCATTTCTAAAGCATGCTGAGGCAATCAAACCGAAGAAAGTAGTGACCAAATAAATTATAATTACGAAAGCCTCAAAATAGGCCTCCAAGTCTCCGGCTTACCTCATCATCTCTGATGAAGTAAGGCGGAGAGCGTTTCCAGCCGAAACGGAGTGCAATGCAGTGAAAATAACCGTGTTTCACTTTGAAGAGTAACCAATTTCCATTATCGGGGTGTAAACGAAAGTGGTGGTAACCGTTGGCGATATCGAAAGACAACATCAAATCGGAATTCTGGAGGATCCCGGGATCTCAGCATGTATACTGGTCACTTAATCAAGAGCAGTTCTGTACAGCTTTAGAGATCATTCGACATTCGAGACGAACAGGAAACGGAAATAATCCAAATGACTGGGGATCAGGTATACGCAAACTACTGTGCTGCTTACAATGACTGCGCACCATCAGATCTACCGACAATCACGTCACACTCTGCATTTCTAAAGCATGCTGAGGCAATCAAACCGAAGAAAGTAGTGACCAAATAAATTATAATTACGAAAGCCTCAAAATAGGCCTCCAAGTCTCCGGCTTACCTCATCATCTCTGATGAAGTAAGGCGGAGAGCGTTTCCAGCCGAAACGGAGTGCAATGCAGTGAAAATAACCGTTTTTCACTTTGAAGAGTAACCAATTTCCATTATCGGGGTGTAAACGAAAGTGGTGGTAACCGTTGGCGATATCGAAAGACAACATCAAATCGGAATTCTGGAGGTATAGAGTGAGCCCTTTTATATTTATATGCGTACTGGAAAATTCGGAAATAAGGTCGATTTCGAGAAAGATTGACCACGTGCCGCTTCTTTTCGGCTGATGTTGCAACAAAGGCGTTGGAGATAACGAAACCCCTCTGGTGTTAGGAAAAAGCGGTAGACGCATAAATTTATTCGTAGCTGCGACGATGGAGTGCATCCGATATTGGTGAGTAGAAGAATTCCCGGTCTTAGGCATCGATGGTAATTTGAGGGAGTTGGAACTTGGTGCGGAAAGGGGAAGTTGTGATAGGTTTTTCGTAGACCCCAAACTGTAATGCTGGGACGTCGAATTTCGAGACGCGGAGGGTTTTCACCACTTTTCTTTACACCCCGATATTCGAAATTGGTTCCTCTTCACAAAGAGGATCATCGTTATTTTCGCTCCATTGCACTTCCTTTCTTCTGGAAACTCTCTCCATCTTACTTCATCAGAGAAACACGAACAAATTCATTTGATGAACTAAAGGTGAAACAGCTAGTAAATGATATATAATATGCCCTGCGTTCTTGTCGCATTCGTCGTTAGCAGCCGCCTCGATAGAGATGGTGAAGCTAAGAAGGATAGGGGGGTTAATATTAGGAACAGACGATTTCCACAAGATGGTTAGGGTGCTTGCGTCCCATCTCCAATCACGTTAAAAAATGAGTTATCTTCATTTCATACGTTCACAAGATGTGACAGTTATCATTAGGTGTCCATCCTTCTCACAGAGAGTGAATTTGGATGTACGCGAGTGCCTCCACCTGTTGCGTGCCGTTCGGCCCGTCTCTGTAACATGAATTTTACGCTAAAGCCTTCTCGTGGCGATGTACATTCAGAGGGCCGAGAAATCGGTTGACCAATAATGTAGCACCCTCGTAGCAGATCTCTGTCTTGCGGAAGCTTATGGCTTGTCCAGTTGACGTGTTGCGAAAGCGGTACTCCTGTAAGCGATCTCGAATTAATAGAGCGATAACAAAGAGAGGTTTATTATGACTAATTTGCAAGTGTGATATTCGACCTATACAGATTAGTTCGGAGCTAATTCGAGGGATGAGAACAAGCGACGACTGATGGTTACATTAACATTCGATATTGTGAAAGTAAAACTTAAGAGTCCCAAGACCTTTTCCATGGTAACATTCTTCGTGAAAAAGAGAAATACCATGCTACGATACAATATGAAAAGGATTTGCGTAACCCTGACGTAACAGTTCTACACCTAATGTAACAATTTGCATAAATTTAACAAGTGCCTTTATGTTACCATTTCGAGGACTTTCCAATGTTGGCGCCGTGTCTAACAGATACCTAGACGCCTTACCGCTTCTCTCTCCTCTCCTCTGCAAATTTGGAATTCTGCAAAATTTTGTAAACAGCAGGGACTGATGTTTAATATGAGCTCTCTTGTAGTTCACATAGCTTACTAAGTAATTAGTTATCGATCCGTACACTCCATACAACTCTCATAGAAGTGACATGCAAACACCAAGGAGTCATAGTATGATCGGCTCCCTGCCGCAGTTTTCTATCGTCCCAGTGCCAATGGAACATGGCGTGAGATAGCAATACGTCATGGAGTAACTTTACATGAAGCTGCGAGTGGTTTTCAGGACTTGGTAAACTCATCTACCACAACTACAGCCACAGAATCCGAGAGATATTCATTTCGATCATCGGTCTCCCGGCCGTCCATGTTTGATTCCAAGTATACATGAACTTTTGATTGTAGATGGAATCAAACATTACGCAGAAAACAACACTCTGTTGACAAAAGATGGAGTCCTGGATTTTTGGAAGCAATATCTCGATCTGTTTCCAATTAACGAGCAGATAGGAATTGGATTTCACAAGAAGAACAATCGCCGTTCTATACGGTTCTGTCAAAACCTCATGGAACTTCATGGTCTTGAGTACAAGATTTTGCGAATGGTTGAAAACACCCGTGTTGAGGGGATGAACAAGAAGAATGTAGAAAATCATATAGCTCGGGTCCAAGCTGTAATGAACCGTTAAAACATCAAAGCTCCCAATCTGATCTTCAATATGGACCAGTATGGTGCTTATTTTTGCAAAAATGGTTGGTAGATCGCTTCAAAAAGGCGTTGGTGCTAAGGGAAGTAAGAACTTGACGCAAAAGTGTGTCACCACGAGGGGTAGCTTGGACCGAGTCACGATTATGCCAGTTGTCAACGCTGCTGGAGCTGCATTCAAATCATGTGTTTTTTCCCGGGGAATCTTGCTAATTAAGCCAAGAATAACAGATCGGTTCAGAATTTGAATGAAGTTCTCTTGGATTGTTATTTACAACTTCGTGAGATACCAGGTGCTGATTAATCTATTGTTTTCCAATGGTCATATGGATTTGTTAACGAAACAAAATATTTAGTGGTTAATAACCAGAAGATGCTTCTCTTTTTTGACAGATACAGTGCTCTCTTGCAATGTAATGATTTGCGCTTGTTGAAAGAAATTAACATCATTGCCGTTGCTCTACCCGCACATAATTCCTATGAATTTCAGCCCTTAGACGTCACTGTGGTTGGGACCTACAAAAGTTTTATACAAGCTGAACTTCATCGCTCTTATCGAAACAAGAAGAAGTTGAAAGCGTTTGATATTGGCGCTTGTATTAGCAACGCATACGCTCGGGCTTTTATAGTACCAAAGATCAAAGAAGGTTTCGTTCGAAATGGTTCGTGGAGTGCAGAGACGTTTGGAACGGATTTAAATGCTTTGGATCATCTTTTTGAGACTAACCCACAAAGGATCATTTCTTTTTAACCACACTCGTCTCTGCATTTCAGAAGAAGAGCCGCTCATTACGTAGTGATTTCGACGCTGTGGATGAGGGGCGGATAAAGGTAAACACCACACATGGTGCGCATATACCAAGTGGACCTGTTTCAGAAGCTTGAAACGACGTGCAGTGAGCAAGAAGCAGGGTGCAAAACATGAAAATTTATCAAAAAGGAACAAGAATTTCATGTCCAGTTCGCTGCCTGTTAAATTAAGTGTAGGACTGTTACATGAAGCAGACACCGAGGAAGTACTGTAAAGTGTGACAAGGTTGTGTACACTCAGGACATACATGAAGCAGCAAAGGATATTTTATGGTATGAAACCTATTTACAACTATCCTATACTTTATTTAACAGACGTCAAACTTGAAATGACAAGCAGCAGCATTTTCGTCATAATTTCGGGTTTATTTGGCTTTTCCGACCATCAAAACATTTTGAGAAGCTGGGAGAGCCACCAGTCTACGAACTTTTTTTTCTCGGTTTTTGAACTCCAGATCCTGAGGACGTATATGGTCGTTGAGGGATTTCTTACAATCATGCTTTATTCCTTTATATTTGAAGGATAATTTTAACCTTTCCTTTCATATGACACTCAATAGTACATATTTATCATAACTAGCGATTTTTTTATCTTTTGAATGATTTGGGGTCTCTGCACCAAGATAACAGTTCCACTTTGTATTAAAGTAAACGAAAGAATTCATTTGATTTGATCGAAAAGTCATATTTTTACTTCTTTGATATCACGTTTGTCTCGGATTATTTTTTCGATTGTAGAGATTGACGAGTCGTTTACTTAATTTATGTTCATTTCTTTGAGAAATTATTGTACAGCTTCTTTCCATTTCACATCTGATCCAGGACAGAAGATTTATTTGATGTGCTCATTGTGTTCTGCAATGTGTTGCGGTGAAAAACTGTGAACAGCATTGCGAGGCACGTGCGTACGAATTTGGGCCACTAAATTACTGTTTGACTACAGTACGGGCCTTGGAACGGAGGGAAACCAGTGATTTCACTACCGTATTGCTCACTTTTTAATCAAAATATTTTATTACAGTACTGTTTGAGGGTTTTTCTAAAATTGGTGGAGTCTATATAAACCTTGGCCGTGTAGTGCTCTGGCCTCGATAACTCTGACCAGACGCACAAAAACAGTTCAACCAGCGATTATCTTGTGTGCGCCTAAACCCCCACACCTGGTATATCGACAAAAGTTTGTCTGTGCTGCGATTTCTTCCAATCCGACAGGAGGTCAAAATCTCTATTAGATTTTCCTTTCTGTCCGATTGCAAGCGGGGTATAACATTCCGTTTTACTCTGATCCCTCGGGATAACGACCAGTGCTGATAAACAAAAGGCTTCCAGGGATCAAATCCCGTGCATTAATTCCAGTCAACGACTGCGTCTACTGGGAAATAAAGGGTGAAAAAGATCTTTCCGGCATCTGCAGGGACGTGAGCGCTGTATCCCGAGAAGGACGTAACCGAAAGTGCCGCAGCTCTAGCATCAATTCTCGCGAGAAGATCGCATCCTAGGCCGACCGAAAGGAAGAACAGAGGTGAACTTCGGAGACTGAGGACAGACATCGAGGGTTGGAATCTAGTGGTTGAGACTGCATAAAAAACCTGAGCTATACCAACAGCGTGTCTAGTTTCACTCTGAGGTAAACATTGAATTTATCAAGGACAACATTTGCATTAAATGAATCAGAGTTTTACAAAAGTGAACCCTTCCGAGCCGATCAATTTCTCGACTCCACAAAATGGACATGACGATACTTTCAAAGCGCAGGAATGCATGTTTTCGGCCACTGGTCTTCCAAGTTGAATCCATATAGTTCTTCATGATGACTTTTCTTTTTTTGCGCTATCATACTGATGAACTGACCGGAAACCACGCTTTTCAGATCCATATCTCCATAGAGTCACAAATTCGTCCAAATTGAAGGGCAGGAACGGATTTTCACATGGCATACCAATTTTTTCATATTTTTGGTCCATTTGAAGATCTTGTTTGTAATTCGAAACCATTCTTGCTGGCGTACCAGACACTGCATCAGAATTTTTTTTGATTGTTTTCCCTCCACGTTCTTCTAAACAACTGATTCATCGTTAGATGTTCCAACTTTCTCTTTTGGTACGAGTCTCTTTTTTAGCGATTGTTTTTGAAGGATAAAAAGCCTTTCATTAAACTGATTGGACTATATATTTTTGTCATTGTTTTGACAGGTATCGAAAAGGTCTTCGCGATAAACTTCGACCGGCATACACTGCTGTAAATCAGCTACTATTCTGGCATGCATCGCAGAATCCTTTCTCAGTAGCTGCATCGGTGGGTCAAATCTCTCCCCAGATCCACCACCTGTATAATTTTTGTGCTTTTGTTGCGCTCCATTACTTAAACCAGTGAGATGATAAATAAATTAATCAAACTTTGTTCCCGACTTTCAAAATTGAACCCTAGAACTCAAAAACATACAGCCTTTGATTAACAGATGGGCTAAGATGACGCCTGCCCAATCAGAGTAGCTATACGACGATAGCGCTAGATAAGCATCCCCGCGGTATACGAGACCCAAGGCCATGGTGACTGCGATGTATCTCATTACGCGTTTAACGATAGCCCAGGAGTACTCCAACGGCTCCTCGCAATACCGAGCAAGTTCTGCTATTGCAAATGAAATATGTGGTCGAGTACCTACAGCCAAGGACACGAGAGCTCCAATTGCGTCGCGATGTGGAGCATCAGTTTTCAGATTAGAGCCAGCTGTTGGATTAAACGCATCAAAGTTTGTCACCATTGGTGTATCAAGCGGTTTACAATTTCTCATTCCGAACTATTCAAGGTTGAAGTGTACAAATCTGAGCTGGGACAGCAACAAAGTACGTTTCTTCCTATCAAGAGAAATTTCCAGGCCGACAAAGGTTTCAGCTTCCCAAAGATCCTTCATTTCAAAATTTTGGTCCAGTTCCCCCTTCATCCAAGTCATTGCCTCGATGTTACACCGCATTTTCTTCAGCCTATGTTGTAATGGGGACCATACCTAGGGCAAAAATTGCCTGAAGAGGTGATGTGGAGCTTATATTATAAGTTAAAGGTTTTCAAAAGAGGTACATTCTGCAAGTTGTTGTCCACGTTTCTAGTTTTGAATATTCTCTCATTTCTGTAGGCAAGAGGACCTAGAAGGGATCAAAACTCTTTTTGAGAACAAATCTTTGCAGATGAATAAAATTGGGAAAGTTATTGGAAATGGAAAAATGCTCCGCAGTAGCCTTCTTGATACCATCGACTGTTGTTGAGTTGGTGAGATGATCACATGTCCCCCACATCGGTGGCAAGCCTCATAAGAGGCATGCGGCGTATTCCACGTGTATACGTGTACAAGAGTGGGTTGAAGGCTGATCCTAAGGCATTTCCGAAGAAATCCAAAGTTTCCGGGGACGAAAGGGCCATTTCGAGGGATCAGTGATTTATGCAAATTTTGCATAAATTTTGACAAGTGGAATTTGGCCGATTGTTCCCTAGGCTATAGATTGCTTCCTGCAACCCCATTGGCTGATAGGTCAAATACTTCAATTTTATTGGCTGGTGGACTACACTTGTAATGACTTAAGCAGTGTAAGGGTTGTTCATGAGCTACTTTAGAGGTCAGAATGTTGATTTTGGGGTGATTTTACGTAAGGTAGGCTACTGTGAGTGGGTGAGGAGTATACTGAATAAGACCCATCGAGAAAGTATGCACAAGTGTACGTAGTGGCATTTCTGTATGTGATGTACACGTGGTACAGCAAAGAGTAGAAACCTTTGGTGCAGTGGTGTCCACATACTGTACTAGTGTAAGGTGTGGAACTGTAATTGGTACTGTACTTTGTACTATGCTTCGTACTTTACCTCGTACTGTAATTCTCACTGTACCTCTTACAGTACTTGATTTCGTACAGTAAGAGTCGGTTATGAGAATCACTGCCATGATTTACACCTTTCCGTGCTCCCTGAGTACTGTAGAATGCCGGTTCATCCGCTGGCTACATTCCACTGCTCCAATCCATGGCTTCATCAGTCCATTCCATTCTTGGCTGCATCCGAAATGAAAATTTTTTGATTCTATAATGCGCATGAGGATTCTAGTTATGATTATGTCTTTGTCCGGCTGCATTCCAAATCAGATATGTGATTCCATAATACGCATGAGGTTTCTAATTATAATTACGGTTTGTCCGGCTGTATCCTCCGGCTGCATCCCGAAACATTTGTGATTCTATAATATGTATGAGGTGTGCAGTTATCACTACGATTTGTCCAACTCCATCTTCAATCTGCATTTCGAAACGAATACATGATTCAGTAATACCTATCAGGATTCTAGTCACATGTACAGGCCTAGCTGCACACTCCTGCTGCATACTAGAGCCTTTGTCATACCCTATGATTTGTATGACGGGTTGAGTCCGTTTTTTTTGCACAAAAGCATTCGGTTCCGATAGCTTGGCAAAATAAGGTACTGTATTGATGTGCATATTGGGCCAAACGTTTTTACACGATTTGGCAACTTTGGGAACAGTTCTAAAATGCAACTGGTGAACGTGGTTACCGGTCCAATATGGTTCTACCTGTCCAAGTGGGTCAGTTTCCATCATTTTGTTAATGGACAGAGTGAGTTAGAGATTTGTTGTCGGTTGCACTTAAGGTCAGACTTTTAGACAACCGAGTAAAGTCTGGGTAGCCGAACCCGCAACTTCATCCCCTCAGCAAAGTTCCTCACCCGATCCATCTACCATCAGACTTCAATAACTTCGGGATCATCTTTCTCTTGGGTAATCATTGCGGTAGGCTTTTGTGACTCCCTAACTGAGAAAAGATCAGGTGGCAGTGGTCGCCCTCCGTTGATTTACTTTCCCCAGTTACGGGCAGCGGAGTGTCCACTGGGACCACAGTTGGTGCATGTCAACGGAGAAACACATTTTAACTCAGAGATCTGTCCAATAAGAGCAGCATTTGGCGGAGTCTGCCCTCTAGCAAGCTTCATCGAGGCTAGTTGCTACATTTAGAGTGGGCGGCGTTTTACATATTCTACTCCGAACGTGTTATTCTCGAATCCAAGAGCGTCAAGAGCCACAATGCGACTTTGAAACATCTGCGGTAGACCATTGAGGCCTGTCATAGCCATTTTTATTTCATCAATGACTACTCCCATTGACTTTAAGCGAACTGCCAGATGTCGTAAACGCCACATGTACGTTAAAAATTTCTCAATTTCTAGCACTTTGACCATGTAGAAGTCTCTCCAGCCGCGAGCTTATTTTGTCACTTGTGGTGCTCAAAAAGTTCCAAGATGGCGTCCCACTTTTCTTTGGTGTTGACACCATCTCTTACGTGATCAAAATAATCATCAGGCAGGAAATGGCCGATGATGGCTCGGACCATTCGATCCCTTACTTTCACGCCTTGTAAGCCGAGTATTTTTTCGTCTTCAGGTTCTGTATCATCTGTTATGTGCTGTACCACATCGCGAAGGCCCAACAGGAGCTCAATCTTCTGTTTCCACACATAGAAATTGGTATCCGTGAGCCTTTCAATCTTCATAGACTCTCCTCCTTGATATTTTCCGTTACTCATTGCAGTTAGCTAAATGAAATTGTGTTCTGTTCGAAGACCCGAAGCAGGGCACCGATATTCCTTTGTAGAGGCAAGCAGAACTATATAATAACACAGCAAATGAGACTCTAGACTAATGCAAATGCCTAGGACGTCGCTTCAAACAAATACATGGACCCTCTAAATTATCTGAGGCAAAACCATTTTCAAGTGCTCCTTCCCGTTCTCATGACGTTTCAGAACTTCGTGGGAATCGAACATTGTATCACAAGCAGTACACCTAGAGGTCTTTTCTTTGGTTTTCCTTCTATTCGTATGACCCTTACACGTGATATGATCGCAAAATGTCTGCATACGATTCCAGCTGATATCACAGAGCTTTCAGTACCTCTTGTTTCTCGGCGGAACTCTTCTTTTAGCCTTGGAACTATCCTTCTTTTCAACTCGGTCGGCAACGGCTTTCGCTTTCTTTGCGAAAGGCGTTGAACTTTCTTTATTGGCTTGTCCAGAGGTACTGACTTACGAGGTATCCTATACCTTTCCCTAGACGAGGAAAGCGCGAGCGTCTTCAGCGGCGGTCCTTCTGGTTCGAGTACTTCGATCGATTCCACAACTGTCCTCCCACAGATGGCAAAGTCCTAACCGTCTGAGCTCTGGGCACTCTGGGCACTAGGGCTAATTCTGAGTCTAGCACAAGCCAGCAAAGGCAGGAAAAAAATTTAAGTGATCGTCAGTAACAGCTTCTAACATCCTGAGTCTTTAGACCAACCAGGAGGTGCAAAGAGAATCACTTCGATGTGCGAAGAACTGTAATTATTCAAATAACTTACCAGAAGGAGTAGACATAATCAAGAGACTGAGATGGGCAAAGTGAAACAACGCAACAACACACGGCGACTTACGGGATTTAGAGATAGAAATGGCGCTGAACTGAGCCAGTAACCTAATAGGAGGAGGATCGGGTGAAGGACTTTGCTGTGAGGATTAAGTTTAGGGCTTGGCTACCCAGACTTACTCTGTACTCTAAAATTCTGATCTTAAGTACGACCTACAGCTACTCCCCAAATCACTTCGTCCATCAACAAAAACACCAGAAATGAACTATTTGGGCAGATTGAAAGATATTGCCCCGATAATAACGTTTAGTAGGTTCATTTTAGAACTGATTTAATATTGTTCAGAGCTATTTCTGCTTCAGAAACCGGGTTGGATTGTTGTAAAGCATTCCGTGTGTGAATCCTGATTTTTTTCGTTGTTAGCACCCTTTTTTGAGTCCAAGTGAATGTTTTCAGCGCCCTGATTGTGATGTTACCAAGAAGGTGGCAGCAGTGTTCAGACACTGGCAGCAGTGTTCAAACACTGCTGCCACTGAAGTGGAGGAGCTTGCCGGTGCAGCAGGGCCTGAAGTAGAGGAAATTGTGTAGCTCGGAGGGGAAGGAGCTAGCGTGCGCAGCAGGGCCGGAGATGGAGGGGCTCGTCGGATACCGGTGTTGAGGTGGCAGGAACTCGTGAGGATCGCAGTTGAGCCAGGACAAGAAAACATAGGAATTGAAAGGAAAGAAAGGGAGCTGTGTGAGTTGCATGCCGGAGGGTGGCATACAGTGAGGCGGGGGCATGTTTGCGGGACAGGTGTTCCGGCGGGAGGCCCCGGATGGCTCGCTACTGTATGCCGCAGCTATCTTGGCGGCATACAAAAGGGAAGGGGGGGCGCTTAGAGTTTGAAAAAGGAAGGCAGAGGTTACGCTTGGCCCGAGCAGGAAGTAAAAGTACAAGAATTTCCGTCCTTTTCCTCTCTGACCTCCTCACTACATGCATATATTCATGATGATCTCGGGTAACAGTAGCGAGTACAACTTTTTTGCACTACAGTATGTAAAATTTCTACGAAATTACGGGCCATTGACTAAAACAGCGAATGCACGCTGGAAATGGCCTGTCCCACAAACAACCTCATGACTGTTGCTGTATCCGTGTGGCGTGCCGGAGTCGTCCTGGACGCGACGACAGTTGGCGAGTCTACAGGTGAAATGCTGTAGTGCCATAGAAAGTGTATGGTTGATTGCTCAACACTTGCTTATACCGTACACGTTGTAGTTCCTCCTTCCCGCGGCGCTCAACCAACCACGGCAACATTCTTAACGTAGCTGTGCGTCCGCCATTAGAACAGAGCTTTCCCAATCTTTGGCAAATGCAAGCCACTGTTCGGTTCTCACATCAAGCTAGATGGGCGTTGTGAACCATCCAGATCTGACATCTTTCAACAATCAGTGCTCGGATGGCTTTCATAGAGTGAACTTTTTCATTTCTGGTAAAACGTGAGTCGGCTCTGTAGTAAGAGAACCATCCCCATCGTGGGGTGCCGAATGTCTCCACCTCCCGAATGGGGCCACAAATACAGAAGCAAGCTGCGCCACCACCACAAGGCCAGCATGTAGTCGATTCAAGAAGGGTCAACAACACCCCTTCACTCCTCACGTGCAACCCACTATCAAGTTTTACCCAATGACAGCGGGAAACCAGGACCCTTGACCAACAGCAACAGGTTACACGCCGACTCAACTGACCGCCAAACAACACTCAACCCTATCTCAGCCGCACTCCAACACCCACACTCAAGACACCTCACACTCTACGAACCATTACAACAGTTTCCTCCTAAACCATTTCGACACGCAATTCAACGCCACCCTCCACCCCGCATGCTTCCCTCAAACACTATTGCACACAGCCACCCCAACAGCGATACATTGGAAACCAACCCAGGTGCAACCAACAGCAGCCTACCCTACCGCAACGTAAATGGCAGGCTGTGTATCGCTGATCGGTACCCGAGCACCTGAGAGTGCCACAGGACGGGTATCGAGACCGCATTGCAACACACCATACTATGAGCCTGTATGCGCTGTCTGCCACTTGTGGAATATGGGATAGGACGATGACACCCGGGCGGTAGTAAAGCGATGAATGACCTGCAGTCATGACAGGTTTGAGGTGTTTGTAGATGCAGTTGTGACGCGGGATGGACATGATGAGTCGAAGAGTGTACGGGTAGTGTGAATGTCAAGAGAGTCGAGGGATGTATAGCGTTGGCGGAGGGTGCGGTGCGGTTATTTGGGCAGTGGGGAGAGTCGCGTTCAGGGTGCGGGGTAGTGGGGAGAATGGTGGATGTGGTGGGCGAATGAAGGGGTGAGGGGGGCGTGGGGGTGGAGGGTGGAGGGTTTGGGATGGTAGGGTACGGTATGGATTGGGCCCTGGTCGCGCGGGGGAGTGTGATACATTAGGTGCCGGTGTCGGATAGTGGGGATGGGGTTGGGCGGTGGGCCTCGGTGGTGGTGGTAAGGATGGGTATAAAGACGGCGGATGGGATGACGGACGAGGAGAGAAGAGTGAGTGGAACGGAGGGATCAAGGGGGCTTGTATACCGGGTGGTGGCCGGTTTGCGCGGGTTCGGGTCCCCGTGGGTGTGGTTGAAGAAACGGAAGATGGAGTCAACGGTGTGGTTTGCCGACGGAGCGTTGAATGAGCAGCGGACGAGGTTGCACGAAAAGGTGATGAACCTGATGAAACTGCGATACCATGCGTGTTTCAGCGCGCAGACGTGGATGACGGATGGGTTTGTCATGTTTCACAACGCGATTCGTGAGGAGATTCAAGACTTGTACGGGATGTTACGCGCGGCGACTTTGCGTGTTGAAACATTGCGTGGGAGGGATGTGGCGGGTTTGGAGACATGGGTTGTGGAATTCAGCCAGCTGGTGTCGATGTACCTTGTGGCGAGGGATAGGGTGATGTACCCGGGAGTGGAGGCGCGTGTAGGTGCGAGCGGGATGAACGGTGTATCGGCATCGGGTGTACGTGAGTGGGGTCGTGCGATAGTTGGACGCATGGTATTGATGCATGGGACGGTTCTCGAGTTACGACGCACATGCCATTTGAGGGAGGATGAGGGTGAGCCGGGATTTGATATGCGGCGTGTGTACGATGCGATGTCGGGGGTGTGTGATGCGGTGCATGGTATGGTGTGTGAGATGGAGGGAATGTTTGGGTGGGAGGTGGAGGTGATGGGGGCTGTGGTGGAGCAAGGAATGAGCAGGGATCAAGTGTTGATGCTGGAGCAGCGGTGCGTGAGAGAGGTGCTTGCGTATGAGGTGGGGGAGCGGGTGTGGGGCGGTGTGGGCGGTGGTATGCCGGCCGAGGTGCGTCAGCGTTTGGAGGCATTGGTCGGCGGGGTTCAGCGAAGTCGGGTGCGACGAAAGGAGAGGAGGTGGTTGAGGACTCACAAGGCGCTGCACACGAGGTGGCCATAGAGGTTTCCGTATTGTACTGTACTGTAATGCTGTAAGCAATTTGCATGATTCGTGTACAGTATTGAATGAAGTCAGCAATTTGATTTTCAGTGGGTTTTTGAGGCGGATATTGTCTACTGTTGAGCTCAGGAGCGGGGAGATTTGATTCTGGGGCGGGCATCTTGTCGCAGAGTCAGCCCCGTTTGGACACTTTTTGTGCACAAGGGATTCCCGGTCCTCTAAGCCGCAATCTCTCCACTTCTCATCGTCTTTGACTTCTTTCGCCGCAACTTGGTTGCAAAAGCTATCACCAATATGGCTTTCGTCTCTGCCGTCCCCGTCCTCCCATCCACCCGTGCTTCCTCACTCGCCGGTCACCATCCACCAGCCACTTCCTCCACGCCTCGTCATGCCCCCTTCCCGCTACCATCCCGACACCCCATCACTCCCCGATCACCCTATCGATCCAATTTCAGTCCTATTCCGGTGGTCTCGACCGTCTCTCAATGGACCCTTACGCTATTACCCGCTTCCTTTTCAAGTCCCCCCCGCCTCTCTCACCGAACAGGACAAGGACGCCGTCATCGCTGCCGGGCTTCGTCAATTGTTCGGAAATGCATATCTTATGGAGGAGGAACGCGCACAGTTCTATCTCGCAGAGTCCCGTTTCCGTTGCGGCGAAATTACTGCCCGCGAGTTTGCCCGTGCCGTCGCGAAGAGTGATACCTATCGCACACGCTTTTTTGAAAACGTTAGTCAGTATCGTTTCATCGAACTCAATTTTAAGCATTTTCTTGGTCGCGCCCCGTTGAACCAGGTTGAGTATTCCAAGCATTTCAAGATATTTGCTGCGGGTGGGTATGACGCCGAGATCGACTCCTACTTTAATGACCCGAGTACGATGAGGTCTTTGGTGACGACGTCCTTCCGTTTACCAGGTTCCGCGGAACCTATGCTCCTATAAACCAGTTTAACCGCATGTGCACTTTGGAGGGCGGCTTTGCGGGGAGTGACAAGAACAAACCAACCGCCTTGATGACCTCATTGGCAGCCAATGTGCCCACCGAGGCCTTTTCCGTCGCCGATGGTCTGCCTGCCATCCCAAATGCTGAGCATCCCAGCAAGAAATACGATCTACCCATGGCCTCACTGGAGCGCTTTAGGAATGAACTTGAAGTCGCCCGTGCAAAGGCATACGAGTTGCAAATTGAGCTTGATCGCGCCTATGCCAAGTTGGACGGTGTCCGCACAGAGGTTGATCCCTTCAAGGCCATGATTTCCGACATGAGCATTACGCCTTTGTACGGCAAGAATTATGGAAACGGTGCTGTAACAGTGTTTTCTGGCCAATATGTAGGTGCTCCAGAGGATTCGTGGGGACCCTCGGGTGTCGCAAACATCACCGGGCCGACTCGACGCCCGGCCGCTGTGGTCGGGAAAATAGAGAAGCGTCTAGAGGCATCAAGCAACTGATTGTTGATTTGGAGAGGCAAGTGGCCAAGCTAGAGGCGGAACGTGAGTCACCGGCGCTGACACCGGCGCCCAAGGTGTTCCAACTGCAGGGTATTGAGATGCCCACGTTTGACACTGTTATTACAGAGGAGGAAGAGGAAGAGAAGCCAGCGGTAGTGCGCGGTGTGCTGGACGATCGAGTAATTGCATTGGATCCGCAAGATGCTGTAAACATTTTGGAGGCGCTAGATGTGGATGACGATGATGAGGAAAGTGGGCTGGTGAAGAACAAGGAGATAAGTGTTTCCACAAAGAGGCAGTTTGCCGATGTTGGGAAACTGCCTAAAGAGTTGATTGAGGAAATTGAGGCAGAGAAGAAAGCGTCGGGTAAGGGCTTCCTCGACGGGAAGGGACCCAAGCCGAAGTTCCCTGGAGATGGTTCAGAAATGGTCATTGGTGGCTAGGTGCCGTTTTCGTTATTTGTTACTCTATTGGGGGGCTTTTGTGTTGTTCGAGGTAGGACGAAGGACGTGTAGCGGAGGCTGACAAATGTCTCAAGCTTTGATTTGACGAGCGCATTCCCATACTCTCTTTTGTCAATCCATTTCCATGCGGTAGCTGCCAAGCTTTTTGCTTGCCACTCCGACGCCACCGCCAGTTCTGGATTTGGAAAACTGTTGGTGATGATTGCAGTGCCTGCCATGGCGAGTTGTTTGCTTTGCACTGCAGAATGTATGCACATTCTGCTTGTGAGAGTGAAAGTGGAAAGCACATAGTAGAACCCGGTCTTGTTCGCTGGCAGTGAATCCAAAGGGAGGGGATTGTCAGTTGAAGTAATAGTTTGTGCATCTGAATGCAGAGCGAAGTTTTCTTCCATACGTCCATTGTAGTGAACTTAAATGGTCGCCATGTGGGCGCCTAACAATTCATTTTCTCTAGTTTTGCATATGTCGAAGCCTATCGATGATTTAGTTGTCATTTGTTTGACTAGGACCTGCTGGTTGTCTGAGCGTCACAAGTCTTTTGTCTGGGCCCCTCTGCGAGAGTTTTGATACCGCGTCTACCTTGCCCTGATCCCCGCACTACCTACAATTTAACAGCTTCAACGACGTACAAAGGATCTCCCTTAACCTCTCCAGCCCAGCCTCTGTCGGTCAAATCCACAGCCCGCAAATCTCCAAACCCACCCGCGTAATGAAGCAGCTCCCCTACATACGTCACATGCTCCTCATCGCCACCTCCCGTCCACACGGCCACAGCTTTTGTCCCAAACAACCTATCCCCAAAACTCACAGCCACCCTGCCCCCTCTTCTCAACACCCTTCGTGCCTCCCTCATTATCTCGATCGGCCTAACCAAGTAATCGACACTCAAGTTACACATCACCAAATCAAAGCACCCGTCTTCCAGTCCCTCCAAGCCGTTCTCCACATTCAAATCCCTCACGATCACCTCCGTCAAAGCATCATTTCCCTTCATCTCTTCTTCATTCATTCCCAACCCGACAACCCTTCCCCTTCCCTCCCACCCTCCGGGCAAATACGACTCAACTGACGAACAAATGTCCAACACGTCATGTACCCCTTCCCTTTGCAGTAAACCTCCATAGTACTGTTTCAACATCTTCACGCCGTGTTCGTCAATGTGTCGTACCATACGCGGCACCTTGTAAAACTCCTCATCAGGTCGCGAATCTACCCGCTGAAAATCACTCTCCCCATAAGGCCAGCTTGCACCATACTCTGCGTTTCGCAATAATGACTCGGCCACACCAGGGGCTAAACCTCGCGCACGTAATGCATGGGCTTTATCAACAGAGGTAAAGAAAAGTGCAATGGGAGTACATATTAAAAAAGAGAGAGCGTCCCGACGGTCAACCGGAGCGTAGGGTCTGGAAGAGCACCGAGTGGGAGACCGGAGTGCGCCTAAGGGTGGGCGAGGGAGCGCGACGGGAAGCAGCATGTGAATAACGCATATTCATCAACTTCGGATGAGCGTTCAGAATTTGAGGGGGGGTGTGATGGGAGATCATGAGGGCTCGGATGTTAACCTGAGGGGTATGATCACTACCAACAGTGCAGAGGCCTCGGTTAGTATGTAATTTTCCCTTATTGCAATTCCTGCATGATATACTGTACAGAAACTGTACAGTGAAGTTGTGCAAATTCGGTTTGCACAGTACAGACCTTTGTACTGTACATACTGTACCGTAACGAGTTATATTTGTATTTTAGACTACAGTACCGAAATTTATTTATTTTCTGGAAGCACCAGCCATTATTGGCCACACGCGTCTCGGCGCTTGCCCATATACACAGGCAATAGTGGGCAGTTTCTGAAAACACAAATAGCAAAAAGGGTAGGAGTAAATTGTCATTTTCGATACGAAAAACCTGTAGCAACTCGTTATTTCGCAAAATTCGCGGGACAGCTTGTTAACAGCCATGATGAAAACAGTCAAACCGGATTGCAACCTGTTGTGGCTCACAGTGGCCGGTGTCCTGTGGCCACAAATTATGGTCCCGAGAGCCATGTACAGTACCGTACATGGCCACAAATTCGGGATACGAGAGCCATGTACAGTACTGTGCATAGCTCTGAGCCACAAGTGGCGTGTACTGCGCAACAGTACAGGAGAGGCGCCTCAAAACAGGCGAATAGGGGGGTCTAAGGGCTACTTTTTATGTTTTGCTAGGAATTTAGTAGCAATTTGTGCGTTTGAGTAATTTGCGAATCTCTATATAAAGGCTGGTCGACCGGGGTGTGAGCCTCGACCGACAAGAACAAGCCAGTACCACATCCAAAACCTCCACTCCAAACCCCCACCCAAAACCTCCACACTCCAAATCCCCCACACCCAAAACCTCCACACCCAAAAACCCCGCTCCAAACGTTGCCGTCAGACTCCTTGTTGTCCTTTAGGCAGTGGTGTCCCTTGTCTCCTTGGACTTACGGTGTGCATACTGAAGTTCAAGGGGGCAATACCCATTATACTGCAGGTGTCCCTTGTCTCTTTGGACTTTCGGTGCTTAGCTCGAAGTTCAAGGGGGCAATACCCTCAGTGACTGCTATACTCTAAAAACCTTCCTGGAACTTCGAGGAATGGTTGGAGGGTTAAGGAAGCCACTACGCACCCCGAAGGATCATCAAAGGTATCAGGAACTCCGTCGGAGGGAAGAAAGGGAAGGCCTCGTCAACAGATCTACCGAAGGGGAGAGCTCTGCCATCACAGCTTACCCTAGGCATCCCCTTATTGACGACGAGGCCGAGGAGGGGTCCGAAGAATCCGAACAGGTCTCCATCCGGAACGGGTCTCCTTCCCAAGCCTCTAGCTACTCAAGACAACCCCCTCGCTCTGCACAGCCTTCGTCCCGTCCGTCGCACCGTACAACCGCCCTTGGGTCCTCTTCCGTGACTACTTCCTCCCGGGCCCAGGCCCGCATTGACCTTGTCTGTACCACAGCTTTTAAAGTCGCAACAGACAGGGAGAGAAGGGAGAGGAATAAGAAAGGCAAAAAGCCTAAGTTTCACTGCCGCATCTGCGACATCGAGTTCGTCAGTTCCGGACAAAAAGCTGTGCACGAGGCTGGTGGGAGGCACCAAAGGGTAGAACAAAGGTTAAGGGAAAGCAAGGATCCCCCGCGGTGTACTGATTGCGACATTACCTTCGCCCAGGAGATCGACCTAGAGACTCATCCGCGCAGTAACAAGCACCGTAGGAGAGCTTCCTTTCTCGGCGAGAAGAGACGTAATTAGAGTATTTTATTGAACTAAAAAAAACAACAGAAAAAGAAAAGAAAACAAAAAGAAAACAAAAAAAAAAAACAAAAAAAAAAGAAAACAAAAAAAAGAAACAAACAAACAAAATAAATTAGAAGCCCTCAAGTAGAGGTGCGAAAGAAAAACAGAACCCCTTCCAGTGCTTAACAGAAAAATAGCACTATTACAACCCTCTGAAGACCTACCCCATCACCACCCTTCCCTCACACTTTATTCACCTTCGATCTCCCTCCCTCCAGAGCACAGTCCCCATCATCTCTTTACGGCCTCTCATCTCCCCTAACCTCCTACCGCTCCCCACAACATAGCCTCAACTTCTCCCCCACTCCCCGACTCCCGCAGAATTCCCGTCACCCCCCTTCCTACCCCCCCAACACCACTCAACCTCCACTCAACTTTCCTCTTACTCCGCTACTCCTCCCAACATCTCTTCAACCTCCCCCCACAATTCCAACCTCTCCCGAGCCCCCCCCCCTCAAACCAGCCGTCCGCCTCCGCGCCTCCAAACCACCGTAGCGTACAAGAGTCGCTTCCGCCTACTCTCCTCAAGACCGCCCAAAGCACTTGGGTTAAGACATGTCTTCCTCCACCCCGATTACGCAGTCCCCTTCCCATCCGGTTACAAATAGGACATCACCTCCACCGGAGAATGCGGTACCCCAAGACAACGGAGTGATTCGTAAGGCCGACGGCTTGGGAGGGCCGGCATCCCAAAGCTTCCCGCCGGTACCGGGCATAACAAAAAAATACTGGAGCACGCAAAACAGTCAGTGGGCTACCAACGAGAGGATCAGGAATCAGCCAAAGAGAGGTTGACTCCCTTTTATATGTAATCGAAGCCTACCTTCCCCTTTGTAAAGAGGAATGTGATATGGTGCAGCAGCAGCATGCAGTGACTTTTCTGGATGAGAGAAGAACTGTTGATAGCCTGAAGAGAAAAGTCGCCACACTGCAGAATAAAAATGCCGACGGGTGATCCGAGGATACCCCAAGATGGAAAACGTGCAAATTACCTGCGTTATGGCATGACGGAACGTGCGGATCTTAGCGACGGAGCCGGGGGTGAAGGGGTTGCCGAGGAAGTATTGCTGGAGGAAAAAAGAAGTGGAAATTCATTAGACGAACAGAGCAAAGCTCAGGGAAGCATTGAATTAAACAACGAAGTATCCCGCGAGGAGATATTGCCCCATGTCGAAAAAAAAGGCCATCTCCAAGACCTTTGGTAAGTAAGAGACTTCCGTGCCGCCATGGCGAGTACGAAAGCTTCCAATCTAGGATGAAATTGATGATCTTACAGGATCAGCAACGTAGAAAAGAAGATGCAGCACTGAGTGAAGAGGAGGGAAGAGAGGAGCGAAGCCGTCGGGAGGAGCATAATCGCCGCCATCTATGATGCTCTGTATGGCTAAAGGAGCTGTCCCTCCTCCAAATGGGGTGGAAAGGGGAAAACCGGAGAAAACTAGACTCTAACCTTTAGATGTGGAAGGATCGCTGTAAGAATTTATTTGCCTCGACGCCAAGATGTTTCATGTACGAGGAGAGCATTTGATTTATTCCTACCATGTTTGAACTGAGATTGAATAAATGCGTTCCACAAAGTAAAACCAATTTCTTTTCCTCGCTCTCTTCGTACTTAAACCTGTCTTTCATACGAGGTAATGTCCCTTGGAACGCCTTCATTCCCCACTCCGAGGCCTGACGAGCTGAAGTAGCCTGTCGTATTCTTATTATATCTGCAGATCCTTTGGCCCTTGTATCGTTTTGCGCTGACTTGATCAGAAAAGGATACCCACCTTTGCAAAAGTGGAGTCAACAACCACCCTGCCTCCATGTTCATTGTACCACGACTGTATTTTTCATAAACCCCACTCCACATAGCAATTTGTGAGTCATACATGCTTCCCGGAGCTTTCATGGCACCGGCAATAATTACTCCACTTGGGGCAAACACTAAAAAATTCCCTACATAATGGTCGTGTGTCCATCCATTGTAGAACATCTTTTGTATAATACAGTCCCCTGACTGCTGTAAATAAAGCTTTAACCCGTCTGTGACGGCGTAAACGTTGTCCAAGGTGTGGTATTTTTCATTGAAAGCATGTTTGTATGCTTCAATTTCCTGTGCTGTCTGCATCCTAATTTTCGCTAAGTCATCTGTAGATAAAACACGTAAAAGGATTCGTCTTCCAAACCACATTAATAAGGAGCACACAGAGCTTTTTACTCTAAATATCATGCATAGAATCCGCAATCCACCCCTTGTGCGGTACCATGTTAAGACGAGGCTCAAGCAATGTATCGCATCAAGCTATCTCTGCCCCCCCCCGTCGCTTAGCTCGTCGTGGCACTATTCTAATAGTTCCGCCTTCGGAGTAGGGCGAGTAGTAATTATACAATGGCACAAATTTGTTGAAAACGTAGGTAAAAGTTGCGTGATCTATTCCCGTGACGGTAATAAGCGATTGATCGCATAAATAGTTAAAGAGGACGAGAAACGGAGCCATTGAAGGGCGCAAAAAGGAACTTCTTGTGACTCTTCGATCTCAGCTTCCTCTTTCATCAACTGTCAAAGACTTCCTGAAGGATATCTCATTGGTCTTCACTTAGTTGTGGCGATGCAATAGTATCGTGAGGAGGATAGTGAAGCGGTTTGGCATCTATGCTTGGGGAGCAGGTCGTTTTCAACGCAGAGATGTTGGGTTTGGTGCGGTTTGGCATCTGAGCTTGGGTCCTTGCTCAACGTATAGATGTTGGGTTTGGTGGCGAAAATGGATAACTCTCTCATCTCTGTGGGGTGTAATCATGCTGACGCTCATATTGACCCTCTGATTTCATCCTTTTTGATATTTTATTTTATTTTATTATCAGAACCGTTCCTTGACGGGGTGAGGTGGGCAATTACCCTAAAAAGAATTTTGAGTGCATCGCAAATTACGTTTTCAGGAGCAACCCAGTATCGGGTGCGCGGGAGTAAAGGGCGGGGGGCAACGAAACGAAGACCCAACACCAACATAGTACTCTTGCGCAGGGCTGAAAATCCTGGCACCAGCGCGGCAGTGTTCAACGGCAATAGCCGTGTGCGCAAATTCTTTTCTCTATAAGAACGTCTTTATGACCTCTAGACCCGATCCGGAGAAATAAATCACTCTCGTTGGGCATTTAGACGGTAAGGCTTTCTATTTCTACCACGATACAATCGCTTTAAATAACGAACTCGTATATGAGGCAAAAAAAACTATTCTATTGTCAAGCCAAAATTCTTCGAGCACTATGTCGAAGAAGAAGATCCTCGAGACGGCATCCAACAAGCTTTAGAAGTTTGACGCGATGTCGAACACATCGCTGGATCGCTGAATGTGATGGATCGCCTTGATGAGAAAGTCGGTGTTGCAACTGAAGGAACAATGCTCATTTGCGCGCTCCGAACGATGACTTGCACAATGGCTCTGACTCCCGGTACTGGCACCTCAGGCCTATTCTTTAATCAGTAAGGTGTTTTTAAGCTTCCTCTTTCATTGCTCACGTCCTTTCGACGATCAAATTAAAGGCCTACACATAACTGACACTAATTCCAACTATCCGACCTTTGATCTAGTTTTACGTCACTGGCAAGAAGCTATACGTCGCAAAACGGCCCCATAAAGTTAGCATAGCTTTCAGTAACTTCAACCAAGTTTCAGATTCTGCGGGCTTTTGACCTCGACCCTCGCTGACCAGCAGTAGCAAGGAAGTCCTCCAATAACCTAGGTAGATCCTCGTACACATTGTCTGACAGCTCCGATGTCTGATCCATGGTATCTGGCAAGCCCTGACACTCTACCAAGATCTCCATTTGGCTATTATGATTGCGGATCCCTCGGAACTCCTTTGCGTTCTGATATTCGTTCTGATATTAAGTCTCTCAGTGTTGGGCTTACTCAAGCAGTTGGAAGTCGAAAACCTTGTTGCCAAGCGCTGCGCCATACAGAATGATGCTTCGGGCTTGCAAATGCTCGACTCTCCCACCAAACAAGTCTCTTTCCTCATACACCCATTGCGACTTCGATCCCACAATCTGCCTCGGACCCCTCCATCTGAGGTGTAGTTTGTGTCCTTGCTTCTGTACCTTCCGCACGAGCACGTAGTCTCCCAAACTGAACGCCGCATGTCTCACATTAGTACTCGCGTTGTGTTTCCCGATAGAATCCCTACGTCTCGCCGAAACTTTCTCATTGGTATCCCGATGCATCTCCTCGAGTGCTTTCTGTGTTCGGTCAACCTCAAATAGCTGCGCAGCTCTCACTTCTGATAGAGAGGGAAGCTTAATATACTTCTCAATAAGCAACACCTGCATCAACGGCCTTTTCGGCTTGTGTCCTGTAAAAACCTCCAATGGTGAGCGATAAAAACCAGTAGTACCCGGGCGTAGTCCCAAGCGTTTCAATGGAGCTTGATTTAGTATGCTCTGTACACCTTCAGTCACTGCCGGCCAATATTTTGCTGATAGCCTGAACTCATGCAGTACTGCAAGGCAAGTTCGCTTGACTTCTAGACATATTCGCTCCACAGACCCATTTGCCCACGGCGAGTAGACAGTCGTGAAGTGATGACTGATCTTCAGCTCTGAAGCAATTATGTCGAACAGCTCATTCTTGAAATGTGTACCCTGGTCCGACACCATGTACTCCATGACTCCGAACGTAGCTATCCGGGTGCACAATGCCTCAGAGGCCGCCTCGCTTGTCGCTCCAGTAGTCGGCCATGACTAGTTAAACGAACTCAAATCGTCACGTATAAGCAAGGCATTCGAAATATTGCAGACACTCTCACCCATATACAGGTAGTCAAAGTGCGCCACTTCATTAGGTTTTTCCCCATGTAATTCTGATCCGAGTAGACGAGGTACCGCCTCTCCTGACCTTGTAACTAAGCAGTGCAGGCAACCTCGTACGAAGTCGCGAATGTCAGCGGTCTTGCCATTCCACTTGAAGTTCTCACGGACAATGCTCTCCGTAGTATCGATACCTCGATGTCCTACACTCTCACAGTGAGAAGGTATCAACAACTTTAACTTTAGCTCAGTCGCGGCAGCTGGAATCCAGATCTGGACTCCATCATGCAGCAAATCATCCTCCCCTCTCTTCAGATGAGCCGGGGTGTTGTGCTTTGCTTTCAACCGTCAAATATTATCAACGCCGGGCCATTCTATTTTGTCAGTCGGTGACGGTGTCAGCAGATATGCCTGCACTAGACTGAATATCTTCCTTGAACTCAATCCGTTCTTCCGATATCTCCTTGTCCACCGCGTTAGTATATCAGCGATTACGTTCTCTTCCCCTGGGATATGCTCGATATTATACTCGAACTTGGACAAAAAAACCGCCCACCTCTGCGCAGTTCGGCAGAACGCGCGGGATGATGGTGAAAGTTTGTGGGAGGCGTGGGGTTCGATACCCCAGAGGTCTAATGGAGGGCGAAGCCTCGGCGTCTTAAATGCGCCGGTCTGCCCGAAAGGGAAGAAGGCCAATCTAAGTTGACTGCTACCCAGTTGGGGAGTGCCACCTATGTCGTGGATGCTTCAGAGCACTCCACGCGATCCTGGGTGGCAATGCCTCTGCGAAAGTGGACGTTAGCCATCCACTACACTCCCTTCTTTCAAAGACCAAGTTTTCCGAGTGCCTTTTCCGCGAGTTAGGGCGGAATGTTCTTGCAACTCAGTAGGTTGTGTACCACGGCCGGGACGTCTCCATATAGTCTGAGGAGCGGTTCAAGCGAATCTTCGCTTTGTTCGAGTCCCTTCCAACGAACTATAAGAAAGAGTTCATTGTCTGTTTCAACCAGTTTAAGTAGACGTGACGTTGGCATGCCCGTTTTGGAAGATATGACGTACAAAAGTATGGCCTCAGTGTTCAATGACTCGTCATAATAATACTTCAACCTAGAGCCATGAACTTCTTGAAAGATGCCGTTTCGTAGATCTTCGACTTGAAAAACGTAGTCAGACAACACCTGCGTTACTCTACGCCGGCCACGTCAACGAAGTGCAAGCTTCTCTCCCGCAAAGAACTCCTCTCGTGTAACCAGAACAAAATCCCAGGGCGAAGTTTGGGAGTACCCCTTTCGATGCTCGCGATCGTGACAGTTGCCTGTTTCGTTGGAGTGAGTTCTGCACGAGCGGTTGAAGCTGAGCGACGCGTTTCTGCAGTTCTGCATCATTGATGCAGCGTTCCATCTGGGCCTCGGAGACTGTCATTGTTGTAGATGTCGTCGTCCGGATGAATCTTCCGATTGGCAAAGGAGCTTCCATGCCAAGAAAGGCTGTGAGAAATGTTTTGACGTTGAGGGGATGGTGCGTTTTTCAGCGCGCTTTGGATGACAGGTAAAAGATCTGTCCATTCCTTGAAATCCATTCGCAGCTCGGAAACAAGGGCCGAAAAGTGCGTAACACTTTCTTGACCGATCGTTCCACAGCACCATCGCTCGACGGTGTGTAGGGCAGTTTGAAATGGTGTGTAACCCTCAAGGCGTTGGTGAGAAGACGAATGGTTTCGTTCTTGAAGTTCGATGGCCCTTCTGACATCAGTCCTGAGGGAACACTGAGAACCGTGCACCAGTCGACAATTGCCAGCGCTGCATTCTCGGTGGATGTGCTAGGGGTGGCAAAGAATCATTTGTAGTCCGAGTGGTCGTCAAGAAGCATTAAGATGTATTTTGATCCTGCTCGGCTTCGTCCAATGTCGATGTATTCGAACCGCAGAAGGTCTTTCGGCTTTGTTCCGTGCAGAGCTGGTCCGGAGGGCCTCGAAACTTTTTCGCCGCCTGTTGTCGACAGGCAGTGAATGCAGCCGTGAACGAAACTTCGGACGTCGTCGCGTAAGGTGTTCCATTCATAATGTTTGAGAAGTGATTTAAAGGTGGCCTTTTGTCCACTGTGGCCCGAGGGTCCGGTGTGCGCGATGATCCACAGTCGTAGCTGTAAATCTTCAGTAGTTTCATGTATCCAGATGGCTCCAGATGCGGTTCGCCAGATGCCTTTGGTCTTTGTCAAATTGTGCGGAGGCTCGCTATCGTTGCAGTGCTGGTGCTGCGCTATTTCATGCAGCGTGGGCCCACAAAAAACCTCAGAGCTAGTGGAGGTAAGAATGGGATATTGATTAACCGGCGGACTGTGGACGGTGTGTTCCAGCTGGTGAGCATATCTGCCCGCACGTTGTCCAAGCCGCAGATGTGAAAACATGTTTATGAGTAGGAACTGAGTCTGACTGCCCATCGCAAGACCTTTCGGGTTGAAGATTGGCTGAGGTCAGGGATTAAAGATGATGGGTTGAAGGGAAAGCTAAGGTTGTTGTGATCCGTAAAGAGATAGAAGGAAGCAAAATAACGCGATTTCGGGAGCTTTAGGAGCTCCTGATAGAAATTTGACATGGGAAATTGATGTCACACTGGGAACTGGTTCACTGGGCGCAGGTCGACTGTGAATCGAAATCGTGCCGGTCCTGGTTTTGACACGATGAGCGGTGGAGATGTCCATGGAGATGACGGATTTGGATACGCCATGCCAGTATCAACGAGCTTTGAGACGAAATGGGTCAAAAAGTTCCGCTGGTCCTGAGAACACTTGCGCAAACGAACGCGAATGCGTCGAGAATCCGCGGTCATTGTTATCTTCAACGGCGTCACCTTGGCTGCGGATCTGGATGAGAGTGAAGTTCTGAATATGTCGACGTGCTCGTCGACCAGTTTTTTTAGCTGTTCTGCGTCTTTGGGAGCCATTCCGTTGTCAGCGATAGTTTTCAGCATTTCACTAATTGCAGCGCGAATTTCATCGTGCTGGTTGCTGTCCACAGGATCGAGTAGCGCCGGGTCTGAGAAGGGTCCTCGTCACGACTGCCTGAGTTGTACTTCACTCTTGGTCGGCTGTGGTCGAGTTGCATGTGCCTGTCGGGGGTTTCTCTGTTCAAACGAGCGATCATTAGCCGGCTTACGTATCCAACACTATCGGTAGAGGTGGTACTGCCGACCGTGGAGCAGTCCGAGCCGTTCAAGGCGAACCAATTGCTGTCCAGGAGCGTATTGGTGTCCACGAAAAGGTGCGTATTGGTGTTCACGAGAAGGTGTTCCAGTACTGGTCTGCCTATTAAGAGGACCTCACAAACTAGGTCATCATCGGCCACTAAGAATTAAATGTTGTGTAGAGCAAGGTTTCCAGATGCCAGATGCAGAATTGTGCGAGGGACAATCCAGATGCGGGAGAACGAGAACTGTTCGGCAGCGTCGTTTGTGCCCTTCTTCAGCGCGACTGAAAGTTTGACGGTGTGGATGGCTGAAATCTTTCCAATGCCTTTGAGAGCGGCAGACTCTGCGAGTTTCGGAGACGCAATGCTGTCGTCACTTCCGTCGTCACATCTACCAGTTGAGTCCATTTGAAGTAGTCCCATCTGATTAGAGCAGCTAGCTCCTGAAGCCTGCGCCGGTGGGCGTAGACGGCCTACGGTCTTATCCCTGGAATGGTTGGCTGTGGCTTTCTGTGATTTTGTGCTCTTCGATTGTCCGTCTGCAGCTTTTCGGGCTGCGATCTCTGCTCGGAGTTTGGCCTTCAGAGTTTCCCTCTCTGAATCCGTTCATTTCTCGCAGTCGTTGATCCAATGCCGTTCTTCATTTTCCGCGCATGGTGGATGTGGACAGAACGGCGGAGGTCGGCCTGCGAAACTTTTGCGAGAGGAACGTGCAGAAGACGCTGTCCCTGCAGGGCTGGTTTTGTTCTCTTTCGTGGTACTTGCGTCAAATCTTGATGGTCCTGCGCGAGAATTCGGGTTTCGCGAAGTTGGAGGGGGACCATGGTCGATGATATGGAAAGCTTCAGCGACGGTCATGGCGTTTTTCATGAATTTTTTCACATTGTTGTTGTGAGACGAATACGCTAGTTCAAGATCGGTTAGCAGTCGTTACTGTAGGAGTTTTGACTTAAATACGGATACTAAGTGCTTCACCGCAAGTTTGGGGTGCTCCTTCATTATCCAAGAAAGTCCATTGCGTCGTAGAGCGGACAAATACGAAGTAAAAAAACGTTTCGTGCGCGAGCGGGAGGAGTTATCGGTCATATCCATAGATACTTCCCGTTTGATGATGTTATCGATATGAGCGATAGTCATCATGCCCTTTTCTTCTTCTGCTTCAGAGTTGAGGTAGGCTCGAAGTTTTTCATCCGTCAGATCATCCGCGGTTTTCATACCTGGAATGTGTTCGAGTTCGATGGACTATTCTAGCCATTTGCGGTTTGCGGTTTGGTCGTGGTGGAGTCTATCACGGCCAGCTGGAGCGCTCGTGCTTTGACTTCCTTCTCGTATATATCGTACTGTTGCAGAAAAACTCTGATTCCCTTTGGTGTGGTTGTTATCAGTTTTGGGTGGCTGACGGAAAAAAAAACGGAAGATTGGGTTTGAAGAATGTAGCTCTTTTCATAGGCACAACTGTCTGCGGATGTCATTTAAGACGCAAGTGGCGTCGATGCGGACGCCATTCGATGATTGAACGTGGTCGTTGGGCGCGATACAACCGGTATCGGCAGTGATCACTGTGCGCAGTTCGGCAGAACGCGCGGGATGATGGTGAAAGTTTGTGGGAGGCGTGGGGTTCGATACCCCCAGAGGTTTACTGAAGGGCGAGGCCTCGGCGTCTTAAATGCGCCGGTCTGCCCGAAAGGGAAGAAGGCCAATCTAAGTTGACTGCTACCCAGTTGGGCAGCGCTACCTATGTCGTGGATGATTCAGAGCACTCCACGCGATCCTGGGTGGCGTTGCCTCTGCGAGAGTGGATGCTAGCCATCCACTACACTTCTACCCAATTGGGCAGCGCTACTTATGTCGTGGATGCTTCAGAGCACTCCACGCGATCCTAGGTGGCGTTGCCTCTGCGAGAGTAGATGCTAGCCATCCACTACACCACCGCTGCACTTCAGCAAGGACATGCTGCCCTAGGGTTGGTTGTAGCGCGATTGGCGCAAGTACAAAAAGTAGTTTGTGGTTATCGGTAAACACGTGCACAGGGTGCGCATCCATAAACAAGTAGTCCAGCTTTTCGAACGTTTTGACTATGGCAAAACCCTCCTGCTCGTATGTACTACAATTGCATTGGGATCCCTTGAAGTTACCGCCAAGGAACGCCAATGGGCCGTACTGCTGCTCCAGGAGTGGCCTCCGGAGCGTCTTCGGATTAGCTTGAGTCACAACCCCAGACCAAAAGCTGTCATATGCATCAGTAAAGATGCAAATGAAATTACCTTTGCGCAGGTACGACAAATAAACTGTCTTACGGAGACTTCCTTGTATGCTCTCGAACGCTTGCGATTCCTCTCGGCCCCAAGACAGGTTTCGTTATGACATACTCTCAATAGCACGCTTCTTGCGCCTACAAGTCTTTGTGTAGGCAGCCTCGAGTACCTTATTTAGTGGTGCTATTCGTCTGTCGAAATCAGGAATTGCCGTAGCCATCCACCTACAACGATAAATAAACTCGCAAAGCTCGTCAGCTATATGCGGCTCGTGCATGTCACGTAAGCCATCCACCTTCGCCGGATGCATGGTGTAGCCTTTGCCATTTACCAACTTGCCACACCACTTAATCTCACGCGCAAACAGATGGCTCTCCTTAGCCGACAAAAACAGACCGTATTCAGTACATATTTCGAAAAACGGCGCAACACCAGAAGCAGCGTCTTCTCATCCGTATCGTGCAGATTAAAATCATCAATCTATGCGTTGAGATTACCGCGTACTTCTTTGAACAACGGATCGACTGTAGACTGAAAATGTGCAGCTGCGTTTTTTAGTCCCGATATTACTCGTAGCCGCGTAAGTCCCGTCTGGACACACTAAAGCACACGCAGTTTACGAATCGGGATGCAGCGGTAGCTGCCAGTACCCATGTACAAATATGATAACAGCAAAACAACGACTACCTGCAAAGTCCTGAACATCGGAATCAAGATGTAGCATCGGCCACGATTGCTTGATTGTTGCTGCATTCACCGGTCTTAAATCGATAGCACAACGAGCCTTGGCCTTTGAGCCCACTTTTGGTACCAAAAGCGGCGCTGCTTGCCAGTCGGCGTGGGGATTGGGGACAGAGATTCCCAACTCCACTAGCTTGGCGGTATAAACCTTTAGAAAGGCTCTCTGCACCGCAGGGTATCTGCGCTCCTTGGTCTTTACCGGCAGTTTCTCCGGATCTAACTTGATCCGCATGGGCGGCAACCGAGTTGGGTCGGCTTTCCCCAGCCTTAACCGAAATTCGGCTTGCACTCCTGAACGAGCTCCGAAAGCCCATTTAATCCCGCCTCTGACATCCCGTTGCTGCGTGCCTCCTCTGTAAGCTTGTGTAATGCTTCGTCTATTTTCGTGGGGTCGTCATCACCCAAATCAATGTAGACAACCATCGTCGCCCTCCGTGGCACTGCTATAGTAGACACCAACTTGTGTCAGAGAGCATATCTGTCCACCATTCTGCACCTCGCGCCTTTTAGGGTCCGCTGAAAGTTCATCGGGTATGTTAATGACACCATGATTCTTGTCGCAGGCAGCGGCAAGAATAGCCTTGTTGTCACAACCAATGGATTGTAACAATTCCCTACCAATGATGATTTCATCCACCGCTGCATTAAAAACCATCCGTACCATATTGCGTAATATTAACTTGGTCCCGTGACGAATACGCAGCTGTACATCGAGCGTGACTTTTGTTGTGCAGCTAATTGCGTCGCCGTCGTTGCGAATGCCCTGATACATGTGTGGCGGATCTATAGTTCTGTCACTTTGAGGTCTGGGAAGGCAGATAGAATCTGCTTGAAGATTTGTGACGGTATAAGGTTGATACCGGGCCCTAATCGCCAATTACAACCACCTCTACTACGCCCTCACAGAAAAAGGTGCTGAACAGGGAAGAGTGCGAATAACACGTACAGCAGAAATTCTGTTGACTCTTCTGGACGAACTTTTCTTGTTCTTACCGTCGCTATTCTTCTGCGCTCTGAATTCTTTCAGGATTTTATCCCTCAATTCTTCAGATGTCTTAGGACAATCACGTACTTAATGTTTCCCATCACAATCTGGATTATGGCAGTCACTCATCGGCTTCTTATTTCCCGTATCCTTTCCATCCTTCTCTCCATCGTCGTCATACTTCCTCTTCTTCCCTTTTCTTTTCGTTTTCTCTTTTTAGCCAGGTTAGAACTGTGGCCATCGTTGCCCTTCAAGGAGGATTCATCCGAGGAACCATCAGACTCACTTTGTCTGCTACTTTCCTACTCCCTTTCTTCCTCGAATATCTTCGCTTGCTTCGCCAGCTCTCTCATAAAAGCCCCGGAGTTCTTTTTTCTCAAATCCTTCATTCTTCCTCCACTCGAGGATACCCTTCATACAATCTCGCAAGCGGGCCGGTTTGATGCGCTTAAGTATATGCTTTATGGCTATGTGCGGCTTAAATTTTGGGAGCTCCTGCAGGCCATGCGCTTGTAATGTACTTACGTGGCTGTAATGCAATGGTCAGACGCGCTCCTCGGGGTCCTTCAATGCCATATCCATTTTTTCTTACTTATGATGTCCTCGATACGAGTAAGGCCGTTCCCCTCGGGCTTGGAACTGGCCCTTTCCGTCAAACATTCACGCAACTGTTCCTCTGTAATGTCCTTGACGGAACCGAATTTTTTATCCACTCAGCTGCCAAAATATCTGCAGCAGTGAGTCGCCGGTATATGCCTTGTAAGAATTCCGCGTAAAGTTTACTCCAGGCTCACGATTCTTGTCGACTATCTGCTTCTCATACAGTACACACTGCCTCTGGTATGCAGTAAAATGTCTGGTAGCTACTCCCATCAGACGCGGTGCTTCTAGATTGGTTAGAATCGTTTGGCGAACCGTGCCCTCGTTGGCCCTGCTACCCTTCTCGGTCATGTTGTTTTGACGTAGATCGCGGTTAGTTTCCGTAAACAGTAATTACTGTTTAAACTCGCGAAACAACGCTCTCTTGCACGCTCCGGACGATGATGTGCACAATTGCTCTGTCTCCCGGCACTGGGACCTCAGGCCTGGCCTTTACTCAGAAAGCTGTTTTTAAGCTTACTCTTTCATCTCTTAAGTCCTTTTGATAATCCAATTAAAGGCCTAAACTGAACTGACACTAATTCCAATTATCAAACCTCTGATCTAGTTGTACGTTACAACAGTCGGGCTTCCACAACGATGCAAAATTTGGATTTTTACGCACCAACGCTTGCCGCTAGAAGGAGCTTCAGTAGTACTTACCTTTCAGTGGGCCTCTAGACTATTCAAGAATTAAGTATTCTCTATGGTACTTCCATTAAAATCGCCTCACATTCATTAGCCCTTAAAACCGTTTTGCAGACGTCTCACAAGCCACGTTGTCAGTTCTGCAGGATTTTGTTCCAAAAAAAATCGAGAAAAAAGCGGAAGTTCTAGCTGATTATTTCTTTTGGCTGAAATTATTTCTGAAGAAAGAGAGGGACCATAATGGTGCAGGACCTTCGTTGGTACAGCAGAGAGGCAACAGATTTCTTTATTTCCCTTATTGCAACGAACAAGTTCATAGCGCCATGAACTACGATAAAACCCCTCTGCAATGCGCGCTGCTCATATTCTGTGAAGAAAGGTCATTCGGAAGCCACTTGTTGGTCTGCCGCTAGGGACATATCTTCGGGAGCCCCAAAAAACTTCGGGAGAGGGACCATTGATAACAGATCAGTTTAATGTGGTCTGTAATAGCAATTCAAATACCTATTTTGCTGCCCAAGGAGCCCTTAATACAGCAAAAAGAACAGCTGAGGTCACTTTCTTACCAAAACAGCCTCACCCAGTAAACTACTGTACATTGGGATTCCAAAATCTCGTCTCGTGAATAACCCATAAAAAGCCCTATTTATTCCCCCAGTTCCTCTAGTAGACTAATGCTGCAATTCGAATAGCAGGAAGAAGACGAAGAAAAAAATTGCGCGAAGAAAAACTGTAACAAGATCCAACAGCACGTGGGGAAATACGACGTCGTGTCTGAACTTGCGAAAGCCAACTGCGGTATAAATTTTGGCCATCCACTTCGTGGATACGCAGATGAAGCTACCAATATAATGTGGCGTTATCTCGAGAGGCATTCAGTACCCCGCATCGCAGTCGTGTCCGTAGTCTCGCCAATTACGCGTCGTACAACTTAAGGTATACAACACTAATTTTGGGCTTTGCTAGACTCTGGGGCTGTAGCTTACGTTTTTTCCGCCTTCCGATCCCTTTGCTTATATCTATCGCCGAATTATATGTCCAGGAAGATAGCAGTGGTTAGTGGAGAAAGTTCACCTTATGTTGGCTCGTTGCTGAATGTCCCTACTACTTTCGGAGAACAAGGGGTGAAGTTGGACTACCTTGTCGTCGAGAATTCTTTATTTGACATAATCACTGGACTTACTTGACTCTCATCTTTGCGCGAGCCTAGATTTTGGAGCGCAGAGTGTGCGCCTGTACATTTGTTCCGAAACATTGGTGCTTTCGCTCGTACCTGGCGCCAAAGCAACCGTCCAGAAGCTCGTCGATGGCGGAGATATCGGTACTCCCAGCGAAGATTTCATAACCGATTCGAATGCTGGGCCGGAGTCATCGGATTCGTCCAAAGAAGAACTTGTTTTATTCATCTGCTGAGAGGAAATTCCATTCGCCCACGTTTATCTGGAAATTTTTGTCCTCTTTTTTAACTCCGTTAACTTATTTAACTTCGTTAAGGAGCAAATTGATTACTTAAATGTAATTTTCGACGCTATCGGGAAGGCTGTATTGAAGCTCAAGATCACTGTGTGTGACTCTACGAAACCAACAATAAAGTTGCTAGTACAACAAGTAGACAAAAATGGAGTTCACGTCGACGAAGAAAGGATTAATTCCATCAATTAATCCCCGGTCCCGAGGGATACGACTGAGTTGCGCGGTTTTCTTGGCCTTGCCGTTTATTACCGTATTTTTATTCGGAGCTTTGTCTAGATTCTCGCTACTTTACACGCTTCTACGTCTGAAAAATAGGAATTTCAATTGGACACAGTGGATGATGGGGGCATTTGAGACTTTGAAAGAGAAGCTCACCACCCCACCGGTTCTGGCATTCTCAGACTTCAACTTTCCTTTTTTAGAACCTGAAATGAAACTGATGCTTGAAGAGTCGCAGTAGGGTCAGTCCACGCCCATAAATTGAAGACGGAAAGATAAACCCCGTGCAAGACGCTAGCCGCACCATGAAATCGGCTGAGAACTATTCCGCATGTGAGAAGGAACCTCTTGCGGTAATTTTCGCCTCGCTGAATTTTCGGGTATACTGTACCTGTTGTCGACAAAGCCATTCAGTTTGTTCACTGATCATAAATTCCTTCGTTTCTCCTTCAAAAAGAACGAAATCAACCGAATGTTGGCGCGGTGGATGTACTTTCTTGCAGAGTACGAATTCGAAGTCGTTTATAGGCCAGACGCAAATAATGGCGCCGCTGATTACCTGTCGCATGTAGTCCCTACTTGTTCCACACCATCATCAGGTGTCAATGAAGGAGACTTAATTTCAGCAGTTGGTTCAGTTGTGGAGGGACGTTGATTGGAATGACACCTTATTGAGGTTGCTCGTCATCTTCAGGAGGTTAAGATCGAAGAAAAAGACGAAATCAAGAGGGTTTTAACTAATTGCATGGCGAAGCGCTTCATGGTTTGGGAAGGGAAACTATTGCGACGCACTAAAATGGGTCTCGCGACTTTCCTTTTCATTGAAGATAGGAGGTCGATACTACACTGCTTGATGGTATCGAGCAAAGGGACACTGAAACGGCGAATCAGTTTTTCTCTGACCGCTAATGGTGGCCGTTTACCCATGAGGACATCCAAAACTAAGTAATAAGTTGTGAGGGATGTCAGAACATAAACCCGATTCCACCATAACATACAAGCCTGAAAATCCCATTATCGAACACATTCGATACTTTTGTGAGTAATTTCGCCGAACCGCTTACGAAATCGAAGGACGGGAAGATGATCAATGGGATTTTCTCATTTTGCTAGAGCATATAACAGATTGGCTAATCGCTTTGGCCACCAAAGATTCTTTGGCTGAAACCGTTGCTCATACTACGCAGAAGGAAGTTTTGTTCCATTTTGGTCCCCGGAAGACCATTATATCCAACAACCCGGGATCCTTCACCTCTGCTTCTCTTATTTCCTCTTTGAGGAGGTACTGAGTCAATTGGAGCACTGTTCTAGCCTAGGCTCCCATGTTGAATAGTAGGACCGAGAGAATGGCTATCAAGACTGCAGTCAAGAAACTGTTTCTAGGTCAGGTAATAAATTGGGGCATCCACGCAAGGCGTTTGGTTCCTTTTTTGGTCCGCTCCAGAAACCTGCAAAAGTATTATACCCCATTCTCCCGGATCTTAATGGTTGCAGAATTACCATTTTAGTAGAAGCTGTGTCCTGTTTGTTTGAATAACATGTTTCTTTTTTCTGGTTTAAATGTATGTCTACAATATCTTTAATGGTCAGTTTCTCATTGTTGATGGATAACCTTCTAAGAATTATGAATCTCTCTCGAGAAAACTAGAGTAAAAAACTAGAAGAAATGAAGTATAGCATGAAATGCAATCGATTGATAGAACCTTTTGAATCTTCCTAAAATCTACTGTTTGGAGCTACCTGGCTTTCCTTTTACCTCCGATTGCTCTTTAGCACGGCCGCGACGTTTACTTATTTCCGATTTGTTCTTGCTACGGCGGCGTGGACGCTTCGATGCCTGCCCACTTCTCAGGGACAGCTTTCAAAATTTCCATATCGTGATGAAGCTCGAGTTTCTGCCGATGCACTCAACCAAGGACTTCTTGGAGAGCTCAAGCAAAAAAGTTTCAACTGAGTCTAGGAGATGACCCGTCCGAGTATTCATCGCGATGCAGTGCATGATGCCGTTGAAACCTTCTATAGAGATGGCATAAACGGCGGGGTCCAAAGCCAACACGAAAAATTGACGGAAGGATACATCGGCAGGGGTTTCCCGAGAACAATCTCTCTAGGGGGTAGGTTATTTTGTGCGTCACGCAGGTCTCGTATGTGACCTTTTTCCAAGTTATTCGCGTGGAATTGGGCCAAGTTTAATTGAAAGTAGTCAAACCAACGCTTCGCGTCGCCCTCCTTAACTATTTCTCGCGATCCATTTGCTATGGAGACGCCACTGCACCCCTCTGTCTGGTCGGTGAAAGGAGTCCTGAGTAGCGGTAGAGAATGGAACCTAGCCTCATCAACAGGGTGTTCCCGAGAGCTGGTTAAAGAAAGAAGGTGCTTTCGGCCAGGGTGCTTCTGGTACCATTCGTTAATCTTGAAGATCGCTTCCCACTCTTTGTCCGAGTCCAGCGTGAATATGCCCTTTCATTGATCTCGTGCAAGAAAGATCTACTGAAACCCTCAAAATAAGAGTTACAGGAGGGCAGTATGAAATTCTCTGGTGGCCTTGTCTTCTCCTTTTTACACTGCTGCTTATTCGTCCCATATTATACAATTGACTTTTTAGTCCCTTTTAGACACCGTACTACATGTACGAGAGTCATAGAGGGATTCCGTCAGGCCAATTGGCAGGCAACCTCCTTCGAAAGCTCCCCGGTAGGCAAGACGGAAGTGGCGCCATTATATGATTTCCGAATAAGACTTGAAAAATAAGCGCGAACCATTTTCATTTGTGGGGATCTGGAGGTGAACACATCGATTTCGGGTTCCTGCGACGAAATTTAGTTGGTCATAGTAATGTCCGATCTCCCAAGAAGGTCCCTTGCCTGCGGAGGAGCTTGGGCTGGGCCTCTGCCTTTGCTTCATTCGACATCCTCTCCGACTTAGTAGCGATCTTCTTCTACGGCGCTTTGACTCCTGTGCTCAACCTCACCAATTGCTTCGTCCAGGCCATTGCGGTATTTGCGCGCAACTAAGGATCGGCTTCCACTAGTATACAGGAAAATTGAAGCTGCACCTCCGTAATACTCTCGCTGTCGCGTCACCGTCGCTATGCCACCGCAGGCAGAAAGGAATAGGGTTGAGAGGTAGAGACAAAACGGATAGTACGACCCGCTAGTACAGAGCGCGGGGAAGGCGCGTAAGCCGAGAAAAACAAATCAAGAAGCGCGGCCAAGGTACACAAGCAGAGAATTACAAGCCTAGAAGCGCGGCAAAAACAAGCAAGCCCAGAGTTGCATGCAAAGAAGCGCGGTGAAGGAGCAAAAGCTGAAAAAAGAAGCAAAAAGTAAGAGAGCAACCGGAAGCGATGGGTGTGTTAATGTGGGGGTCTGTGTGGAAGTGCTTGAGGAGGGACCGGTGAACTGAAGTGCTTTAGTGTACAGTATACGGTCTATCCTTCTTGAAGGCAGGACGTTAATGGGGAAAAACGATGCGTTATCAATTTTTTCTTAATTATATTGAGTGTAGCACAGTATGAACCTCTTCACTGTACCTTACCGGTTGTATTTTCATTTTAGACTACAGTACTGAAATTTATTTACTTTCTAGGAAGGAGCGCCCATTATTGGCTACATGCGTCACGGCACTTGACTGTACAGGCTGTTTCGTGTGCGTTCGAGTAAAGTTAAAGGCAAAGAAACGAATAACCAACACTATCGTGCTGTAGAGCACTCAGCCATACTGTAATTGGGTCGGAACTGGGAAAATGGAAGATATGATACGTGACCCTAGGAAGGGGGGTTTGTACATTCGCAATGTGACCGCCGCCAACCAGTGCATTTATGTGGCGCCTCGCGAGTGTGGCAGGCGTGTCTAGGTCCATGAATAGCAAAAAAGTCATACCAAGATCAAAATGTGGGGGTTTCTGCGACCCTCTTGGAACCACGAAAAACAGTCTGCCCTCACACTGAAGCACGGCTACAGTTATTAGTGAGCTCCCCGAGATCACTCGACCCCTCATCCGCTCGGAGATCTCTCTCGCGCTCCTCGTCCCCCAAACCTTTTAATCTTTGAACTAAGCCCTCTACCGTTCCACATTCTCTCCTCATAACATGTCAGCGTCATCCGTCGAGCTCCCTCGACTTTCTCTCGGTGCCGAATCTGCTGAAAACACTCGTTAATTCAGGCCAGTGAAAGCCTTCTGGACGGATTCATCCGCGTAAGTACAAACAGAGGTTTTCACGGCTTCGGACTCATCCGAAAATCTCTTCGTTGACCATTCAAATGGCGAAGACAAAACAAACTGCCAAAAAGTCTACGGAGGGTAAACCTCCCCGCAAGGAGCTCGTAGCAAAGACCGTGCGCAAACGTTCAGGCAACCCCCTTCCACGGACCAATCCTTCGCCCCAGTCCGGAAGCGCCTACACTTCCCACATTACCGAACCCCAGAATACTTATACATCGACCGACCTCGTCCAGGTGCCGACGAGAAGAAAATCGTGGCATTCTGGAACATTCCTGACACCATAAAGGTCCATAAATCCCGGGCAAGGGGTAAGTTCGGCAAAGATGTATCGTTAGGTATTTCATTTGGAGGATATGAGGAAGTGTTCCTGAACAAGATTTTTGGGAAAAAGAAAGAGTAATGAAGGACAATGTACTAATAGTCAACGAGTTTGGCTACAGGAGGAAGGCTCCCCCACATTTACTCAGTGCCTACTGTATCTGGAACTGAACTGTTTTTAGATCTTAATTTCAATGTAAACTTCGATCTTGCGACTGTTATGCGCTCTCGTACTCAAACTGCCAAAGATAGCTGTTGCAAAAATTTTGTAGCGTATTGTCGTGCAAACAGCTGTATTTGGGTGTAAATCACAGTTTGATAAAGAACACCATGCGTAGACTCTAGCCAAATTTCGCAGTGAGTAAAAGAATTTCGAAACTTACACTCACAGTTTGATAAGCGTTTTGTTCATATTTGAAATTTCTTAATTAACAGTTGTGCTATAAAGGACAGATTTCCGGTACACCGTTTTAGTGGTACGACTTAATTGTCTATGTAAGACGCCCATCCACTTCGATCGCGATATTTTCGAAGAAATATGCCTGGTAAAGATTTTTTTCTAACCTGTACAAAGTTTGTAGCGGGCCCTAAACTATAAACTTCGAAGGAAATGGTGATTTCTTAATCTTGGTGGTGTATGTGGATGATAATCTGATTAATGGAGAATCGAAGCAGCCTTCTTTTATGTAGATCGACCCCTCCTATTCTCCACAGATCAAAACATCGTGAACATATACCAGCAAACTTAGAAGTTTCCATTTCACTACCACAGATGTTACGATGTTTCAAATGCGTGTAGCGGGTTGTGGCGCAAATTAATGTACCTAGACGGCACTTACATTGTGATAGACGTGGTTTTAGTATTTAAAATTTCATACTTGACAAAGTATCTTCCACTTATGGCCCCAATATGAATTAATAAAATTTAAATACGAACAGTATACTTACAACGCCAACACATTACACTCCGTTGCACTATATACAACTTCCCTGATGTGATACTTAACATTGCTTATACTTTTCCTTTTTAACGACTATGTGGACCCTACTAAGGTGTTCTAGAATCTTTTCGATGGCCGGCAGTCAAATATTTCAGCATTCTCCTGGTAGGTATTTATCCTCCAGTTACTGGATCATATGAAGAAAAGCTGTACTTTTCAAACTCTCATTATGGAACATATTCCCGTGTTGATCCATACCTGGTTGGCATATACATAAATAAAGGCCCTTAATGGTACATCAGAGCTTGGAAATGGTATTTCTAACGCCACCAAAGCTTTTTCAAACTTTTCGTGTTCCCTTTGTACGTGCTGACGAACCTTTTTTTATGAATTCTCTTGTTCTACAGAGATTCGCTGTAAGTCACTCGATAGAATGAAGAAGAGAGTAGAGAGCTTTGTAACGCTGGAAGAACTTGAGACTATTCGGGGTCAGACGATACAACAGTCGAAATCTCGTAGCACGGATTCTATAAACTCTTCTACTCAGGAATAGTTTATTTTTCTTTTTTCAACGATACTGTAATAGGTATTTTACACGACTGGCTACATATTTAATAGGATCTCTGTGGATTATTCCAACAACTGCGGGTTTTTTTACTGCGTTCCTCGCGAAACACCCCTAACTACTCGCTGGAACCAATAAATAATGTTTAATATCACTCGATTCTGTCCTCCCCTTTCTTTGCATCAGTGGAGGTAAGATTCTTGGAGCTGTAAAGCGTTTAATTCCTGTATCATTGGTTTATGTCTCTGTCTTCGGACGAATAAACTGTTGCATATGATTTGTTGTGCGTTATACACTGAATTTCTGTTTCATTTGCGTCAGGTGGTAAAAATTCTTTTCCACTTGACTTACATGTCGTCAACGGCGCCTACTCAATGCCTTGAGCACTGATGTCGTTTACGGGCCGCTAAATTTGTTGTCACCGGGTTCTGTATGTTACCGGATGAAGAATCACATGGGTATGTAATAAAGGACGCCAGGCTTCACCACGAACACATGGTCGGGTAACGCATTCGGCAAAGTCTCATTTTGAGTCGACAAAGGTTATGGGCCTTGTGACTCTGCGCTACTATCTGTCAAAATCATCTTTCAGCACCGTCCGTTGTCGTACGTTGTCCCCAAGTGTCGTTCTTGTGACTCCACGTGATGTGTGTCACCATGGGGGACAATTTGAAGCTCGTGGACAAGCTATATTGAAGGAAATATTCTGTTTGGGCTGTCTACATGCGGGCCTCCCTTGTGGCCAAGGGATGTTGGAACGTGACCAACTCTGGTGCTCACGGCGCCAATGCGACACGCGAGAATAAATCAGAGCAGGCTCTGACATTAATCACCCTGGCTCTTGAAGAGGATCATATGATCCATATTGCCGATTGTTCGACATCAAGGGATGATTGGAAGAAGCTGAGTCGTATTTACATCGAGCAACGTGTGAATAATCGACTGCGACTCTATAAACTTTGCTGACCCTGCGTCAAAAAGAAGGGAACAATGTTCGCACTCACGTGAACGACCTGGCCAGGACTCGAACTCAGCTCGCTGCCGTGGGAGTAAAGATCGACGACACGCTCTACAAGCTGGCGCTTTTTTGAAGTTTGTCAAACAGGTTCGACGTTCTTTATATTGCTTTGGAGACCCAAATGGAGACTACAAGAATTGAGTATCTACACGCTCGCGCATTTCAAGAGGAATCTCGTCAGAAGGCAATGACAGATAACGACACTAAAACGCTCTGGATTCATTACCCCAGCCCGCCGTTCTGCGGACAAGTCGAAAATCGTCTGCTTCTACTGAAGGAAGAAGGGACACAAGATTACAGAGTGCCGCAAACGGAAATCCGACGAGGAGTCCAATCCAAAGGATCTCCGTGGGCATCCGCCTGCCCTCACCTTAGGTGACAATAAGAGATATATAACGACTTGGGTGGTAGACTCAGGTGCGAGCTACCATATTTGCCAAGGTCTTTGACTGTTTACCGAACTGAGGAAGATTCCTCAGTCGATCAAAGTGGGCACCGGCGATGGTTCAGCAATGAAAGCCAGCTACGAGGGGACCGTGGATCTCGTTTTTAGCACTCATTCTGGTCAGTTCCCGATGTGTTGTTCGATATCCTCTACATTTCGATAGCAGGCGTCAACCTCATCTCAGTGATTCAGTCCGCGGAGCGGGAATATGTTACTAGCTTCGAAAGTGACTTGTGTACCATCTATGATTTCAAGTCGAATGTTTTTGCTCTAAAGCTTCGTCGCACCGGGCACAGTTACAAGGCCACTTCAACTACTCGAGCAACCAAAGCTGGTGAGGCATATGTCGCAAATAAATCTGGGGTCTCTGATGGTGAGCTGTGGCACAAGAGGTTGGGACATATTTCCTATTACGGAATCCGACGAGGTACCCAACACCACTGTTGCGGGGGTGGCCCGAGAAATTCGAAGTTCGAGAAATCGGCGCAATGCGTAACATGCGACAGGGGCAGGATGAATAATGGTTCCTTCAAACCTCTGAAAAGGTCGGGTCGAGCGAAAACGCGTCTGGAGCTGGTGCACACAGATGTGTGCGGACCACTAAAAGTGCTCTCCATGGGTGTATCAGAATACTTCCAGACGTTTATAGTCGACTGTACTCGGATTATTTTCGTTTATATAATGAAAAGAAAATCGGAAGTCGAACAGCGGGTCAAAGATTTCATCGAGTTCGCGGAGCGACAGTCCGAATGTAATGTGAAACACCTCCGATCTGATAACTGTGGTGAGTACGGGTCCAAGGCGGTTGGCAAGTATCTCAGTTAGCGGGGAATCATCTTAGAGAAGACGAAACCATATATGTCGCAGCAGAATGGTATCGCTGAACGCACATGAAGAGTTTTTATGGACAAAGTCCGTGCCATGATGTGCGGCATGGAGTTTCCTACATGATTTTCGGCTGACGCATTGGCGACTGCAGTCCATCTGCGGAACCTCACACCGACGAAGGTGCTACGATGGAGGACTTCAAAGGAGACATGGACTGGAAAAGCAGCCAGAATATACCATCTGAAGTTCTTTGGGTGCCACGCTGAAGTATTTATCCCCTCTCATCGTCGAGGGAAGCTGGACCCTCGGTCACGAAAATGTCTGTTCCTCGTATATACCGACACTTATCGGAACTAGCGGTTCTATGATGTCGAGGATCCACGAATGATTGTCAGTGGACGCGTAAAGATCTACCAAAATAGGATGCCTGGTATCAATCCAATCCTCCGAAGAGAGCGAAGCCCTAATCTACTCTTTTATCAGCCGAAAAATTGAAGGGCCGAGAGAAGTAGGGTCAAAGAAGCTAGATAAAACGAAGTCTGCTGACTCGGACCGGACGGAGTACCCGAGGAGCAGATATATATATGACGAGGCTGAGGAGGCCAGTGAAGAATAAATCAGTGAGAAAGGGTGTAGGTAGGGACGAAGTGACGTTCCTCAGTGAGACGAAAAGCGAATTGAAACCCCGCACCAAAACTCCTGCGGATAAAACAATAATGAAATTACCGGCTGCCCCACGCTCCCTAACGATCAAGAAGACGCAACTGCGGGTACCCCGAAGAGTAGCCACGGCAAACCTCTCTGTTCTCTGAGCTTCTCCCGTCAGAAAGAAACGGACAGAGGTCTCCGCAAGGTTGAGCAAAGGTAAACTCCGCTTGGTCCGACAAATCGCCTATAGGCCTGTTATTCGAGCGGCTATCCAGGGACCATCTCGACCCATTCCTAAAGCCGAAATCGGACGTAGCTGCTTGACCGCGCTGAAGGTTAGCCGAGACAAGCAGCGTATGCTTTACATATATATTTCACCTCGCTGGTGATGTACTGTACGTAGTACTGTAGATGGGTACTCATTAGTGGTAGACGGTAGTCCTTTTTCTTTATACAATAAAAAACCACTTGTTTGACACACAAAATCAATGTAATCAGAAAAAATGAGTAATTTTCCTTACTCACCCCTCTTACACCACCTTTTTGAATCCTGTGGCCCCCCGCAAAGAAGAGCGAAACACTTCAAAAAGCTCATATCTCTGAATGTGGCAAACGCCGCGAAATGTAGAAGATACTTGCAAATCATCGCATTGTTTGCACGTTCTCGGCTCTTCTATTTTCCTCTATGGGCAGTTGGCATACGGAGACACATGCTGCGGTCAACGAATTTTTTAGGAACGTCGCTTTTCGAGCGATAGAAACTTTCAGGAGGGTGCGGTTCGTCTATCTCCAAATACTCGCCGCAACAGCCGTTAAGTCGAATGGCATGATCCCTCGCCATTTTTTCGATGTAGCATAGCTGACAAATTGCTTAACAGACGCCAAGCATACGGACTTAACAGAGATATATTTACTCATTACTTATCTAGAGTGTGTATCGATTGACCTAAGTCGGCCATTCTTTTCACGTAGTACACCCAACAGCCACCCATTTTTTGATGAATCACGGCAAAATCCGCAAAAATGGAAGTCCATAGAGTTAAATCCAGATGGGCCAGATAGCCTCCTTTCCTCCTTTTTATTTTTTGCATCAAGTGGTCACTTATGTGCACTAAACTTGCACAAAAAAAATCTAGAGGAGGACCAGTTTCGGATACAGTATCGTAATTTGCAAGATATGTTAACATTATCTGAATTTGAGAGATATTTTTAATTTGGATGAGTGTGACAAATTCATGGGCTGATTTTTTTTGAGACACACCAGACAAACCTGGACGTGTACTGACATCATAAAAAGATGTCAGTACACGTCCAGATTCTGGGTGATACTAAGAGTGACTCTGGAAGATCCATATAATTGCCGCATCAATTCCTACCACTGGCCGATGAGTACCGAGCATGGGTATGGCACCTAGATATTTACCTTGAGTAAATATATTCCACTAGTCTTTCTCGTTCACATGATTCCCTTTGATGCATTTTATGGTTCTTAGTATGTTTATTTGAGATTTTAGGGTTAGCCAAAAAATTCTATATAAGCTTAGTAAACTGCTTCCTCTTGTGGAGGTCAAGCAAGTTGGCAGACAACTTCAAGTCAAGTACAAAGTAGTTAGGAAGTTAGGAGTCAACTTTGGACCCAAGAACCACTTCTTTTTCGCTGTTCACAGAGCATTAGTGCTAGACCCTACTCCTTTTGTACTCTTTTGTACTCTCTTCTAGCCCTCCCAACTGTCTTCCTTACCCACCTCTTTCTGTTCGCTCAACTATACCACAGTAGCACTTTTGTCTCTTGCAACAACTCCTTCGTGGGGTATTTGGTTCTGAGTATATCTTCTCCCGACGATTTATCCCACCAGTCACCTTCCCCCACCATTGTTTGTCAGGGCTTCCATTTACCGCTGTCTATAACGTCTCCGAGACAGAGTTGCGTATTCTGTCTGACAAGGGCGAGAAATTGTCAAGCGGCGCCACGAGGCCTCCCGCTTCGTTTCACGATACTGTTGTATAGTACGCAGCTCGGTCGGTTGTCTTGATAACGTGCCATGGAACTGCTTTGCACCGCTTCTGTAAGGAAGTTGGCCTTACTCCTCTGTTAGGACACACCCTCCTACCTAGTTCCAACTCTGCGTCTTCGCCCTCGGTGCTTCGTGCTGAAGTTTGCATTCCGGGTGCTTACGGCCTTGATCACCTTGATCTAGCCGTAGATGGTACCGTCGTCCATCCCCTCGTCCATTCCCGAGTCCACCAGGTAGCTCTGTCCGGGGCCGCCGCAGCAGCCCTCGCTGAACGTTCCAAACACTCGAATTATGGAGAAGTTTCCCGTTCCTACGATATCCTGTTTATTCTAATAGGCATCGTGACCTACGGTGCCCTCAGGCCCGAATGCGTCCAGTTCTTTGGCTGCCTTGCCGCCCACGCCGCTAAGCGCCGTAATATCCCTCCCCACGGAGAGTTTCACGATTTCGTTCCCTGCTTCACCTTTTGCCTGCACGGTATGCAAGCCCGTCAGGTTCTTCCCGGCGTATTTCCCTTTAATTTCTATCCCACCCCTCTTCGGCGCCTCTGAGTACTTGTTCCCCCCGCCGTAAAGATTTCCCTCCCCCATGGAACTGCATAAGGTTTAGGAAAAGATTTTTTCCCGGAGAACTGCAGCAACTTTTGGACTTAGGGGATTGAACAGTTCCTCGTACTTTTACTGGGCCCTTATCCTTCAGACGGAATCTCGAGGAGATTTGTCCTATCCTTCCTAAAATTGCTGTGTATCGTCGAAATAGCGAACGCCGAGAGTCTTCTGTTGGAATTGATGGGGAGCGATATGTAAGGCAACCTATTGAATGGTGTGGGAGTACACACGAAACAGGGAACGGGGCCTATTTTTATAGTTCACGGACCATCTATCGTCTAGGGACAATCGGACAGGTGATGCTTGGCCTGCGATGCGGGAAAGCAGACGCAACGATGATGAAGGGGTGGCTTGGCGGGTGATTTGGATATTGGGAATGAGACTGAGAAGATGAGGATCAGTACTGGGCAGTTCAATGCAATGAAAGAGCAGATCTTTCAGGAAAGCAGGGCGCGTTTCGGGATGGAAAATCCATGGCGGCATACTAGGAAAAGGCTGTGCAGACGTAGCGAGCGAGTAACAGAAGCGTTGACAGTCCCCAGTAAAATGATGTGGACGGCGCTATCACTCTTACAAAATACGACGCTCTGTGGATGCCGATAGCCGAGTACTGCACTTGTCGCTGCCGAAGTGCACCGTCTGATGGCCTACAGCCCCTTCAGGGTCAGTACAGAGTTTCTACCCAGAAGAGATTAAGCACGAGTACAGCAAGGGTACTTCTGTCCTGAACACCCCCGTCGGTACGGAGGAATACACCGCGTGGTCCTTTACGAACCATGCGGTTTCCCTGAGACCGTTCCTCGAGACCATTGCTGACCTTGAGAACATGAAGTGGCGTTCCAGCTACTGCGTAACTGTTTCGGCGCCTCCAAAATAGGCTATTTGTTGCACGTAGTACCCCCGTCCTGCACCGCAGAAGGAGCGGAAGAGTTCGACCGGATGGTGGAGGACTGTGTCCGAATATTGACAGGGGAGTACTGGACTCGGAAGTATTCCGAGAACTCCAGTTACCAGACAAAACCAATGACGTGAAACAACCATCTCTTGGGATAGGGGTCACCGCGGCGAAGAATATCGCAGCTGTGGCATTCTTGGCTTCTACCTCATCCTCTAACAAGCTGTGTAAGACATCGCTCCCAACTCCCATTATGGAGCTGGGAACATACAGAGCAGGTGCAGACGCTCACCAGTCGAGGTCGGTCCCTGTGTTGTCTAGGATTATCCCGTTCGGTGTAATTTGCTCACAAAAAGCACCATCGCAAAAGACCTTGACGGACGCAATCCATGCGGCACTACAAGAACGAATTCCTTTTGGGGATTCCAGCAGGAAGGCGTTTCGCGCTTCTATGGCCCTCCCGGGAGCTAAGAATGGGTGTGCTGTCCCCAATGCCACGGACTCCAGACAAGCATTCAACCTCATGAATTCTCGGTGTGGCTTCCCGTTCAATTTTGGCCCCCTTCCAAACTGCCAATGGCATCAAGGCCGGCATGGATGCTATCGTCCACGACGTGCGCACCATGCTGCGAAGGGTGCCATCGGACCCAAACGTTGCCACCGTCCTCATCGATGCCCGAAACGCCTTCAACTGCGTTGATCGGCAAGCAATGCTGGACATGCTGCCATCCCGTGCCACTTCACTCGCACGATTTGCAAACATGGTGTACGATCGCTCCCGACGACCGCTAATCGTCCGAAATCAGGAGCAGGCGATTCTCTCTAGGCGCCCAGGGAACCCAGCAAGGGTACCCTGCGAGTATGCTGCTTTTCTCGTTGAGGATCCATCCGCTCATCCGGCGGGCCATTATACGTATCTACGCTCCGGTACAGATTTACTGGGTACCAACCCACGTATCTACCACAGTAAATTAACCCCCCATTTTCTCCGGCGGGTCGCCGAAGAGGAGAGTATCATTTTGAATCAGAGGTACGCCGACTACGGCACAATAATTGGGTCACTCGATGGTCCACGGCAAGGCCTACGGTCCCTCGTGCTCTACGGCCCGTCTAATGGGCTGTTTATTAACCACCACAAGACCCGCATCTCCTGCCCACACGCTTCGTCAGTTGACCGCGCGGCTTTCCCGGCCGAGTTTCCGCTTGCGGAATGCGCCTGCGACTGTTTGAGCTCCTTGGGGCCCTGTTGGGTAACGCTGCCTTTTCGAAGACATTCCTACGCAGCAAGGTAGCGGGGTGCCGTCACAGCCTTGCGTTGCTGGAAGAGGTCTGAGACCCCCGGGCTCGTTTCCACATGCACGGCCTATATGCCTCTGCATGCAGCGTGCTTCACGCGTTTCGGCTTGCTCACCCTCAGCACGCCGCGGAGGCTGCAGAGGAGCTTGGCTCCCTGCAGCGGTCCGCCTACGGCGCGCTGTATAACGTCCCCCTCACCGATGGCGACTGGGAACAGGCATGTCTCCCCCTCCGTCTTGGGGGCACGGGTTCTCCAGGATCGGTCGCGCACTGCACGCGCCCGTCGCCGCTGGCATTCTGGACGCTGCTCCCGCCCGCTTACGCACGGCCGCCTACGCTACACCCCTCTCGCCGTACTCGGGAAACGGGCTCGTGGTGATCGATCCTTCCTGGTCAACCAGGCACGCCTGCCTCTGCGCAATTTCGTCCGCCAGATCCAAGGTGATCCGTTCGTCACCGACCTCGGCGCCTTTGACCCCGCCTCCCTTGCTCATGCGCCCGTCAGCCTGCAATCTTATCTAAATCGGCCACAGCAAGAGGATAAGGCAAAGGTGTTTGGGAAGAAGACCTATGAAAGAGGGTGCCCCGTCCCAGCTGCCACTCCGAGGAATCCACACGTCACCGAATTCGCGGCCTGGCCTTCCGTCACAGCGCTGCCGCGGCGTTCCTATATGCCCATCCCACCATTGCGACGGAGGTGTCATCGGAGCACTGGAGCATCCTGCTGCGCAGGCACTCGGTCTCCCAGTCTACACAGACTCGGTGCCCGTGAAATGCCACCATTGCCAGCAGTACTTGGATTTCTATTGTGACCATGCCGCAGACCGCTGCGTCTCAGAGTTTGGACGTATTCACCGCCACAACTCCGTTCGCGACGTGGTCGTGTGGCACGTTTTCCGCTCCGCCGGCCTTGACTGCATGTTCGAATTTGAGAATCTCCTCCCCGGTACGGTCTACAGGCCCGCCGGCATTCTCCTCGTGCAACCCCCCGTGACACTGAAGCCGGCCTGCCGGACCGACCCATTGCATGCGACGTCGCCAGTCGTCAATCACCAGAGCAACGCAAGTCGCCGGTGGGTCCGCCGCCTTCACTCACCAACGCAAGGTCCAGGACCTACAGCACAAGCTGTCAAGGTGCCTGGTGTCCCCCTTCCAGCCCTCCCGCGACCCAGGTTTTCGATCCCAGCCTTTGGTTTTCGACTCTCTCGGTGCGCCTTCTCCAGAGACGGTATTATTTATCGAAGAGTTCGTACCACGTGTAGCCAGGAAATGTTACATCTCGGACGCTGCTATTCGCACGCGCATCTATCAGCGTATCAGTTGCGCTTTGTGGTCGTCGGTGGCTGTGTCCATCATATCGCGCGCCCCACTGCACGTGACCGATTTGGTTCATCCAGTTAGTTCTTAACTGAATAGTCGGTCAGTCGGTGCACACTCAAGATAAGCAATGAGTAGAGATCCTCTTCTCAATATTACTGTCAAGTCGAGCTTTTTTACCCCTGCTCGAGAAGTAATTGCCAAGAAACACTTAATGTAAGGCGATCACCTCATACACTGCTTCCATGGAGCCCACAGGATCAACCGACATGATCGCCAAGTCAACCACCTCGCAAGAGCTGTTCGTCATCCTGTCGTAGGGCCGCGCCATAGACTCCAATGTACGAGGCCGGACATTTGAGCAATGGGAAGTAACGGAGGTACCACCTTCTTTTATTCACTTTCGTGAATCCCCTCGCTCCCTCCAACGGCAGAGTGAGGGCCTTAAACCTTATGTCCTCTCTGAATGCGGCCTGACTGATGGCTGGCCATGAGATGGTCTTTTAGGGGGCGTAGTTACTCCCCCATTACTGTGTCAGAATGCCCTTGTGAGTCGATTGCGGTTGGCTGGAGTACTTAAGGATAGAGTCGGATGTATCTTCCAAGAGTAATACGCCCAAACTTTCCACTTTCACGCATTTATTGGTGAAAGTGTAGTGCAGTAAGCTGTAGTAATGTACTGTACAATTGAGAATCTGCTCGGCTCTCTCGAACCCTTGTTGAGATCAAGTTCAAGGATGAATGGTGAGAAACTCCCTTCAAACTTTGGCACGATACTTGCTTAAATGTGCAAAAATCCTCCGGGAGTTGCTCAGCATGAGTCCGTGGTGCGGAGTTTAGGTTTCCTATGAACTTGCAGTCAAACAATGTTTCAGGACCTTCAGTGCGAACAACTTAGAAATTGCATTGGGTATTAGCAATAAGCAAGATAACGTTATCATGGGTAGTTTGCAGGTTAGTTCACTGCACAATGAGGAAATGTCAAAAAGGTTAGCATATCAGTTTTACGACCGTCGGTGGCTATGGCCATCATATCGCGGGCCCCACTGCACGTGACCGATGTGGTCCATCCAGTTAGCTCGTAACTGAATAGTCGGTCAGTCGGTGTACACTCAAGATAAGTAAAAAGAGTAAAAGATTCTCTGTGCATGGTACTAACTGAACTGCGGTGTGATACGACAAACAGATGACGCACCACCCAATGCAAATTGAAGAAATTTTCCTGCTTCTAAACGCTCGGTAACGACAAAGGCTGTCTAACATTACCTGAAATACAAGCTCACGGAGGTAGGGATACAAATGTAGGGTACGGACCCAGAAGCGTAGAGAATTTGGAATGCGAATAAGAAGAGTATAGAGTATAGGCGCACGTGCTGGGTGGAACGACAGCGTAGTAGCCTGTACGAATTTATAGAAAATGTAGACAAAGAGTTCTTTAGAACGAAGAATGTAGAAGATGCAAAAAATGACTAAGCAATCTGCTCGAGGTACACTTAGGAGAACAACGGCATCCTGACGTTAACTCTTTTGAGAAGACATTGTAAAACAATTCCAGATTGTAAAAGTAATATCTAACTGAGGTAGGTATTGGGACAATCGAGCGTCAATTTGCATCAAGATAATAGGAATATTGGATGCTCATGCCATGTTTATATACCGGAGCGTAGCAAAGGACAGGAGATATTTTTCACAGTAGTCAATACATCGAATGGTACCACGCGCATATTATTCTTGTTCTCCGGCATTGATCCTGGGGCACTACTCAGCGGTATTGACTTTAAAGAGAAATGGAACTCTTGTAAGTTCAAGGAAGGACACGGATTCGTTACTGCTGCATCCTACAAAATGTGAGTACTACCTGGATGTGAATTGCAGCCAAGGGTACCACGGCCTCCGCAGTCAACGAAGCACCACGGTGGACATGATCTGGCGTGTAGAAGGAATCCGTCACAGCCCGATGCATTTGTTGCTCACGGCCATACACCTCGTGGCCTCGAAAGCGCACGTGAGCTACAATCAAGAAAACAGCAGTCTTTACTTGAAATACACCCATATTTCCCAGTAACGGCAGATTAGGGGGGGAAGTTTGATTGTCCCAGGGTTTCGATTCCAGTCAGTCGCCGATCGGCAAAGCAAATAAACTACTCCGAACTCTGGATGATTTCCATCTGCCATGATAGTGCAATGTAATTGATTCATTCATTGATGTTGAGGTTTGTGCGCCCTGTTCGAGATATCTTGAGCTGGTAATAAGATCCAATAATTCGGGCTTGGGCCCTCTAAAGGGCGCGGATAACGAGTTTCAGTGTCTTCACATAAAGTAACTTGCTCTCGAAAAAGTCGAGAATGGAGCAAAGGCAAAGTTGTGACTTGACAGCTCCGTTGGCGTTCTACCCGAGAATTACATCTTGTAGCATATATACTTGAGAGTTCTAATTCCTTCCTGCACAATAGTTTGATCAGTGAAATGCTCGAGAAGCACCAGAGTTAATATTCTCGTCCCACCGAATCCTAAAATCTTGAGTCTTACGTCATCCCGCAACCGGACCAATCGACTCATGATAGCAATGCATGAACTTGTATCTGTGCTTGTTGTCGATACTCAATCATCAAACTCAGCGCCGTCTCATCAGCTCCAGCAGAGCATGCCACTGCCGCCAGTCCATTGCTGTAATCGACGAGAAGCCTGAGAAGGGCCACACAGCTGATGTTTACGGGGACGCATTCCCGAAATCTCCGAATGGTCCTAAGAACCATCTCTATTCCCTTCTGGGCAGCAAACTGTCGCAGGCAACGGTCATCTGTGATAGCCAGATTGTAAATCGCCGCGTAGGCTCTCTCCTGAATCGGTCGAAAGTCCCTAAACGTCATAGTAGACACGGCCAACAACCGCACCACCCCGATCCCAAGCATCTGATCCAGCAGTTCCCTACTCGCAGATTTCGTGATAATCTGAAGCAGGTGACAAGCAGTGACACTGAGCTCCTCCTCCTTCCTATGCCTCTTGAGGGCACGCATTGCGGCACGAGTTGAACCGCCATAGCGAGCGTCCGCTGCGGCGCTACCGTCATCATCAAGTTGAGTCAGGGACAAAAGTAGATCGAGAGACACTTGCTGAAAACTGGCATCGTCAATGAACGTTTTCGCGGCAGAGACAACAAGCTCGACGGCATAGCTTTCCAACATAATATTGTAGGCATCGGGCTTTGCTCGCAGTAGTTTGATAAAGACGCAAATGGCTAGAAACGAGAGATGAAACGAATCCTTGTGAATAAGCATTGAGTGGGCGACGATTTGGACTCCCTTGTTGTCCACGATATGACCAGCGACAGTTTCTGACTGATCCAAAACATCTGCAGCAAACGAAGGCATCCATACTGGACCCTTGTGTCGGCAGAGTGTTTAAACATAATCTCAAAAATGCGTGCATCCAAGGTCGAGAGGACGAATGCATGTGAAGGGGCGACATGCGGGTCTGCAGGGTGAAGAACCGGTCGGAGGACATCCAAAGATGGTAGATTCTTGCCATAGTCCTGCAGTGCTGTGACAATGTCACAGGCAGCGGGGCTACCCGATTGCTGCGAAAAAGCGTGTGTAGGGGCCATGCGTGTAGTGGGATTGTCCGTCATCTCAGGTGAGCGTGATGGGTTGAATGCTCTCATGTGGAGGATGCGATGATGGTTTTAAAGCGTTGGTTGAGAGATGTTGATGCGGCTGACCACCGGTTGTAGGGTGGAGCGCGGGTGACCAGACCTTTATAGGTACAAGGTGAAGCTAGGTATCCGATTACCTTGCGTGGCAATTCGGTGGAAGGCGTGAGTTGGGTGCACATGTACTGGTGGGAGGTGCGTGCGGAATATTGCGTGGAATGAAAAGTGACTGAGCAAGCGGTGAGTGTGTGTTTGGTAATGAGAAGAGTTGAGGCAAGATGGTTGGGGGTTAGGAAGGGAGCTTGGATAGCGTTTCTAGATTGGGAAGTGCGTAACTCGGTCTGCCTGACGGGTACGGTGGTCAACAGAGGAAGTTTGCGTAGACTCTAGTAGAGAGTATTGTCTACATTTCGAGGATTTCGTGTAAACGCAGGAGATTTGTTCCTCACAAAATCAGTGTGCATTGCCTCGAGTCTGGTCTTGACAAGCATACTGTGGGTTGAGTGTAGTCTTGCAATGCGGGACGGGTGGCCAATCCTGAAATGGGAAATGGGATGATCCGTGTCACTGACCAGTGAAAAGGAACGGAGGGGAGATTAAGTCATCATTATTATTGTGCAGAGGAGAGCAAACTTGTGCTGTGCGTTTTGGGAGGCACGAAGCGTGTGTACTGCAGTGCGGTAAACGGACGGTGCGGCCCAACTAGTCTGGCCCGCGAAAGTGAAGCAGGTCGTGGGGTTACGTTGACTGGCTTTGACCTTGAACTGAATGATCAGGACTGCTCACAGATGCAGTAGCTAGCTATACTGCGAGCTGGCAAACCCAACCTGGTGCTGGATCGACCTGAAACAGTTTCAAACCAGTTTTCTGAGTTGCTGCTTTGAGGAGCGTCCATCATCTGGCCATAGAAGCTTACAAATGCATATGTACAGTACTGTAAATCCTTGCAACAAATGTACTGTACAGCAGCTCTGTGGGTATGTATGTACAGCAGCAGGGTAGCCACTGTGGCTACCTGTGAGTCAATTGTACCGCGTACAGTACGGTACAGCAAAGTGCGTTGATTGAAAGTGCGTAAAACAGAGTATTGCTTACAGTACTTACAGTAATCATGTCTATCAGCCCACGCGTTGCCGTCCCGTTGGAGCCAGTCCGCCTGAGCACAACAACATCATCTAGTTCTTTTGATCACCGCTGCGATTGTGGCCACTCCGCAACCCCCGGATCATTGCTCGCCCTCAATTCCAACCCGTCTGCCTCCTCATCACCTCACGCCAGCTATCTCATCTCTCTCCTCTCAACATGTCCACCTCGCCAAACCCCGACGAAGTCATGGGTCGCGTCCGTCGCGAATTGCAAGAGCAACAAATGGAAGAGTTGGTCAATTCATTGACGGACAAGTGTTTTGCAAAATGTGTGAAAAAGCCGGGTACCAGCCTCTCCACCGCGGAGCAACACTGCATCGCCAAGGCCATGGATCGCTATCTCGAGGTCATGACCGTCGTCTTTCAAACCTTGGCCGAGAAGAGCCAGGCCCATGATCGGGGGGCATAGTCCCCACAAATGCCCCTCATCATGCAACATTGTGTTGCTACCTGTTCAACTCAGTCGTCCCATTTGTTTATTTGCCAAGGCCAACTGGTTTTTGCAAGTCCCGCAAGGCACGCGCTTGGTCGCTCTGGACTCAACTCTTGCTTTCTTCCCTCTATACAACTCGACTTACGCAATCATCCACCGTCCGTATCACTACCATCATTATCTACAAGTCCGCCACCCCACATACGTTTGCACCATATGTGCTGCGCCAAGTCGTCCACACATCTACATTCCCTTGCTGCAAACTTATGACTTTTTGGTCCCACTCGTACCTTTGCTACTTGCACCGCTGAGTCCACCTCTGCTGGTGACACAATCAATCGAATCACGTCTTGTGCTTTCCCGCCCTCGCTCGGTTTCCCTGCCGCCGCACTCTTCCCTTGGTTCCCCTCCGTCTCCGTAAACCATGGATGATTCACCAATTCCGTCAATGCAATCCTCGTCTTGGGGTCCTTTTCCCCGAGAATCCCTTTCAGCAATCCCCTCACCTTGCGAGATGTCTCCGGGTGTCTCGGAAACCGCAACTTGCCATTGCAAATACACCCCTGAATCTCCGCATCTGTCCGGCCCCCAAACGGCACCCTACCGTACAGCATAAAGTACAACACCGCACCCACCGCCCATACATCCATCGAGTAACTCTTTGCGTGTGCTTGGGGTCCCTCGCATAACCAGCACAGCTCGGGCGCCAGAAAAGCGGGTGATGCATCCCCTAGTCGCGCTTGTGCTAATGCCGGAAGGTCCTGAACTTCCGTAAAGTCATGCGTGATGCATCCGAGCGCATTGATCTTCACCGTGCCATCGACAGACCTCAGGATGTTGTCCGGCCTGACATCCCCGTGCGCAATGCGCAACCGATGCAAATATGTCAACCCCGCCACCACGTCGCGCATTACCTCTCGTGCCGTCCCCTCTGTGAATGTTTTCACTCCCTCCAGAACCGATGCATCCATCAACGATCCCCGCGCCAGGTACTCGAAGATTACGTAGTTTCCACCCCTCTCCTCATCCTGCAAGCACTCATGGTACTTGACAACGTTGGGATGATTCAGCCGTTTCAAAACAGCTACCTCCTCCTGTGACCGTAGCATCAATGGAACCAGCTTCCATGGCACATACCTCAACCCACAAAAAGACCCCCCCGCCCTGGAAAAGGCTAGCTTGTTTCCCAATCCCTTTGGCTGTCCCTTGGCCGAACTTAGCACGACGTAATTATTCACCGCCATATATTCCCTCAGCGGCCGTCCATCAAACACGTCATCAATCAACGCATAATCCTCCCTCTCCTTGTCCGGAGGCACGACTCCAGGCGCTGCGCGAATCCTCGCCTGCAACGGAATCAAACAAGACAAGGCCCTGACACACAATTCGGCTTCATTCGCATCGGCAAACAACAAGGAAATACGGTAGCCCTCTGTGACATCGATGGCCAGCCTGCGATCCACAGACTTGATCTTGGCCACCTTGTGCAACTTGATATAATCCTCATCAACGCCCTCCTTTTTACTGGTCCACCCCAGCTGATCGCACTCTGGATTCAACCACACCCTCCTCGCGCCAAACCTGCGAAAGCTCTTCTTCTTCAAGGCCGAAACGCCCGCCTGCAACAGCGCACAACACTCAAACACAGTCAACTCTGTGAACACCCTCTCCCCAAACGCTCCATCAAATTACCGTCCACATCAATCCCAAACAAGCTCACAGCATCATGATCGTCAACCTCTGGAAAGACGCGATCCAACAACATGGCCACATTCCTCCTCCTCCCCGTGACAGCAGCCTCACCGCCGTCACTACCACCCAACTCTACCCCGCCCGTCCAGCGCACCGGGGCGCCATCGGGGGCCCTCTCCACATGGACACTCTGTGCAGAGTCAACAGTAAGCCAACTCTGCGCGCTTAAACGAGAAAAGTTTGAATCCTGTCTGACGACACCACCATCGTCATCATCATGATGTTGGGCGTCAAGCTGTGAGTCACGGTCGAAACTAGCCTCACTCCACTGGTCCTGGTGCGCGGGGCCGTTGACCCCGGGGATGAAAAACTCGCGATCATTCTCATATTCGCCGACATCCGAATAGTCACTTGCATCGCCCGCACGTGTTGGACCAGGCGGGGCAAGGAGACTTGAGTCGTGAGGCAAGCCGGGGCCGGCTCCTCTGGAGGCGACACGGACGCTGACACGCGGGAGAGCGGGTGGGGATTTTCGGGAGGGTGAAGATGGGGAGTGCGGGACATAGGGATTTGAGTGGGATGAGGAGGGGAGGTAGAGGAGGAGGGGATGGGGGTGGGGTGGGAGAGGGGGAGGCGGAGGAGACGGTGGAGATTTGCGGGGGGGTGCGGATGGGGTGGGATGGGTTGTGTTTTGAGGGTCGCGGGCCTCGGCTAGGGCGTTGGATTCCCACATGCGACGGGCGGAGTGGAAGTCCATCGGGGCAGTTTGGGGTGGTTGGAAATGTGGTGGATTTTATTAGAGGGGTTTTTGATGGGGGGTGTAGCTGACGGTGTGGTTTGCGGTGCGGAAAGGTGGAGAGTGAGGGCGGGTTTTGCGGAAACGAGGGTAGGGAGAGGGGGGGGGGCTGGTAGGAGAGAGCAAGGTGGGGGATGATGCGGCGGAGAAGGGATTTACGTAGAGGCGGTGGGGTGCAGATGCGGATTCGAGTGGCGAGTAGAGGCGCACTGTTGGTGGGATGGAAGGGGCGTGCAAAATGATGCGACGGGCTGAACGGTTGGGGCACCACGGTATTACTGTACGTACTGTACAGTACAGTAGACTGGTACAGTATTATACAGTACAACCCCTTGGGGCGGGTAAAGAGGGCTTGTGTACTGTACAGTACAATAGTGCGTTTACTGGTGCACAGTGCCGGATCATCATACTTGGACACGAATCCGCCTGCTTTTTTTTATACCTGTCGTATACTGTACCATAGCATCCACTAAAATTTACATGTTGCAAACAGCCCATTTAGACTCTACTGTAATGGGCTGTTTACAGTAGGCAACAACCACCAATACCTCTACTGTACCGTACTGTACTCTCATTATGCTTACACCATACACTGTAATTCCCCACAACCCGCAACCCACAACCCCATCCTCATCCACTTCCTCTCATCGACAACCTCCGCTCGCCCAATCCATCCCCGCCAGGCCCTCCGCTCCGAATCACGTCCAAAACCTCTCACTCACCAATACATTCCAGGCGGAGGACCCCCATCCCCCTCACCGCGTCCCCACCACGTCCCGCACCTCTCCCCATTCCCCTCCCTCCCATACCCAACCCATGCTCATCCTCAAACCCCGGCGCCCTCTCCAAATCATTATCCGGCACTCCCGGTCCCCACGGATCAAACCGTGCACCCTCCGGTACCCCACTCGGAAGCCCACCCTCCCTCCCCCCAACCCCGGGAAATTCCTCGGCCCCATTAAATTACCACCCATGCCCCCACCCCTCCCCCTCCCAAACCGCCTTCCCCAAAACCCACCCACTAATCCCGGTGCCACCAAATCATCAGCACCAAACCGCTCATCCACCACCCCGGACGGCACCGGCGGCCCCCCAATCCTGATCGGCTCCCTCTCTCCCCCATTCGTGCCCCCCTCTCCACGTCCCCCCACGGTCTCGCTCCCTCCGACGAGGACCCCGCCCCACGAACCTCCCCCCTCTCCCCTGCCCCTCCCCCGCACTCGCTTCATACCCCTCCTTGGCCATATCCGGTACCAACCGGTGCGCAATATTCACTTGAATCACCGTCGCCACTCGTTCCACCTCCATCAATACCCCCTCCCAAGTCCTGTCCCCCTCCCTCAAATCCACATACGACACATACGCCGCAACGAGAAATTCAGCATTAAAAGTCTCCGCAGACGGATCTCCAGTCACTATAGCTTGAACCACCAGTCGATCACCCAGCGGCAACATTCGAATAACAAAAGTCAACGCGGAGCGATCGTGACGGTATCTCCCGCCGTAGATTTCCGGTGCGGTCCATGAGGTGGGAAGTGTGGTGGGTAGTTGGTCTGTGGTTGGGGTGGGCGGCGTGTTGGCGGGGCGGAAGCCGTGGGTGAGGAGGAGTGCGTGGATGTAGAGTGCGAGGATTTCCGAGGGCGAGTTGTGTGGTAGGGTGTGGTGCTCGCGGAGATGCGCGAGAGCTCGGGAGTGTGCGGGGGTGTGGTCATGTTGGTGAAGATAGATATGCGTGTGTGATTTTTGGTATGGTGTTGGTGAGATGGTTGGGGTTTTGGGGGCGGTGTGGGGTGGAGGGTGGGTGGGAGTAGTGGGCTGGCGCTAGTGTGTACGGGTGGAACGGGGACAGCGTGGACTTTTTTTCTTGGTTGGACATGTGTATGACGTGGGATACGTGGGTGTGCGTTACGGATTTTTTGGGATTGGTCTTTTACGTGCATGTGGATGAGAGGCGCATTTGCGTGTATGAGGTACGGTAGGAGGGTTTTTGAGTTGGAGCTTTGTTGAAAGAGTCGGACTAGTAGGACTACGCCACGACATTTGTTGTCGCATTGCGGAAACGAGACCATATTGTAAGCGCGAATCATCGCTACGCTATCGTGCTCTATCTCGGTCCTCGGCCCTCCACCGCAATTCGCCTATCCACCATCAGGTTTCCGCCGTTTGCCGCTTTGAGAACATACAACACTACCGCAGACCACCGCGTCATGACCCCGACACTGCATTTCGTGGCCACCGCCACCCGGCTTCTATTCCCACTTCCGCACCCGCCATCGCCCACGTCCCCTCCGCTGTTGCGTGTCCTACCACCTCTGTCTACCATCTCCCGCCATTGCAATCCACACCCCTTTGCAAAACTCCCTCTACATAAACCCCTACCCGCCTGCCATCTTCGCTCCCACCTCCCTAGCCCACACTTCTCCTCCTCCCTACATACTCCCCGTCATGCCCTCCGGTCCAGTCATCAAGCGCGTCCGCTTTCGCGACCCCTTGTCAGACCACATTCACACACCACGCTCTCTTCCCCGCTTGCCCCTCCCTACGCCCCCCGTCGCCATCATCATCGTCATCACCATCATCATACCCCGCCCCGTTCACCCCGCCATCGTCACCGTCGTCACACGATTCCACCCCTTCCTACCACCCACATCACACGCCATGGTTCTGTATCTACCGCTATTTCACGTCCTTTAAGTCGTACTGTGCGTTTGTGGGTCAATGTAAGGTATCGTGGCGAACGAAACGCATCCGTCGTGTTGAACCATGATGTGTTGGTTGTGATTGGACTTAAATGTCTGGTATGGGATGTATGGAGGATGGCAAAGAAGAGTTGCCCGAGTTTAAAGACGATGAAGGTGTGTCGAAAGGTGGTCGCGAGGGATGTTTTCGGACGGTGGGTCTCGTTGCCGAGAGGTAGGGTGAAGGACGCACTCAAGGTTGCGGGGGGGATTCCAGGTGGGTCTTTGTTGTCGAGAAAATGTCATGTGATACTTGTGGCAGGACTGTCAGGGATGTCGCTTGTGGTGTTATGTGACCTGTTGTTGCTGCAATGGCCGAGGGCAAGTTGAGCGGAATACTGGGTTTGTTGGTTGGCCTTTTTTTGAGCTTTGGTTGTGGTGACGACGCGCGTTTTGGAGACTATTGAATAGCGTCATTGTGGAGGGGTGAGTGAATTTGGTTTGGTATGCATACGCTGATTTCGCGCTACTAGGGGATATTCTGAGGTGGTGGTTTACCGTCTGTGGTTGGGAATGACTTGTGCAGCGTGCATGAGGGACGTGTGTTTGCAGGATGGACGTGCGAGGCTGCAGAGTACACAGGTAGATGAGAGGCTAACATGCAGTGCTACACTGTTTGTAGGTTCTAGCGCTTGCGTATTGTTGTAAAGTTCCAACGAGAGCTGCTTCACGGTGCGAACAGTGATGTCAGCCCGGGGAACAGAGTTTTAACAATGTACCGTGGATTCGTCATGTTTGTAAGAAGGCATTGCAAGCTGGTTCCAACGCGGACGTATCCGCATTCCGATACGTACGATATGATTCCCTCCCATTCCTTTTGCGACGTCAACGCTGGGAATACAGCGTTGAACGTAAGACCTAAAGGATTGTCAATGCGATATGCGTCATTGCACGATGTTTTCTGCAGGCCACATCATACTATACCAGGGTCATGTGCAGGAACTCGTACTTTGCTTTGAGTTGAAGGCACGCAACCTCCTCCACTCACCTAGAAAGGTACAGGGAGAGGCTTTTGGAAAATCGTGCGCGCCTTTATGCGTATGGTTTTGCAGGGTTTGGAGATGGCGGATTGGGTAGCGACTGGATAGACAGGGATGTATGGAATGTCTGGAATCAGGGAGATGCAGCGAGATGTGATATTGTCGGGTTCTACTTTGTGTGTGGCATCGCGGTGTAGATCGTTTTGAACGAGCTTGCCGTGTTGATTCGGTTAGGGAATCGTTATTCCGCTGACAAGGTAATTGCATGTGGGATTGCTTTGTGGAGAAAAGTAGGCTAATGTTGTGAATATATGACATGTCGGGCAGGGCATTGGGTTTCAGACTGATTGCGAAAGTCAAGCGGCATGGAAAAGATCTAGTGTATGGCCCGTTTCTGTATGAAGAAGAGGTGACAATATCTACAAGTTGCTGCTGCACTGACAGGGTATGTGGCGGTGAATTGGTACAGGCAACAGCCAATCCGCTAGAGCTGAACTGGCACGTCGGGCTTTTTTCAGCGCTCGCGGCGGGACCGAGCAATCACTTCGCTGCATTAAATCACTCTTCTTGCAGGGTACATCGCAGACGATTTGCTTTTGTCTTGTGCACAGTAAACATTACGCAAAGATTCGTGATGTATCTTTGCCTGGGAGGCCAGCTGCGAGAATCGATTTGCAAGTTCCACGGCATTAAGTACAATAGTAACCTATAACCCCGTAATCCTCGACATGATAGATACAGTATGGTTTGTTGGAAAAATTACCCCACTAATTTGTGCCATAAGATGAGGAAGTAGGTTTTTCTGCGTTTAGTACTGTACTACTGCACAAGTCACGAGTATTAGAGCGCTGCTGTACAGTACTACTGTAAATACAGTACTGTGCAGCATTTTATTGACACAGCTACAGTAATGGGCCTGAAGCACGACACCCCGAAAACTAGTACAAAGTTGGCCACGACCACTCATCCAAGTCCAAATCCCCATCCTCTTCTTCCCACCACCACCAACCGAGTAAACCGAGCATAGAACCCCGCCACTACGCCTCCGCCACCCCGTTCCCTACAAAACTTGATACAAAACAACCACCAATCCTGCCTCAACACCATTTGTTATTAACAAGTGCCCACACATATACTGTATACATCCGAGTCTCCTATCAGACCACATACACCCCTTTTCCTCATCACTCCACATCCCTCCACCCTTTATACACAGCACGCCCTCCAACACTGCACCCTGTCAACGAATCACCACACAAACATCCTCAGCAAGTGCCCGCCCCCTCATGACACGTCCACAGTGCGCCCCATGTGCCAATCCAGCCCTCCCAGCACGGGACATTGTGCCACACACACCAGTTGCGAAAATCGCAGCCCACACGCAAAATGCAATCACGACATGTACGTCGTGTGCCAATGGTACAAAAAAAACTAGACTCTCGATTCAAGCAGAGGTACGCGGCATGTCGGACACATTGGTGATGCGATCGCGGGAACACAGGGGCTGTACATTCAGGGACAGGAGTTAGTCGGTGTGTGACGGTTGTGTGGGAGAGGGGGGGATCTGCAGGGGTGGGAAAGCCTCAGAAAGTCTCTTGATTTCGCCAGCAACGAGCGTGCAACCGCTCGGGATGTCTGCAACTCTATTCTTTTTGCAGCCTACAGGCTGTGTGCATCATTGGCGTGGGGGTGTGAGTAGAGGTTGGGATTCATGCGGGCTGCGACTTACCGTAGAGATGGGCGACGGGGGCGGGCCGTGAGATGGTAGTGCCGAACGTGGCGACAGGTCGATCGACAAGTTTTAATACTGTGGGCAATTGGCAACGACGGTAAACCCTACTGTACTGTAAGCTTCTGTAAAGCAGTTTCATGAGGTCGTAACCTTTCCATCGAGCGCACGAATGTCCAACTCGGACACGTCGACGGTTTCAAACAGGCCGGCCACGGCATACGGATCCTGCTTTACCCAACCTGCAACCTCGTCCAAACCACCGCCACTGACCACCAACAGACTCCCCACAGCGCCTCCACCGTCCTCCAAAAACGGCCCGCCCATCAAACACCGCCCCCCGCCCCTCAACCAATCCAAGTGCGCGGCCCGAGTCTCCCCCCTCAACTCAGCACACCCTCCCGGTCCACCGCCCATACCATAAACCAACGCCGCTCCCCCAAACCCCCTCCCCGATATCACACGCCTCCAAAACCGCCACTCAACCCGCTCATACACCCCATGCTTGCACAACGGATCCTCCTGTCTCACACTCTCCAAATCCAAACCCTCCTTCCCCCAAAATTGCACCGTCCCCGCCGCACAAGGCGCCTTGATCCATCCACTCAACCCCATGCTTCCCAAATGTTCCCCCACCCATGTGTCATGCGCCGCTTGCTGAGATAGTCGCAACGACGCCGCCTGCACAGTCGCGTGGTCCGTGCATCGTAGCACCACATGCGTCGACGATGCCGGCGCGGCACACATGCTCATGCCTGTTGCAGCGACAAAGGCTGTGCTCCGGTGCATTATTGTGATGTGAGCTGAGCGGGGCTGAGCGGGATACCAACAGAGATTGGAAATTAGCAGATGGAAAAGGGGTTTTCATTTAATTATGCGCCAGGCAAGTGTGCAGTCGGCATGTCTCGTTGAACGAATCATGGCGTGACACTTGGATTTGTCATGACCGTTGCAGTATTGCCGCATGCCATGGGTCCTGTGTCGCGTCTACGCCTTTGCATTGGCAGCCGTATTTTTTTTCTCTCCGCACGCTCCTTTGGTACACGGCGCGAATCCTCATCTCGCAGTGCCTACAGCGTGGTGGTGACGATCGAGCTCGGTGTCAACACATTGGTGGTTTTCAAGTGCCGATTGTGACACCCGGACAGCATGTCCGCGTTTGCAACCGCCCCGGCCACATTGCCCGCGCAGGTGACCCCATCGCGGCGTCGCCGCCGCTACCGTCGCACGTGTACTACACCGCGCGTCGACTTTTGTCCCGACTTGCGTTGCACCCGCTGAAAAACCAGCCCCTGTTTCGCCGTTCATTTCCGCCCAACACACCGCCATCGCTACCGCCAACACCCCCAGGCTGGCCACCCGTGTCGTGTGCGTATTATGCATCGTCGCCGCGGGATTCGCTGCATTCGGCGCTTCCGCCGCCTCAGGAAGCGGGACAGAGGTTGAAGATCATTTTGCTCATTTCGGATACCGGTGGCGGCCATCGGGCGTCTGCGGAGGCGCTTTCCAGCGCGTTTCATCAGATGTTTCCGAATAGAGTCGAGACGCTTATTACCGACTTTTTTACCGAGATTGTGGGACGCCCGTTTGCTCAGTTTCCGCAGTCGTATTCGTTTTTGGCAAAGAATCCACCGTTGTGGAGGTTTCTTTGGTCGTATGGAAAGTTTCCGTTTACGAGACGCTTGACGGAGGAGTTTTCAAACCTTGTGGGGCATCGTAACTTTCGCCAATTTCTACATCAGGTAGACCCGGATCTCGTCGTTAGCGTCCACCCACTTACGCAATTCATTCCGATGAGGGTGTTGCGAACACTGCCGCACCGGCCCCGTTTGTTACAGTGTGTACGGATTTGGGCGGCGCGCATCCCACGTGGTTTCATCGTGGCGTCGATTTGTGCTTTGTGCCGTCGGATCGCGTGCGCACGATTGCGCGCAAGTGTGGACTGCGCAATGACCAGTTGAGACAGTATGGGCTGCCGGTGCGTCCCGCGTTTTGGACGGATGAGGTGGGCAAGGAGGGAATGCAGACGCGGTTGGGATTGCATGTCGGTGTGCCGACTGTGTTGATTGTGGGAGGTGGGGATGGGGTTGGAGGGGTGGGTCGCATTGCAGTGCATGTTGCTCAACGTGTGGCAAGGGAATTGGGGTCTGGTGGGGGCCAGATTGTGGTTGTTTGCGGGCGTAATGTTCGGTTGAGGGATGAATTGGAGGGGAGAGGATGGCCTGTGCGTGTGATCGTCAAGGGGTTTGTGGATAATATGAGCGAGTGGATGGCGGCGAGTGACCTGATTGTGAGCAAGGCGGGCCCGGGCACTATTGCAGAGGCGTTGATTAGGGGTTTGCCCATTGTGCTTAGTGGGTTCTTGCCGGGGCAGGAGGCACCGAATGTGCGGTTTGTCACGGACGCGGGAGTTGGAGCGTTTAGTAGGGACCCCGAGACCATTGCTGAGATTGTCACAGACTGGATGGCAGACCCTGTGGGATTGCAAGAAAGAGGGAAACGGGCAAAGGGAATGGGGAGACCGAATGCTACTTATGAGATTGTGCGGGAAATTGCGCGCTTGGTGGGCCTGTCGGAAACGGAGGAGTTGACGGCGCCGGTTGTCTGATGGGAGTAGGAAGAGTCGCTGGCTAACCTTTGTTCCTAGCCGTGATGTGGGAGGGTGTGAGGGAGTTGGTTTTTGTCAAGCGGGCTTGAGAGGGAATGAGTTGGCGAGGGTACGGGTAAACAGAATGTAACTGTGTAGGCGAATGACTGTTTAAACTGGATGGGATTTTCGCAAGGCAGTGATTGCTTGAGCGACGAGGAAACGTGACGAAAGGGGTGGCACGGTTTTGAATGCCTCGCGATAAACTCTCTTGTGCAGCAAAGTGCAATACTGACCGCTGTATATCCACTCAATGTGGATCTGCAGGAGAGGACTGAGCTCATGTCTTGCACGGCTTGCAAACCGCCATAGATGTGTTTAAACTTTTTCATGCGACTGGTTGTGAGAGGAATGCCGTGAGGTCCTCTTGGGCACCGGTAGTCTTATGCGTACATGGCTTGTTCTACGTCATCCTCGTAGATCTACGGAGACATGGCACCGTGCACATGTGGTCATTCGCTGCATGTCTCTATGTCAGAGTCGTCGAGTCGCGGGCAGTGGCCGATCAGCGGCTGGATCATACATAATCCTGGCTGTAAATGAGGGGGTGAATGTGGGAGAGCCGCTGTGACCCATGCTGAATGGCCGTACAGTACTGTTTCGAGAGCAGCACTGTGCAGTACTGTACTGTACTGTACAGCGGATCGCAGAAATACAGGAAAAGTACATTCCGGCCAGAAAAGAGCTTTGCTGTACTGTACAGTATGGCATTAGTATAACAGGTGTCCGCTGCAGGATCCGACTACATTGCTAGCTAAGAGCTAACAGGATGGTCCACGTCGTCCACGTGCAGCGACATGCGCGAAAAAATAGCTTGCGCAACAGAAAAGATAGGACAGTGGGGGTCGGTAGCCAAATCATGATTTTAGAGCTGCTAAAATTAAAAATTATCTACCCGGGGGGATTCCCGCTTTCAAATCATTTACAAGCAGTCTCAGCTTTTGTACACGTCTGTTATGCATTCGCGTCGTGCAGTATTCATCACGCGGGACAGCGAAAACCAGAAATGATAGGACACTTGACAATATTACCGTGCTTACCTCAAACCAATAGCAGTTTAGTACAATCTATTAGTGTGTCGGCCCACCCTGCTTCTCTAGAACTTCATTGGCGCGCAATTTCATTGAAATCACTAGTTTTCGAGTGCTTACTCAATGTTCTGCCAACAGGCTTGGACGCAATTGATAAGGTCACTTTCGCTTCTAAACTGACGCCCACCATCGTAAACATGCCGCATGAGGATTGCTCACAGGTTTTCAATAGGATTTAGATCTTGAGATCTCGCGGGCCACTCCATTCGCTGAACACAACTACTCCCAAACCACTTCATCGCATCACGACTAACATGAATCGGCCCGATGTTCTGTTGGTAAATCCAGTTAAGTAGAAAATTGTCTTCAAGAAAGGGTAACATGTGTTCCTCGAGTAGCTTGACGTAAGTTGAGATAGTCTGGCGACCTTAATTTGCACTAACGCAGTTCTTCCATACCACGAGAAAGCACCACAAAACATCACCCCATCACCTCTCCGTTGACATCTAGAAGGAATTTCGGGCTACTTTATGAGGTCATACCAGTAGCTATGAACACCGTCCGGGCCTTTGAGGCAGAACCTTTTCTCATGGGAGAACGGTGCTTCCCCATTTGTCGTCACTCCATGGAACATGGAATAGTGCCCATTTAAACCTGCTAAGCTTGTGCATGTACATTGGTGGCGGTGCCTTTTGGTACTTTGTATACGCTAGAGGGCCAGCACAAGCAAAGTAGTTCTTGGTAATGCTCACAGAAAAAAGTAACTGGAGCATTTCGCGAAGTTCCCTAGCTGAGAATCGGCTTGTTCTAGCCGCTCGAACAAGATGCCGCTCGCTTGCGCTCGCAAATTTTTAGGACGGCCGTGTGAATTTGGTTTTCCATATCTCTGTCTATCTTTCAAGAAGCGAGACACGACATTTCGGCTTCTACTCGTTCGCTTCGCAATGGAAGTCACTGAGTACTTCTTCTCAGCCAGAACAGATATTGTGGCCTTTTCGTAAAAGGAAAATAATTGTTTGCGCCCCATTTTTGGTTTGGATGGGCAATTTGAAGGAGGCCTGGCCAATGAAGAAGGCACTCATGGCGCCATTTTCAAAAGTGCCTCATCTAAATTGGAGATACGTAGTCTCGTCCTATCATTTCTGGATACAGCTTTCCCGCGTGATGAATAGTGCTCAGCACGAATACATACGTGTGTGAAGACGGAGAATTTTTTACATGGTTTGATGGCAGAAGTCTCCCTGAGAGATTATCTTTTAAATTTAACGGCTCTAACATCATGATTTAGTAATAAAATCTCCCTTTCCTATCTTTTATGGCCCGGGTGTAGAAAGTGTAAAAGATACGCTAAAGCACAGCACCAAGAGAGTGAAATGAGAGAAAAAGAGTGCTCTGACTATGTTTACGATCGTGCACTGCAGTACAGTACTGGAAGCCATCAATTTCATAAAAAAATTAGAATTCTCTTTGCCACGATACGTTTAAACAGATCCGGATTGGAAAAACGTAAACAGAAACAGCCAACTTGATGGAATTGGCGCTGGAGCAGGGAAACCGGATACTGAACATAATTCAGGTCACTTTTTCGGTGAGCCATTCATCACGAAAACACTATGCATCCACCGATTGCTCAACAAACTGTCCAACCCGCAACCTAACACGAGAGAGGTGACAATCAGATACGTAGAATGGTCTAATTTCTGGGTAGTCCACTGGAATCATGTCGGCGGAGGAAATACTTTTACTGCTTGTGTACAACCTCAGAGGGTGTTTCTCTTCAATTGGCCAAAAAGTAATTAGCTGATGAGAACAAACCGCTCATATTTTCTGCCAAAAACTAGAGTCGAAAAGGCTAAAAACCAATTGTGAACAACCAATTGTGAAGGCCTTGCAGCTGAGATTCAACCACGTACCGTGAGCTATGTTCTCAATGAATACCCATTTGTGGCCCCAAAAAAGCCATGAATACTGTCGTGATGAAACAGAGACACATGAGAGATTGTAGAGGGTGAAAATTTGAGAACAAATAGGCTGGGGCGTGTAGAACTGTCCTGCAGTGGTTTTTTTGGATGAAATAATATCAGAAGATCGGGATTTGGGTGAATAAGAAATAAAAAAGGAGAACTGACCTCGTGGTCGAGAAGAAAGTATGAAGAACCAATTAGCAGTATTTATAGAAAGGTAGCACAGAAGGACATCAGAACTTTGTCAGACCTTAACGTAGAGAACAGATCAGGAGAAATTTTGTAGCTCTGTAGAACTAGCATGGTTTTTATAGGGTCTTCTTCGTTTTAATTTACTGCTGGGTACACAGAAGGCACACCAACAATGAAAAGCGGTGAAAAGGATAGCAGGACAGCTCTTTCAAACCCGAATTAACTTCCAACTAAGATCTTGTAATGAAAAAGTCCTCGCAAATTAGCCATACTTGACCTCCCAAAAGCTCCCGAAGCGCTCCCTTTGAAGACAATTTATTTTCGTCAATTTTTGACAGGTTCGCTTGAGGCTTTGTAAAATGGAAGAATAAAGCCATTGAAATACGCACATGAATTTTTTGGAGATTTATTCCCGTGCCACTGAAATACGGATTTGAAGCATAATGAGCGATTTATGGCATATAAAAATTCGATAGTATCTATATAAGCGTGGTTCTAGTTGAGTGCAGTGACAATTACAGTACATTTTACAGCCTATCAATAATCTATTTTGTACCCCTCACTAGTCTTTATATAGTTCAATTAAGATTTTCTGGTCTTCTTAACCGTAGAGGATCCAGTGACCGTGTTAACATCAGCTCTGGTCCCTGCGTTATAAACTAAATTAGATAAAATTAAATTTACTTGCAGCACGATTTTCCAAAGAGTTAATCACAAGGGTGAAATAATGGAAGAGTAATACTTTATATTTGGAATGTATCCATTATCTAAGGCCTTAGTCGTGGAAAAATGAAGGCTACGAGCATTTCCAGAAAAAAGCAAGAACATCACTAAGCTACAATTGAACTTGACCACTGTTGGTAACTCAGATCCACTGATGCCTAAGGGTCCCAGCCCGACACGTTGGCCAAAATCAAAGAGTAATATTATTGGTATCTAGGTAATGAATATCTAATGATATTAAAAACGTGTGCTTTTCTCAATTGAAGAGAGATATGTGCGAGATGACTCATCTTCGAGGCGGGAAAGACCGCAGATATTATCACTACTATATCCCAGAGAAGCTCCTATCCTCAGCAGATCAGAATCGCTACTCTTTATGTAAATGATTGAAAACACTAAATTATCCTCGGAATCCGAAGCTAAATCTCTTCAACTTTAATTAAGAATGGATGAAGCAAAATTTTGCTCAGATTCATACTCAGTTGACAAATTTGAGTACTTGATAAGTTATGTCAATTTCATGCGTTATTGCATTGACGTCAATCATTACTTATTATCTATCGCTAAGGTGACTTTTTATCGAACGTAATAAAAAATATTTTTGCAATAAATACAATTCCTGGGTTACGATAAATTAATATAAACTAGGGCTAGTTACTTCCAAGAATTAAAAACGGACAATCAATGATATATAAGAGAATGAATCTCTATCTGCAAAAATAATTAAATGTCCAATAGTCCCTATGCGATTGTAAATTGACCATCGCAAGCCCCTGGATGAACCCTCAACTTCCCGAAGAATTTTTCTGACACCAAATTTGTAGCAGTATCTTTATCCAATACCGTTTCTATTTCCGTTCCATACATATTCATGTTCATGATATTTATCAGGGTTTGGCGTCCAAAAGGTTATTTACACGAAGTTTCGTGACGCCTAATGTCTTTAAATCCAAACGATGGAGTTTAATACAAGCAAATCCAGTATCCTTTTGACACAGCATATCAATGATCATGCTCGAAGAGGACGAGACAAGCTCTAGGATGAATTTTCACTTACATCAAGTTCCAGACATCAGAGCTGCGAGGTCCTCGCATTCTCCGCTATAATATCAATGATACTGCTATTTTGTCGTGTTTGAGGCAACTTGAAAAGGTTGGAACGTGTCTCTAATCGGTTTTTGCGATAGTGATACTCTTATATACTTAGTATAGGCTTCAGGTCTTACCAATAGAGGAGAATCGAAGTCCGTGAACGCGAGCACTGGAGGAGTTGCTCGCAACTCCTACAGGTGCCCAAAAGCCTTCTAAATCTACTTTGTCTATTCAAGGTGCCTTTAACTGGTGTAGCCTCGTACAACTCGTCGTAGCTTCTGGAGGATATCTAATTAACCTTCTATATTGTTCTGCTTCCAAGTTCGCTCATATTCCTGGGAGCCTTAGCTTCTATGACATCCTTGATCTTGGATGCATCAATCTTGATAGAGACATACTTGAACATATGTCCCAGTAGCTTGAATTGAGATGAGAAAAAGCTATACTTGGTCACTTCTGTAATCCTTTGTAAAACTTCCTTGTTGTAATGTTAATGCCCTTGTAGCAATTTTGAGAAAATAACGAAGTCTTTAACAAAAAAATCGCAAAAGGTATCCGAGAATCACGCCGTCCTTTTTTTTGGAGGGGCGCAATTGCTTTAATCAATTGAAACAGAATAACCTCAAGTTTTAACCCAAGTACCTGGACAAAAATTATTCCTTTTCTTGAAGATCTCTGACATGCGTACTTTCCAAATATCAGGATATATATACAGCGTTGTGAATGCTTTCGCACCCCCAGTTTGTCGGATACTTCTTGTATCCTAGGAAACCGCCAGCTTTCCTTCTCCATCACCCAAAAAACCCAGACACGTTACTTATCATCTTCTGTCTTCGCAATTAACACTGGAAACGACAAGGAGGAACTAGAGGGCGTGATGATACCTTCTTCAAAAAAACATTTAACCTCCTTCTTCACGATCGCGTTATTCTTGAGCATCATAACTCGAGCATTTCGATCTATAAGAGTATCGCACGTCAATTCAAAGAAATGAACAACCAGAACTTTGCACGGATCGAGGTCATTGATTTAAAAACTAACACGGACGTATCTTTAAGTCCCTGTCCTTGCGTTTTAGGGACCGTATCTTTTATATGGTTAACCTTCGGGGCGGAGATTGCGGTTCCCTCTGCTTTTTATTCCTCCACTGCTGAATTTAACCAGTCCGAAAGCTACCTGAAATCTGGCTCATACAGCTCCTTGTTTAGGATCTCCAGCACCAGTTCCTGCTTGATATCCGGCACGACCACCACCATCCCACTCCAAGGAGGATGAACCGAAGACGGTTCACTCTCTGACTCCTCGAGGGTAGTTATGCCCTCACTATCAGCGTGACCTGTTGATCAACTGAAGCTCACTATGGATCGTTAAAAGAATATTCTTCTTTCCTGCGCCAAGATCACCTTCTGCCACCCGTAGTCCAGGGATGCTTGAAGAGATTCCAAATTTCGTGTGCCAATAGTGGCAGCGAATGGAGCATTATTTAAGCACCAAAATATCAATGGTACGAGGAAAGATCCGCAGGATACAGGAAAATATTTCAAGAATTAGACGACCTCAGAGACATTACTATTGGTGAAGGTAATTTAAGTAAGACCCGTGGCCTTTGAGGCTGATAAAATTCTCTCGCAAAATCCCTATGACATGAGATTGGGAACGCAAGTCATGTCCAGTAGGAATTTAGTCTCCATTTTGTCCATATTCATGGCGAAGAACTTCAACCGACTGGGGCGCATTATAGTACTAGCCATTGAGTGATAAGAAAGATCCTCTAATATGACCTCTTGAGCTGTTCTTTAGCCCCATCCGCGTCTTCAAGAAGAATCGACCTGAATCTCATGCCTGAGCGAGCAGAAGCTAGTCCTGAGACCATTCTTACTTCCCAAAGAGATCCAGCTAGAAGAGCCACGCCTTCGTGTTTTTTCTGTTCCTTTTCTTCGCCTTATTAGTTGATAGTACAATAAAAGGCGGATGAATTATCAGTGGAGTTTTTATAAATGAATCCGTGCTAATATTTATGTCCCTCCTCTGCTTTGAAAGGGTCTGGAAATCGGCGTTTCTCTCCGCTTCGGCCATAAAGTCGCCCTTAGGAGTCTAACATACGAATGAAGCAGGCATTAGCTACTTTTCCGTGCAGTCGAAGTTCTTCATTAGATTACGGCCTTGAATCTGCGATTTTGACTGAGCTGAGCCCACTTTCATACCCTTGTGACTAGTGCGTACCGCTTGAGTAACGGTGTACCCTGGGAATGACGAAAAATTTGTACCTGTAGGGATTTTTTAGGGCAATGAGTCGCGCCGTGACCCTTTTTTCCCAATGACTGCAGTAACAGTCGGCCTTTCCATGATTTACATGTACTGCTCTCTCAAAGTTTTTCATAACGAAAAAGGATAGTTCTGCAATCCTCTCATAGAGCTGAACCTTTCTCATCTTCAAGATGCCCAAGCTTCCCTAAGGGATCTCCAGGACTCAGCAAAATACTGTTCGGGGAATTTATCGCTGAATTTGCGGCATCTGGGTCGGAAAAAGCCTTTTAACCAATTTGGAAGCCTTAAATCGCTTTTTTGAGTCCTTATTTTTTTGAAGCTCTTAAAAGAACGAATTGAATCAGTCCTAATGTCAAAAAACACTTTTTGGAGCAGTTTAAACGAATCGGTATCGTTGACGCCGAGCCTCCTATACAGGACTGTATCTTTGTCATGTAACCTCTAATATTTATGAAGTCCAATCTAGAGTTAAAAGCTTCATGTTCTTCAACTGCAGGATTATTCTGCTCCGAAAATTTGGCAAGAAGCTTGACCCTTGAAGATTTCCTACTCCTCAGCCTCTTTTATCAAAAGTTCATCCCGCGAGAAATTTTTGCAGTAGACATCAAGCGACTTCTCCTCGAGATGGTTCTCGAATGCTGAAAGGGAATATGATATGTCAGAAAAAGGGGACTAATCGGAAGAGGCGTTGGGCGGTTGGAGTCGGTCACTTTGTTCGAACTGTTCGAACTTTGATGCAGTATTAGAGTGTTCGTTTCTTTTCCCATCTGGGTCATGCAGAACTTTCACGATTTATTTTAAACTTGCCCCCACTTTTCCTCATCATCGCTCCGTTGCCCCGCTTACTGATAAGGTAAAAATGGAGCCAAAGGAAAAGGGATCCATGCGTAATGTCCGATCTTGGTCCTTACAGGTTACGTGCATTAATTTCAACCGACCATAAAATCAATACATCAAAAAACCCAAAAATCCCCCTTAATATCAACCAGTAGAAATTCTCTGGGCCTATCGGAGGAGGAAATTTTTCCCGCTCTTCGCCCTACATTGCTATAAATTTGCTAAGATACTATCAATAGGTGAAATAAGAGAGGCGGAATCCTGCATCCCATGTACCCCGGCGGGGTACCTAAGGAGCCTATCTTTCCGCCCTTCGGTTCCAAGCCACATTTGAAGCACCTATAGATTACTGTACATGACAGTACAGTGCAAAACACTAGAATGCGCGATAGTCGAGAAACACTTCAAGGCCATGTCGTATTCAAATAAACCAATCATAATGCAACACTTTTCCAGATGATAATTCCACTGCGGTGGAACGTCGTCACACCTCGTGACGGCACGTCACATACTTTTTAGAAGAAACTACTGAATCTCCCCTCTGTGCACTCAGAAATCAACCAAAATATAATTAGTCGTAATTTTTACAGATAACTCAAATTATAAAAGAAAAACACACTCGACACCGGTGCCACAGTGGTGACACGATGAAACGAGAAAAACACAATTTAGTGTTTCCAAAAATATATTGATAGATCCGTTCTGATTTCAAACTGAAGTGTGTCTCGTGAACACGATCAAAAGGATCCACAGGGGTTTTCAATAAATGGTGGAAACCACCCCGTGACGACCATATGTTTCCTTTTTCATGGCAATCTTTTCTGCCCCTTTCACTCAAACTTGTTCACCCTCTTCAGAAGAACACCTCAGATGTACAGAGTAGTCTAACAAAAGCATAGTCTTTCTGAATTCTCACAAACGAATGAAATACCAAACCAAGCGCTATTTGCGTTCCAGACACGGATAGAAAAATCTGTGAACAAGCGTGGTCAGACTTCGTTCGACTCATAACTACCATCTGGACACTGGTGTCCCATAAATTTAAGCACCAGAAAATCAAGCCTCACAGTGTTTGTTTGGTTAAGGATTATCAGACTGTCGACAGCTCTCGTAATCGACCTTCCTCCTCTCCAAGGTATTCATCTGGACACTGGTGTCTCATCAATTGAACTCAAGGAACCTCAGCGCTGATTTTTTTTATTCAGGTTGTTTTATTCAGGTTCGTGAGACTGTTGAAAGTACTCGCATTCGACTTTACTTCTCTCCAAGGCATTCGTTAGGGCAATGGTGTCTCACAACTTGGATTCACAGAACTTCACGCCTGATTTTATTTGTTCGAGTAAGGTGTGTGAGAGTTTAGGGTCTCAACACAGTTGCGGTGATGGTTCTTTCGAACACATCGGCAAATGAGGCAGTGACAGGGGCGATGAAGTTATCCCCAAAACAAGTAACAATTCGAATGTTGGGACACATTCCAGGGTTTGATAGCCTTCTTCGCCCTATTGAATATTTTGATGTAAACAACCTGGCATTAAAAATCATGAAAGAAGAATTTAGGTCTTGGGAACCCATAGTAACAACACCTTCCATTATTGAAGTAGATGGCGTCGCATTGGGACAACTGCAGTGTGTGTTGAATGGAAATCATCGGTCCGCTGCGAAAAGGGATACAATGTACTCCGTTGCTTGGGCTCACGAAATCACTGAAAAGGATTTTCAGAAGGAGTATAGAGCAATTAAACAAGAGGATGAGATGAAACCTGGGCACGTGGCTCCAAATAAGAAGAATGGGACGGAAGAGTGGAAGAGGGCAGTGATTGATTGTGTATCTCGAACTATGAAGAAGCTAATGATTGCTGCTAACGTGAATTGCAATTCTCCGAAGCCTTTATCTCGACACTAACCCAGGTGGTGATCATACGAACTCATGTTAAAGCAAATAAAATCGAACCCCTCCATAGTCCTAAGAAGAAAGTCTATGGTGGGAGGAAGGAATTACGGATGGGAATGTTTGGTAATCACTCAGGGGACTCACATGACCGTACAAACTTTCTCCTTGCAGACAACCATTCCATGCGTCATCTAAATCGTATCCTGAAAGGTGCAATGCATTGCATTGAGACTCTAATTAGCTGTCCTCCAACTGAGCTTCCCCCTACTAAGAACAGTGTGCTTGACTTATTAATGTTATGGGAGAATGACGGTAACATCGAGCCCACTGGAAACAATGTTATTATAAATGCAGGGGAAATGGAACCATCAGAGTTGCGGAACATTATTCAGAAGTATGTTGATGTACTAAGAGAGAAACATCCGGACTTGGTGAGTGAAGAACTGAGTTTTATCACTTATCCGCTGAGAAACACGATAATGAATTATTTACGGGATTCTAAGATGATATAAAGCAAGAATAACAAGGAAATGACGCATGGAAATAAGAACTCAGGCGACAAGAGGGACACCGATACCAAAACTAGCCCACTGAACAAAACTACGAAACGTAAGCTTGTTTGTGGGAAGAATCGTGATAGGGACATTCATGGCCTGACTGGTCAACAGGGTGGAAAGATGTCCAAATCAGTTACTCATAATAAGAAACGATCCGCTGTAAGGAACGGAACTGCATTGGTCCTTCCAAACCCGGAGTCTGGCACTATGACAAGAGCACAAGCGGCTATTGAAATTGTCAAATCTGAAATGGCACCTGTCATTGATTCCATGAGAGCAGAGATTTATGATCTGAAGAGGCAGTTAACAGAAAAAACTGAATTGTTTAGAACACTACAGCAAGAAGAAACTGGCCGAACAATACAGAATGAAGGTGCTCGGTTAGAGCAGCAGATGACCGTTCAGTTGTCAGCGCAGGACGTCATCGTTGACGTCATGAACGAAAACGGACTTCAAGAGTTGATGGCTCGTATACAGAATAATTTGACGGCTAGGAGAAAAGCGTAGAATGAACATTTATGTAGGCGCTGCTGAAACTTCGTATGTAAACCTGTGATACTTTGAGAGTACTTACATCGCGATTAAATGTAGCTCGCAGCCATGTTAACCATCACGTGCTATACTGTAAGTGGATTAGGATTTTCATTGATCCGTCAGATAACGTATAAAGAAACAGTTTTACATTTTGAACAGTGGGGCGTATTTTTTATCTACTATGCATGGTAATATTGAAAGAACAACTAGTACATAATTCAAAAGGCTACAAATACTTTGGATTTTCCTTCCTTAGACGCTTGGAGCGCCTTTTCGGTGGTTGAGAGAGTGTTTCTTGAGACGGTGGTGTCTTGTCGGTGCCAGTGTCTGGTTGAGCAATAAGAGTATTATGTTATTCGGCTGCTGTAGGAAGAGAATTATCCCTGTCAGTTGATGCTGGAGGACGATTAACGAAGTACCTCGGATTGTCTTTCTTTAGACGTCTGGAGTGCCTCAAGTTAGTCTCGTCGGTTGATGGATGAGACAGTGGTGTCCTGGTGGTAGTGCTATGGATGCACAAAAAGAGTGTTCTGGTTTTTTTCTTCTAGATGAGATCCTACAGTCCCATCTGACTCCTTATCAGGTTGGATTGGAGAGGGTGGTTGCTGCCGGGCTGAAGAAGTATCAAATTCAGCAGAGCGGTTAGAATCAACATTAGCGGAATGGGGGGCATCATCATCACCGGAAGGGGGAGCATTAACAGCGAGTCCTGTGTTGGGTTGTCCAGAATAGGGTGGTTCTTGTCGGGCTAAAGAAGTATCGACATCACCGGAAGGGGGGATTAACGGTAGAAGTGGTAGCAAGCTTGCTCGATTCCCTCGGATGAGACGCTAAAGTCCCGTCTGTTTCCGTGGTGTGCTTTCAATCCTTTCTCAAGTCGCTTTCGTCTTCACCTTCACTATGTTCTTCATCCTCATTACTATCTTCCTTCTCATCACTTCCTTCCCTACTATCTCCATTTACTTCGTTACCACCCTCGCTCTCCTCACCATCCTTTCCTTCTTCATCAGAATCATCATCCTTACCCACATCATCTTCATCCACATCTTCATCCTATTCGTCTTCCTACGATTGGCTACATTTAGGATGCGAAACTTCATGTAAATCGTGACCTTTTAGAAATGTAATAGTACGTGCACGTAGTAGCAGAATGTCCTTCTGCTGGAAACGAGAAACAGCACTTCTCTCCAAATACTCCATGACCCACAACAAAAAAATCCCACAAGAGCCACCGTCCAGTTGCTTAGGATATGGCTCATTTACAACGACAGGCCAATGGTCAATGTCATTGACACGAGTCACACTCAAATCCCGGTCTTCTCTGGTTCCAGTAGAATTATGTGCCTCCGTGCTTATATAGTACCGCAGGAGACCAATTCTAGAATCAGATAACGCTACATCCTGCCGTAGAGAGTCGTAGAGATGAATAGATCTTCCCTTGATGTCAACAATTAGAAGAATCCAATGAAATGCAGCCATATTCATCGGGAAATATAAACTGTCCACATCACTGAATTTCCAGTATGATCTCGACATCCAACGCTTTACTTTGTCGTAGTTGAATTCCTTGATGACGTTTTCGAAGTGGATACTGAAAATATGAATGCGCTTGCCAAGGCCCAGACTTATGCGGCGGGCATTTCGGTAGTTGATCCGTCAAGAAAATGCGTCCATTGTCTGAGCATTCAGCCAACCCTCGGGAGCAAGAATAGCCTTCACTTCCTCTGATTGGATCACGTAGTTTTGGAAGGCGAAGCCCCTCAAATCATGCCTGAAGGATCTCTCTATACGGTATAATGGCATGAGTACAAGATCCCCTAAATGTTTACGTCTGGCAGCACGAATATGTCCATATTTGCTGTTTTCCATGCAATAAACATCGATGGCTACTTATTGGGAGCTTTCGGACGTCTCTGAGTTTTCATCGGATTCTCTTTCACTATCTGTTCCGCTGAATTGCCTTTCAGAAATGTTGAGATGTCGTAACCTACTTTGACGCCAATTGATCCTAAGTTGCATTTTTGAAAACACCGGCCACGTGACATGAATGTCCTAAATACAGTGGTGGATCGATATATTGGGAAATGAACATGGACGGCAGGCTACGAGTAAGATGTGAAGAGGAACGAGGCACACGTGTCTCACCTTCAGTAGCGGTTATTTTATTCGGAAATACTTTATATGATTCGGGTTGTGGGGAGGCCTTATGACGTAGAGTCGAAACATGGACACGAGGGTCCTCTTTTTAGTAGAGAGAGATCCAATATTGGTATTTTCAGGTTTTAGATCAATTTGTGGTGTTGTGATGAAGGTATGTTGACGACGGTAGATGGTGTTGATAGATGCGGAGACGGAATGGTGAAAGACGCCAGGAACAACGATTTATTGAAACTAAGTACTGCTGTATGAGCCATTAGGTGAACATAAAAATTTATTTTGAGGTGTGTTAGAGGCCAGAAAATTGTCATCATGGATTGTATATGTTTAGTATTCCCTCTGATGCCTGTAAAACATAAAGTTTGAAGTCGATTTGTGCCGAAGTGGGCCGATTACTTTTTGGTTTCAAGTGCTGGTTATTGAAATCTTCAGTAATGGCGAGAATTGATAACGCTTACGCGGTGTATTTTGGACTTCGCGCAAAGGCACCTCGGTCGGGTAACAGAATTCAAAATTCCAAAACGTTACTGAAACTTTGAAAATAACCAATCATTACTAATAGTCTCTACTGAAGTTATTGTAAAAACATAACTTATCATAATTCTTACGTTTGGGTTAATTTATTCAATCAATATTGGAATTCAAAAAGAATCTAAACTTGCATTGTCAGCTATTACGAAATTTTGAACTGCAATGTCAACACTATGTTTACCCGTCGCTCCTCCTATTCATTGCGGTCAGGACATTAGAGACTAGTCACTTATTCTGCCAAATTATCCGCCCCCTCACATACCGTATCGAAGTACACGACATAAGTCCTCCAGACAGGGCCCCTCTAGCCTGAGGCTTGTCGTCTTGCAACCTGTTTCATTCAACTACATCGTACATCAGCTCGCTGTTCTTTGCTCTGTTAATGACTTTGTCAGTGTTCCGGTGTGTGTTACGATCGTTGGGATTCGAAAAGAGAAACAATGTAAGGTTCAAGGTATATGTGTCATGATCGAAAACACAATGGGTAAATGAGTTGATATGTTTGTGTGGCTGGACTTCTATGCGTAGAATTCAAGCTGATTTCGAATAGAAAGAAAAGATTTGCTAGATATTTTGTTCTCGATGATTGGGCAAATGCTGTCAACCTTACTCTTTCCTACGATGAGTACTTCTACTCACAATTGGGGTTGAAGAAAGATGTCCGTCCTGTTACACTTCTATTCCGCCGAATGGCACTGCCCTTTCCCATGTCATGGATACGATTACCGAGCTGCTGGGTCAAGCAAATGGTCAGGCCTATCGGACGTATGTCCCGCAGGTGTTACTAGGTGGAGAATATGGGTTTTCCAAATCTTACTTCCGCGAGAAGGTGCGACCCTCATTCACGGTGTTCATGTATCTGGGTTCCGCAAATGAAAGTCCTGATAGGCCGAAAGGTGAGTTCCACTATGCCTACATCTATGTTGCCGGTAATGATGATTTGCATATATTGAGCAATGTCCCAAATGGTCCGCTACATTGTCTGAAGTTGTCAACATTATATGATGAGCGGTAACGTAGTTGCCGAATGCATGTCGGCGATATTCTCATTGTCAAAGGAGATAGCTGCTTTACTGTCAACCTGCCTTTTTATATTAGATGCCCGGAAGCAAGAATGCTGTCATGGTCTGTGTATCATCAATGGGTTCGATGCGTACCTGTTTCTTGAAGTACTCGTCTTCTCTTCTGGCCACCCAATTACTTTAATGAGTTTGATGACGTGATCCCTCTAGAAACGAAAGTGGAGTATAAATTCAGCGTCGGACATACCAGAAAACTTAACTGCAAAATTGTTTTCCGCTATTTTTATCGCCCTCATTGCATGAGCATCTTATTTCTGTCGCGCTTTGCAGTAGTTTCCCATTTCCTTGAGTATGAGGTTGGGGTTGTCCTTGTGGAATGACCTACGGTGGATAAGGAGAAGTACCACGTTTCGCCACTTTCGCGCATGCTAGACGCTGATGGTTCTGATTTGATCTCACTGACATGCGCCTGTCATTAGAATTGCTTTTTGGTACTGAAATGGGGCTTGTTGCAAAGGTAAGTTTGGAAACAGTTTTAGAGAGGGGTAGCTAATACTCACGTGTTACGGAATTCTTTGCATGCGTAATTCTATTTCTGCAATTCACTTCACTAGAAAAAAATTTTGTTTACAGAGTTTATTTACAGTAACAGTAGAGTTTCATAGCAGAATTTTTGTTTTGCGTAATCCCTGTATTATCTATAACTCTTCTATTAGCTCAGTACTCTTCAGTAATGTGCGAAAGAGCCTGGGGCTTAGTCTATGTACTTTTCCAGTTCTTCTTTCATGTTGAAAGGATTCCGCCGGAAGCATCTTCAATTACTCTAAACACATTTCCGTGGGATCTTAAGATTCCGTCTATCTTATTTCACCTTTTATCAGTTGTGACCATTATTCCTGGATACATTGAAATCATAAGCGTAGAGTTGACGATATTTGTGCCCCATTAGCTTCTTGCTCCTGCATCTTCTACTCGCGGGGGTTCCTCAGGTGAGCATATTGTGCTTATAAAGCTTGGGAAATTACAGTCCTCACCATCTATTGTGACTCTGAGTGATCGATCATGGCTATTTCTCAACTTGATCTACTCAAGTTAGCTGTTTTGTAGTGTAATTTATAGGAAGATAGAGAGTATATATCATCTGACTACTTACCTTCCACTTTATGATGTCGGAGAACTTCCCATTTCTTCATTATGGCACTACGCACATTTCAAATTCCAAATTCACAATGCTACACTATGTACCTGGGACTCTCTATTCTATTGTAACATATTTTGGTCACCCGCTCTTATTGGTTTCCATGTCACAGATGTAAGGGACGCTTATAAATTGACAGAGATCTGTAAAATATGTTCGAAATGCCAGAAGAATGCTGTTGCTGTTTAAGTTCTGAGATATACTTTGGCACTCCTCCGTTGAAATGAATCTTCTTGTACTTTGATGTAATCTTGTGATTATACCATTCAGATACAGGATACTCAAGTTTCCAAACATCTTCTAGGTCACTTTGGTCCTGCTTGTAAGTACTTTTGAAATCACAAAGTAGGCTGCAGTCGCAAATATTCATGGGAAGTGGTCGCGAAGGTGTCTGTAGAGAACGGAAAACCTTGCCCTCCACAAGTATAGCCGAACCTAGAATGACACCATTCTCCCGTTTCAGATTGACGCAAGAAAACCATTGCTTGGGTAGGGCAACTGGTCTTGTCAGTAGGTTTTTGAGAGTTAGTCGAACAAAAACTACTTGCTTCCTTCTCTAATGACTTGAACAATACTGTGATTTATCCGTTTTGTATTTCGTCGCCCATGATGGTTGTTAGAAATGGATCAACAGTTACTTTTACCAGCAATTCTCCATTTCATTTCTTCAAGACACTAGTGTCCCGTGGGCTAACTCGGGAAGTGTAGTCCTCACGTTTCAGATATGCGCACTTCATTGGTCCATATGCCTTCAACATACTCTCTTAATAGTTCTTCCACTTTTATCCCAGCAGGATCGCTCTCTAGAAGAGAAAGGATCAAAGCGATATGTACTTTATTTGGATTTCTACTTGGTTTTCCGATCTTCATAACACAGTGACGTCTCCCTATGTCTTCCTAAGGTCTCGACTCAGTTCTCCTCATAACAATATTTGAAATGGAGACAGTCTTGTGTCTCAGTCGACTTGGAACAAGACTTCTATTTTGTAAGCCATGTACCTTACTACCGGACTCCACCCTACTGCTTTTGTATCTCTTAAAGAGTTGTGTAACAATCTCAGCAAAAAGAGTAACACTCAAAGCTTCAGTATCATAGTATACCATCATTCTTGAGTGTGCCGAAATACCTCATGCATCTCGCAGAAGAGACTGACTGCGAGCTACCACATCGTCAGAAATGTGGTGAACTGGGTTATTTGGGCTTGTTCGAAGTACTTCTTCGGTTTGAGGCTGGTTATTCACATGTGCAACTCCAACTCTTGGTTCAGTCGACAGTCTTATCAGTCCTTGTGTCTGTCCCAGTTCCACACGTTCTCCATTAGGTTCCACTGACACGATACGATCGCGTCGACTTCGTAACTTTTCTGCCTTCATACATTTTGTTCATCATTTTTTTATTTGGAGGCATAATGGGCGATCTTATCGATCGTTGCATATTTTCCAGTTCCAAATATTCCCAATTATGTTTCCTCGAAACTGGAAGATCGATAAAAATTGGTAAATTGTCGACTTCGATGTTGTTCATCCGGTCATTTACCCTAGATTGGTTCGTTATACGCATAACATTTGAAGTTAATGCATCCACCATAGTGTGGAAATTTTTTGTTACCCAATTAGTGCTTCTGTTTTAATGCAAATAGCAATTTACAGTCTCCCAATGTCGGAAAACTCGATAACCATCGTCTTAAGCACCTTTCCTATGTTCCCACATGAACCAAGTGCTTACATTCTCACTTGTTTGGCCGTTAAATTTCCTTCCCCATTTAGATCAGATCCTTTAATTCCATATACATGATTTGCGCATTCTTCCAATATACCCGTTGAAATTTGAGGCACTGACGTCCAGTGCAAAAGTGAAATGATGCCATGAACTTGTTTTTGGCCCAAAAGTACTGCTCTTTGAGATGTTATTGACTCTACCTAGATTATTTAATGATGTTGAGCATTTACTGTCACTGGCTGGTACTTCTTATCTCCACTTCTTACGTTCAATGACTTTTTGTTGGTAAATTTAATATAAAGTCCAGCCAATCATGCTGGATAACCCCTTGACTCACCTTTTCTGGACATATCTCCTATTAATTAACTATTTAGGTTATCGAAAATCATTCCGAACTCTCGTACCATTACAGTTTTGTGACTAGTTCTGTTTCGTATTTCAAGTCAAACTGGTTTGTTCTAACGGTTACATATCTTTTGAGTCACTCATGTCCCAATCACTCGAATACATTTACAATAAGTAATTTTTAGTAGTAATACCACTGCGGTAAATGTAGTTTATATCTTGAGAAGTCGTGGATCAGCAACAAACAATAATCATCCAGAACTTCATAGCAACTGTTCAAAAACATAGCCGTTCAGAACGGACGGAATTCCGCCCCTTTTGGCGGGAAAGGGCCTTTTTCTGCCTTTGCCATGTTGTAAGGTACAAAAAATAGCCATTTTGTACCTCAAAAATTTTTTCACATGGCACGGCTGAGTAATCTTATTGTTTTTAACTTTTCTGTGGACAGTAATCACTGATTTATACTATTCTGAACAAATTCTACATGCATACCTTATACTTCATTTTTTTGCAGAACCTGTGTTACTGGTATGACAAAGTCGAATATCTGATGACTGCGTTGTAAATCATGTGCTACAAAAATACCCATCAATTGTCCCTGAAAAGAAGAAACCGGTCTCTTAACCTGAGACAGAGCGCTTTGTTAGTAGACTCTGGTACTTTCACATTATGTTCTGTGAAGGTTGCGAGTCGAAGGCAGCCCTTCGATCAGGACCAATGGACTTCTCACCAACTTCACAGCTCCTATACGTCTCTTGCTTCAATAGTGTGGGTACGGATGCAGCGGTGCACCACTTCTTTGTACAGCAATGTGATGTGCTTCCGTCTGGCACTTGTGTCTAGGTGCCAGCAGCTATGGCGTGACTTCAGACGGTGCGGTGCAATCCTACTTGTACTTTCGGCGTCACGCTCCCTTCAAACATTCCAACTTGTTTATTCTTTATTTTATTTTCTTTTTACTTTCTGCCCCCCTTTATTTTTTACTTTCTTGAGGTTGGTGTCTCCTTTCATACCCTTTTTCCGCCCCTCTCCTTTTACACTTTATTTACACTTTCTGCCTCTCTTATTTAACAGGTTCGATACTATCGATCCAGACCCTATTTGATCCGCAAATAGACCCCTAGGATCTTAACCGAGTTGAACCTGCCTCTTTTCTGGACATTCCCACTGTAGAATTAATCTGCACAGCCCAAGCCTTGAAATCTATCCTCTATTGCCCCCGCTTAACTCTGTGTAGATATTACAGCACTCGTAGAAACCATTTGATGAAAACTTTCTACTGTACTGTACAGTTCTGTACGGGGATCGCGGCCATATCTCTAGAGCAATGAGTGCATTCAGAAATTGGATAGATTTGCAATTCCAGAATTGTCCAGAATTTTTAGTGCATCAGAAATCAACGCAACAATTTGATAAATTGATAAACATTTGTACACGTTTACCAATATTGCGTGCAACCTCGGTTACTATGAAGCCGTAAGTGTCGTCAAGGCTTTCTACCTGATCCACATCTCAACCATTTCCTGTGTCATGTCTTCTCTCGAAGCCGTATCAAAGTGTACTCAAACCATTTCTGCCCCCGATTACACCCTCGCCAACAACACTGAAGGTATTATGGCTACTGCAACTATGGTTGGCAATGAAAACGGTACAGATGAAAAGCTTACAAACAATGTCTCCAACCCTTATCACACCCCCGCTTCCGTTGTAGAACTGACGTCTGCAACGCCACAACAAGGCTCCGTCCAAAACCATCAAGCACGAAGAAACGGAAACGAAGTGGATCGCCCAACTACAGTGAAGCAGACGTTGACAAACTACGAGATATCGTTGAGGAGCTGGAGCCAATTGGGGGAAATGATTGGGCTGCTGTTGCCACTCGTTTCCTTGAGTAAACTGAAATGGAGCAACGGCCTTCAAGAGACTCTGACTCACTCCGGATGAAATTTGACAAGCTGGTTTATGTCAAGAAACCTACTGGAGACCCATCGTGTCCACCGCATGTACGACGAGCAAAGCATATTGCGAGGGATATACTTGGCAAGGTCAATGCCGTCTCGGTTGGCGACGTGGACGAACCTCTAGATGAGTCGGCCAGCGTGGATGCGATGGATGGCGAAAACGGATCCTCCGCTGCGTCTTTGGGGCATGTATCGTTGCGAAAAAAGCGGCGGGCGGATGGTGTGCCGCTTGGCGCTCGTCGAGGGAAACGGAGGGCAGGGGCGACAGGTATTGCGCGTGACGAAGTAGACGATGAATTGATTGAACACGTTGGTGACATCTCCTGTGCGATACAGAAACTTGTGGATAGCTCCACACCCTCATGTGATGTCACTGCGCTTACGAAGGAGGATGTAACAGATATTGTTGAGAAAGAAATGCAATCTGAGCTAGGTATTTTGAACGAGACGTTAAAGGAAATGAAAGAACTGATCGTCAAAAAGCTTTAGATTCTGCGCGTGCTACCTGCGGTCCGCTGGCGCGCTGCGCGCGCCCTCGCTTCGCTCGGGTCACCAGCGGACTTTTTCCGGCGCTTCTCGTTCGCCCGCACGTCGTGCGGGCGAACCAGGAGCGCCGCCATCTCACATCATTAAACGTCTTTTTATTCGGACGATACTAACTTATGCCTAAGAAACTTCATTCTGCTCTTCTACAAACCGCTGTACCCAAGGTTTAGTATCTCTTCCAGGGTTTGCATACGTCGTTGTTATGTAATTGAGCCCAACCAACCTCGTTCCCGCATTGAAAAGGCACACAAAAACGGTCAACAGTCGCTTTCTTCTACTACTATCAGCAGACAGAGCAAGTCGGCATCTTCAGAAAAGGGCTTTAACGGCTCTCAACCCCCACTCGGCAGACTGCCTTTCACTTGGCAAAACCCTCTGCATCACCAGATCGATCGCCGCCATTTCAATGCTTTCCGGAATTCCTGCTGTTTCGTTGGTTTTTCTGGCACGCACAATCTTTCCATTTGCAATACGACTATCCACCAGGAATGCACTATCACCTAATACAGCAAACACAGGCGGAGTCATTTCATCGCCTAGCTTACGGCAGATAAGCCCGGATAGTGCCGCCAGCTTACTGTCATGCCATGAACCTGGATAGTTAACGCCTGCATGTATGATTTCTCCTTTGAAGTTAAACACAAACAGGTTAGTGACCTCAACGCTTGCAGTGTATCCCTCGTAGTAAGCATTATGCGTGTTTTTATCAATAAAGTCTGCACCAGGCATCCTGCCTCCATCAACAATACCGAAAACGTTTCTTAAAATCGGTCCATTCGGTCTATTGCATTCCAAAAGTTCCGCAGACTCCTTCATCTCATGCCAATTAGGCCATCTAACATGCAAGACAGTATCATTTGTATCGCAGCAGACGCGTAAGAGAACTTCTAACCCATAGTCTACCCAAACGTTTAGAGACGTTGGTACCAAACCAAATATCGGACACAGGGCATACTGCCGGCAACAAGATTTCAAGTACCAGAGAACAAGACCAAGGAGATCTTCTGTGGCTATAGTCGCCCGACGCCCACTCAGTTTTGTTCCGCGTATGTACGGGCTGCCGTAGTTGACCGTTTGGCGCTTGCTTTGAAATAAAGGTAGTAGGACAGTGAATAAAGAATGACGGTCAAAGTTAAGGGACACTATGAAGTCAGATGAAGTCCCGCACGACAAAAGCTGTCTCCATGCTGTGGTGGATTGAGACGAAATCGGACGGATCAACGCAACTCGTAAATATCTTGGTTGCCGTTTTCGAACAATACGCGCAGAGATCCGTGTGGCCTTTTTTTGTCGTAGTCTGATGGCGATAGCAGTTGCTATTGCTGCCGATACGGCAGCACAGATAACAAGGCGACGATGTACCATGAGCAAGTATACCGAAAATACCTTTGGCCTACACTCATCGACAAATGTTTGTCGATTTGTTCTGCCCCCCTGCAGCCCCAACAAATTGACAAAATTTGTCACTGAGATATTGTAAATTCTGTAATCTTATTGGTCAGATCTGTCAATTTATCCATTTGTCTAATTTCTGAATGCACTCAATAAGTTGTGTCCTTGTCCACTCATTTGAGTCCCAAGAGGTACCACCGTGCTGTCTGAGCAGGGTGTTTCGGGCATAGACATTTTATTCGTCAAAAATTTGCCTGCTAAATTCAAAGGGAAACATGTGTGTAATCTTTACGGGATGTGGAAAGAGCATGTGGGAGAACATGCTGAGGGGGATTACAGAGAAATTAACATGCATAGGGGGATGAGAGAGAAACTAATCGGAAATGCATCTGGTAAGAATTTGACGAGCTTGTAACCCATGCAAGCAGAACACAAAGCGCGTGATTAGGAGGTGCAGCTCCCATTGGGGAGTGGTGCCTCGACGGGCAGCAGCGAACGTAGAAAGGCGCCGGAAGAAAGTCGCACCGTCGGCCCCAAGGGCACCGAACACATCAATACCAACAGGAAGAAGCCGTATATCGTTCGTGTGGCAGACTAGACCGTAGTGCGTGTGTTTCGCACGTTCAGCCATTGAGGCAGCTGCGCCGCCAGATAGGGCACACTGGGAAACGCGAGAAGTGACCTGTGGATGGGCCACTGTGACATCCAAAGCAATATCCTTCGGGTCGAGGCCATATGCAGCAGGGATATAAAGATCTATGCGAAGGGCGGACGAGGAAGAGGACGAAGGGGGAAGGGGAGGAAGCAGATGTTCAAGAGAGGCAGAAATTCCAAGCTCCTTACAGTAGCGATGGAGAGCGTTACGCAAGACATTGTGGCGACGAGTCTGCCCATCGTTGTACTTACAGGTGAGGGCATGTTTGCCCAGGGGATCGAGCACCGGGGCGATGTCGTTGGAACGGCGAGCACATACCGGACATCGATCATAACCAGAGAAAATCGCGCGGCCGAGGCGTAGAGATACAGCGACTATCCAAGCTTGCGAGGACAGATAGGTGCCGCGGTGAGGGTGCGGTAAAGTAGAGAAAGCTGAACAGGCGGACGACTCACGGACAGATAGGAGGCGAGATCTGTCGCGGTCAGAGGATGATCGGAAGATCCGATCAAACGTCGAACTGTGAAGCTCAGACGAGATAGCAGACTGGAGCCGTTCGTCTGGGACCGGCGTTTGACACCTCTGAAACAGGGAAGTGGGCGACACGGAAGCCGAAAGGTCTGGATAACGGGTAGATAATAAAGAAATCGCGGCCCGAGGCACTTCCTCCAGGTGTAGGTCTCCCGAGAAGGAGAGCAGATCTGAGAAACGGCGGAAAACATCAATCATCGAAGCCGCATAAGCGGACTCAGGGATTGACGAAGCGAGAAGAATGCCGAGGCCCCTGTTAGGCGCAGATTTTTTTTTGTCGCCGTCATCTACAGACCTTCAGTTTACTGTACTACCTATCCTTGTCCAAATTTGCTTATAGTTCCGGTCCTCCCTCGTCCTCCCTGAACCTCGCTTATCATTACCGCGGTCCTCTCCAAATTTACTTCCATTTTATCTAGATATTTTTACACTGTATCCACCCCTCTGAATCGATCCCGAATTAAGTTCTTTTTCCCTTTTTGCTTACCTCCTCCTCCAAAATATTTTTTTTTGAGACAAAGGGCGCAAATGCACTACTACAAAAATCCCTTGCAGATTTATTTTACCTATTTCTAATCTATAGAACCTGCCCCGGGAGCCTATTTAAACACCTTTATTCCAAGTCTTAAACGCTCCCGATCATTTTGCTCAGCACTCCTGTCCCCCTACACACCCCGCTCACCCCTTTTACAGAAACATGACGTCAAATCGCCCCTCTGTCCCTATCTCCAAAAACCGCCCTTCCCGTCCCATCAATGGCCTTCGTCTCGCCGCCTACGGGCCAACCGATGCCGACGACTACATCCGGCGTCAAACAAAGAAGAAAATCATCGAGTTCGTTCGCCGCCTCTTCATAGAAGAAGAGGCGAGGGAGGTAAGTGAGGATGAGACTGAGAAAGTCGAGGAGGAGAGCGGGGAGTCCTTCGAGGAATGGTTAGCCCCTGAGCTAGTGTACGAGACTCAGGGGAAAGAGGATGAGGTTAAAGAGGAGGATGAGGTTGAAGAGGAGGATGAGGATGAGGATGAGGATGAAGAGGAGGATGAGGATGAGGATGAGGATGAGGATGAAGAGGAGGATGAGGATGAGGATGAGGATGAGGATGAAGATGAAGAGGAGGAAGAAAAGGATGACGAGGACGAGGACGAGTTGGAGGAGGGAAATGGGGGCATGGAAAGTGTTTTACTGGTGGGGCCTGGACTGGAGAGTATGGATCAAGTGGTGCCGACGCTGGAACCGGATGGAGATATCTTTAGTAGTTTAGATATCTCCCAGGAGGGAATAGAGAGCTGTGAGCCATTCGCAGATATTTGTGGGGACTGCTTGGACAGCATGGATATTTTAGAGGAGTTGTTTGGATCTGATTTAGAGAATGGGAAATAAGAGGACCTCATTGATTGTTAGTTTCTTAAGTATCTTTTGTTTAGAGTATATCATCCACACAAATTGTTTGTATGCATTTCCTGGTACCTTCTGTAGTTTTGTTCGGACTTTAGGGGTAGCCAAAAGTCTATATAAGCTGAGTAAACCGCTTCCTCATGGAGAGGTCAAGCAAGTTGGCAGACAACTTCAAGCCAAGTCCAGAGTAGTAGGAAGTTGAGAGTCAACTTCAGACCCAAGAAGCATTTATTTTACCCTAGTCACTAAGCATAGGTGGTAGACCCTGCCCCTTCCATACTTGCTTGTAGCCCATTCAACTGTCTTCCCTATCCACTCCTTTTCTTTCGTTCAACTATACCACGGTAGCACTTTTGTCGCTTGCAACACCTCCTTCTTGGGGTGGTTGATTCTGAATATCTCTTCTCCCGACGATTTACCCCTATCATTTGGTACTCTTGTGGAGGGGGTTGCACCCGAGGTATTCGAGTTGAGCAGTCTTAGGGAACCATTCGAGGGGATTTCTTTTCTGTAATCATGGATCTCAACGCTGCTCGTATAACGTTCACAGGGGGCAAGAATGAAGACGTTGAGGAGTTTCTCTATACATATGTCAACGTTGTGATGCGTGAGAAGAGCGATGAAGAGAAGGCCGAAAGTATCTTCGCCTATCTTCATGGTGACGCAAAGCACAAATATAAGGCCAAGTTTATCAACGGGTGGTCTCTTAACGGGAATGGGCGTAACTTCGGTGAGGTATGTGAGTGGCTTGTGAAAGAATATGCTAAGCAGGTAGAACCAGATGAGATGATTCGTACCGCCATAGAGGCCCGGCTCAACTTCGACGATTTGTTAAGCTCATTGGTATACTTGTGTGATCTCTATGAAAAGGCTGGGTTCAACGCCCAAGCCAAGTACGGAATGCTGCGTAAGGCGGCGATGGGGGATAAGCGGCTCTCCGATTTCCTCCTCATCAAGGGCCCTCACACTTTTAATGAACTGAAGGGTACCATAGTAGAATTTGTCAAAAATTCGGAGACGTTTCAGTCACTAAGTGAAATACCGAGGGAAACCCGTACATCTATGCCGATCGTGCATCCTGAAAAGAATTATCAAAGGCCAGCTACTAGCGCAGCAGCATTGGAATCAGTCAGGAGCGATGTCAAAAACTTGGAAGAAAGGTTGGAAACCCGATTCGATAATCGACTTGACATGATAACCTCGCAGTTGGAAAGCCTTACTCTTACCATTAAGAAGAACCAGTCTGGGGCCCCCAAGGCCGCAGAAGTCTGTTCCTACTGTCACAAGCCTGGACACTTTGCAAATAGGTGTCCTGATAATCCACATAGAAACACTCGTTGTGGAAAGTGCGGTCGTTACGGGCATCATGAAAGTAACTGCTGGTCTAAAGACAACAGAAGAGCAAATTTATCGGACGCGAGGAGTGAGTCAGGACCAGAGATGAAAATCTTACAAAACAGGAAGGATCAAAGGTTGGCGGATGCCGGTAATGTATCCATCGCTGAAGAAATCAGTCAAGTTAATGTGACAAAAAGGGATGGGGAAGGGAACGTTTTGTCGAAAAAACCTAGGCTAGATTATGGAATGCTGGAGCATATCCCAGCACCTGTACCTCCTCGAACCAAGAGGCTTGATCAAGTTGTTCCAGGGGTGGGAAACACTTCGGCCAAGAAGACGAGAAAGAGTAAGAAATTTAAGAGTATCCCGAAGGACGTACTAGAATATGTGAAGAAGTACAATTTGGTGGCTGAGCTTGCATCGGCCCCAACTGGGATAACGTTTGGTCAACTTTTGAGGGGCGACGCAGAGGATGCGAGAAAAGAACTCAAAAAAATTATCAGGTCTAATAAGTCCGCTAAGGGTAAGAAACTGTTTCTTCAATCGGCCTCGACAGCACCAAGACGTCTTAAACTAGTACCAGTCAAAGTATTGGGAATGAAAACCCAAGCTCTTTTCGATTCGGGCGCTGTTCCAAACCTTATCTCAGAAACTTTGGTGACAGATTTAGGTCTCGAAATTATCCCAACTACTCGAAGAATAACTGTGGCGGATGGAACCGTCTCAAAATGCATGGGCACTGTTAACAAGGTTTCCGTGTTCTTTGGGGACTCTAAAGTTGATGTAGACTTTCTCGTCATGCCGGAGCTCCCTTTCGATGCAATCATTGTCAAATCTGAAATGGCACCTGTCATTGATTCCATGAGAGCAGAGATTTATGATCTGAAGAGGCAGTTAACAGAAAAAACTGAATTGTTTAGAACACTACAGCAAGAAGAAACTGGCCGAACAATACAGAATGAAGGTGCTCGGTTAGAGCAGCAGATGACCGTTCAGTTGTCAGCGCAGGACGTCATCGTTGACGTCATGAACGAAAACGGACTTCAAGAGTTGATGGCTCGTATACAGAATAATTTGACGGCTAGGAGAAAAGCGTAGAATGAACATTTATGTAGGCGCTGCTGAAACTTCGTATGTAAACCTGTGATACTTTGAGAGTACTTACATCGCGATTAAATGTAGCTCGCAGCCATGTTAACCATCACGTGCTATACTGTAAGTGGATTAGGATTTTCATTGATCCGTCAGATAACGTATAAAGAAACAGTTTTACATTTTGAACAGTGGGGCGTATTTTTTATCTACTATGCATGGTAATATTGAAAGAACAACTAGTACATAATTCAAAAGGCTACAAATACTTTGGATTTTCCTTCCTTAGACGCTTGGAGCGCCTTTTCGGTGGTTGAGAGAGTGTTTCTTGAGACGGTGGTGTCTTGTCGGTGCCAGTGTCTGGTTGAGCAATAAGAGTATTATGTTATTCGGCTGCTGTAGGAAGAGAATTATCCCTGTCAGTTGATGCTGGAGGACGATTAACGAAGTACCTCGGATTGTCTTTCTTTAGACGTCTGGAGTGCCTCAAGTTAGTCTCGTCGGTTGATGGATGAGACAGTGGTGTCCTGGTGGTAGTGCTATGGATGCACAAAAAGAGTGTTCTGGTTTTTTTCTTCTAGATGAGATCCTACAGTCCCATCTGACTCCTTATCAGGTTGGATTGGAGAGGGTGGTTGCTGCCGGGCTGAAGAAGTATCAAATTCAGCAGAGCGGTTAGAATCAACATTAGCGGAATGGGGGGCATCATCATCACCGGAAGGGGGAGCATTAACAGCGAGTCCTGTGTTGGGTTGTCCAGAATAGGGTGGTTCTTGTCGGGCTAAAGAAGTATCGACATCACCGGAAGGGGGGGATTAACGGTAGAAGTGGTAGCAAGCTTGCTCGATTCCCTCGGATGAGACGCTAAAGTCCCGTCTGTTTCCGTGGTGTGCTTTCAATCCTTTCTCAAGTCGCTTTCGTCTTCACCTTCACTATGTTCTTCATCCTCATTACTATCTTCCTTCTCATCACTTCCTTCCCTACTATCTCCATTTACTTCGTTACCACCCTCGCTCTCCTCACCATCCTTTCCTTCTTCATCAGAATCATCATCCTTACCCACATCATCTTCATCCACATCTTCATCCTATTCGTCTTCCTACGATTGGCTACATTTAGGATGCGAAACTTCATGTAAATCGTGACCTTTTAGAAATGTAATAGTACGTGCACGTAGTAGCAGAATGTCCTTCTGCTGGAAACGAGAAACAGCACTTCTCTCCAAATACTCCATGACCCACAACAAAAAAATCCCACAAGAGCCACCGTCCAGTTGCTTAGGATATGGCTCATTTACAACGACAGGCCAATGGTCAATGTCATTGACACGAGTCACACTCAAATCCCGGTCTTCTCTGGTTCCAGTAGAATTATGTGCCTCCGTGCTTATATAGTACCGCAGGAGACCAATTCTAGAATCAGATAACGCTACATCCTGCCGTAGAGAGTCGTAGAGATGAATAGATCTTCCCTTGATGTCAACAATTAGAAGAATCCAATGAAATGCAGCCATATTCATCGGGAAATATAAACTGTCCACATCACTGAATTTCCAGTATGATCTCGACATCCAACGCTTTACTTTGTCGTAGTTGAATTCCTTGATGACGTTTTCGAAGTGGATACTGAAAATATGAATGCGCTTGCCAAGGCCCAGACTTATGCGGCGGGCATTTCGGTAGTTGATCCGTCAAGAAAATGCGTCCATTGTCTGAGCATTCAGCCAACCCTCGGGAGCAAGAATAGCCTTCACTTCCTCTGATTGGATCACGTAGTTTTGGAAGGCGAAGCCCCTCAAATCATGCCTGAAGGATCTCTCTATACGGTATAATGGCATGAGTACAAGATCCCCTAAATGTTTACGTCTGGCAGCACGAATATGTCCATATTTGCTGTTTTCCATGCAATAAACATCGATGGCTACTTATTGGGAGCTTTCGGACGTCTCTGAGTTTTCATCGGATTCTCTTTCACTATCTGTTCCGCTGAATTGCCTTTCAGAAATGTTGAGATGTCGTAACCTACTTTGACGCCAATTGATCCTAAGTTGCATTTTTGAAAACACCGGCCACGTGACATGAATGTCCTAAATACAGTGGTGGATCGATATATTGGGAAATGAACATGGACGGCAGGCTACGAGTAAGATGTGAAGAGGAACGAGGCACACGTGTCTCACCTTCAGTAGCGGTTATTTTATTCGGAAATACTTTATATGATTCGGGTTGTGGGGAGGCCTTATGACGTAGAGTCGAAACATGGACACGAGGGTCCTCTTTTTAGTAGAGAGAGATCCAATATTGGTATTTTCAGGTTTTAGATCAATTTGTGGTGTTGTGATGAAGGTATGTTGACGACGGTAGATGGTGTTGATAGATGCGGAGACGGAATGGTGAAAGACGCCAGGAACAACGATTTATTGAAACTAAGTACTGCTGTATGAGCCATTAGGTGAACATAAAAATTTATTTTGAGGTGTGTTAGAGGCCAGAAAATTGTCATCATGGATTGTATATGTTTAGTATTCCCTCTGATGCCTGTAAAACATAAAGTTTGAAGTCGATTTGTGCCGAAGTGGGCCGATTACTTTTTGGTTTCAAGTGCTGGTTATTGAAATCTTCAGTAATGGCGAGAATTGATAACGCTTACGCGGTGTATTTTGGACTTCGCGCAAAGGCACCTCGGTCGGGTAACAGAATTCAAAATTCCAAAACGTTACTGAAACTTTGAAAATAACCAATCATTACTAATAGTCTCTACTGAAGTTATTGTAAAAACATAACTTATCATAATTCTTACGTTTGGGTTAATTTATTCAATCAATATTGGAATTCAAAAAGAATCTAAACTTGCATTGTCAGCTATTACGAAATTTTGAACTGCAATGTCAACACTATGTTTACCCGTCGCTCCTCCTATTCATTGCGGTCAGGACATTAGAGACTAGTCACTTATTCTGCCAAATTATCCGCCCCCTCACATACCGTATCGAAGTACACGACATAAGTCCTCCAGACAGGGCCCCTCTAGCCTGAGGCTTGTCGTCTTGCAACCTGTTTCATTCAACTACATCGTACATCAGCTCGCTGTTCTTTGCTCTGTTAATGACTTTGTCAGTGTTCCGGTGTGTGTTACGATCGTTGGGATTCGAAAAGAGAAACAATGTAAGGTTCAAGGTATATGTGTCATGATCGAAAACACAATGGGTAAATGAGTTGATATGTTTGTGTGGCTGGACTTCTATGCGTAGAATTCAAGCTGATTTCGAATAGAAAGAAAAGATTTGCTAGATATTTTGTTCTCGATGATTGGGCAAATGCTGTCAACCTTACTCTTTCCTACGATGAGTACTTCTACTCACAATTGGGGTTGAAGAAAGATGTCCGTCCTGTTACACTTCTATTCCGCCGAATGGCACTGCCCTTTCCCATGTCATGGATACGATTACCGAGCTGCTGGGTCAAGCAAATGGTCAGGCCTATCGGACGTATGTCCCGCAGGTGTTACTAGGTGGAGAATATGGGTTTTCCAAATCTTACTTCCGCGAGAAGGTGCGACCCTCATTCACGGTGTTCATGTATCTGGGTTCCGCAAATGAAAGTCCTGATAGGCCGAAAGGTGAGTTCCACTATGCCTACATCTATGTTGCCGGTAATGATGATTTGCATATATTGAGCAATGTCCCAAATGGTCCGCTACATTGTCTGAAGTTGTCAACATTATATGATGAGCGGTAACGTAGTTGCCGAATGCATGTCGGCGATATTCTCATTGTCAAAGGAGATAGCTGCTTTACTGTCAACCTGCCTTTTTATATTAGATGCCCGGAAGCAAGAATGCTGTCATGGTCTGTGTATCATCAATGGGTTCGATGCGTACCTGTTTCTTGAAGTACTCGTCTTCTCTTCTGGCCACCCAATTACTTTAATGAGTTTGATGACGTGATCCCTCTAGAAACGAAAGTGGAGTATAAATTCAGCGTCGGACATACCAGAAAACTTAACTGCAAAATTGTTTTCCGCTATTTTTATCGCCCTCATTGCATGAGCATCTTATTTCTGTCGCGCTTTGCAGTAGTTTCCCATTTCCTTGAGTATGAGGTTGGGGTTGTCCTTGTGGAATGACCTACGGTGGATAAGGAGAAGTACCACGTTTCGCCACTTTCGCGCATGCTAGACGCTGATGGTTCTGATTTGATCTCACTGACATGCGCCTGTCATTAGAATTGCTTTTTGGTACTGAAATGGGGCTTGTTGCAAAGGTAAGTTTGGAAACAGTTTTAGAGAGGGGTAGCTAATACTCACGTGTTACGGAATTCTTTGCATGCGTAATTCTATTTCTGCAATTCACTTCACTAGAAAAAAATTTTGTTTACAGAGTTTATTTACAGTAACAGTAGAGTTTCATAGCAGAATTTTTGTTTTGCGTAATCCCTGTATTATCTATAACTCTTCTATTAGCTCAGTACTCTTCAGTAATGTGCGAAAGAGCCTGGGGCTTAGTCTATGTACTTTTCCAGTTCTTCTTTCATGTTGAAAGGATTCCGCCGGAAGCATCTTCAATTACTCTAAACACATTTCCGTGGGATCTTAAGATTCCGTCTATCTTATTTCACCTTTTATCAGTTGTGACCATTATTCCTGGATACATTGAAATCATAAGCGTAGAGTTGACGATATTTGTGCCCCATTAGCTTCTTGCTCCTGCATCTTCTACTCGCGGGGGTTCCTCAGGTGAGCATATTGTGCTTATAAAGCTTGGGAAATTACAGTCCTCACCATCTATTGTGACTCTGAGTGATCGATCATGGCTATTTCTCAACTTGATCTACTCAAGTTAGCTGTTTTGTAGTGTAATTTATAGGAAGATAGAGAGTATATATCATCTGACTACTTACCTTCCACTTTATGATGTCGGAGAACTTCCCATTTCTTCATTATGGCACTACGCACATTTCAAATTCCAAATTCACAATGCTACACTATGTACCTGGGACTCTCTATTCTATTGTAACATATTTTGGTCACCCGCTCTTATTGGTTTCCATGTCACAGATGTAAGGGACGCTTATAAATTGACAGAGATCTGTAAAATATGTTCGAAATGCCAGAAGAATGCTGTTGCTGTTTAAGTTCTGAGATATACTTTGGCACTCCTCCGTTGAAATGAATCTTCTTGTACTTTGATGTAATCTTGTGATTATACCATTCAGATACAGGATACTCAAGTTTCCAAACATCTTCTAGGTCACTTTGGTCCTGCTTGTAAGTACTTTTGAAATCACAAAGTAGGCTGCAGTCGCAAATATTCATGGGAAGTGGTCGCGAAGGTGTCTGTAGAGAACGGAAAACCTTGCCCTCCACAAGTATAGCCGAACCTAGAATGACACCATTCTCCCGTTTCAGATTGACGCAAGAAAACCATTGCTTGGGTAGGGCAACTGGTCTTGTCAGTAGGTTTTTGAGAGTTAGTCGAACAAAAACTACTTGCTTCCTTCTCTAATGACTTGAACAATACTGTGATTTATCCGTTTTGTATTTCGTCGCCCATGATGGTTGTTAGAAATGGATCAACAGTTACTTTTACCAGCAATTCTCCATTTCATTTCTTCAAGACACTAGTGTCCCGTGGGCTAACTCGGGAAGTGTAGTCCTCACGTTTCAGATATGCGCACTTCATTGGTCCATATGCCTTCAACATACTCTCTTAATAGTTCTTCCACTTTTATCCCAGCAGGATCGCTCTCTAGAAGAGAAAGGATCAAAGCGATATGTACTTTATTTGGATTTCTACTTGGTTTTCCGATCTTCATAACACAGTGACGTCTCCCTATGTCTTCCTAAGGTCTCGACTCAGTTCTCCTCATAACAATATTTGAAATGGAGACAGTCTTGTGTCTCAGTCGACTTGGAACAAGACTTCTATTTTGTAAGCCATGTACCTTACTACCGGACTCCACCCTACTGCTTTTGTATCTCTTAAAGAGTTGTGTAACAATCTCAGCAAAAAGAGTAACACTCAAAGCTTCAGTATCATAGTATACCATCATTCTTGAGTGTGCCGAAATACCTCATGCATCTCGCAGAAGAGACTGACTGCGAGCTACCACATCGTCAGAAATGTGGTGAACTGGGTTATTTGGGCTTGTTCGAAGTACTTCTTCGGTTTGAGGCTGGTTATTCACATGTGCAACTCCAACTCTTGGTTCAGTCGACAGTCTTATCAGTCCTTGTGTCTGTCCCAGTTCCACACGTTCTCCATTAGGTTCCACTGACACGATACGATCGCGTCGACTTCGTAACTTTTCTGCCTTCATACATTTTGTTCATCATTTTTTTATTTGGAGGCATAATGGGCGATCTTATCGATCGTTGCATATTTTCCAGTTCCAAATATTCCCAATTATGTTTCCTCGAAACTGGAAGATCGATAAAAATTGGTAAATTGTCGACTTCGATGTTGTTCATCCGGTCATTTACCCTAGATTGGTTCGTTATACGCATAACATTTGAAGTTAATGCATCCACCATAGTGTGGAATTTTTTGTTACCCAATTAGTGCTTCTGTTTTAATGCAAATAGCAATTTACAGTCTCCCAATGTCGGAAAACTCGATAACCATCGTCTTAAGCACCTTTCCTATGTTCCCACATGAACCAAGTGCTTACATTCTCACTTGTTTGGCCGTTAAATTTCCTTCCCCATTTAGATCAGATCCTTTAATTCCATATACATGATTTGCGCATTCTTCCAATATACCCGTTGAAATTTGAGGCACTGACGTCCAGTGCAAAAGTGAAATGATGCCATGAACTTGTTTTTGGCCCAAAAGTACTGCTCTTTGAGATGTTATTGACTCTACCTAGATTATTTAATGATGTTGAGCATTTACTGTCACTGGCTGGTACTTCTTATCTCCACTTCTTACGTTCAATGACTTTTTGTTGGTAAATTTAATATAAAGTCCAGCCAATCATGCTGGATAACCCCTTGACTCACCTTTTCTGGACATATCTCCTATTAATTAACTATTTAGGTTATCGAAAATCATTCCGAACTCTCGTACCATTACAGTTTTGTGACTAGTTCTGTTTCGTATTTCAAGTCAAACTGGTTTGTTCTAACGGTTACATATCTTTTGAGTCACTCATGTCCCAATCACTCGAATACATTTACAATAAGTAATTTTTAGTAGTAATACCACTGCGGTAAATGTAGTTTATATCTTGAGAAGTCGTGGATCAGCAACAAACAATAATCATCCAGAACTTCATAGCAACTGTTCAAAAACATAGCCGTTCAGAACGGACGGAATTCCGCCCCTTTTGGCGGGAAAGGGCCTTTTTCTGCCTTTGCCATGTTGTAAGGTACAAAAAATAGCCATTTTGTACCTCAAAAATTTTTTCACATGGCACGGCTGAGTAATCTTATTGTTTTTAACTTTTCTGTGGACAGTAATCACTGATTTATACTATTCTGAACAAATTCTACATGCATACCTTATACTTCATTTTTTTGCAGAACCTGTGTTACTGGTATGACAAAGTCGAATATCTGATGACTGCGTTGTAAATCATGTGCTACAAAAATACCCATCAATTGTCCCTGAAAAGAAGAAACCGGTCTCTTAACCTGAGACAGAGCGCTTTGTTAGTAGACTCTGGTACTTTCACATTATGTTCTGTGAAGGTTGCGAGTCGAAGGCAGCCCTTCGATCAGGACCAATGGACTTCTCACCAACTTCACAGCTCCTATACGTCTCTTGCTTCAATAGTGTGGGTACGGATGCAGCGGTGCACCACTTCTTTGTACAGCAATGTGATGTGCTTCCGTCTGGCACTTGTGTCTAGGTGCCAGCAGCTATGGCGTGACTTCAGACGGTGCGGTGCAATCCTACTTGTACTTTCGGCGTCACGCTCCCTTCAAACATTCCAACTTGTTTATTCTTTATTTTATTTTCTTTTTACTTTCTGCCCCCCTTTATTTTTTACTTTCTTGAGGTTGGTGTCTCCTTTCATACCCTTTTTCCGCCCCTCTCCTTTTACACTTTATTTACACTTTCTGCCTCTCTTATTTAACAGGTTCGATACTATCGATCCAGACCCTATTTGATCCGCAAATAGACCCCTAGGATCTTAACCGAGTTGAACCTGCCTCTTTTCTGGACATTCCCACTGTAGAATTAATCTGCACAGCCCAAGCCTTGAAATCTATCCTCTATTGCCCCCGCTTAACTCTGTGTAGATATTACAGCACTCGTAGAAACCATTTGATGAAAACTTTCTACTGTACTGTACAGTTCTGTACGGGGATCGCGGCCATATCTCTAGAGCAATGAGTGCATTCAGAAATTGGATAGATTTGCAATTCCAGAATTGTCCAGAATTTTTAGTGCATCAGAAATCAACGCAACAATTTGATAAATTGATAAACATTTGTACACGTTTACCAATATTGCGTGCAACCTCGGTTACTATGAAGCCGTAAGTGTCGTCAAGGCTTTCTACCTGATCCACATCTCAACCATTTCCTGTGTCATGTCTTCTCTCGAAGCCGTATCAAAGTGTACTCAAACCATTTCTGCCCCCGATTACACCCTCGCCAACAACACTGAAGGTATTATGGCTACTGCAACTATGGTTGGCAATGAAAACGGTACAGATGAAAAGCTTACAAACAATGTCTCCAACCCTTATCACACCCCCGCTTCCGTTGTAGAACTGACGTCTGCAACGCCACAACAAGGCTCCGTCTCAAAACCATCAAGCACGAAGAAACGGAAACGAAGTGGATCGCCCAACTACAGTGAAGCAGACGTTGACAAACTACGAGATATCGTTGAGGAGCTGGAGCCAATTGGGGGAAATGATTGGGCTGCTGTTGCCACTCGTTTCCTTGAGTAAACTGAAATGGAGCAACGGCCTTCAAGAGACTCTGACTCACTCCGGATGAAATTTGACAAGCTGGTTTATGTCAAGAAACCTACTGGAGACCCATCGTGTCCACCGCATGTACGACGAGCAAAGCATATTGCGAGGGATATACTTGGCAAGGTCAATGCCGTCTCGGTTGGCGACGTGGACGAACCTCTAGATGAGTCGGCCAGCGTGGATGCGATGGATGGCGAAAACGGATCCTCCGCTGCGTCTTTGGGGCATGTATCGTTGCGAAAAAAGCGGCGGGCGGATGGTGTGCCGCTTGGCGCTCGTCGAGGGAAACGGAGGGCAGGGGCGACAGGTATTGCGCGTGACGAAGTAGACGATGAATTGATTGAACACGTTGGTGACATCTCCTGTGCGATACAGAAACTTGTGGATAGCTCCACACCCTCATGTGATGTCACTGCGCTTACGAAGGAGGATGTAACAGATATTGTTGAGAAAGAAATGCAATCTGAGCTAGGTATTTTGAACGAGACGTTAAAGGAAATGAAAGAACTGATCGTCAAAAAGCTTTAGATTCTGCGCGTGCTACCTGCGGTCCGCTGGCGCGCTGCGCGCGCCCTCGCTTCGCTCGGGTCACCAGCGGACTTTTTCCGGCGCTTCTCGTTCGCCCGCACGTCGTGCGGGCGAACCAGGAGCGCCGCCATCTCACATCATTAAACGTCTTTTTATTCGGACGATACTAACTTATGCCTAAGAAACTTCATTCTGCTCTTCTACAAACCGCTGTACCCAAGGTTTAGTATCTCTTCCAGGGTTTGCATACGTCGTTGTTATGTAATTGAGCCCAACCAACCTCGTTCCCGCATTGAAAAGGCACACAAAAACGGTCAACAGTCGCTTTCTTCTACTACTATCAGCAGACAGAGCAAGTCGGCATCTTCAGAAAAGGGCTTTAACGGCTCTCAACCCCCACTCGGCAGACTGCCTTTCACTTGGCAAAACCCTCTGCATCACCAGATCGATCGCCGCCATTTCAATGCTTTCCGGAATTCCTGCTGTTTCGTTGGTTTTTCTGGCACGCACAATCTTTCCATTTGCAATACGACTATCCACCAGGAATGCACTATCACCTAATACAGCAAACACAGGCGGAGTCATTTCATCGCCTAGCTTACGGCAGATAAGCCCGGATAGTGCCGCCAGCTTACTGTCATGCCATGAACCTGGATAGTTAACGCCTGCATGTATGATTTCTCCTTTGAAGTTAAACACAAACAGGTTAGTGACCTCAACGCTTGCAGTGTATCCCTCGTAGTAAGCATTATGCGTGTTTTTATCAATAAAGTCTGCACCAGGCATCCTGCCTCCATCAACAATACCGAAAACGTTTCTTAAAATCGGTCCATTCGGTCTATTGCATTCCAAAAGTTCCGCAGACTCCTTCATCTCATGCCAATTAGGCCATCTAACATGCAAGACAGTATCATTTGTATCGCAGCAGACGCGTAAGAGAACTTCTAACCCATAGTCTACCCAAACGTTTAGAGACGTTGGTACCAAACCAAATATCGGACACAGGGCATACTGCCGGCAACAAGATTTCAAGTACCAGAGAACAAGACCAAGGAGATCTTCTGTGGCTATAGTCGCCCGACGCCCACTCAGTTTTGTTCCGCGTATGTACGGGCTGCCGTAGTTGACCGTTTGGCGCTTGCTTTGAAATAAAGGTAGTAGGACAGTGAATAAAGAATGACGGTCAAAGTTAAGGGACACTATGAAGTCAGATGAAGTCCCGCACGACAAAAGCTGTCTCCATGCTGTGGTGGATTGAGACGAAATCGGACGGATCAACGCAACTCGTAAATATCTTGGTTGCCGTTTTCGAACAATACGCGCAGAGATCCGTGTGGCCTTTTTTTGTCGTAGTCTGATGGCGATAGCAGTTGCTATTGCTGCCGATACGGCAGCACAGATAACAAGGCGACGATGTACCATGAGCAAGTATACCGAAAATACCTTTGGCCTACACTCATCGACAAATGTTTGTCGATTTGTTCTGCCCCCCTGCAGCCCCAACAAATTGACAAAATTTGTCACTGAGATATTGTAAATTCTGTAATCTTATTGGTCAGATCTGTCAATTTATCCATTTGTCTAATTTCTGAATGCACTCAATAAGTTGTGTCCTTGTCCACTCATTTGAGTCCCAAGAGGTACCACCGTGCTGTCTGAGCAGGGTGTTTCGGGCATAGACATTTTATTCGTCAAAAATTTGCCTGCTAAATTCAAAGGGAAACATGTGTGTAATCTTTACGGGATGTGGAAAGAGCATGTGGGAGAACATGCTGAGGGGGATTACAGAGAAATTAACATGCATAGGGGGATGAGAGAGAAACTAATCGGAAATGCATCTGGTAAGAATTTGACGAGCTTGTAACCCATGCAAGCAGAACACAAAGCGCGTGATTAGGAGGTGCAGCTCCCATTGGGGAGTGGTGCCTCGACGGGCAGCAGCGAACGTAGAAAGGCGCCGGAAGAAAGTCGCACCGTCGGCCCCAAGGGCACCGAACACATCAATACCAACAGGAAGAAGCCGTATATCGTTCGTGTGGCAGACTAGACCGTAGTGCGTGTGTTTCGCACGTTCAGCCATTGAGGCAGCTGCGCCGCCAGATAGGGCACACTGGGAAACGCGAGAAGTGACCTGTGGATGGGCCACTGTGACATCCAAAGCAATATCCTTCGGGTCGAGGCCATATGCAGCAGGGATATAAAGATCTATGCGAAGGGCGGACGAGGAAGAGGACGAAGGGGGAAGGGGAGGAAGCAGATGTTCAAGAGAGGCAGAAATTCCAAGCTCCTTACAGTAGCGATGGAGAGCGTTACGCAAGACATTGTGGCGACGAGTCTGCCCATCGTTGTACTTACAGGTGAGGGCATGTTTGCCCAGGGGATCGAGCACCGGGGCGATGTCGTTGGAACGGCGAGCACATACCGGACATCGATCATAACCAGAGAAAATCGCGCGGCCGAGGCGTAGAGATACAGCGACTATCCAAGCTTGCGAGGACAGATAGGTGCCGCGGTGAGGGTGCGGTAAAGTAGAGAAAGCTGAACAGGCGGACGACTCACGGACAGATAGGAGGCGAGATCTGTCGCGGTCAGAGGATGATCGGAAGATCCGATCAAACGTCGAACTGTGAAGCTCAGACGAGATAGCAGACTGGAGCCGTTCGTCTGGGACCGGCGTTTGACACCTCTGAAACAGGGAAGTGGGCGACACGGAAGCCGAAAGGTCTGGATAACGGGTAGATAATAAAGAAATCGCGGCCCGAGGCACTTCCTCCAGGTGTAGGTCTCCCGAGAAGGAGAGCAGATCTGAGAAACGGCGGAAAACATCAATCATCGAAGCCGCATAAGCGGACTCAGGGATTGACGAAGCGAGAAGAATGCCGAGGCCCTGTTAGGCGCAGATTTTTTTTTGTCGCCGTCATCTACAGACCTTCAGTTTACTGTACTACCTATCCTTGTCCAAATTTGCTTATAGTTCCGGTCCTCCCTCGTCCTCCCTGAACCTCGCTTATCATTACCGCGGTCCTCTCCAAATTTACTTCCATTTTATCTAGATATTTTTACACTGTATCCACCCCTCTGAATCGATCCCGAATTAAGTTCTTTTTCCCTTTTTGCTTACCTCCTCCTCCAAAATATTTTTTTTTGAGACAAAGGGCGCAAATGCACTACTACAAAAATCCCTTGCAGATTTATTTTACCTATTTCTAATCTATAGAACCTGCCCCGGGAGCCTATTTAAACACCTTTATTCCAAGTCTTAAACGCTCCCGATCATTTTGCTCAGCACTCCTGTCCCCCTACACACCCCGCTCACCCCTTTTACAGAAACATGACGTCAAATCGCCCCTCTGTCCCTATCTCCAAAAACCGCCCTTCCCGTCCCATCAATGGCCTTCGTCTCGCCGCCTACGGGCCAACCGATGCCGACGACTACATCCGGCGTCAAACAAAGAAGAAAATCATCGAGTTCGTTCGCCGCCTCTTCATAGAAGAAGAGGCGAGGGAGGTAAGTGAGGATGAGACTGAGAAAGTCGAGGAGGAGAGCGGGGAGTCCTTCGAGGAATGGTTAGCCCCTGAGCTAGTGTACGAGACTCAGGGGAAAGAGGATGAGGTTAAAGAGGAGGATGAGGTTGAAGAGGAGGATGAGGATGAGGATGAGGATGAAGAGGAGGATGAGGATGAGGATGAGGATGAGGATGAAGAGGAGGATGAGGATGAGGATGAGGATGAGGATGAAGATGAAGAGGAGGAAGAAAAGGATGACGAGGACGAGGACGAGTTGGAGGAGGGAAATGGGGGCATGGAAAGTGTTTTACTGGTGGGGCCTGGACTGGAGAGTATGGATCAAGTGGTGCCGACGCTGGAACCGGATGGAGATATCTTTAGTAGTTTAGATATCTCCCAGGAGGGAATAGAGAGCTGTGAGCCATTCGCAGATATTTGTGGGGACTGCTTGGACAGCATGGATATTTTAGAGGAGTTGTTTGGATCTGATTTAGAGAATGGGAAATAAGAGGACCTCATTGATTGTTAGTTTCTTAAGTATCTTTTGTTTAGAGTATATCATCCACACAAATTGTTTGTATGCATTTCCTGGTACCTTCTGTAGTTTTGTTCGGACTTTAGGGGTAGCCAAAAGTCTATATAAGCTGAGTAAACCGCTTCCTCATGGAGAGGTCAAGCAAGTTGGCAGACAACTTCAAGCCAAGTCCAGAGTAGTAGGAAGTTGAGAGTCAACTTCAGACCCAAGAAGCATTTATTTTACCCTAGTCACTAAGCATAGGTGGTAGACCCTGCCCCTTCCATACTTGCTTGTAGCCCATTCAACTGTCTTCCCTATCCACTCCTTTTCTTTCGTTCAACTATACCACGGTAGCACTTTTGTCGCTTGCAACACCTCCTTCTTGGGGTGGTTGATTCTGAATATCTCTTCTCCCGACGATTTACCCCTATCATTTGGTACTCTTGTGGAGGGGGTTGCACCCGAGGTATTCGAGTTGAGCAGTCTTAGGGAACCATTCGAGGGGATTTCTTTTCTGTAATCATGGATCTCAACGCTGCTCGTATAACGTTCACAGGGGGCAAGAATGAAGACGTTGAGGAGTTTCTCTATACATATGTCAACGTTGTGATGCGTGAGAAGAGCGATGAAGAGAAGGCCGAAAGTATCTTCGCCTATCTTCATGGTGACGCAAAGCACAAATATAAGGCCAAGTTTATCAACGGGTGGTCTCTTAACGGGAATGGGCGTAACTTCGGTGAGGTATGTGAGTGGCTTGTGAAAGAATATGCTAAGCAGGTAGAACCAGATGAGATGATTCGTACCGCCATAGAGGCCCGGCTCAACTTCGACGATTTGTTAAGCTCATTGGTATACTTGTGTGATCTCTATGAAAAGGCTGGGTTCAACGCCCAAGCCAAGTACGGAATGCTGCGTAAGGCGGCGATGGGGATAAGCGGCTCTCCGATTTCCTCCTCATCAAGGGCCCTCACACTTTTAATGAACTGAAGGGTACCATAGTAGAATTTGTCAAAAATTCGGAGACGTTTCAGTCACTAAGTGAAATACCGAGGGAAACCCGTACATCTATGCCGATCGTGCATCCTGAAAAGAATTATCAAAGGCCAGCTACTAGCGCAGCAGCATTGGAATCAGTCAGGAGCGATGTCAAAAACTTGGAAGAAAGGTTGGAAACCCGATTCGATAATCGACTTGACATGATAACCTCGCAGTTGGAAAGCCTTACTCTTACCATTAAGAAGAACCAGTCTGGGGCCCCCAAGGCCGCAGAAGTCTGTTCCTACTGTCACAAGCCTGGACACTTTGCAAATAGGTGTCCTGATAATCCACATAGAAACACTCGTTGTGGAAAGTGCGGTCGTTACGGGCATCATGAAAGTAACTGCTGGTCTAAAGACAACAGAAGAGCAAATTTATCGGACGCGAGGAGTGAGTCAGGACCAGAGATGAAAATCTTACAAAACAGGAAGGATCAAAGGTTGGCGGATGCCGGTAATGTATCCATCGCTGAAGAAATCAGTCAAGTTAATGTGACAAAAAGGGATGGGGAAGGGAACGTTTTGTCGAAAAAACCTAGGCTAGATTATGGAATGCTGGAGCATATCCCAGCACCTGTACCTCCTCGAACCAAGAGGCTTGATCAAGTTGTTCCAGGGGTGGGAAACACTTCGGCCAAGAAGACGAGAAAGAGTAAGAAATTTAAGAGTATCCCGAAGGACGTACTAGAATATGTGAAGAAGTACAATTTGGTGGCTGAGCTTGCATCGGCCCCAACTGGGATAACGTTTGGTCAACTTTTGAGGGGCGACGCAGAGGATGCGAGAAAAGAACTCAAAAAAATTATCAGGTCTAATAAGTCCGCTAAGGGTAAGAAACTGTTTCTTCAATCGGCCTCGACAGCACCAAGACGTCTTAAACTAGTACCAGTCAAAGTATTGGGAATGAAAACCCAAGCTCTTTTCGATTCGGGCGCTGTTCCAAACCTTATCTCAGAAACTTTGGTGACAGATTTAGGTCTCGAAATTATTCCAACTACTCGAAGAATAACTGTGGCGGATGGAACCGTCTCAAAATGCATGGGCACTGTTAACAAGGTTTCCGTGTTCTTTGGGGACTCTAAAGTTGATGTAGACTTTCTCGTCATGCCGGAGCTCCCTTTCGATGCAATCATTGGCTGTCCTACCATGGAAAGACTAGGGACCTGCATTGACTTGGGCAACCAAATCGTTTCAGTTAATGTTGACGGCAGAAACGTGAAGATGCCCCTGGATTTCGACAAAAGCACACATCCGGAAGATCTAAGAGAGACGGACAGTGAAGATTTCACTTCTAGCTATGACAGCGAAGATTCCGAACCAACTAACACTTTCGGAAGTGAGAAAGGGTACGCTCGGGGACAATGAACATGACATGGGACGATTATGATTCTGGGTTTGAAACAGATGAAGAATGGAATTCTAGGGTAGGTTTGACACCTGAATGTGTTTCTTTTTGCGATAATATCGAATCAAAGGACGGAATTCGGGGCATGAAAGAAGATTACAATTGCACGGAAAACAAGAATATATCGAATTCCATATCTGAAGATGTGAGCACGCCGGAAGAGGTCCTTCAAAATTTGGAGGGTGAGGATCAAGAAAAGGACCAGCGCCAAATTGGAGAAATTCAAGAAAAAGTACAGCACCTTCCAGCCCCCGCCTCAATGATAATATCCGACATGTTAACATCTTCCGAAGTAATTGCATGGAGCGTTTCCGATCTAAGACAAGCAAGTGTACCGGTCACTCACTCATTTGAACTTACCGATACTAAACCAATTTACCACAGGCCTAGACGTCAACCGCCAAAATATGACCAATTTATCTCAGAAATGTTACAAGTATGCTGGAAAATGATATTATTCGGCCAGTTTCATCCCCATGGTCATTTCCAGTTGTGGTAGCACCAAAGAAGGATGGAAAACTTCGCTTTTGCGTCGATTACCGACAACTGAACCAGAGAATGATACCCGATCGATTTCCGATCCAAATATGGAGGAAATCCTCGAGGACTTGAAGGACGGGAGATACTTCACCTCAATTGATCTTTACACTGGTTATTGGCAGATTCCATTGGATGAAAAATGCAAGGAAAAAACAACTTTTACCAGCAAAGCCGGTACATTCAGGTTCGAAGTGATGCCTTTTGGTCTCATGAATGCCCCAGCTACATTCCAAAGAATGATGAACGAGGTTTTGAAAGGACTTCATTTGCAAGAGTTTATATCGATGATGTGGTATATTCTCAAAAACCTTGGATCAGCACATCTCGCATGTCAAGACGTGGTGGAGAGAATAGCTGCGTACAGCCTGAAAATTAAGTTAAGCAAATGCTTCTTTGCGAAAACGTCTATCCAATTACTCGGTCATATCGTCGATCAAGAGGGAATTAAAGTGGATCCAGAGAAAACGAAAAAAATCAAGTTGGCACCAAGGCCCGCTTCAAAGACGGAGGTTCGAAGCTTCTTAGGACTGGCCTCATATTACAGGAGATTTATCAAAGATTTCGCCAAGACTGCAGCACCGTTACATGCCAGCACAACAAAGAACGGAAAATTTTTATGGAACAAGGAAATGCAAACCGCATTTGAAGAGCTTAAAGATAAGCTATGTGTCCCCCAGTGCTCATGTATCCAGATTTCAAGAGACCATTTGTTGTGGAGACAGATGCCTCAGAACGGTCTTTGGGTGCCGTTTTGTCCCAAAAAGATGAAAACGGAAGACTACACCCGGTTCAATTCGCAAGTCGCACTCTGAATGATGCGGAAAGGAGATACTCAGTCTGCGAAAAAGAAGCGCTCGCTGTTGTCTTCGCACTGAAAAAGTTTCGCGTATACCTTTTATCACTCGAGAAATTTGTCTTGATAACTGATCACCAGGCACTTAAGACAGCATTCCAAAAGAAAGATGTACATCACCGCTTGGCCCGATGGCTCGACATTTTCGCAGAATATCGGTTTGAAATTGTGTATAGGCCCGGACGCAATAATCAGCCTGCCGACTACCTATCCCGCTTGAGGGATCCACTGATTCCAAATGAAAAAGCTTCCGAGAACATCGTCGGAGTTGCCGAGGTGCAAGTGCCGAACAATAACGAGTACGAAGCTAATATTCACGGACTAATTAAATTCCTTGATGGACTAGAAATGAGAAAGGTTGATATTGAACACAGAAATTGGGTACGCAGGAATCAAAAGGCTTTTACACTATGGAATGGGAAACTCTTCCGACACACGAAAGCCGGTCCTCGACTAGTGGCCCCTTTGAAAGAAAGAATGAAGATCTTGAGGACTTTTCATGATGAGTTAGGGCATTGGGATCTCGAAACAACCAAGAAATTCGTTACTGAGAGATTCTGGTGGCCCAGTATCCATAAGGACGTCTATAACTTCGTGAAAAGCTGCGACAACTGTCAAAAATTCACGCCAATACGAAAGTATAAGACAACTCTAGGCTTTCCAGTTTCCGGTCTCTTTGAAACCTTTTCAATTGACTTTGCCGGCCCATTCAAGGAAACCTCTTCCGGAAACAAATATCTCCTTATAGGGGTGGAACATCTTACTGGATGGCCAATAGCAGTTGCAGTTGAGGAGGCCAATGCTGAAGTGGTCCTGAGATTCATCGAAAAAGAAATAATTGAACCGTTTGGTCTTCCAAAAAGGATCATCTCGGATAACGCACTTTGTTTTACTGCAACTTCACTGCTTCGTTTCTTGGAAGAAAAAGGTATTCAGCTAAAGACAGTTCTCGCATATGCTCCTATGTCAAACGGGAAAGCGGAGAGGATGGTTGGAACCATCAAACGATCAATATCGAAAACTATGTCCGAGAATGAAATCCAGTGGGAAGATGCCTTACCAAAAGTGTTATACGGCTATCGTCGAAGAAGAGGAAGAAGTGGACGGTCACCGTTTGAGCTAATGTACGGAAGAGCTCCTAGAATGTTACAGAGAGATATGGAAACAAATGTTATCGATGAAGAGAGTAGAGAGGTCGAACTACTGGCCACCGAAAGCTGGAGATCACACCGCGCGCTAACACAGACAAGAAATAAGGATGAAGAGCCTCCAGTCCAAACTTTCTCAGTCGGCTCTAAAGTACTTGTAGCACACGGAAAAGCAATGCAACAGGCTGTGAAGTGGCCGGCTTTCCAAACAAAGTACTCGAACCCTTGCATCGTCACGGAGGAAAGACACCCGCATTATAAGCTCTGTTCAAGCTCAGGGAAGAGATCAAGGAGGGCAATCCATGCACGTCGTCTGGTCCCTTACCATCAGAGGCCTGAAGAATTCCTTCTCACACAGGACTATGCGCAACCACGGGGAATACTCATCTTTAACTATAGAATGATTCCTATGGGAGGAAAAAGGGCCTGGGAATGGATCATCTCGATTACGCGTGACTACTACGAACTCCACGTAATCATCCATTTCTACATTAATATATGCCTATGTTTTCGTACGTTGAACGGACCATTGCTACCTCAAGAAGATTTCCGACTATTGATCAGAGTTCTATTCTCATTCCAAAACGGAAGGTTCACGGAAGCAGGTCCAGAGTTTGTGGAAGTCATATATCATTACTCTATAGGGAGGTATGGAATGGTAGCTATCGGAGACTTGTCGCAAACATATCTGAACATTATCCGTCCAGTTTACGTATTTCTCAAGAACAACCAAGATGTGCGACTGAGAGGTTACAGCTTGCCCCCTGATATGGAATATCGACTGGTCCCGTATCCTCTATGGGAACCTTACGTTGCTCCGCTCAGAAACACAACCTCAGCTGGAGACCAAGATCCTCCCGAGACCGTGATGATGATACGGGCAGGACCATCAAGTGATCGAGGAGGATCATCGAAGAGGGCAAGGCGTCGGGAGCAGCGAGGAAGATCGCCAAGAAGATCGCCCCAAACACCGCCTAGTCTCCCAAGGGGAAACTATGCATCCTTAATTATTGGACGACTACCAATTAGACGTTGGCTTCGCGAAATGACAGAGGACCCTCGAGAAGCAGAAGTAATTTCCTTTTTTGCCATTAGTATTTGCATGTGCTTCCAGACCATTCACGGGGCGCACCTTACTCGTGAGGACTCAGTCCTTATGTTGCGAGTTTTTTTCTCCTTCAGATACCCGTTTCTGGACCCGTTGCCAGAAAAGTTTGCATACTACGTTTACTACCTCACATTTGGAAGGTTTGGAGAAGTGAAACGGGAGGAGCTCATAGAGAACACTATGAAACCATACGCCGAATCTACGAAACTCTTGACCAAGGAGATGAGCCGGTTATCGCACGGTACACACTCTCTCATCATATTGGAAATGAGCTACTACCATATCCTTACAGTGAACCCTATACTCTCCCTGATGAATGGATAGAACTCCCACAAGAACAACAAGAGCATTGAGAACGAGACGGGACGTTCGACCTAAGTGCGGGGGGTGTTAGGCGCAGATTTTTTTTGTCGCCGTCATCTACAGACCTTCAGTTTACTGTACTACCTATCCTTGTCCAAATTTGCTTATAGTTCCGGTCCTCCCTCGTCCTCCCTGAACCTCGCTTATCATTACGCGGTCCTCTCCAAATTTACTTCCATTTTATCTAGATATTTTTACACTGTATCCACCCCTCTGAATCGATCCCGAATTAAGTTCTTTTTCCCTTTTTGCTTACCTCCTCCTCCAAAATATTTTTTTTTGAGACAAAGGGCGCAAATGCACTACTACAAAAATCCCTTGCAGATTTATTTTACCTATTTCTAATCTATAGAACCTGCCCCGGGAGCCTATTTAAACACCTTTATTCCAAGTCTTAAACGCTCCCGATCATTTTGCTCAGCACTCCTGTCCCCCTACACACCCCGCTCACCCCTTTTACAGAAACATGACGTCAAATCGCCCCTCTGTCCCTATCTCCAAAAACCGCCCTTCCCGTCCCATCAATGGCCTTCGTCTCGCCGCCTACGGGCCAACCGATGCCGACGACTACATCCGGCGTCAAACAAAGAAGAAAATCATCGAGTTCGTTCGCCGCCTCTTCATAGAAGAAGAGGCGAGGGAGGTAAGTGAGGATGAGACTGAGAAAGTCGAGGAGGAGAGCGGGGAGTCCTTCGAGGAATGGTTAGCCCCTGAGCTAGTGTACGAGACTCAGGGGAAAGAGGATGAGGTTAAAGAGGAGGATGAGGTTGAAGAGGAGGATGAGGAGAGGATGAGGATGAAGAGAGGATGAGGATGAGGATGAGGATGAGGATGAAGAGGAGGATGAGGAGGATGAGGATGAGGATGAGGAGAAGAGAGGAAGAAAAGGATGACGAGGACGAGGACGAGTTGGAGGAGGGAAATGGGGGCATGGAAAGTGTTTTACTGGTGGGGCCTGGACTGGAGAGTATGGATCAAGTGGTGCCGACGCTGGAACCGGATGGAGATATCTTTAGTAGTTTAGATATCTCCCAGGAGGGAATAGAGAGCTGTGAGCCATTCGCAGATATTTGTGGGGACTGCTTGGACAGCATGGATATTTTAGAGGAGTTGTTTGGATCTGATTTAGAGAATGGGAAATAAGAGGACCTCATTGATTGTTAGTTTCTTAAGTATCTTTTGTTTAGAGTATATCATCCACACAAATTGTTTGTATGCATTTCCTGGTACCTTCTGTAGTTTTGTTCGGACTTTAGGGGTAGCCAAAAGTCTATATAAGCTGAGTAAACCGCTTCCTCATGGAGAGGTCAAGCAAGTTGGCAGACAACTTCAAGCCAAGTCCAGAGTAGTAGGAAGTTGAGAGTCAACTTCAGACCCAAGAAGCATTTATTTTACCCTAGTCACTAAGCATAGGTGGTAGACCCTGCCCCTTCCATACTTGCTTGTAGCCCATTCAACTGTCTTCCCTATACACTCCTTTTCGTTCGTTCAACTATACCACGGTAGCACTTTTGTCGCTTGCAACACCTCCTTCTTGGGGTGGTTGATTCTGAATATCTCTTCTCCCGACGATTTACCCCTATCAGCCCCCGTAGGAAATAGGAAGGCAGGCTTGCTCCCATTCGGAGTCGGTGCAAGGACCATGAATCTGTGCGAAAGCCTCCCGCTGCTTCCGGTCGAAGCTGACGGCCAAAGCCGTAGATTGGTGGGGGGAGAGAGTCCGCAGCAGATAAACAACCTTACAGGCGCTCGCACAGAAACGGTGCAAGTGGTAGGCCATCTGGGCGTCATCGAAGGACTGAAGACAGGAAAAGATGCGATCTACTTCAGCTTGACGGGTATGAAATGCGGCGCTGACGAAGGTATCGGAACCAATGGGAGAGCCGAGAACGGTAAAGCCATCGGGCGTGGAGAAGGGGCAGGGAAGAGTGAGGGGAGAGGGATTATAGGAGAGGCCGTATACGTGAGTTTTGGTCATATTCAGTGCGAACCCGATGGCTGGTCCCTGACTCTGGAAGAATTGCAAAGCCTCGAGGGCCTGCGAGCGGGGAACGACCAAGTTCCCATCGTCTGCATACCAAGCGTTGAGCGGGGGCCGGAATCGCTCCTGGAACTTGAGAACGAGAGGATGGAGAGCGAGAGCGAAAAGCAGAGCCCCCAAAGGATCCCCCTGTTGAGTGCCATCGGCGCTTAGTATGGAGAATGAACCGAATGAGAGAAAAGAGGTATCCCCATAACAGTAGTGAACCCATCGCGCGATGCCAGGTGCAAAGTCCAGAACGGCATCAAGAATGCGTTGTCGACAAATGCTGTTGAAAGCATTGTGGGCATCGACTTGGATCAATACGTGGTCCTGGAACTTGGTGTTTTGCGTCAGGCGACGGACGGCATGAACAATGGCCTCTGCCCCGCTTTTAACGCCCACGCCGAGTTGATGAGGCAAGAGATAGGAAGCTGCAGTCGAGCAAGCCTTGTGAGCGAGGAGGCGGGCAATAAGTCGGCGGAGGAGGAGACCAACAGCTATAGGGCGAAGTCCACCGTTGGGCTTGTGGAGGGCTGTGAGCCGGCCCCCACAGAAGTAGGCCCTGCACGAGTCCGGTAGTTCGCCGTTGGAACACATGTTAACAAACTTGGTCAGCACATAAAGACAGTCGCGGGCGGGATGCACTCCCCCGCAGGTCGAAGCAACATACGGAGAAAGAGCGGGGAAAGGCCATCAGATCCAGGGGCGGTGGACGGGTCGAGGCTATGGATGGCTCTACGAACATCCGAAACGGAAAACTTGACGGCAGGGGGAAGACGAGAGTTAGGGAGGGGCTGAACGGGGGACGTGGGCGTGGGGTGAAGGGATTTGAGTCTGCGGAGAATGTCTTCCGAGGGCACAACAGGTGGGGTATCGTGCAGTAAGGCTGCTGTGGCGCGGGAAGGACTGCCACGGTGCAGTAAGCGGCGGCTGCGCTGGAGGGTAGATGGGGAATGAGAGGCGTCGGCATGGGTAGCAGGGGGTGGGAGGCCCCGAAAAGGGAGAGGGCTTCAATGAAGAGGTCATCGAAAAGACCGGAAGATGCGAGACGAATGCGGTCGGCAAGATTGGAGCAGATTTCAGAGCGGCTCGAGCGATGGAAGCGAGGATGATTGCGTCGAAATACGAGTTTGGGGAGGGCGACAAGTTCGAGAAGGGCACGATGACGATGTGCATCAGACGGAGCAGCGATGACACGGCTCAAGGAGGCAAAATAGAGGTCGTAGGCCGCTGCTTGAACTGGGCGAGGGATGTACGGAAGAACGGGTATCGAAGCCCTGAAAAGAGCAGGGAAAGTAAGGGCAGTAGGAGGGACAGAAGCAATCCTACTGGTCATTATCGGTCATTGATTCCGGAACTGAAACGTATTCGAGGACAGAGAACCGACCATCAACCTGCGGGGGAACGGGGGAGCTAGGAGCAGAAGAGGTCGCGGGCCCAGGGCCGCGACGTGCAACCAGGGTAAAACCATCCGTATCGGTCACATCTGGACGGGCGCGACGGCGCTTAGAGTGGACAGCGGGAGCCGAAGGGGTGCGAGGGGAGGCATGTCCCGGGCAAAGGTGGGATCGGCAGAAAGAGTCTGGTAAGCTGCGGACTCCATTTCGCGGAGGGATTGGGCAAAAGCAGGAGCCGGATACCACAAGCAGGACGGAGATTCCAGGCGTTCGATTTCTTGTCGAAGGCCAGGAAGGACGCCGCGGAGCTGGGCAGGTGACAGGTCTGAAGAGATGTCCATGATTTCGGAAAACACGAGTTCGGGAGGGTCGTAGTTGTCCGATGTCTTCGCCAAGTTTCGGAAGGCGGTATAGGCGGGAGGCAAAGACGCCAAATCCCGCTCGGCAGCGCACACCATGAAGATATGCGGGGAAGAGGAGCGAATAATGGAACAGGAGCCCGGAAAACCACCTTGTGTGATGGCTCGGCGGAAAGCGGACGGATCATGTACAGGAAAGTCCGGAGGAGACGTGACGACGACAACTCGCTTGGTGTTGCCGCCAAAAAGCCCTCGAGTAGCTCGGCGGACGCGACCCGCAAACTTGGTGGAGATGCGAACAGCTGAAAGGTCACCCTGATGGGTGAGGCCTTGGCGGCCCAGGAAAGGGAGACGGCGGAGGGGTTTTGGGGCTGTTGGGGGCATGGCCGCCGCGCGTAGGTAGGATTGTGCGGGAGGCTGAGGAGCAGGATTGGGAGATTGGTCCGGTTCAGTGGCTGGAGAAGTCGGCGAGGAAGGGGCCGCAAGAGAGGTCAAGATCTGCAGGACGGAACGAAACTGAGGGTTGTTTTGCAGAGAAGGGGCCAGAGCGGTCGCCACGGGGGAGTTCTGAACGGCAGAACAGAATGCAGCTGTGGCTGCAGGGTCGGAGAGATTGACGACTCCATCAAAGATGGAGACGCATTTGACCAGATAGTCCATCGACGCATGGGTTAGGGAAACAACGGTGTCGGAATGCTCAGAAGAAGGTCGGGAAGGCATGGTGGCAGAAACTGTGGGGTCGGGAGATCACGGGAAAGGAAATAGCCAATAAAAAGATCACGATAGACTTAAAATCAAGAAGTAGCCAATAAGATAGCGCTGTGGAAAAACGAATCTGGCGAAGATCGGGAGAATCAAAGAAGAAAAAAGAGAAAAAACCAGGAGAAGAGGGAAGATGAGGCGAAAGCACCGTCGTCGCGCGACAGAGCGCAACCGCAGCAGGACCACGGGAGCGGGCTCGAACGTCGGACGAGGGAGGGCGAGGTGTAGGTGGAGGAGGGAGCTTAAGCGAAGAAATAAAATGACAAGTCAGCTAAAGACGATGAAGGGGGGAAAATTTACAATACTTACTTCAGCCAAATGATGAATGAAATAAAATTTAAGGATACAGCAATGCCAAACCACCTGGAGTCTTATCATTCGAGGTGCTGGTTAATCCTGGAACCAGCAGACGCACGGTTCCGTGCCCACGACCGGTTTTCCGCAAGTTAAGTTGAACCCGATAAACGTCTTGTCTACCCTTGCGTAATCCAGTTACGTTCAAGGGATAGTAGCTGCGGTTTTGCGAAGTCACCCACAGAGTTATGTACCTTTGTAGTGCCAGAAGTGTCCGTCACTCTGCAGAAAACCTGGATAGAACAGGGGGTGCCGCCCTGAATTAGGCTGGACCCAGAACCTGACGTTCTCAATGACATGTGAACATCCGAACAAATCAGCTCAAGACAGGGCTACGATTTTTACTCAGTGAAGAACACCAGAAATCTAACAGATTTACCTCAGCTCCTACGCGTCCTCTTGAAAGGCACTCAACCCGCCCACGACATCAGCTCCCTCTTGGCCTCACAAAGTCCTCAACCTCCATAGCCGGGAGCATCGGTAAACACCTCCTCAACACTCGATTTGAAGCAGCAATCAGCCTCGTAATATTCACACGTCCCATACGATTTCGGAATGGTCGACAAGCATTGCGTATAGCAAGCACGCGGCGGCGACTTCCAAATGTGGAAGTGCATGAGTTTATAAACAAGGATTCTTCACTGACGATGAGCCGATCTTGGAACATGAGACGACAGAGGCAACGGGCGGGACGTGTAACTACTCCGCGGGCACAGAGACCGATTCGATCGTTGGATGTGGGGGATTGGCGTTGGAGGGGTGAGAGGGGGGTGGGAAGGGCGGTTAGGACTGGGAGGAGGACAAGGAGGAGAAGGAAGAATTGCTTGGCCATGGTGACGATGCGGGAACGCCTCGATCGTTGGATGAGGGAAGAATGGTCGGTCCCCGAGGGTTGTCGGTCGTTTTAAAGGCACAACTGACCTGCAGATTGTGTAACAAATTCGCAGATGCGGTCACATTTACGGATCAAAGATGCTGAGAATCACGGACTGTGATGCTTGATTGTCGTGATCCTGTTCACTCGAGCGGGCAAAGTAAAGTACAGTTCAGTATTACCATCTGTCAACTGAGCACAAGAGTGAATACAGCACAGTAACTCAGGTGAGCCATAGTCATACAGTATGGAATCATAATACAGTACTGTGTACATACAGTACGTACGTATTCTCGTACGGCAGAAGGATTTTTTTCGCTCCCCTAAATTTTATTCAGACCCACAAGTTTCTTCAATTCTTGCTGTCGTAACGCTGTACAGAATAGACGCTGGTTACGGTTCTGCAGCTAAATTAGACAGGCTGGGAAAAAGAAACCTGGCAAGCTAACAACTGAGCCTATCGCACGTTAGCCTATGATCAAGTTCTACATTGTTCAGCGCCCCCTGCCTCCCCCCCACCGCATTCCACGTTGCCTGTCTTGACAGCAAGCGAGGAGTACAAAGTCGTGCGGTCCTGCTGTCTGTTCTGCCATCGAGGCCGCATATTGGGAGCACTTTTCTTCGTCGACGCCGCTTATTGCTGCTTTGCTCCTGTAGCCCGAAAAAGTACCGTTTCGATCCGAATAAAGCATGTTCCCGTTTGTTGGTTCGGGCAGCGGTTCAGCCGTTGTCGGGTCGAGTCTGTTTAGCAGATCTATTGTAAGCTCACGATAGGGGTCTTTCTTTCTCTGCCGTAGGGCCATGAGCTGCTATCGTATACTTTATACGAACGGTTTGAGTCAGGTGGCAGGGGCACGGTAAGCTGAGAAATCAGTGGAATTTACGTACAGGTACTATGTAGACCATAGAATTTAAAAATTATTTATTTTGGCAGGCCTTGTTTGTGAGTTTTGTATTTTCGATGATTTTGCGGGGGTGTCGGAATTCTGGAAACAGTGTACTTAAATAGTTTCTACTATAGTGTCCACTGCAGGATCCGACCATGAGCATGCTCGAAGCAAGAAGTTGCTCGAATATGAGAGCGTGCATTTTGCCTCCTCCAGGGCAGTTGCCCGCGCTAGTTGCCCGCAGCAGAGGATTCGAGCATCTCATTTCGTATGCGGGCTATTGACATGGCGAACGGGCAACTTTCGTCGTTATAAAGCCCTAATTTTTTAACGCTTTGGTGCACGTGGGTAAAACTGTATTCCAAACCCATTCCTAATTTTTACATTCATTTGCACAGGCGGAAAAGGGGGGATTTATTGCCAAGGATCAATGGTACAGTGGGTAGGGTTGCGCCTAGAGATTACGGAGACGAGGCCTACTTTGCGTAGCGACTGATATATCGGAGAAACCCCGTTTCCCCGGAACCAACTCGCTGTGGCATTAAGATTCGCCCAAAACTCCTTCCAGCAGACATCTGGCGTTATTCCGGACGAGTCTCGCCGCGTGACGAGCCAAGTGTTTACAGAACTAAATGTTTACAGTATCACGCTGTTTGCCACGCCTCAGCACTCGGCTAAACCGGGGGTGCTGTACCTTTACTGTGACAGGTGTATTGGCCATGACCCAATCAAATTGCATATCTGAGTATTGTGTTGGATGCGTGTACTGAGAAACCTGAAAGGAAACCTTCGAGGCCACCCAACAGACAGGCTTCATTGGACATACGTATTGTAACGGCTGTTACAGCGTGCCTTCGAGTCAGCACGGCCCGGACCTGCCGTTGCATATGTGACGGCTGAGTCCCGAGAGGAACGAGACCAATCTACATACTGTACTTGGAACGAGCAGCATGGGGCGCTCATAGAACACTGCTATATTGACTCTGAAGCTGGTCTGCCAGACCGACCCATCGCATGCGACGTAGCCGTGACGTCCTCGTTCAAGCAGGTCGTTCACGTTCAATTACCAAAGCGACGCAAGTAACCGGTGGGGCTACCGCCCTCACTCACCAACGCAAGGTCCAGAACCTACAGCAAAAGCTGTCAAGGTGCTTAGTGCCCGCCTCCCTGACCTTCCGCAACCCAGGTTTCCTATTTGAGCCTCTGGTTTTCGACTCTCTCGGTGCAACTTCTTCAGAGACGGTATTATTTATCGAAGAGTTCGTACCATGTGTAGCCAGGAAATGCCAAGTCATCCGATGCTGCCGCCTCCTCAAAGCTCTGGCCTTGACGGCGATTGTACCGACAGACTATGATGATTATTATAGAAGAATGAACCGGGAACGCGTTCGGGAGTGTTCCCGCCGGCACTGCTTCGAGGAGGCAGACGAGGTAGACGAGGAGCTAGAGGAAGAGGAGGCAGAAGAAGAGGTAGAAGAGGAGGAGTCTAAGGCTGAGGTGGAAGGATCGGAAGGAGAGGAAGACTGGGTGGACCAGTGGGAGCTACTATTGTACAGCGTTGGAGGAGCTACTGTGGAGAACGGAAGGAAGACTGAGATAGTAATCATTATTAATGACCCTCCTGACAGGGGTGAAGAGGAGTTTGAAGGCTGCGAGGAGGATTGGAGGAACTGGATATGTCCGAGGCGGCTATCCATAATTCTAGGGCGTTCGAAGGGATTCGTAGGGACTTCCATTAGGGATATGGATATTTTGGAGGAATTGTTTAGCTCTGATATCGAGGAATACGATTTTAAGGAGGAAATATAGATATTTATCCAAATAGTATCTCATGTTAGTCTTTCTCTTTCACACGATTCCAATTTATGCATTTTTTAGTACTTAGTATGTTTGTTTGAGACTTTTATGTTAGCCAAAAAGTCTATATAAGCTGAGTAAACTGCTTCCTCATGGAGAGGTCAAGCAAGTTGGCAGACAACCTCAAGTCAAGTCCCGAGTAGTAGGAAGTTGAGAGTCAACTTCAGACCCAAGAACCATTTTCCCACGCTGGTCACAGAGCATCAGTGGTAGACTCTGCCCCTTCTATATTTGCTTGTAGCCCTCTCAACTATCGTCCCTACCCACTCCTTTTTGTTCGCTCAACTATACCACTGTAGCACTTTTTTCGCTTGCAACACCTCCTTTTTGGGGAAATTGGTTCTGAGTATCTCTTCTTCCGACAATTTACCTCTATCAGCTTCCAAAATTCAACTGTGTTCTCGAAAGGGTACCTAGTACTAATGAGGAGACATAAGAGCAAGCTAGAGGTGACATTATCAAATACGGGAGAGTTTTATCTTCAATTCTAGAGTAGAGCTTGTATAATGAGCGACCGAGCGCGAAGTTCATATCAGGATTAGCTGGGAGTCACGCTAGGTAAGCCGATTCTGACGAAGTACTGCCGAAATGCGATCGCCCAAGCCGTTTTTGGCGTGGTCTACAGCTCTCTAATGGAAGCCAGGCTGGAATTATGAATCTGTCGGCTACGTAGCTGATATGCGTTTGACAGGAACAGCCCTCAAGAGTTTTAGTAACGAGGAAAATGTCCTTACAGAATTGGCACATTCCGACGTTGTTACTAATGTGGAGGTTTATAACCGTATTTGCTCCTTCTTGGAATCGTAGGGTATTCCATGTGATGCTACAGAGATTTCTGCCGGTTTGATACCCCGTTGAGTCATTTGTGCCCTTTTCTGGTATATCAAAAATAAATATTGCCTTATTGCCCTTGGTTCGTATGATGCATGCTGCTAAAAGAGGTGAGATCATAAGCCTATATGACAGTGAGCTCGCCGTCACACGCTACAGCGGCGGCTAGCCATTTCGTACAGCCTAATCAATCACACAGGAAAACTATATCTCTCAACAAACAAAGTGCCGTACCGTATAAAATCTTTGCCTCCAACTTCAGCAACAAGTCGGACAAATTCTCTGGTGCATTAGAGGAGAACTGGGCTCGCAATCTGCGGGCTCACCAACAATTTTGCGAGGAATATGGTGTCTTTGTACAGGAGAAACTCCAATTTCTTCCCCACGTGCTCCGTTACTAAGCGCTTGAGTTCTACTACAGCATTATTCAAAACCAAGCCAGACGTTGGGGAACCGTCATTGCTGTACTCAACTAAACCTGCTCCGAATCAAAGATGGACGCTTTTACGGAACGCCCCCGCTCGCTAAAGCTCTCACACTAAAAAAAAGGCGGTCGATCGGAATGTCGGGCATTGAACTCGTTAACCAAAGACTTGGAGAATCTATGCTCAATGGCGCATGTACCTCTCCGCTACTACTTTCATAAGCGATCCTTCCTATAACATAAGATAGGAGACCATGAATGGGCCCTTACGGGATCCACTACTTATAAGATCATGAAGATGCAATATCTGCGCTACAAAACCACACTAGATAAGCTCCAAACGAAATAGAGCGCTTTCGCCTTAAACGGTGGTATTGAACACTACAGACTGGCTCGGGGAGCTTCTGTCGTTCACTTTGGAAGGTGAGCTATTCAAAAACGGCCAGATTCGGTCATCACCCAGGCTCTAATAAGGGACCCCATACAAGCGACCACAAGTATAAGTGCTTCAATTGTGGGAAAGAGGGATACCGAGTGAATACATCCCCCAAATTCATAAATCTCGAGCGCGTCGCTGATAGCCTCGCTCATTTTTCGCGCTGACAAGAAATATCGCACCAACTTCAGTAACACCTTTTAACATGTCGCACAAGTGCTACTGACCCCAGGCCGCGATGTGACCAATTCTGTACAGCAGAATCACTCCGCTACCGGTGCAGATACATCTGATTCCAGCTGAGACGCCAGCCGTGATGAGGAGAAAGCTGTAAACCAGGCTCATTTTAAGAAAGACTCTCGAGGGGCCGACGATTTATTGAAATTAATCCCATCCTCCGCTGAGAGTGCCATACTCGGCTTGTCCCATGAAAATGCGGCACTTTAAGGCTGGTGTCAAAGAAGCAGCTGGATTATCTTCACTTCGCACCAATCCTATGTCCGAAATCTCTACGCTGCCATATGTTCAGTCGTAGTTGAGTTCTTGATAATCACTTTGAACAGAATGTCAAAGTATGCGTAGGGCTTCAATGGTAGTTGTCTGCCCAACATTCGCTCTATATCTTGACGCAAACTAACCCCAGTCGGATCCATCGGCAAAGGCGTAGCATTCACCCCTAACGCTGAACGCCCGATACGCTTTGAATTTTAGAGACAAAATTGCAGAATATTTGCGTTTCCAATTCGATTGCATAAAAATTCGATAAATCACAGTCACGAGTGTAGTGGTGGGGTGTTTGAGAACGATGCGTCAGAAAAATCGTGATAAACAGTGATTTTTTTGCCAAATATGCGTTGATTTTGACGTCTCCGTGGCGCGGCTTGTATACACCGAATTTTTTCATTCGGAGCTCGTACATCTTTTCGTGCTCATTTATGTTCAGTGACCTGCGCGGCGAGGTTGACGTCGGCGAAAATATCTGGTCGGATATTTGTGAGCCAGGAAAGTGCTTCCCGCCTGGATCTGTACTGGGCGAACGTGCAGTCAAGTGTCAACTCCTGTAGCCGCTTTGCGTAACGCTCCTAGTGTAACAGGTAACCATCCTCAATTTTTTTGATCTGTAATCCAGCAAAAGTGAATTCATCGTACTCGCGTTTCTTTGTTTCAAACATGCGCTCAGCTAGGTTTGTGTCATTCTCAAAACCGGCAGATCCCGCACATTAGGTTTCGCCAACGCAATTGCCTATCATTCTCGCAATGATCCTCGCATATTCCCAAAGAAAAAGGAAAGGTCACCGGCAATGGGAGTCATCCCGAGGTCTTCATCCAGGTGCTTAAAAAAAGTCTCGCGCCAATATTCGATATTCTCGAAGAAACCGTAAAGGAGTTTAACGAGGCGAAGGAACTGGCCGCTGTGTAGTTTAAACTCCTTAGAGGGCTTGAGAAAGACAGCGCACATGAGCCGGTGTCCGCGTTAACATCAGGGGATCTGAACGCTTGAGTAAATTGTAGAGTCTTGTGACATTTGGATGACAGAAGTGGGGATGAAGCTTTTGAAGCTCACTCATAGTAAAAAGAACTGACTCAGGGCCCAAAACGATGAACATGCGATTGTCTTTTCGTGTGATCGGAAGTTGCCAATGATCAAGACGACTGTTCAGGACATTTTCCACGTTGCTCGGGATGATATAGTCGCGGTACAGGATATCAAATCCTTTTGAGAGAGGAATATCATTGTCCATCACACCAATATCCAGTGGTAAAAATGTGCCTTTTGGGGGGATAGACGGAATGTGAGGGTTCGTAGGCTATAAAAAAAACCCGATGCAAAAAAATAAAGTGATATTAGAAGGCTTAAGCTTGAAGTTAAGCTTCAGCATGCGGCAATAACTAAGGGATTGACGACGCCCCATAACGGAACGTGACGCAACGCCGCCCAAGCATGCCCCATAAAAAAATCCACATATTGTAGCGTGGATTTGGGCCACCGATACAGTTTTGTAAGGAGATGGCAACTGTTCGCTCGCGCGATACAGGGCGGAAAGTCCGCGGGAACTTGAGGTCAGCAGGAGTTGCAGCATAAAGTAAGCGAGCTGAGTGGGAGAGTTGGTGCTTGAGTCTCTCGGGTGGGTTGTTGCGCATGAGTGAAATAACTTGTCTTTCATGTATATTTCAATCTAAGAATTCGCATTTTCATCGGTAAAGCCGAGTTCGGCACTCTCAACGGAGGATGAGATTACCTTCAATATATCGTCGGCCTCTCGAGAGCCGTCCTTAAAATGAATATAGTTTACAGCGCCCTCCCCATAACGGCTAGCGTCTGAGTTGGAATCAGATATATCTGCACCGGAAGCGGATAAAAGATAGTCCAGCTGATGATTTGATGAAAAAAGGTAGGTGTGACGCAACAACAAGACTTATGGAGGACGAACGCATTGAATTGGACAATCTGCAATGGGTCGTGCGAGCAGAGGAAAGAAAAATAAGCCCGAAGCGTGAGTAGGTCCTCAATTTTAGTCGTTGGAAAGACGGGAGTGCCGATGATTCGGATCAAGATCAGATCAAATTCTGATCTCTCTATCTCAACTGACAAACCAATACGACCCTTTGCACTACAAATTGGAGGCCGTTGTTTTCCACCTCTGCTCCAAAAGGGCGAGGCTTCTACAGTTCAGCTGTGCTCCTGAATGTGCTTTTAGGGAGATATAAGAGTAAGAGGGAGGTGAACACATCCTATATAGGAGAGTGGTATCATCAATTCTGTCGTAGCGATTGACTATAAAGTGGATTTTTTCTGTTCTGACCTCCTGTGTTCTATCTCTTAAGAGCTACCCTCGTCCCGCGAAAAGTGATTGGAATCTCATACCAAGCATTTGATCGACAATTTGCACTCTAAATGACCGATGAGTAAATTATTACTAATTATTAATTAACCCTGCAGTATCACAGGTCAAAAGGTATGACACGTGTAACACGCAGAAAGGTTGCTGGTGAAATTCTACTGCCAGCCCTACAAGCAGAGGTTACAATGTCTGACACAGCCACAGACTGCTGTGCTCGACGGGTTGGCTTCCCATTATTGCAGCAAGAACAAGTTTTTACTTCTTCTATCTGATGGTTGATGATTACTGTCTTGTATTTGCCCAGTTTCATGGTAAGCAAGTCCTTATATAGACTTTTTGTAGCCCCTCTGCACTGTACTTACAAGAAGAGTGCAGTGTAGAGTTAGGTCACCACGAAGAAATAAATGGAATGGCTACAGTAGCATTTGGTAGTCAATTAACATCATAAAAATATCTCGGCATTCCTGCTGAGCTGTAAGAGATGCTGCATTGTCATAGAAAACTGTGTGCTTGCTGTGCTGTAACCATCACGAGCCCTTTTCGCATAAAATTACCATCCTCTCAAAAAGCGAGGCCGGGGTGCGTTACGTCTTACGGTTAATCCATTGTTCGATGTAGTTTTTGTCAACACCAGCCACTAGAATTTTTAGGAGAGGCTTGCAAACTTCCGGCTTCGTTAGACCATGAGCAGGATTTTCAATACCTGAGATAAGTCCAACATTCGATATTTAGAACTTTTTATAGGCTTCGCAATCAGTAGCGATGTCCATCATTAATTTTTTTCAGTTATTTTTGAGACACGGGTAATGAATCGAAAATTTGCTTTGAGTCTGTGAACAATTGCAAAGTTATCTGAAGGCGTAAGATGTGCTCTACAGCCGTTTTTCAATATGTGAGCGAAATCAAATGCGGCAGATATTGCGCACACTGCTCCTTTAATGATAGGTAGTATGAATCGACGAAAAATGCGGCTGCTATAGTTCAAAACGTGTCAGCGGTCTGAGTCATCACAAAGTAAAATGATGAATCCTAGCTGCTAAGTAAGACCTGCGTTTGTCTCAAACGATGTATATGCATAACTATAAATATGCATGGTGTTCAAATTGAGCGTGGGAGATTTGAGTATAACTTATGGAAGTATTAATTTCATCGATGGCCTTCTTTCCGAATGTCTCCGTGGGTACTTGTGCTCCACGGTTAGCTGCACAGCATGTGTCTGTACGGCTGTGAGATAACCATATAAAAGTGGCGCGGCGCGGCCCGGATGGAACGGAACAGATCAAAGGTAGAATCTTTCTGAATCGTCCTGAGTTTGACAAGTTATTCTTTTTGATGGGCGTTGAACTTTCGCTGACCATCAACCGATTTTCAGTTTCAATATGGATTTCAAAGAACTCAACATTGTCATATTTAATCGGTTTCGACGCAAACAAACGAGCTGTAAGTTCAACGAGCTTATCAAAATTATCATTATCAGAAAAAAATTCATCGACATAGAACACTGATTTGGCGAATTTCAGAATTTATGATGGAGAAAAGTACAATGCAAAGTGCAACAAATGGTACACCACGGCACAGTACTGTTCTGTGCTGTACAGTGATGTGCTGTGCTGTACAGTTTGTTATGTTTGTACCATGCTGTGAACTCCTGCCTGATGCCATACAGAACCCCCCTTGGAGTAAATATCAGAATGAACGTTCAGTAAAAATTAGAAAATCTGCCTAATCGACTTCTCTGGGCCTCAAACTGTCGAGACTGGACACTTATTCGGAAAATTTTAAACACTTCACTTGTGGCCGACAAACATGGCATAAAATGGGCGAATGTTGCCATACGGTACCTACTGTACAGTACTGTAACATGAACAGTTGCGCGGAACCCAAAGACCTTTCACTCCACTTCACTTCGAATCCAATTCCTCCCCACTGCCGTTCTCGGCCAATTACTCCGGGGGTGCCTGAGTTGCAATCACACACTCGGCAACACTAAGGACTTCAAGATCGTATGTGTCGAGCCAATAACAGTTAATGTGGTGAACTACGGACAGAAGCCCTACAAGCTCACCTGATCGCCAGTAACGCACTTTCTTACGTCTCCCTCCCTCTGAATACGAGACTATGATCCAATTTTTCGGAGGACAGAGTGCCTCGCTGTTGATAGTCAATATAGCCGTGAGATGCGCTCCCTTAATCAGTCACGCATCGCCGATGTTAGGGACCCCACCGGCAGTTTCCCGACTCCGCGCCCTGCAACCAGCTCTGTCAACGCCCTTGATGCCCTTTGTTGCCGCAGACCTTCTCCCGCCGATGCACATCACGGAGACTGCTGTCTTCGGATCTGTTGCCACCTCAACCTGAACTCTGCCCGGGCCCAGGTCGGATGTATCCGGGCCTCGTTCATCTTCTAGATGTTCCCGCCTATACGACAGTCGTGCCTCAGGCCGGGCTCACGGGTATCTAGGCACTAACTGCTGTAGTCAGGAGACTTGAGCGAGGGGACCTCCCTCAAGACACCACCCAGTTCCTATCCCTCGCCACCTTGATTACCACCCAACCGCGACCGGACAAAATCCGTCCGATTGAGATTTAACCGCACTGCGCCGGCTAGTCACCAAGGTCCTTTCGCCCCCGGCGCTTGAAGACAGCTGGGAATACCTTGATTCCCTCCACCTAGCTATTTCGATTCCCCACGACCTCGACGAAGTTGTTCATGGCGTCCGACAGGGAGTTAAAAAAACTGCACCAGAATGTCGATTATTTTCTCCTTTCGAATGATTCCCACAAAGAATTCAATCAATTCCCCTACCAGAGAATGACCTACATGCCGCTTTACAAAGTCCCGTCCCTGTGCTTTTTCCTAAATATGGTGTATGCCCGCAGGAAGCCGATGCTCATCCTGCCTTCAGGCCCGGCCTCTGATATTTCCAGTGAGGACGGGATACGACAAGGGGACCCAGCCAGCATGCTGATTTTCTCCATTTTTTTGCACCCCCTTTCCCGAGAAATCGAGGCGCGCGCATCTCTAAGGTACCATCATTGGTACAGGGATGACTAAAAACTGCTAGGCACAAATGTCAAGCTCCGCAAGGCCATCGACATTACTGACTTCCGCAGGCCTCAATATAGGCCATTCCTCAACCCCAGAGAACACACGTTTTCTGGCCGTCCCCTCTTGCCGACACCACTACGTGTATCTTGCACCGTTCATCTATGAAAAAATTCTCGCAACAGGGTATTGCTCTGCTCAGTTCCTATATCGGGTCCCTCCCTTTAATGATGAACTTTTTGGAAGAAAAAACAAAAAGATGCAATAACTCGCTGGCCCTCACCGGCCGGGTTGGAGATATGCGCATCCGTTTCTATCTAATTGCATTTGTGCCTCGGGATGTTGGCTCCAATATCTAATTAAGCTGAAGTCGTCGGGAGCAACCACCGCCCCCTCGCTACGACTTGACTCTGTCCAAACAGAGTTCTACACTCAGTCCAACGACTTCCCCATGACTGACTCGGTCCACCACCAAGTGGAACTCACCTTCCGTTTGAAATTTCATTGCTTTACCCCACCTGAATAGCTCAATCTTGCTTTGTATGTAGCCAGCATCATTGACCCCAATTACCTCAGTCCTCTCGAAGACCTCAGTTCAAACGCGTTGGCCGCTTCAAGCGCACTCTAATTAGCCGAAGCCCATGGCACCGTGTGGGAATTTTTCCGACGTTTGTGTCAAAGTTCTCTCTCGAGGCAAGTGTAACTTGCGACCACAGTCGGCCCTACAGAGAGCTGGTGTGGGGTCCGGAAGACAGACCTCGCGTACGACCCGGCTTGCGGGTTGTGCGAGCCCTTTCGGCCGGCAGTACGCCGCAAAGATCTGCGGCCCTATGGAGGGCTGTTCACTTTACAAAGTACAAGGTTGCTTGATGCAGTTTGGTGGTTTGCTGTTCAGTTCTTCGATACTTCTTTTACTCAATGTGTCTAACTTCTCCCCATATATATAATGTATACATCCACCATATGATTCAACATATGACTCAACTAGTCTCAATTGGAGGCACTAAATTATCATAAATAAACTCTCTTCACTCTCCTCGCGACACGAAATGATTAGAAAGTAACAGTTAAGTGGTAGAGGTAGATCTGACTAATGACCGGAAGGACGACACTCGGAGATTTTTCTTTTGAGATTGTGACGATCTCAAATACGGGCTTCTTCAACTCATCCTTGTGGATTCAAATCCAGCTTGTTGGTGCGCATAAGCTCCCAAAGTGGGTGGTTGTCCGATAATTCTTCCTTAGTCAGCGCATCGGCTGGGTTTTGAGCACCGGGAATCCACGCAAGGAAACGAAGCTCTCCTCGAGAATGACTCTCGCGCATAGCGTTCACGTCAATCTGCAACCTTTTCTCTAGCGTCGCACTATTCTTTGCTACTACATTGAAAAGAGTGCGGGAGTCCACGTAGCCATCGATTTCGATTCTCTTGCCGAGGACTTCCTCTAGAATGTCTCTAACAACAAAAGCATTGTCAAAACCATACACCAGGGCAAAGATTTCTGCGGCCATGACTGAGCGTGCAGTGCGCTTGCAGCGTGAACTACCGTAGTGTAGAATATTGGCATTACCATTATCATCAACAAGCACTAAAACGAAACCGATCTGAGACTTCAGGTTTTCGGTATTGGCAAAGGAAGAATCCGTAAAGAGTACCAACCTTAATCTAGATGTCAACATAGGAACATAACAAAGTCCTACCTCAGCTGTAGCCTGGCATCGTTTCACGACCTTCCGTAGAGCACGTATATCATCTCTTGATGGAGAGTTACAGCGTGAAGCAAGGAGCTGAACCGGAGCGCAAATGTCGGGTCTACAGCAACAGCCAATATATTGGAGCTTGGCTCGCATACTTATGAAATCATCTGCGTTCTCGGGTAACTTCAATGATTTGAGCTTATCCATTTGCTTTATATGATGCCTCCCATCTTCGTCAATGCAAATTTCAGTTCCATTAAAGCCACATGATTGCCCAGTATGAACGAACTTCCTTGGTTTAGACTTGAACTTACTAGACGTCGTTTCCTCTTCATCAATGAAGCATCGCTTACCATGCCCATAGGAGTCATCAACTTGGAGTATAGTTATGCCCAAAATTCCGGTTTTATCCCTTTTGTACAAGAAACATGGGTCACCACGTGTCTGCTTCATTCCAAGTTCTGTCTTGTGGTGATCACGGTAAGTGATGAACCAGTGGAGCCCACTCTCGGGGACGCCATACAACGGCTTGAGCACCAGGAGAAGTTTGTCTTCAGAGAGACCAAGCTCGGTGGGAGGTTTTAGATAGACATATCGATCCAACTTAGTCGCGGACTGAGTGTAAGCCTGAGATATATCTCGTAGATACACCTTGTTCTCTGGGTGTAGAGCAGCTAATGATACTGCAATCCTCTGACCGACACGGCTGATTGTGGGAGAACCTGTAGCAATTTCGGTTGCACCTTGGTCCCTGTAGTTCTGCGCGACAAGTCTAGATCTTGGAAAAGTCCTCCCATCCTCATTCTTCATCAAATCAACCCATCTAGAACCGTAAATCCTTGTGCCCTTTGGGACAGAACTACGATCAACAATCTTAAAAGTTCCTCGACTGAACAATCCGTCAAGCTCTTTTTTCCTGGCTGCACTGTAGTCTTGTGACTCATCTATTTTCATGTTATAAGATTTTGTTGTGCTAAGCGAAGAGCCGAGATCTTGAACCGTTTCAACGTTTACACAAGTAATTCGAGCAAGCGCTCTCAGACTGTGTATCAGAGCCAGCGTCATATTGTATATGCGGTCGAGCATCAGAATTGGGGACTGAACAATTTGGACACGCTGGGTGCTCAGATTTCGCGTTGGCGCTCTTACAATCATGGCAGGGCGGTTGCAGCTTAGATCCTACTAGACTCTTAACGACATGAGATCTAAAAATCCTCCTCCCCTTCGGCATTTGCACAACGACAGTTTCTCCGTCAATTTGAATGAATTGATACGGCCCAGTCCATTTCTTCGGTTTCTCTCGATAAAATATACTGGAGATCCAGCGGGAAGTCTCGAAAGTACCTCACTATGTTCCTTACCCTTAGGTCCAACGTGCTTCAAACCGAATGAAATTCTCCTCCGGCATTGTTCCTTGTGTACTTCCTCCATAGCCTTCTCAATCGCTCTTGCGCGTTCCAATTGGGTAGCGGCTGGTGTCCTTGCAGCAGGTCGAGGTAGTGCACCAAAAACGAGTAGTGTTGGACAAAGACCTTCCGGCCCAATAGTGTCATTGACACATTTCACGGCAAGCTGCAGACAATCTGCATCTGACTCGCTTCGTGGTAAGCTCTCCCTTAGCTTGAGGTACGCTGTTCTCAAAGGACCGTGGTAACGTTCCACGTGACTCATAGTTGCTGGTGACTCAACCGGAGCCTCAAGTACTGATATGCCATCCGCTTGTGCGGAATCTAAGAATTCTTTTGAGACAAAGTTAGACCCTTGGTCAATGCGTAGGAAGTCAGGGGGACCGAGGTAGGCTCAGGACCAACACTTCATGATTGCCTTCCAGACTGTGGAAGATTGCATATTTCTCAAAAATAAAGCCGCTGAGAAGTGAGTAGATTCGTCAACCAAATGGAGAACCGGCTTGGAGCAAATGTACATTACATCCACTGCTACGATATGATTAAAACGAAGTTCATCTGTACCCACTGTAATTTTGAATCTTCTTGGTCGTGATGAGTTAATTAAGCAAGTCTCGCATGATCTGGACAGTTCCTCTATGAAATCTCTTACTTCTCTAGTCATCCCATTTGGTCTTGCTCGTCGCAGCACGTTGATGAAGGCTGTGACGGAAGGATGTCCAAAAACCCTGTGCAGCTTCCTCAATTCCTTTTCTGTGTAGAAAGAGTATGATAAATCACCCCTCTTCCATCTATGAATGAGGAAGTAGTTCTCGAATGTCAGTGGTTGACTCAGATGTTTGTAACGGACCACTCGGTCCTGGATACTAATATCCAATCCATTGTCTAACATGTCCTTCATACTTAACAAACTCGGAATATTGTCTGATACTATCTGAAACTGAACATCAATGACCAAGTTCAAATCACGAAATGGGACCGGGATAGTAACAGCTCCTATTGAATTCCGGTTGCCACCTAACCCTTTCAGAGTTCGCATGTCTTCCTTGTTTATGCGACAAGGTACGTCAAATTCTTGACAATAGGCCTTGTACTGGGTGAATGACATGACGGAGGATCGGTTAGCACACGTATCAATATGGATGCCCTTGAATCTTGTAGTCTCTCCAGTTTGTAACTCACGACGCATTCGAGCCAATTCGAAGTCAAGGTCAGTACTGTATGTCCTCCCGTGCAAGAATGAAATGTTGGCTAGGTGCATCTCATCAGACTTGTGTGATTCCACTGCATCTTCAGAAATATATGCAACATCCGCATCCTCGTAGACGTTACTTTCTTCGTCCTCATCCGACAACGGGATATCCTCTTCGTCCTCGTTTTCGTCGGATTGATCGTCTGCCATTCCATTAACAATCATTGCTACATCATCCACTGTAATCATAGCCTTTGGTGAACGTCTTTTAAGTCTCGCAATGGCCTCTGCTACTTCCTCTCTGGAATGTCTCGTGTGAGCCTTATGGTTCTTACCACAGACATAGCATCCTTGATGACCAGCTAACCATCGGGATGATATCCTCTGGAACTTGTTTTTGCTTGATCCAAATCCCCTTACCTTCTTTCTCGCCTGTCCTCCGTAACGTTGTCCGAGGCTGTAATTAACGGAACTATCCCCTGAAGTATACACATGGAACGCTCCAGCAGAACGGGGTTCGCTAGACAAAAACGTTGCTATCCTGTTACGGGCATCCCGAGAATTCATAGGGACACGCTCTCGCATGGATTGAGTTATCCGCGTGTTATCCGAGGACAACACAAGCTGATCTCGTAGAAACTGATCGTGCCTGTAAAGTGGATCCAACTGTCTTTGAACTTCTGACAATCTCTTACAGTAAAGCCCGAATACTTGGAGTTCACTTCTGTCTGGACTCTCGCGCATAAAGTTCGACAAACGCATAGATTGCCATTCGACCAAAGCACGATTACGTTGCTCAACACTCACGTATGTATCGATGAGTAGCTGTGATGCCTCCTCATACGATTGACCCTGTTTGTAATACTTAGTATAAAATGTCAGTGCTTCGTCTTTCAACATAACAGGAATAGCTTGTGCTTTTTCTGCATCATTGAGTTGACACACCCGGCACATAGTATCATAGACTTCGAGAGCTCCTGGTAGGTCCTCATCGAAAGATCCCGAGAACTTATCCCTCGTCTAATATGCCTTAATTACACCATTGATTCCCAATGATGTTCCAGTTCGATTACCAGGGTTCAATGCGCTTGATCCCTTAGATGTCACATCTGGGTCGTTGGAGGTTCCGGTTCTGCTAGGATTATTGCTCTCAATATTAGATTTCTTAGAGACTTCAGCCACGACATCATTATCTGTATTGGATGAAAGGTCTCTGACTGAAGGATAGAATGTTAGGGGGCCTGGTGTAACCCTCTCTTGTACCTTACATGCGTAGCTGTTATTAACTCCGGCCTCACTCATAGGTATGAAACGATCTTGTTTTAAACATTCAATCATTGCTCAGGTTCTTGGATACCCCTGCCTTCTCTTGAATACACGCCTCTTTCCGTTAATAAACTGATCCACTTGATCTGAATCGTTTTTGGGATATGAGGAATCGAATGTTCACGAAACGTGGAGGTGTAGTCAAGCCACATGTCTTCACCGGAAATTCTTGTTGCATTGAATGCATCCCACATTTCCGAAGCATACTGTGCAACTTCATTCTTGTACCTCGTAATCTCATCTTTGAAGCTGTGTCTGGAAGCGGATTTGGATCTCCAATTTCATCATAAAGTTCATTCGTCGTCACAAATTCTGTGCCATCTCCATTTCCTTCGCCAGCAACACGCCTCTGTGTTTCCGGCCGATTTTCATTCATTTCTGCCTAGTTACACTTGTCCTGTGCAGCTGCGAACAGAACAGTTATAACTGTCAAAGTTCTCTCTCGTGGCAAGTGTAACTTGCGACCACAGTCGGCCCTACAGAGAGCTGTTGTGGGGTCCGGAAGACAGACCTCGCGTACGACCCGGCTTGCGGGTTGTGCGAGCCCTTTCGGCCGGCAGTACGCCGCAAAGATCTGCGGCCCTATGGAGGGCTGTTCACTTTACAAAGTACAAGGTTGCTTGATGCAGTTTGGTGGTTTGTTGTTCAGTTCTTCGATACTTCTTTTACTCAATGTGTCTAACTTCTCCCCATATATATAATGTATACATCCACCATATGATTCAACATATGACTCAACTAGTCTCAATTGGAGGCACTAAATTATCATAAATAAACTCTCTTCACTCTCCTCGCGACACGAAATGATTAGAAAGTAACAGTTAAGTGGTAGAGGTAGATCTGACTAATGACCGGAAGGACGACAGTTTGCATCACGGTGCGCCCGACCAATACCGAGGTCACCTCCCAGACATTACGGCTTCCTACCCTGCCTCCAAGCCCGATAATACATACAAAGCATTATATCGTGCTTGCAAAGAGTCAGCTTCTGCATATTACTGGGAGGATGAGATTTGGCTCTATGTCCAAAATACCTCAAAGCACCCTATAGATGCGATTCGGCAAAGGATTCGACGTCACGATGTCGTCTGCAGTTTATTGCACTAAGCAGACCCTCACTTCCGCCCCCAAGTAGCTCCCTCCAGTGTGCTCAGCAGCCCCTTACTTTTGCTCCAATGACCGCTCTCCGGAGCACTCTGCAACCCATAACCTTTTTTTTCATAGCGCTACCTTCCGCACTCTCAGCATCCCCTCACTTTTTCTTTCGTGTCGTCTATTTCCGCGCATCCAGTAGCGTCTCAGTTCCGCATCCATGTCGCCCCGTTTACTGCACTCAGAAGTCACTCACTTCTGCTCCCATGTCGCTGCCTTCCTTCCCGCCGCCAATACTTCCCCTCGTGCATCTCTCCTCGCACTTCTACCCCCAATTTTATTACTTTTTCATTTCCTCTCCAACTGCCAAGAAAACTACAGCTTTCCTAACGCTCTCCTAATCCTGACCGGAATAATCTCTCCAATACGGCGAGCTTGAATTAGCCTCGAAAAGCATACCAGAACTGTGTCTACATCTATCTCTCCAACCCATAGCCTGTTGGAATAGTACAAACGAGAAGGACCATACTTCCCAGAAAATTTATCAACTTTATCGTTTACTTCGTACCACTGTATTTCTAGCTTGTAAACAACTTTGTCCGCATTTCTGAGGAGCTTTCAGACCTTTTCGACCCAGAATGATATTGCCTCAGTGTATTCTTGCGCACGACCAACAATGAACTGGCTCTACGCTCAATGAATAAAATATCAATTATGGTTCGAACAAATCTCGCATGGGATGAAATGCTGCTTTTGGATTCTCATTATCGAAAAATACGTTGTGTAAATCCTCACTGGAATTTACGTTAGGGGTGGAAACTATTCAAACTACTCTATAAAACCGAAAGGGGCGTTGAAAGCAGTTGCACATGTACTTTATTCAAAAAAGTTTTGCATAGACGCTTAGCATTACTTCAGGCAGTACAGTAGGCCACCAAAGCCTATATTCAGACAGTGAAATTTTGAGCCCCCGGATTTTGGCATTGGTAGGAAAGGGGATTTGGAGTTATTTCGGGAGCTGACCGTAGCTGTCAAATGATGTATTCGTCGTCGGGATTTCTCAGTTGAACGAATACATTAGAGAGATTGCGCAACCGAAATACTGTAAAGAAGCTGCAGCAAAACTCTAATTAAATTACGGTAGCAAAAAAACATTGCAGAATTGTGACTTTTTAGTGAAGTAAAAACTACAATTATACCGTAATACGTGTGCAACGTTTCTGCAGATTTGGCGCGTATAGTACTAGAAATTGAATGCATAGGACTGCATCAAACGTCATCTTCATCTCTCGAACTACATATCCAAACCCATAGCCATACCCCTACCTTTACCCCTATCTTTACCCCTATCTTTACCCCTACCTTTACTCCTGCCCTTACCCCTACCCTTAACCTTACCCTTGCTCCTATCCCTATCTCTATCCCTATCCTTATCCCTCAAACACTGCTTGATGCGACGAAAACCCTGCTGGGACTCGCCAATGTACCCGAATCTCAGTTATAGCAACAGAAATATTCTCCAGATAGCGCTGCGAACTCTGGCGACACTACCTCTAGCACAACGACAACTCAGAAGGGGTCCCAATGCAGCAGTGAAGCAACAGCGGTAGCTCGCATCGGGCGTGGACCGAAGTTCAGCGCAAACGATGAACTTATCATCGCACGCGAGGTAGCAGCTGCAAAAGCCCACATTGCACCGAATGGTACGACGAAGGAGCAATTTGACATCGCGGCGAATCGCGTGATTGCGACGCAGAAACTTTCTTTTATTGTGACTTGGAAAGCAATTGAGGACAGGTACAAGCGCATTTAGCAACGGTTCGACGAGCGGAACGCTGTTGAAAAGCGATGGGTGGAATTGGAGGGGAGGAGAGAGAGCTGGAAGAACTTCTGAGTTCTACGAAGAAAGAGTACGACGACTTAGCGGGCGCAAAAAGCGCGACTCGAAAGGGTGCGGCTTAAAGGGAGGCTGGGAAAGAAAGGATTGGGGCCTAATTTGCTCGACAGCGATGAAGTTTAAATCAAGCGAAGATCGTAACGAAGCCAACAGCGAAGTACAAGAGCGAGCATTGAGAGTGTGCCAAAGAAGTCTACGAGCGAACTGGATAAGAATCCATTTCAAGGCGATATGGAAATCTTTGTGACCGCGCCTAGGAACCATCCCATGATTTCGATATTTCTTCGTGTACTGCTTTGTCAATAAGCCAATGAGGAGCACAGTAAAGTCTGGATCTCGTATCCTGTGACCCCTCGTTGCATTATACACTTCGCCTAAAACCTTTTGCTCATCTGATTTATGGCTCAATTCTGCAGCAGACCCCTTACCTTCGGAGTGGCCAATATACCGTTCATGGTAACCTCCAAACTTTGATGAAATTATTGAACCTTGCTAGTCGGAGTCTATTTGTTTTTCGAAGAGGGATTTCTCATGTTTTATAGTCTCTTTCTGAGTGTTGCAGTTTTCTAGTACATCCTTTAACACGGACTCCTGCAATTCTCGGGCTAAGCTTCTCTGTGGTACAAGTCGTATATAATCGTAAGCAATTGTCATTGGTGGTCCCTTTGGAAGCCGTCTACACTTCACAAAGTGGGTAAGTGCCTCTATAGCTGTCACTTTGACCCATCTTGGGTGCTCATTCTGTGCCGACGTTCTATAGTAGACCCATATGTTTGTATCCTCTGTTAACGCCGATGGGGGTAAGAAGTGGTTGTCGTGTGAGTTCAAGAGCTTTTGCAGGGCCCGAGTTGCGGACATTTCGCGGTGTGCCGTCAATAATTCCTGTGTAACTCTGCTTGGCGGTATGCCTAGTACAGAAGGGGCATATCCTCTAGCTATTTGGAAACTACTCAATAGTGAGTGCCCCCGAAATATGTTTGTGATAAAGGAAGCTCTGGTCACAAGGGTTCTTAGCGATGAACGCGTCTGCTCTTTGGATATCCTCTTCAGTATGTCCTTGAACATATCGTTGTTCCTTTCCACCTTCCTTTTTTAGAGGATGACCTGAACGGCCTTGGTTTTAGATCTATTGAATGCGAGTACAGGAAGCGTTGCATAACCGGCCAACAGAACTCTGGGTCTGCACGTAATGCACTTGGTGCGCCATGGTGATATATCCATTCTTCCTCAATGCGATTCCCCATTTCTTCTGCATTTCGTTTGGTTACTATTACACGCTCTCCATAGTTAGTACCACAATTTAAAATGTTCGGGACTTCATACTTATCTTCTCCTATATATACGGCTACAAAATAGGCCTGTACTGACTGGTTGAAAGATTCATTGACGTGACTATTCGATACTCTCTTTCTGTGTGCAGGCCATCCCGATGACTCACATATATCACAAGCCTTGTGAATCATGTCACACCTATGTTCTAGCTGGAGGTTGCTTATTTTTGTATTCTTCAGCAGGTTTTTAATTTCTGCTGTTGTAGCGTGGGTGAATCGATGGATCTTTTTTATGGTATTCCAATCCATTCGTTTTTTGTGTCCACCTAGAAATGATTTGTAAGTAGAATTGCGATGAGCTACCAGCTCTGCTCTGAGCCTGTCAATACCCTTGCTATCCTTTGATATGTATGTTTAGAACGTCCTTGAAGATGTATGAAATGGCCTCTGGAATACTATTTTGCTAAACTTAGCACGATTCATGGTATCCGAATGCCTCTTAAGATCGAGACCAATGATTAATGGCGACTTTCCATGAACTAAATCAAACTCAAATGTTGTGGGCTTTCTTTTAATGTCATTCCCCGTCAATCTCCGTGTGCATACAATTTACTTTGCATCCAAGCCATCCTACCCCTATCTATGACTGTGTAGAGAGAGAGTGTCTCTCTCCCGGTAGGTCTTGAGACAATGCTATACCCATAGCGTCACACAGGTCTGCAGATTTTACTATGCTCCCTCATCCAGAAATGGGTTGAGGTCCAGCAGGAGCGTTCCTGACCTCATTAGTGAAAACGGGAGTCCTTTCGGGTAATACCACTTCCATTACTCGAGGATTTTAATTTAATATCTCTGCAGTTCTCACTCTTCTTGGGAGGTGGCGGGGGCACATCACTCCTTACTTCTGTATCGATTGCTTTCTTACGATAATTATGCCTATTTGGAATCCTCCCAACATTTCTCGATGCAATCTTGTTCCAACACTCTAGCCTATCCTTGCACCAATAGCCTGTCTGACTGCAGGCTCGACATTGGCTTTCTTCCTTCAACCGACTAGAAAAACTTTCATTCTCTCTCCGTAAAAATACAGTCTCCTTTTTCCCAATATTGACCCGCTTGTCACATTGGAACGTTCAATATCTACGTCATGCACGACTTGAGAAAGTGATTTGACTGCTTCATCGATGGTGAAAATAGCTGTGTTTGCAATGTATCGATCCAATATTTTAGTGCTGTAGAAAGCTTAGTTTCGACGCTACATTTCCGTCCTTGTTCGTCTATTTCCTCATGCGATAGAGTGCCAAGCAAATATTTCCATTCTTCGTTACTGAGTTGCACTTGAGCAATATCGGACTTGATATTCTCTACTTTGGAGGCGAGCTGAATTACGATAGAGTTCATATTATCAGGTGAAATTTTAGAGTTGCGAAGCATCAGAACTGCAAACTGCCCACTTGCGATATCCGCCAAAGAAGAAGTTTTATTGACGTAACGCGCCACTGATCCACATAATCTATTCACAAAATCCGGTACTATCTCCTGCTGTTGCCTTTGACATTCCTGAATCTCTGTAATCATGTCCAACTCTCGTAAGACAATTTCAGTTGGTGTATCTCTGGCAATGATCCTGATTAACTGCTCTACTAATTCCCCTCTCTCTTGGGATCCTTTTGATCTCCATCTAGGCAACCGTTTCCAGACGCTTCTGCTTTGGTCAACATATCTTGTGCTGTACGGTCACATGACAGGAATATGGGGTGACCAGAGCCAATATACATTGCTTTCGCTTTGTTTTCAACCTCGCCAAACCGAACAATCATCTTAATCAAACGGCGGGGCGAATTTCGGTATTTGACCCTAGGAGTAATGTTGGTCACGAACTTCGGTGGTTCCATGATTCCACCACCAGTGCTCCGACTACTTGCTCCATCTGGGCCCATAACTGTTAAATCGTTGGGATCGCGATTCATGTGGTGTAATTCACCTAGTTTACGCGGAGATCAGTAAGTCTTGGACTTACGAGCAGGTTGTGACATTGCGAGACCGTAACTTAACATACCAATGTTATCCGAGATTACAGCCGACCATATTTTTCAATCATTAAAGCACCATAAGTTTTCCCCCTGTGGTATTTCATTGGTTTCCTCAGTCTGGGGGTCGGATACTGATTCAGCACAAGTGCTGGACTTCGGTCCTGTCTCGTCCCTCTGCCATCTTTACTCGGGTTCCATCGCTCGTGTCGCTTTGTTAGGGAGACTATTGCCCCCTATCTCGCTATCGGCATCAGTTTCCAGATGCATGGTGTCATTTGTTCCGCCTCTTGCATTGGCATGGAACCCACCATATTATATCATAGCATTTACCACTGCAGCGGTCTCGTCGCTCATTATTTATGAGTAAGTTTGTTCCTGTGCATGCATTTATCCCAGCATTCACCTTTACGTGAAGTGTCGCATTCAACACCCTGCAGCAGATGTGAATATAGTAGCATGATTCTTCACCCAGCCTGGGGGTGAGATAGTAGCATTTTCCATGGCTCCTCAGGCTTACAAGCAACAGCATGCATTTCGTGATCCACCCTTTGTGGATCCAGACATATATCACAGAGATGGTATCTTCCAGCACCCTGCAGCCGGTGTGTAACTAATAGAAAGCTTGTTAACCCAGCATCGGGTGAAACACAGCGTTTAAAAATTCAATTCATCAAAGTGCATAGCAAATGAAATTCATTATCGTGCATTTGCAGCTGAAGCATACTTACGCTCGGCTGCTCCGAAAGATCCCGTATCCTGCGTTGTTGGATCATTCATCTGTTCGTACAGAGCGCGTGTAGGGCCTCGTTTCCACATTGCACTAATGAGGTCAGGAACGCTCCTGCTGGACCTCAACCCATTTCTGGATGAGGGAGCATAGTAAAAGCTGCAGACCTGTGTGACGCTATGGGTAAAGCATTGTCTCTTGACCCACCGAGGGAGATACACAGTCATGAATAGGGGGAGGATGGCTTGGATGCAAAGTAAATTGTATGCACATGGAGATTGAGGGTGAATGACATTAAAAGAAAGCCCACAACATTTGAGTTTGATTTAGTTCATGAGAGATCGCCATTAATTATGGGTCTCGATCTTAAGCAGACCTGTGTGACGCTATGGGTATAGCATTGTCTCTTGACCCACTGGGGGAGATAAAAAGTCATAGATAGGGGTAGGATGGCTTGGATGCAAAGTAAACTGTATGCACACGGAGCTTGAAGGTGAATGACATTGAAAGAAAGCCCACAACATTTGAGTTTGATTTAGTTCATGGAAGGTTGCCATTAATCATTGGTCTCGATCTTAAGAAGACCTGTGTGACGCTATGGGTATAGCATTGTCTCAAGACCTACCGGGAGAGAGACACTCTCTCTCTACACAGTCATAGATAGGGGTAGGATGGCTTGGATGCAAAGTAAATTGTATGCACACGGAGATTGACGGGGAATGACATTAAAAGAAAGCCCACAACATTTGAGTTTGATTTAGTTCATGGAAGGACGCCATTAATCATTGGTCTCGATCTTAAGAGGCATTCGGATACCATGAATCGTGCTAAGTTTAGCAAAATAGTATTCCAGAGGCCATTTCATACATCTTCAAGGACGTTCTAAACATACATATCAAAGGATAGCAAGGGTATTGACAGGCTCAGAGCAGAGCTGGTAGCTCATCGCAATTCTACTTACAAATCATTTCTAGGTGGACACAAAAAACGAATGGATTGGAATACCATAAAAAAGATCCATCGATTCACCCACGCTACAACAGCAGAAATTAAAAACCTGCTGAAGAATACAAAAATAAGCAACCTCCAGCTAGAACATAGGTGTGACATGATTCACAAGGCTTGTGATATATGTGAGTCATCGGGATGGCCTGCACACAGAAAGAGAGTATCGAATAGTCACGTCAATGAATCTTTCAACCAGTCAGTACAGGCCTATTTTGTAGCCGTATATATAGGAGAAGATAAGTATGAAGTCCCGAACATTTTAAATTGTGGTACTAACTATGGAGAGCGTGTAATAGTAACCAAACGAAATGCAGAAGAAATGGGGAATCGCATTGAGGAAGAATGGATATATCACCATGGCGCACCAAGTGCATTACGTGCAGAACCAGAGTTCTGTTGGCCGGTTATGCAACGCTTCCTGTACTCGCATTCAATAGATCTAAAACCAAGGCCGTTCAGGTCATCCTCTAAAAAAAGGAAGGTGGAAAGGAACAAAGATATGTTCAAGGACATACTGAAGAGGATATCCAAAGAGCAGACGCGTTCATCGCCAAGAACTCTTGTGATCAGAGCTTCCTTTATCAGTAGTTTCCAGCTAGCAAGAGGATATGCCCGCCAAAGTCCTGCTACGGCCTCTCGTTCCCCGCGATTTTCGCTACGGACTTTGCCCTCGCTCGTCGCGCTACGAGAGAATCAAATCAAAACAATGGCTTCTTCTTTACTTTGAATTCAAAAACATTTCTCAAAGGTTGGTGGTGCGCAGTTGAGTACTGGGATGTTTGGTTTGGATAGAAACAGTTTCAAATGTTGCTCATTAACATATCCCAATAGTAAAGCGCAGCTACCGGAAACTCCCCAATCCTCAAATTTCTCTTGAACTCAACCATTTTAGAGTAAGGTTTGACCTCTTTGAACATAAATTCCACAGAGAATCGACTATTTGCCATAGCCTTGAAGTTCTTCTGGGCACTGTTGAGAGAAGAAACTTGGAAAAAGATCTCCAAAAAGGACCTCCAGTTACAACCACTGGCGCCGTAGATACAATACTGTTTTTCAGTAGTATTTAGAAGTGTTTTCAATTGATCGTCTACTCCAGATCTCGTGAATAGCGTTAAAATCTTGTCTTCTACCTTCTATTGGGCCAAACACGTGGGCGAAAATTCCATCCGTTGTTGATAAAGCTTGAAACTTGAGAGCATATTTCCTTTTGTGACCGTTATAAACTACGTTTTGCACAGCACTGTTACCGGGCCTCGCAATTGCAATGAAATTTCTATCAGTGAATCCAACACAGTTATGCAACGCTTCGGTTTTGTTTCGTACTTCAGCTGCGTATGATTCTTCCCTACCCTGAAAGTATGACTGCTTTATCTTTGCAGTCAACTGGTACAACCTTTTCTCTAAAACAATTCTATTGCTTCCCAGAATATCTCACACATCTGACCTCCGTACTTTCTAAAGAACTGGCCCATCTCTATCCATCATTGCGGAGTACTCATTCGTTTCAGTAAAATACAAGTGCTTAACAATGGGTTAGATGCTTGCTTGTTTCTTGAAGTACTCATCTTCCCTTCTGGCCACCAAAATACTCTCTTGAGTTTGATAAAGTCATCCTTCTTGAAACGAAAGTGGAATATACATTCAGCGTCGGACATACCACAAAAATTAACTACAAAATTGGTTTTCGCTTTTTTTATCGCCTCATTGCATGAGCCTCGTACTCTTAACGCGCTTTCCAGTAGTTTTCCATTGCCTTGAGTATGAGATTAACGTTTTCCTTGTGGAATGGCCCACGGCGGATAAGGAGAAGTACCACATCGCGTCACTTTCGCGCATACTGGAGGCTGATGGTTCTGATTTGATCCCGCTGACGTGCGCCTGCCATTAGAATTGCGTTTTGGTACTGAAATGTGGATTGTTGCGAAGGTAAGTCTGGGAACAGTTTTAAAGGGGCAGTAGCTAATACCCACGTGTTACAGAATTCTTTGCATGCGTAATGCTATTTCTGCAATTCACTTCACTTCAAAAAATTTTGTTTACTGGTTTTAACAACAGTATCATTAGAGTTTCATTGCAGAATTTTTTTGCGTAATCCCTGTATTGTCTGCTTTTCTAAGGCCGAAATATTCAAGACTCTCGTTACCGTTGCTTTGAATCCAGACCGGTCGGATGAGATTTGTGATCTTATCATTTCTACAAGGTGATTCGTCGGAGGATGGAAATATACTCAAAAGAAACCGTAGTTGTACTCCTTACATCTGCCAGTATTTCGTCTTCACTGAAATCTCGAAATAAGAGGGCGGAAGCGAGCACAATGGAACCTTTTTTATTGATTTCAGCGAGCATTTGGGGTTTTGAGTGAGTAACGCAGTAGCAATAACCTGATTTGCAATGAGGCTACATGGATATCTTAATTCTCCGGTAACTATACCGTATACGCTACATTTGATAATCTCTCTTCCAGATAAATACCAATTACCCTCTGTGTAGAAAAGGATATGGATTCTGTTCCACGAGATGTCTTATTTTGAATCCTCTGATACCAATGGTTCTCAAATTTTCCAATGGTTTAAAGCTCTACACTCTTTTTAATCTATCGCTAAGTAACCTACATCATTGCTCGATTGTAAAAGAGCATAAGTAGCACAGATTCGTCAGTATGACCACCGGAAATAAGAACAGTTTGGAAACACATTTAGTGGCGTTGGAAGTTCACTATGCCAAGCAGGGCTTTTTTATATATCTCTGCAAACTAGCCACATATGTACATAGGAATTAGTGCCATATTGGGAGTGTGAGAAGTACAACTTTTATTCAGGTGAGCTATTAGCTGAATGATGTACCTGGCTGAGTGCCATAGGGGAGACTCTAGACCTTTTTCAGAGGGACCGCATCATCGCTAACTAAGACAGAAACAAGAACTGTGCAGTATCGCTTCAGCGCAGTTGTATATCGTGATGCGAAATATTTTGCATCGCAGTTGTAAATATACCGTTTGCATATAAAATTTTGTAATTGGCAGTTGAGTCGAAGGGGAAATTTCACTGTCAATTAACATTTTCTAAATACAAGCTCAATTTCTATGACACTTTGAGTATCGCTTTTGCGCGACAACAGGCTATGCGCAGTTTGAAACATGGTAGCTGTCAATCAACCGCATTTACTTAGTACAATGTAAAGTACACCAAGCACCGTAAGATCAAACTTTACTGTAATGTACTGTACACAGGGTTGGTAAAACGACCACGCCGTTCAACGGCGTGAGCTGTGCTAGGTGAGCGTTTTTTACTTAATTCGCAGAGAACAGCCAACGAGTTTCTTTGAAATCAGCAGCCGCCCCCAAAATCGATGAGGGTCAATCAGCAGCACCTAGCGGACTTCTTGATAAGATCAAGTACGATGAAGTAGCATCTATCATTCGAATTTCTGATAGGCCGAAGGATGAAACAAACATACAGAAGCATTTTGTACAAGGCAGCACTCCACTCTCTACAAACTCTGCTAGCAGTCGCTCTTTTAAAAATAAGAAACGCAGGTATACACATGAGCAAGAGCAGAAGCTCAAGAAGAGAACAAACTGCAAGGACTGAAATGAGGCAGGCCATTGGGCTGGCGACCCAGAATGAAAAGCTCCCAAGAATGCCACTGGAAAACGGAACATTAGCCAGCCCGACTCTCAAGGTGAGTGTCCCAACGGTAACTCTGACAACAAGCCGGCCGAAATCTAAAATTTGGAATGATCAAGTGCAGCGACATTAATAAAGATGATCTGATCATGGTCGACGACGGAGAACAGTACAAGAGACTCGGCAGTACAGAATTATATTCGCTCCAGAACACAATTATGCACGGATGAGATGGAACGCTTGACCCCATTCCATCTGAGGTTGAAGATCGTACATTTTGGCAATATAGACAGGGAGACCATGCTATTTGGAGCAAGCGAATCATTGTTTCTATTGTATTGACGATTGATTCTGACCAAGGAATACCACTATGCATCCGAAACGTGGTCATTGATGGTTCTTCCTCATGGGTCACAGGCAGAATTGTCACCACCAAACGGGATATCATGGACGCAGACGGAGACTACCTGCAATTTAATGTGGATAAAAGATACATTACCAAACAGCTAATCGAGTACGATTTCCACAGACACTTTCGAAAGGACGAACTTTACCACCTCGATTTCCCATCTACCCAGGATAAGTTATGCATTGAATTATGCACACTATCTTCTAAGATAAACTGGAGGGATAAGACGAAAATCATTTATAGAGTACACGAACATGTATGTGGTCACTCTAAGTATTATGATATCAGTCTTTTGCTCAAGCAGAACAAGATATGGGATGATGATTGTGTGAGATATTTATCTCACATTCTAGAGACATGTCCTAGTGACCATGTTGTTGATGCTCCTTCAACAAATCGACCCGTCTCTCTCAGCAATATGTCAAGAGAATTTAATGACGTTGTTGCTGTCGACCATTTTAACCTTGACGCTACTGTTTTTCATTGTATGGATGTATATACACGCTATTCTGTTGGTACAGTTGTATCGGACAAATCCATGGGGACGGCAGTAGAGCTACTTGAGCAAGTATGGGTTACACCCTTTTGGGCTCCTAGTTTACTCCAAGGTGACAAGGATTTTGATAATTCTACATTCTCTGCTTATCTCAAATCTATTGGAACGTCATTCAAGCCCGTACCGCTGCTTCTCCATAGCAAGAACCCCATTGAGTCTAAGCACCGCATATTCAGGGATATTTGCATGCGCTTCAAGGAAGCAAACTCGTAATTATCCGTGAATTTAACAGCCCTGCAAGCATTTCGCACTCCAAACTATATGGAAATGATGTTTCCTCTTTCTTCAAGCTAGTCAAGGGTTTCACTCGACAAGTAACCCTAGGTAGTCCAGTCAAACTGCCTTCTGACATCAAAGAGGCACACAAAGAGCTCATTGCTAGACGCAAGCTAAACAGTATTTTGCGAAGTAACGCAGTCAGAGATCCCCATATTCAAATTGGTGATATGATTAACATTTCCGTGAAGCGCGACAACCAAAAACGTGGCAACTGGTCGCATGCTAAACCAGTACTTAAGTACGATGTTGAATCACGAACAGTTACAGTTCCTGGCTCAAACGGCAAATTTATACAGGCAGCCGCATAATATTTTAGACAGGCTATTGATCCTGGAGAAGAGCTTGCAGTTGGTTTCCAGGAAGCTATAGGTACATGCGATCGTTCTATTTATGATGTTGTCAATGAGATTTCAGAGGATGGTACTGATCCAGCTCCCCTGACTCACGCAATTGATAACGAGATAGATGCTTGTGAGCTAGACTACTTTCGCTGGGGACGAAACGCTAACGTATTTCCCTCCAGCTGACGCCAACTGCGCTAACCATGGTGTTCATGCAGGTGAAATTGAGCTACAACCTGGAACCACATTATCAATTTCTGCACAGAAAGACCTGATAGTATACTTTGAGCTCTTCAAGAGCAATGAATTCCTACTCTACCAAGTCGAGGGGCTTCTAAATCCTATCAAAAGAATGCCTATGCTAAGGAAGAACAAGACTTTTTGGAGTCGTGCACTCGAGGTCATATTTCACAAGTACCCCCAGATGCAAATGTAATTTCGAGTTATTTATTATATAAGATTAAAGAGCTGGACGAAAAATCTAGGATGTGCACGTATTGCTCTAGACGACAACAACACGACAAAGATCGAGATCGAAATGATCTCCGCAAGGACTCCGTTGCATGCTCACCTCTTTGAATCAAGATCCTTCTATCTTTATGCACGCTATTATATTTTTTGAGCCAACAAAATTGACATCAAAACTGCTTTTCTGCAGTCAGGGAAATCAAATAGAGACGTTTACGTAATTCAGCCTCGGGAATTCCGTGAGCGCTCTATCTATTGGTTACTGCGAGTCGCTACATATGGATTGGTGAACGCAAGCGACAAGTGGCAGCTTCACTCTGAAAGAAAATTTACCGATATGGGACTACATGCTTCTGTCTACGTACCGCAGCTATTTTATCTCCGCCAGAATGGGACGTAATCAATCTCGGGCAGAGCCAACTTATTTAACCAGATCGCGACCCTAGTTTTGATTTCTGCCCTATAGCCTTCGATCCCCTGGGTGTACCCGCTCCCGAGAGCATCCAACTGCTGGACGAATTAATCTGTCGTATAGCTGTCCTATACTGTTGTTACAGAAACGGCCCTCTCTATAAGAGAGCGGTCCTCTCCACAAACTTCTGTCTTCTCCTTCCTCGTGAGCTTTCGAAAACAACTCTTCCATCAATTTTCTTTTAGGAACAAAATCATGAAACGGATTGTTCTCATGAATCCAAATTCACTGTGCAACTCAATTTCTTTTTTCTTTGATAATTTTGGTCCTTTTTTTCAAAACAGGAATCTTTCGACTAATGATCCGCTTCGTCTTCAAAATTCAGTTCCGATATTTTATCAAGCATATTTTTAATTATTGTCCTAGTCGCATGCAAATTCAACGCTGTGACATTGCCTCACATTTTTCGTTTCGTCCAAGGCCGTGAAACTTTTCGAATACGTTGCCCTGTTTAAAGTCCGAAATTGACGTGGTTGTGGCAACCCCCCGCCATCAACTACCCCATCAGCTCACCCCTCTTTTTGCCCTCAACATAACCAACCTCCGCACGTCCCTCACCATCGCCAAGTCATCCCTAGGCCGCCATCCCCTCAACGCTCTGGCCCTGATGGCCAACGGACCAACGGATTATGATGACTACTGTAGGAGAATAGACCGGGAACGCGTTCGGGAGTGGGTCCACCGCAACTGCTTCCAGCAGGCAGAAGAGGCAGAGGAGGAGGTAGGGGAAGAGGAGGTATTGGTAGAGAAGGTAGAGAAAGAGGAGGTATAGGAAGAGGAGGAGGAAGAGGAGGAGGAAGAGGAGGAGGAAGAGGAGGACTGGGTGTACCCGTGGGAGCCACTAGTGCACAACGGTGGAAGAGCTGCTGTAGAGGACGGAATGGGGAGTGAGGGAGTAATCAATATTTCTGAATCTTCTGAGAGAGTTGAAGAGGAGATTGAAGGCCGTGAGGAGGGATTGAAGGAACTGGATATGTATGAGGGGGCTAATCGTAATTCTAGGCCGTTCGATGGGATTTGCAGGGAATGCATGGGGGGTATGGACATTTTGGAGGAATTATTTAGCTCTGATCTCGAGGAATAATATTTTAAGGAAGAAATTTAGATATTTATCCAGATGGTATCTGATGTTAGTCTTTCTCGTTCACGCGATTCCATTTTATGCATTTTGTGGTACTTAGTATGTTTGTGTGAGACTTTAGGTTTAGCCAAAAAGTCTATATAATCTGAACAAACTGCTTCCTCTTGTGGATGTCAAGCACGTTGGCAGACAACTTCAAGTCAAGTACCGAGTAGTAGGAAGTTGAGGATCAACTTCAGACCCAAGAAATTTTTTTTACGCTGGTCACAGGGCATCAGTGGTGTACCCTACCCCTTCTATACTATATTGTAGCCCTCTCAACTGTCTTCCTAATCCACTCCTTTTTGTTCGCTCAACTATACCATGGTGGCACTTTTTTCGCTTGCGACACCTCCTTCTTAGGGTAATTATTTCTGAACATCTCTTCTTCCGACGATTTAATCCTATCAGATACCTCACTTCCGACGGTGTGGTTCGTCGGTGTATTTAACAACGCTTCAGTTGTGTCATATGGTCGTCCATCGCGACGCCAATTCTATCTTGCACCCTACTGCACGTGGTTGATATGGAATACCCGGTTATATCTTAGCCGAGTAGTTGGACCAGTCAGCCTATCGCGGAGATATATTCTTAACTAAAGATGTTCCAAATGTAAAGCATTGAGAGACTTGTACACCTGCACTGCTTTCAAAGTATTGCTATCATACGCACACATTCGGTGGCGTCGGAGGTGGCAGTATCGACATTATACTAGACCTCGAGACTGATCTCTCGGCTGATGGCCTCGTTGCCGTATGGAAAGGGCTGCGTTCCGAAATCTCTCGCCTTGAAGACGACAAATGCAAATTGTACCCTGCTGGATCCTTCGCCATCTCTCTTCGGGACATCGATGCCAAAATCCACGCAAAACTGTCCAGTCTCCCTGGTTTTCCGGGGGCATTTCCTCTGCCTCCCCCACCAGCAGCGGCAGGTGGATTCAATGCCGCCGTTCTCAGAATGCCAATGATCCGTATCAAACGGATGGCAGTACGGTAGGTGCTCCCAATGCCCAATCTCCAACCCCTCCGCTTCCCGCTAAACCATCCGACATCAACCAATATAGTCCTTGAACACATTCTCGCCCCCGATGCCGACATGGATCCTGACGCCTGAATCTCCCTGCCGTGAATCAACCTTCAGATTCGTCCAGTTCCCAATCTGCTCCCGACCCGCCGAGCATATCCCAATTACCGAATCCATCTCAGTCACCCCTCACCTTCCGTTCCCTCCTCTCCGGGCCCTTCCCTTTTCTCACTCTCATTCCCTGTGCAGTCCTAGCCGCAGCTTACGACTTATACTTCGCGGCCTTGTACCGCGTTAAAGCAGCTCCCTCGCCAGAGCACAGGACTCGAGCCCTACTGGAACTTCTTGCCATCCCAAAACTGATTTTCCGGCGCAACCGCCCCGCGCTCTTGGCTGACGTCGTCGTGAAAATTGCTCCAGCCTTGTCGACCGCATCCGCATGGCTTCCCCCAGCGATGCTACCTTTCAATCCTTGGCTCCTTTCCATCCCCCGCCCCCCGTTCCAATCACTCCCATGCCCCCTCACCGTTTGACTCCTGCGCCCAAGTTCTCGGTCTCGGATGTCCGCCGTACCATTCACAGTCTGGGTCCTTCAACTGATCCTGGGGCCAATGGTCTATCCCAAGTGTTCCATCGAATTCTGCTTTGCCTGGTAGGTGAGGTCACGCCCAGCAGAGACTACCGTCATGCTTTGGCAAAGTTGCTCAACCTCTGTTTGAACGGCGATCTATCGGCGGCGTGCCGCCCGTATTTCTGCGGAGGCCGTCTTACTGCGCTGGCGAAGCCAAACGGGGGAATCAGTCCTATCGCTGTTGGGCTTCTCTTCCGACGTCTAATTTCTAGGCTCGCGACACACAAAGCCAACCCCGCCCTCCGCTCCTACCTTCTGCCCATCAGGTCGGGGTAGGCGTCAACAAAGGCACAAATGCAATAATTCATTCAATGCGTCGTCTTTCCAAGAGCTCCGAGTTCTACGACCACGTGTTGGTCCTGACTGACGCTCGCAACGCTTTCAATTGCATTTCCTGCCAGCGCATTCTGGAAGCCGTACGAACGCATGCCCCACGCCTCGCACGGCGGGTACACTCTTGTTACAATGCTCCTACAGAGCTTGCTTTCGGACCCTACAAAGTCCGTAGTTCAGAGGGCACCCAGCAAGGTGATTCCCTTGGTCCCTTGCTCTTTGCCCTGGCTCTTCATCCTCTCTTGCTCTCGTTACAGGAGGAGTTAACACCTGCCTTGAATGCTTGGTATGCAGATGACGGCAACATTTCCCTTCCTCGTTCCCCAGCCGCCGCCGCCATCCGTTTCATCCAGCTTGAAGGAGGTGCACTCTGGTTCCAGCTCAACCTTTCGAAGACCCAAGTTTACGTCTTCTCCCCTTCCTACCCCCTTTTTCACTTCCCTGCCCCTTTTCTACCCCCTGGTTTCATCGTGCTGGGATCTCTGATTGGCTCGGACTCTTTTGTTTCCCAATTTTTCACAGGCTGCCAAACCGCAGTTGACCGTATCTTCCAATCCCTTCGAGACTTGGATGATCCTCAATTGGATTTCCACTTACACCGCTTCTGTGCAAACGCCTCCAAGGTCATGCACTTGCTACACACGCTTCCCCCACTCAATCTGCGGTACTCGCCGCCAGCTGTGATCAGAAGCAGAGGGAAGCGTTCCACCAATTGCAATTGCCCTGCCGGGATCGGGCCTGGCTCGAGGCCATTCCCCCCTTCTCAATGGGCGGTCTCGGTCTCCTGCGAACTTCGAACATTACCGAGGCTGCTCCTGCAGCATCTGTAATCGATTCTATTGGACTTCTCTCCGACCTGCTGACCCTTTCCCACGACCGCCATCTGGAAGATATCCCTCGGTCTGCCATGTCGCTCTTATCCTCCCGCCACCCGCAGCTGTCTTCGTCGCTTACAGCTACGGCTCTTTTCGAGCGTGGTTCATAGCCGGTCCCCAGCGAAAGCCTCCAGTCTGTGATCCCAACTGAACTCATGCTATCGAAGTCTGACAGGTTTTTATTGTCCGCACCAACAGCCGGCCGAGCACGCTGTTAGGCGCAGATTTTTTTTGTCGCCGTCATCTACAGGCCTATAGTTTACTGTACTACCTCTCCTTGTCCAAATTTGCTTATAGTTCCGGTCCTTCCTCGTCCTCCCTGAACCTCGCTTATCATTACCGCGGTCCTCCCCAAATTTACTTCCATTTTATCTAGATATTTTTATACTGTATCTACCCCTCTGAATCGATCCCGAATCAAGTTCTTTTTCCCTTTTTGCTTACCTCCTCCTCCAAATTCGTTTTTTTTGAGAAAAAGGGCGCAAATGCACTACTAAAAAATCCCTTGCAGATTTATTTTACCTATTCCTAATCGATAGAACCTGCCCCGGGAGCCTATTTAAACCTTTTTATTCCAAGTTTCAAACGTCCCTGATCATTTTACTCATCACTCCTCTCCCCCAACACACCCAAAACACCCTCTATCCTCCGTCTACAATCATTTACAACCAAAATGAGCAACCTTCGCCCCTCCGCCCCCATCACAAAAAACCGCCCCTCTCGCCCCTTAAACGGCCTTGCGCTCGCAGTATATGGCCCGACGGATGCAGACGACTACCTGAGACGGCAGACTAAGAAGAAGATAATAGAATTCGTCCGCAAGCTCTTCGTCGAGGATGAGGCCGAGGAGGTACCTGAGGGTCAGGAGTGGGACATCGAGGAGGGAGCTAGGGAGACCTTTGAGGAGTGGGTAGCCCCTGGATTGGTCTATGAGGTTAATAACGAGGAGGACGGGGAGGATGAGGTTGAAGAGGAGGATGAGGATGAGGATGAGGATGAGGATGAGGATGAAGAGGAGAATGAGGATGAGGTTGAGGTTGAAGAGGAGGATGAGGTTGAGGTTGAGGTTGAAGATGAAGATGAGGATGAGGATGAGGATGAAGAGGAGGATGAGGATGAGGGAAATGGGGGCATGGAAAGTGTTGTACTGGTGGGGCCTGGACTGGAGAGTATGGATCAAGTGGTGCCGACGCTGGAACCGGATGGAGATATCTTTAGTAGTTTAGATATCTCCCAGGAGGGAATAGAGAACTGTGAGCCATTCGCAGATATTTGTGGGGACTGCTTGGACAGCATGGATATTTTAGAGGAGTTGTTTGGATCTGATTTAGAGAATGGGAAATAAGAGGACCTCATTGATTGTTCGTTTCTTAATTATCTTTTGTTTAGAGTATATCATCCACACAAATTGTTTGTATGCATTTCCTGGTACCTTCTGTAGTTTTGTTCGGACTTTAGGGTTAGCCAAAAGTCTATATAAGCTGAGTAAACCGCTTCCTCATGGAGAGGTGAAGCAAGTTGGCAGACAGCTTCAAGCTCAGTCCCAAATAGTTAGGAAGTTGAGAGTCAACTTCAGACCCAAGAAGCATTTATTTTACCCTAGTCACTAAGCATAGGTGGTAGACCCTGCCCTTTCATACTTGCTTGTAGCCCATTCAACTGTCTTCCCTATACACTCCTTTTCGTTTGTTCAACTATACCACGGTAGCACTTTTGTCGCTTGCAACACCTCCTTCTTGGGGTGGTTGATTCTGAATATCTCTTCTCCCGACGATTTACCCCTATCACACGCCTCCTCTCCGTGCGCATATCCTCCTCCTCTGTTTTCTCTTCGAATCCTCACCCAAACCGCGGTACGTACATTTCCTCTTCTGCGTGGAAAGTCGCTCTAGCTCTCCGTCTCGGCATCGCGCTATTCCCTGGATCTACTCGCTGTGCGGTCTGCTCCCGGCGCTCGGCTGAAGTCGCACGCGCCTTAAATCCAAGCGGCTAACACGCTTTGACCTGCAAATACGAAGACAGCATGACTCGTCGACATCACATCCTCCGCAACGTTCTCGCCCGCTTCTGTAGGGAAGTTGGCATCGTCGCCCTCGTCGAGCATCCGCTCCTCTACCAGGTTCCTAACTCGTCGGGGCATTCGGAGTCCCCCGAGTTACGAATGGACATCTACATTCCCACTGCTTGCGGGCTTTACAGTACCGATATCGCCATCGACGTTACTGTTGCCCACCCTCCGCTCGCCGCCACATCTCACCAAGTACGATTACCGCAGGTGCTGCCGCGACACTCGCAAAGCGCGACAAACATCATCATTACGGCGATTACTGCGACCAAAACGATATCCTCCTCTCCCCTGTCGGGATTGACATCTATGGCGCCGTCGGTGACGGCGGCCAGGGTTTCTTCCTCCGCCTCGCTTCCTTCGCTGCTTCCCGTCGCGGTTCCTCCCCTCAACAGGAACTTCGCGACTTTGTTACCCGTTTTGCTTTTAGTTTCCAGGTGATGCAGACGCAACAGGTTTCCACCCGCCGCCTGCATTCGTAGTTAATTTCTGAATACCCTCCCCACGCTTCTGTGCCAAACCGTACAACTAGTAAAAGACCTACCACCACCACCAAGATATTCATTCAACCACAGAAATATGCAGGAGCAATATGAAAAGTCCTGAATACAAAACTTTATGGCATCACTGATGCCATAAAGTTACTCCTTAGTACAATATAACAAACTGTAACAAACCTAAAAGAATTAGGTTTGAATAGGGTGGCTAAAGTCTGTGTGTTGCGGGACGCGACATATTACAGACACGGTACACGTGGACCAAAGCGCACAACTAAGATACAAAGCGAAGATAGAATTACTTTCGAGTTCGGAGCGCACAAAACTGACAGCATTTTAAGTCTTTAGATGACTTGTCATTGATTGTATTTCTTCTCTTAAGCTCCCTCTTCCCCCTACACCTCGCCCTTCCTCGTCCGACTTTCGCGCCCGCTCCCGCGGTCCTGCTGCGGTTGCGCTCCGTCGCGCGACGACGGTGCTTTTGCCCTCATCTTCCCTCTTCTCCCGGTTTTTTTCCTTTTTTTCTTCTTTGCTTCTCCCGATCTTCGCCAGATTCGTTTTTCCACAGCGCTATCTTATTGGCTACTTTTGATTTTTTGTCTATCGTGATCTTTTCACTGGCTATTCCCTTTCCTGTGATCTCCCGACCCCTCAGTTTCTGCCACCATGCCTTCCCGACCTTCTTCTGGGCATTCTGACACCGTTGTCTCCCTAACCGATGCGTCGATGGATTACCTTGTCAAATGCGTCTCCATCTTTGATGGGGTCGTCGACCTCTCCGACCCTGCAGCCACAGCTACATTCTGTTCTGCCGTTCAGAACTCCCCCGTGACGACCGCTCTGGCCCCTTCTCTGCAAAACAACCCTCAGTTTCGTTCGTCCCGCAGATTTTGACCTCTCTTGCGGCCCCTTCCCCGCAAACTTCTCCTGCCACGGAATCGGACCAATCTCCCAATCCTGCTCCTCTGCCTCCCGCCCAATCCTACCTACGCGCGGCGACCATGCCCACAACGGCCCCAAACCCTCCGAGGTCTCCCTTTCCTGGGCCGCCAAGGCCTCACCCAACATGGTGACCTTTCAGCTGTTCGGATCTCCACCAAGTTTGCGGGCCACGTCCGCCAGCTACTCGCGGGATTTTTGACGGCAACACCAAGCGAGTTGTCGTCATCACGTCTCCTCCAGACTTTCCTTTACACGATCCGTCCGCTTTCCGCAGAGCCATCAAACAAGGTGGTTTTCCCGGCTCCTGTTCCATTATTCACTCCTCTTCCCCTCATTTCTTCATGGTATGCGCTGCCGAGCGGGATTTGGCGTCTTTGTCTCCCGCCCATACCGCCTTCCGAAACTTGGCGAAGACGTCGGACAACTACGGCCCTCCCGAACTCGTGTTTTCCGAAATCATGGACATCTCTTCAGACCTGTCTCCTGCCCAGCTCCGCGGCGTCCTGCCTGGCCTTCGACAGGAAATCGAACGCCTGGAATCTCCGTCCTGCCAGTGGTATCCGGCTCCTGATTTTGCCCAATCCCTCCGCGAAATGGAATCCGCAGCTTACCAGACTCTTTCTGCCGATCCCACCTTTGCTCGGGACATGCCTCCCCTCGCACCCCCTTCGGCTCCCGCTGTCCACTCTAAGCGCCGTCGCGCCCGTCCAGAAGTGACCTATACGGACGGATTTACCCTGGTTGCACGTCGCAGCCCTGGGCCCGCAACCTCTTCTGCTCCTAGCTCCCCTGTTCCCCTGCAGGCTGACGGTGGGTTCTCTGTCCTCGAATACGTCCCAGTTCCGGAATCAATGACCGATAATGACCAGTAGGATTGCTTATGTCCCTCCTGCTGCCCTTAGTTTCCCTGCTCTTTTCAGGGCTTCGATACCCGTTCTTCCGTACATCCCTCGCCCAGTTCAAGCAGCGGCCTACGACCTGTATTTTGCCTCCCTGAGCCGTTTAATCGCTGCTCCGTCTGATGCACATCGTAATCGTGCCCTTCTCGAACTTGTCGCCCTCCCCAAACTCGTATTTCGACGCAATCATCCTCGCTTCCATTGCTCGAGCCGCTCTGAAAACTGCTCCGATCTTGCTGACCGCATTCGTATCGCATCTTCCGGTCTCTTCGATGACCTCTTCATTGGAGCCCTCTCCCTCTTCAGGGCCTCCCACCCCCTTGCTACTCATGCCGACGCCTCTCTTTCCCCATCTACGCTCCAGCGCAGCCGCCGCTTACTGCACCGTTGCAGTCCTTCCCGCGCCACAGCAGCCTTACTGCACGATACCCTACCTGTTGTGCCCTCGGAAGACAATCTCCGCAGACTTAAATCCCTTCACCCTGTTAGGCGCAGATTTTTTTGTCGCCGTCATCTACAGGCCTATAGTTTACTGTAGTACCTCTCCTTGTCCAAATTTTCTTGTAGTTCCGGTCCTTCCTCGTCCTCCCTGAACCTCGCTTATCATTACCGCGGTCCTCCCCAAATTTACTTCCATTTTATCTAGATATTTTTATACTGTATCTACCCCTCTGAATCGATCCCGAATCAAGTTCCTTTTCCCTTTTTGCTTACCTCCTCCTCCAAAATCACTTTTTTTGAGAAAAAATGCGCAAATGCACTACTACAAAAATCCCTTGCAGATTTATTGTACCTATTCCTAATCTATAGAACCTGCCCCGGGAGCCTATTTAAACCCCTTTATTCCAAGTTTTAAACGCCCCGATCATTTTTCTCATCACACCTCTCCCCCCACACACCCGAAACACCCTCCATTACCTCCCATTCCCCCAAACCTACCAAAATGACCAATCTACGCCCCCTCGAAAATCATTTACAAAAATCGCCATCCCCGCCCCCTAAACTCTATTCCCCTACTCCCTTTCGGACCTACTGACCGCGAGGACTACCTGCGCCGGCAAACCAAGAAAAAGGTCATCAAATTCGTGCGTCGCCTCTTTATCGAGGATGAGGCGGAGGAGGTAGGTAAGGGCGGGATTGGGACATCGAGGAGGGATCTGGGGAGACTTTTGAGGAGTGGGTAGCCCTTGGATTGGTCTATGAGGTTAATAACGAGGAGGACGGGGAGGATGAGGAGGAAGACGAAGATGAAGAGGAGGAAGAGGAGGTTGAAGAGGAGGAAGAGGAGGAAGAGGATGAAGAGGAGGATGACGAGGATGACGAGGAAGAGGAGGATGACGAGGACGAGGAGGAAGAGGATGAGGACGAGGACGAGGACGAGTTGGATGAGGGAAATGGGGCATGGAAAGTGTAGCCCATTCAACTGTCTTTCCTATCCACTCCTTTTCGTTCGTTCAACTATACCACGGTAGCACTTCTGTCGCTTGCAACACCTCCTTCTTGGGGAAATTGGTTCCGAGGATCTCTTCCCCTGCTGATTTATCCTTAACACACCCCACGCCCGCATCCCCGTTCAGCCCCTTCCTAACTCTCGCCTTCCCCTGCTGTCAAGTTTTCCGTTTCGGATGTTCGTAGAGCCATCCATAGCCTCGACCCGTCCACCGCCCCTGGATCTGATGGCCTTTCCCCGGTCTTTCTCCGTATGTTGCTTCGACCTGCGGGGGAGTGCATCACGCCCGTGACTGTCTTTATGTGCTGACTAAGTTTGTTAACATGTGTTCCAACGGCGAACTACCGGACTCGTGCCGGGCCTACTTCTGCGGGGGCCGGCTCACAGCTCTCCACAAGCCCAACGGTGGACTTCGCCCTATAGCTGTTGGTCTCCTCCTCCGCCGACTTATTGCCCGCCTCCTCGCTCACAAGGCTTGCTGGACCGCAGCTTCCTATCTCTTGCCTCATCAACTCGGCTTGGGGTTAAAAGTGGGGCTGAGGCCATTGTTCATGCCGTCCGTCGCCTGACGCAAAACACCAAGTTCCAGGACCACGTATTGATCCAAGTCGATGCCCACAATGCTTTCAACAGCATTTCTCGACAACGCATTCTTGATGCCGTTCTGGAGTTTGCACCTGGCATCGCGCGATGGGTTCACTACTGCTATGGGGATACCTCTTTTCTCTCATTCGGTTCATTCTCCATACTAAGCGCCGAGGGCACTCAACAGTGGGATCCGTTGGAGGCCCTGCTTTTCGCTCTCGCTCTCCATCCTCTCGTTCTCAAGTTCCAGGAGCAATTCCGGCCCCCGCTCAACGCTTGGTATGCAGACTATGGGAACTTGGTCGTTCCCCGCTCGCAGGCCCTCGAGGCTTCGCAATTCTTCCAGAGTCAGGGACAAGCCATCGGATTCGGACTGAATATGACCAAAACCCACGTATACGGCCTCTCCTATAATCCTTCTCCCCTCACTCTTCCCTGCCCCTTCTCCACGCGGGATGGCATTACCGTTCTCGGCTCTCCCATTGGTTCCGATTCCTTCGTCAGCGCTGCATTCGACACCTGTCAAGCTGCAGTAGATCGCATCTTTTCCTGTCTTCAGTCCCTCGATGACGCCCAGATGGCCTACCACTTGCACCGTTTCTGTGCGAGCGCCTGTAAGGTTATTTATCTGCTGCGGACTCTCTCCTCCCACCAATCTACGAGTTTGGCCGTCAGCTTCGACCGGAAGCAGCGGGAGGCTTTCGCACAGATTCATGGTCCTTGCACCGACTCCGAATGGGAGCAAGCCTGCCTTCCTATTTCCTACGGTGGTCTCGGCATTCCTCTCGCTTCTTCAATCCCTGAGTCCGCTTATGCGGCTTCGATGACTGATGTTTTCCGCCTTTTCTCAGATCTGCTCTCCTTCTCCGGAGACCTACACCTAGAGTAAGTGCCTCGGGCCGCGATTTCTTTATTATCTACCCGTTATCCAGATCTCTAGGCTTCCTTGTCGCCCACTTCCCTGTTTCAGCGATGTCAAACGCCGGTCCCCGGCGAACGGCTCCAGTCTGCTATCTCGTCTGAGCTTCACAGTTCGACGTTTGATCGGATCTTTCGATCAACCTCTGACCGCGACAGATCTCGCCTCCTATCCGTCCGTGAGTCGTCCGCCTGTTCAGCTTTCTCAACTTTACCGCACCCTCACCGCGGAACGTATCTGTCCTCGCAAGCTTGGATAGTCGCTGTATCTCTACGCCTCGGCCGCGCGATTTTCTCTGGTCATGATCGATGTCCGGTATGTGTGATGTGCGCAAATTCGCACACGAAAAAATTTAGATGAGGACCATAATTGTATACAGTATTGGAACTGGGAAGATATTTTTACAGTTTTTGAATTTGCAAGATATTTTTAATTTGGGTGAGTGTGGCAAATTCATCGGTTGATTTTTTATTTTAGGACACGCTGTCATAGTGGATGTCAGTACAGTTCTAGGTTGTGGGTGATACTACGAGTGACTCTGAAAGGTCTATATAATGGCCACATCAATTCCCACCCCTGGCCGATGGGTGGCTGGCATGGGTATGGCACCTAGATATTTACCTTGAGGAAATATCTTCTAATGGTCTCTCTGGTTCACACGATTCCCGTGAATGCGTTTTATGGTATTTAGTATGTTTGATTGAGACTTTAGGATTAGCCGAAAGGTCTATATAAGCTGAGTAAAGTGCTTCCTCCTTGAGAGGTCAAGCAAGTTGGCAGACAACTTCAGGTCAAGCTCCGAGTAGTAGGAAGTTGAGAGTCAACTTCAGACCCTAGAAAACTTTTTCCTAAGCTGGTCGCAGAGCATCAGTGGTAGACCCTGCCCCTTTTATACTTGCTTGTAGCCCTCTCAACTCTCTCCCATATACACTCCTTTTTATTTGTTCAACTATACCACGGTAGCACTTTTGTCGCTCGCAACACCTCCGTCTTGGGGTAGTTGGTTCTAAGTATCTCTTCTCCCGACGATTTACCCCTATCATTTGGTACTCTTGTGGAGGGGGTTGCACCCGAGGTATTCGAGTTGAGCAGTCTTAGGGAACCATTCGAGGGGATTTCTTTTCTGTAATCATGGATCTCAACGCTGCTCGTATAACGTTCACAGGGGGCAAGAATGAAGACGTTGAGGAGTTTCTCTATACATATGTCAACGTTGTGATGCGTGAGAAGAGCGATGAAGAGAAGGCCGAAAGTATCTTCGCCTATCTTCATGGTGACGCAAAGCACAAATATAAGGCCAAGTTTATCAACGGGTGGTCTCTTAACGGGAATGGGCGTAACTTCGGTGAGGTATGTGAGTGGCTTGTGAAAGAATATGCTAAGGAGGTAGAACCAGATGAGATGATTCGTACCGCCATAGAGGCCCGGCTCAACTTCGACGATTTGTTAAGCTCATTGGTATACTTGTGTGATCTCTATGAAAAGGCTGGGTTCAACGCCCAAGCCAAGTACGGAATGCTGCGTAAGGCGGCGATGGGGGATAAGCGGCTCTCCGATTTCCTCCTCATCAAGGGCCCTCACACTTTTAATGAACTGAAGGGTACCATAGTAGAATTTGTCAAAAATTCGGAGACGTTTCAGTCACTAAGTGAAATGCCGAGGGAAACCCGTACATCTATGCCGATCGTACATCCTGAAAAGAATTATCAAAGGCCAGCGACTAGCGCAGCAGCATTGGAATCAGTCAGGAGCGATGTCAAAAACTTGGAAGAAAGGTTGGAAACCCGATTCGATAATCGACTTGACATGATAACCTCGCAGTTGGAAAGCCTTACTCTTACCATTAAGAAGAACCAGTCTGGGGCCCCAAGGCCGCAGAAGTCTGTTCCTACTGTCACAAGCCTGGACACTTTGCAAATAGGTGTCCTGATAATCCACATAGAAACACTCGTTGTGGAAAGTGCGGTCGATATGGGCATCATGAAAGTAACTGCTGGTCTAAAGACAACAGAAGAGCAAATTTATCGGACGCAAGGAGCGAGTCAGGACCAGAGATGAAAATCTTACAAAACAGAAAGGATCAAAGTTGACGGATGCCGGTAACGTATCCATCGCTGAAGAAATCAGTCAAGTCAATGTGACAAAAAGGGATGGGGAAGGGAACGTTTTATCGAAAAACCTAGGCTAGATTATGGAATGCTGGAGCATATCCCAGCACCTGTACCTCCTCGAACCAAGAGGCTTGATCAAGTTGTTCCAGGGTGGGAAACACTCGGCCAAGAAGACGAAAAGAGTAAGAAATTTAAGAGTATCCCGAAGGACGTACTAGAATATGTGAAGAAGTACAATTTGGTGGCTGAGCTTGCATCGGCCCCAACTGGGATAACGTTTGGTCAACTTTTGAGGGGCGACGCAGAGGATGCGAGAAAAGAACTCAAAAAAATTATCAGGTCTAATAAGTCCGCTAAGGGTAAGAAACTGTTTCTTCAATCGGCCTCGACAGCACCAAGACGTCTTAAACTAGTACCAGTCAAAGTATTGGGAATGCAAACCCAAGCTCTTTTCGATTCGGGCGCTGTTCCAAACCTTATCTCAGAAACTTTGGTGACAGATTAGGTCTCGAAATTATTCCAACTACTCGAAGAATAACTGTGGCGGATGGAACCGTCTCAAAATGCATGGGCACTGTTAACAAGGTTTCCGTGTTCTTTGGGGACTCTAAAGTTGATGTAGACTTTCTCGTCATGCCGGAGCTCCCTTTCGATGCAATCATTGGCTGTCCTACCATGGAAAGACTAGGGACCTGCATTGACTTGGGCAACCAAATCGTTTCAGTTAATGTTGACGGCAGAACGTGAAGATGCCCCTGGATTTCGACAAAAGCACACATCCGGAAGATCTAAGAGAGACGGACAGTGAAGATTTCACTTCTAGCTATGACAGCGAAGATTCCGAACCAACTAACACTTTCGGAAGTGAGAAAGGGTACGCTCGGGGGACAATGAACATGACATGGGACGATTATGATTCTGGGTTTGAAACAGATGAAGAATGGAATTCTAGGGTAGGTTTGACACCTGAATGTGTTTCTTTTTGCGATAATATCGAATCAAAGGACGGAATTCGGGCATGAAAGAAGATTACAATTGCACGGAAAACAAGGATATATCGAATTCCATATCTGAAGATGTGAGCACGCCGGAAGAGGTCCTTCAAAATTTGGAGGGTGAGGATCAAGAAAAGGACCAGCGCCAAATGGAGAAATTCAAGAAAAAGTACAGCACCTTCCAGCCCCGCCTCAATGATAATATCCGACATGTTAACATCTTCCGAAGTAATTGCATGGAGTGTATCAGATTTAAGACAAGCAAGTGTACCGGTCACTCACTCATTTGAACTTACCGATACTCAACCAATTTACCACAGGCCTAGACGTCAACCGCCAAAATATGACCAATTTATCTCAGAGAATGTTACAAGTATGCTGGAAAATGATATCATTCGGCCAGTTTCATCCCCATGGTCATTTCCAGTTGTGGTCGCACCAAAGAAGGATGGAAAGCTGCGTTTTTGCGTCGATTACCGACAACTGAACCAGAGAATGATACCCGATCGATTTCCGATTCCGAATATGGAGGAAATCCTCGAGGACTTGAAGGACGGGAGATACTTCACCTCAATTGATCTTTACACTGGTTATTGGCAGATTCCATTGGATGAAAAATGCAAGGAAAAAACAACTTTTACCAGCAAAGCCGGTACATTCAGGTTCGAAGTGATGCCTTTTGGTCTCATGAATGCCCCAGCTACATTCCAAAGAATGATGAACGAGGTTTTGAAAGGACTTCCATTTGCAAGAGTTTATATCGATGATGTAGTGATATTCTCAAAAACCTTGGATCAGCACATATCGCATGTCAAGACTGTGGTGGAGAAAATAGCTGCGTACAGCCTGAAAATTAAGTTAAGCAAATGCTTCTTTGCGAAAACGTCTATCCAATTACTCGGTCATATCGTCGATCAAGAGGGAATTAAAGTGGATCCAGAGAAAACGAAAAAAATCAAGTTGGCACCAAGGCCCGCTTCAAAGACGGAGGTTCGAAGCTTCTTAGGACTGGCCTCATATTACAGAGATTTATCAAAGATTTCGCCAAACTGCAGCACCGTTACATGCCAGCACTACGAAGAACGGAAAATTTTACTGGAACAAGGAAATGCAACTGCATTTGAGGAGCTTAAAGATAAGCTATGTGTCCCCCCAGTGCTCATGTACCCAGATTTCAAGAGACCATTCGTTGTGGAGACAGATGCCTCAGAACGGTCTTTGGGTGCCGTTTTGTCCCAAAAAGACGAAAACGGAAGACTACACCCTGTTCAATTCGCAAGTCGCACTCTGAATGATGCGGAAAAGAGATACTCAGTCTGCGAGAAAGAAGCGCTAGCTGTCGTCTTCGCACTGAAAAAGTTTCGTGTTTACCTTTTATCACTCGAGAAATTTGTCTTGATAACTGATCACCAGGCACTTAAGACAGCATTCCAAAAGAAAGATGTACATCACCGCTTGGCCCGATGGCTCGACATTTTCGCAGAATATCGGTTTGAAATTGTGTATAGGCCCGGACGCAATAATCAGCCTGCCGATTACCTATCCCGCTTGAGGGATCCATTGATTCCAAATGAAAAAGCTTCCGGAGACATCGTCGGAGTTGCCGAGTTCAAGTGCCGATCGATAACGAGTACGAAGCTTATATTCACGGACTTATTAAATTCCTTGATGGACTAGAAATGAGAAAGGTTGATCTCGAACACAGAAATTGGGTACGCAGGAACCAAAAGGCTTTACATTGTGGAATGGGAAACTCTTCCGACACACAAAAGCCGGTCCTCGACTAGTGGCCCCTTTGAAAGAAAGAATGAAGATCTTGAGGACTTTCCATGATGAGCTAGGGCATTGGGATCTCGAAACAACCAAAAAATTCGTAACTGAGAGATTCTGGTGGCCCGGTATCCATAAGGACGTCTATAATTTCGTGAAAAGCTGCGACAACTGCCAAAAATTCACTCCAATACGAAGTATAAGACAACTCTAAGTTTTCCAGTTTCCGGTCTCTTTGAAACCTTCTCAATTGACTTTGCGGCCCGTTCAAGGAAACCTCTTCCGGAAAAAATATCTCCTTATAGGGGTGGAACATCTTACTGGATGGCCAATAGCAGTTGCAGTTGAGGAGGCCAATGCTGAGGTGGTCCTGAGATTCATCGAAAAAGAAATAATTGAACCGTTTGGTCTTCCAAAAAGGATCATCTCAGATAACGCCCTTTGTTTTACTGCAACTTCACTGCTTCGTTTTTTGGACGAGAAAGGGATTCAGCTGAAGACAGTTCTCGCATACGCTCCTATGTCAAACGGTAAAGCGGAGAGGATGGTTGGAACCATCAAACGAGCAATATCGAAAACTATGTCGGAGAATGAAATCCAGTGGGAAGATGCCTTACCAAAAGTGTTATACGGCTATCGTCGAAGAAGAGGAAGAAGCGGACGGTCACCATTCGAGCTAATGTACGGAAGGGCTCCTAGAATGTTACAGAGAGACATGGAAACAAATATTATCGATGAAGAGAGTAGAGAAGTCGAACTACTGGCCACTGAAGGCTGGAGATCACACCGCGCGCTAACACAGACAAGAAATAAGAATGAAGAGCCTCCAGTCCAAACCTTTCAGTCGGCTCTAAAGTACTTGTAGTACATGGAAAGCAATGCAGCAGGCTGTGAAGTGGCCGGCCTTCCAAACAAAGTACTCGAATCCTTGCGTCGTCACGGAGGAAAGACACCCGCACTATAAGCTCTGTTCAAGCTCAGGGAAGAGATCAAGGAGGGCCATCCATGCACGTCGTCTGGTCCCTTACCATCAGAGGCCTGAAGAATTCCTTCTCACACAGGACTATGCGCAACCACGGGGCATACTCATCTTTAACTATAGAATGATTCCTATGGGAGGAAAAAGGGCCTGGGAATGGATCATCTCGATTACGCGTGACTACTACGAACTCCACGTAATCATCCATTTCTACATTAATATATGCCTATGTTTTCGTACGTTGAACGGACCATTGCTACCTGAAGAAGATTTCCGACTATTAATAAGAGTTCTATTTTCATTCCAAAACGGAAGGTTCACGGAAGCAGGTCCAGAGTTTGTGGAGGTAATATATCATTACTCTATAGGAAGATATGGAATGGTAGCTGCTGGAGACTTGTCGCAAACGTATCTGAATATTATCCGTCCAATTTACGTATTTCTCAAGAACAACCAAGACGTGCGACTGAGAGGTTACGCCTTACCCCCGGATATGGAGTATAGACTGGTCCCGTATCCTCTATGGGAACCTTACGTTTCTCCGCCACAAATTGGGAACGTTGGAGGCGGCGAGGATCCTCCTGAAGCAGTGATGATGACGAGGAGGACCTTCGGGAGACAACAACCCGCCCAGAAGAGGTTCCGGTCGTCCCCCGAGAGGACCTCGTGCAGGTCCCAGTACGTCAGGAGCTGGTCGCGGCCATTCATCGGGACCGTCCACCACAACTTCATCTCTAGCTCTCCTTCACAACCATGCACAGCATACAGTCGGAAGAAGAAGATTATCTTTTTGGCTGCGCAATATCTCCGAGGATGCGAACGATGCGCAGGTCATTTCTTATTTCATGATAAGCATCTGTTTATGTTTTAGGGCGCTACATGGACCGCACTTATCTTACGAAGATTCGTTCTTGATGATGCGCGTCTTCTTTTCTTATCGGCATCCATTCCTCCGGCATCTTCCAGAAGAGTTTGCATATCACATATACTTTTTCACTCTTGGAAGATTCGGAAGAGTCACGGAAGAAGAATGTATTCAACCCCATCTCGATGTTATCAAACCAATATATGAGGCTATGCTACAAAGTGAGGTACCAGTAATGCGAACCTACTTTTTAGAACATCATATTGGTAATCAGTTGCATCCGTACCCGTTTGAGAGACCATATATTTTATCAATAAGACAGCGAACACTAACGGAAACAGAAGAAGAGCAGCGACGAGCCGGGACGTTCGTCTTGAGCGGGAGGGCGTGATGTGCGCAAATTCGCACACGAAAAAATTTAGATGAGGACCATAATTGTATACAGTATTGGAACTGGGAAGATATTTTTACAGTTTTTGAATTTGCAAGATATTTTTAATTTGGGTGAGTGTGGCAAATTCATCGGTTGATTTTTTATTTTAGGACACGCTGTCATAGTGGATGTCAGTACAGTTCTAGGTTGTGGGTGATACTACGAGTGACTCTGAAAGGTCTATATAATGGCCACATCAATTCCCACCCCTGGCCGATGGGTGGCTGGCATGGGTATGGCACCTAGATATTTACCTTGAGGAAATATCTTCTAATGGTCTCTCTGGTTCACACGATTCCCGTGAATGCGTTTTATGGTATTTAGTATGTTTGATTGAGACTTTAGGATTAGCCGAAAGGTCTATATAAGCTGAGTAAAGTGCTTCCTCCTTGAGAGGTCAAGCAAGTTGGCAGACAACTTCAGGTCAAGCTCCGAGTAGTAGGAAGTTGAGAGTCAACTTCAGACCCTAGAAAACTTTTTCCTAAGCTGGTCGCAGAGCATCAGTGGTAGACCCTGCCCCTTTTATACTTGCTTGTAGCCCTCTCAACTCTCTCCCATATACACTCCTTTTTATTTGTTCAACTATACCACGGTAGCACTTTTGTCGCTCGCAACACCTCCGTCTTGGGGTAGTTGGTTCTAAGTATCTCTTCTCCCGACGATTTACCCCTATCAATGTGCTCGCCGTTCCAACGACATCGCCCCGTTGCTCGATCCCCTGGGCAAACATGCCCTCACCTGTAAGTACAACGATGGGCAGACTCGTCGCCACAATGTCTTGCGTAACGCTCTCCATCGCTACTGTAAGGAGCTTGGAATTTCTGCCTCTCTTGAACATCTGCTTCCTCCCCTTCCCCCTTCGTCCTCTCCCTCGTCCGCCCTTCGCATAGATCTTTATTTCCCTGCTGCATATGGCCTCGACCCGAAGGATCTCGCTTTGGATGTCACAGTGGCCCATCCAAAGGTCACTTCTCGCGTTTCCCAGTGTGCCCTATCTGGCGGCGCAGCTGCCTCAATGGCTGAACGTGCGAAACACACGCACTACGGTCTAGTCTGCCACACGAACGATATACGGCTTCTTCCTGTTGGTATTGATGTGTTCGGTGCCCTTGGGGCCGACGGGGCGACTTTCTTCCGGCGCCTTTCTACGTTCGCTGCTGCCCGTCGAGGCACCACTCCCCAATGGGAGCTGCACCTCCTAATCACGCGCTTTGTGTTCTGCTTGCATGGGTTGCAAGCTCGTCAAGTTCGTACCAGATGCATTTCCGATTAGTTTCTCTCTCATCCCCCTTCGCATGTTAGTTTCTCTGTAATCCCCCTCAGCATGTTCTCCCACATGCTTTTTCCACATCCCGTACAGATTACACACACATACTATACAGTACTGTACTTTACATCACAGTACATCAGTATTTGAGAGTGTGTGTGTGTGTGTGAAATCTTTACGAATAGGGAACAAAACACTCAGACGTGCAGAAGTCATTGATGAAAAACTACTCAAGCAGACGACGGGTGCTCACCTGGCGGTCTTGCATCTCTTGAAGACAGAATGAGAAACGAGTAACTAGAGCCGGCAACTCAAGCGTGGTGGAGGAAGCGCGGCGGCTGGCAGCGAAAGGTGCAAAGAGGCGGAAAAATTTAGAACCGCTTTCCCCTAACGCCCCATAAATATCGATGCCGACAGGCACTAGTAAGATATCGTTGGAGTCACAGTAGGCGCCGTTGCGCAAGACCTTAGCGTGCTAGACGAGAGACGCAGCGGCCCCGGGAGAGGAGGCGCTGTGCGAAAGGCGCTTTTGGACGACGGGGTGGGCCACAGTAACATCCAATGCAATATCCCTGGCGGCTAGACCGTAGGCGGCAGGTATGTAGAGGCCCATGCGGAAGGAAGGCATGGGGTGCGAGGGGGTGGACGGGAACGGGTGTTTAACGAGCGCAGTGATGCCGAGTTCTTTGCAGTAGCGATGGAAGGCATTGCGAAGCACATTGTGACGCCGGGTTTGCCCGTCATTGTACTTGCAGGTCAAGGCATGTTTGCCCGTCGTGTCCAGAACTGGAGCAACATCGGAGGAACAGCGAGCGCAGACCGGGCACCGCGATTGTCCCGAGAAAAGTGGAATACCAAGACGAAGGGCGACAGCAATTTTCCAAGCATGGGATGCCAAATAAGTGCCCCGGTGCGGGTGGGGAAGAGCAGTGAAGAGAGAACAGGAGGATTTGGTACGCACCGAGAGGAGACGAGCCGCTCCGCGGCGTCTGCGTAGAGAAACATGTGATCGAAGGCGGAAGCGTGGAGTTCGGAGCTGCGGGTAGACGGAGATGCTCTCCTGGAACTGGGGACGTACAGCGCTGGAAGAATGCAGTGGGGTTCAACAAAGAAGAGAGGGAGGGATAGCGGGAGTATAGTAGCGATATCGCGGCCCGCGGGACTGCTTCCAAGTGGAGGTCATTGGAGGAGGAAAGAAGGGTGGAAAGAAGGGAAATGAGTCGTTGAGGGAAGCGGTGTACGCAACTTCGACGACAGCAGAGGTTTGGAGGAATCCAAGCCCGCCCTGAGAGATTGGGAGAGAGGCCTAGATCCACGAACGGTCAGGACACGGGCCTTGTAGGTGCTGGAATGCTTCCCTCTGCTTCTCATCGAAGCGAACGGCGAGAGCCGTAGATTGGGTGGGGGGAAGCGTCCGGAGCAGGTGCATGACCTTACAAGCGCTAGCATAGAAGCGATGTAAGTGAAAGGCCAACTCGGCATCCTCGGTTGCCTGGAGTGCGGTGAAAATATGAGCAACATCCTGCTGGATGCGATCAAACGAAGCCAGGCGAAGTCGAGAAAGGGCAAGGGAGACGGAGGGGCGGAAGAGCCGAAGATAAGCCGTAAGCGTGAGTCTTGGTCAGGTTGAGCTGGAATCCAGTCGCCGACCCAGCAGTCTGGAAGAACCGAATGGCGCTGGCTGTGTCCGAGCGGTGAATAACGATGTTCCCATCATCGGCGTACCAACCAGTCAGGGGAGAGGAAAAATTGTCCTGGAACGACAGGATAAGCGGCTGCAAGGCAAGGACAAAAAGCAAAGGGCCTAACGGATCACCTTGTTGTGGAAAGTTTTGGGTGTTTTACTCTTGGAAGATATATCCGGTCTATCCCATGGTTTTCAAGACAACCGCAATCAACTCAAACAGGGTATATCGACACAGTAATGGGGTTGTTGTGTGCCGATGGAACTGAGAATAGAGAAAGGACCAATCGGAGCTCAGTGCTGTCACCGTAACATTAATGGAACCATCGAGCGATGCCGGGGGCATAAGTGCGCGCGGAGTTGAGGATGCTCTGACGAAAAATACTGTTAAATGCATTGAGAGCATCAATTTGCAGAAGAACATGGTCTCGAAATTCCGGGCGTTGAGTTACGCGCCGGACGGCATGGATAATTGCTTCGGTACCCCTCTTGACGCCCACGCCCAGTTGGTACGGGAGGAGGTAAGAACGCGTCAGCGGACAGGCTTTGTGTGCGCGCATCCGTGAAATCAGGCACCGCATCAAGAGGCAGACAGCAATAGGCCTAAGACCGTCATTCTGCTTAGGAAGGGCGGTGAGTCGGCCCCCACAAAAGTACTTGCGACAAGAGGGCGGGATTGCTCCGTTGCAACACAAGTTGATAAACTTGATAATCTGGTAGAGGCAATCACGATCGGGCGCCACACCCCCGGCGGGATGAAGAAGCAGGCGAAGGAACATTGGGGACATGTCGTCAGCACCAGACTCGGTAGTGGGTCCAAGCTGTAGATTGCGCGGCGGACATCGGAAGCAGAGAATTTGAGTGCCAAAGTAAGCTGTTTGGGGGGTGAAGCAGAGGCAGGTACGTGGTAAAGGGCGTCAAGGGCGCGAAGAGTAGCTTCAGTTGGAGGTAGGGGCCTTGAACTTGGAGGAGAGAAGCGGTAGCCCTACTAGGGCTACTACGATAGAGAAAACGACGACAACGGCGATGGAGAGAGGTCAGAGAGGGGGACGAAGCGGAATGCGAGAATGAAGGAGGGGGAGCCGGGGGACAGAACAAGAGCTGGGCCTCATGGAGGAGATCATCGTATTGGCGCGCGGAAGCCAAACGGATGCGGTCCGCCAAGTTTGAACACGGGTCTGGGCGTCGACAGCTCACCGTGCGGGGCCGGTTATGGCGTAAAAAAAGCTTGAGGTGGAGACCAGCTCAAGAAGGGCCCGGGCTAGGTCGTCGTCTGAGGCAGCGGAAACAACGCGACAGAGGGAGGTGTAGTAGAGACCATAAGCTACAGCGTGAAGGGAACGGGGAATTTATGATAGAACAGGGATATTCGTGGAAAAAAGGGAGTGGAATGTGAGAAGGGTAGGGGCGGTATCGTGTTGGTATTCCGTATTGTTTTTCATGACGAGAAGGGTGTCATTTCGGAGTCGGAAGAGGGTGTGTGTTCAAAGAAGAGGGGAGAGAACTAGTTGCCGTCGTGGGTAGGCGCGGGGTAGCCCGAGGTGGCTGACCAGTCGAGAGTGAGGGTAGGGCCGGTTGGAGGGGAATGTGGTTGGTGCACAACCGTAGTCCAGCCGTCAGAATCAGGCTGGGGGTTTGTCGAGCGCTGGCGCTTGGTTGATGTAGAGTGGAGAGGAGGGGGCAGAGGTTCAACGAGGACACCGGTGTCGGAAGACGAGAGTGCGTCGTACACACGCTCAGCGACTCTCAAGGCCGCAGCGAAAGACGACGCAGGTATCCAAGAGCAAGTCCCCGACTCCAAGCGGCCGATCTCGTTGCGCAGGCCTGGGAGGATGGAGGTCATCTCGGCGGTAGAAAGGTGTTGTGCGTCGCAAGTGATGATGCCTGAAAAGTCCAGCTCGGGCGCAGAGAAGTTGTCGAATTGCGCAGCGAGAAACTTGAAGGCTGTGTATGCGGGTTGAATAAAGCCCAGGTCGATTTTTCAGGCATCATCACTTGCGACGCACGACACCTTTCTACCGCCGAGATGACTCCATCCTCCCGGGCCTGCGAAACGAGATCGGCCGCTTGGAGTCGGAGACTTGCTCTTGGATACCTACCTTAGTGATACCGTAGCGCGGCAGTGTGAGATCTCAACACGTACGAAGTAACCGCTCAGTAGCGTGCGCAGTGGGGAAATCCGTACCGGTTGTGGGCTGCGGCGGAGAGAGGTGGAAGGAGGTGGACGGAAGAATTGTTGAAGCGGGGGCAGTTCGGCAAGGAGTCAGGGCAGCGAAAAGGTGCATGCCCCTCGATCGCCCAGCGTGCGACCGAGACTGGCTTTATGTACCTAAGGTACATGGGTGCTCTTTCCTAGCACCCTGCCGCCGGCGGTAGCACTGTACAGTTCGGCACATTAGCCGTTATTATCCAATAAAATTGTGCCAAACCATCACATATACTGTACATTAACTGGAAGTCAATTATCATTTCTCATGTGATTGTGAAATCACCCGGTCTTTAATCGACAGACCTACTGTTGGAGCTCGGAAGGCTGAAAACCAGGGGAGTTTGTGAGGAAGGCGTTGTGTAAAGAAGAAGATAGCAGACGTCTTCATTCTATCTGGAGAGAACTGGAAGGCCTGACAAAAAACAGGCCGCGTTAGAGGAGACCACTAGTGTGGCGTGCCGTTGCAAAAGAATTGATCTCGCCCTTGAGAAATGCGGCTGATGCCATCCTCCGAGAGTGGAGATTGGGATGGAGAAGAGCCTTGCCCGAGAGGGCGAGGCTTCACATTACTTCGCGCAATGTTCAACAATTATTGAGAAAATTTTCGCGGCCATTCCCACCCTTACCACGCGCGCCTCCGCCCACGTCTCGAGAATTTGGTGACAACCCTCCCACAGTAAATTAGTCCCGTTCCGCCACTTCATTCTACTGTCGCCATTATTGGTGAGAGGAGTCCATCATGGGGGGAGGAAATTGGGGTGCTTTACTGATTAGGGACCCCTACTTTTTCTGATTAGGGATGCAGGACGGCTATTTTCCGAAGACTGGGGGGGGGCATCTTAGGCGGGATTCGCGGAAAACACCCTGTACAAGCACACTATCAAACAAGTGGGGGTGGATTTGGGGTGCTTCACTGGTTAGAAGTGTAGGACGGCTATTTCCCGGACAAAGGGGACAGATTCTGAGGGGACTATCTCACAGGGCTGGTGTAAGGCCAGCCGTAAGACATGCTGCGTTGGACAAAACCGTCGTCGCAGCGTGTCTTTGCATAAGGACGGATCGCACCCGCCCGAAAGTCTGCATGGCTCGCATGCGATGTGACTGGCCAAGTCTGTCAGCACCTCGAATGCGTCAGGGTGCCACCCCCTATGTGTGGATACTGGCACTGGGACCTGTCGGGACTTGGTATGCGTGGTGATCAAATATTGATAATTTCGGAACTTTGATGCCCTCGCAGTGTTCAGAGATGTCAAGGGTTGAAACATCGGGCCGGTGTGTTTGAAGGATCAAGGGGATTCACGAATATAACGTGTACCATTTACGTTGACTGGATATCAGCCAGCATATCTGTTACAGTAAATGAGCCCCGCGTGCCCCCCCCTATGTTGCAATGCATTGAAATTCAGATTCACCGAGGTGGAACCCCGCATGCGATAAAATGAGTTCAATGGAACAAAGCCAGTTCTAGCTCATCAAATGACCATTGCTATTTCAACCGGGTCTTCATTTAACAATAAAGTGGAAAACCTGTTCGCTCTAATTTGTTGAGAGATTCCCCCTATTCAGTCTTTACAGCGAGTATCCCGTTGTAAGCTGACTTTTCTATTGGACTTCAATCTGCATTAATCGAATCGAATAATACATGATACTTGTGTTGTCTGATGAACTGCAATGGTTCCTTAACACAATTGAATACGGAGCTACTATAGTGGTGAAGATCAGTTGCGATCGAGATTCGATGCACCTCTTTTGCAACTGTAACGAGTATTTGCTCCGCTTACTAGGCATAGAGTTTCCATTAGGAATCAGATTTTCAAGCGACACCACCATTTTACCATCAAATGCATTCTCATGCCTCCTCATCTATCATCCCATTTATAATTTCATCCTACCAGCTCATCCCATTGAGTTTTGATGTGGTCTACTTCACAATTGTGACAACTGCAACGTGGTTCTTTCCGTAAAGATATTGTGTAAGTTGCATGGTAATATCTCAGCCCTGAGTAGCGACCAAACTGATGCAGTACCTCAAGATTCCTCGTAATTCTCAGCATCAGGTTGCTGATATTTTCCTTGATTCGCAAGGATGGTTTAGCCGCAGTGTTGGCTTTCGAAAATAACATATTCTTGTTTTAAAACGCGTAGAGATTACGCCTAGGTTCATGTGTAATATGCTGGTGCTCTCGACGAGTTCACGGACTCCCGAAATATCTTGTATTGTGCAAGTTGTAAGTACTGTGCTGTTATACAGTAAAAGGAGTACGGCCCTTCTGCAACAAGCTCGTGGTAGAGCAGTACGAGAGTCGAAGATCCATAGCACTTTGACATTCTCTCGAGCTAATTTCAGCGTCAAAGTCATTAAAATCCGTCATGCTGAGTCTCAAAGTTTGATCCAACAGAAATCTTAGTACAGGTCCTCTAATTAAATATAGTTCCCTTGGAAAACAATTAAGCAATTTTACTTACAGGAACCGGGCTGGGTTTGGATGCTTGATGTCCTGCGCATTTGTTCCAGCGTTTAAAAATCAAGAAACGTTCGAGCAAACCACGCCCTCAATTTCGTAGAGGGTTTCCAGTTGCCGTCAGAAACTTCAATGCGCTGTTAGATATTTAGCGTTTTTACTTGCACCTTGCAAAACGATACACCAGTAGTAAGCCAGCGAAAATCTCGCGCGTCTATTGATAATATCCTGAACCCTTTTCGATAACAGTACTGTACTGCAGCTCGTTGTTCGTTGCTCTAGAGAAGTAGCTTCCGACGGTTCTCTTGCTGCGAATTTGGATAAACGAAACCATTGAAATATCCCTCTCGTCCTTCTCGTCAATCATCCTCGCTCTCTCCGAATAAACAGAGGTTCGACAAGGGTCAAAATCCTTGCTTCATGGGACTATGGAGGAATTCCATGAATTAAACAAGAAAAGGAGCTGTACACGAATACCTTGTGTTATTGGTCGATAAAATGTTGGTATCGAGAGATGATTATAGAAGCGCCATAACCTCTGTGTCCCGAAACCGGCCTATGTGAAGTGGAGAGCCGGGCCATGCCGTAATGCTCAAGGTATGGTATGGACAAAACAGAGAGAGAACGCACGGAATATACTGTACAGTGTACACTACATACCTGCATATTCAAATGATATTTCCACTCATTAACGCAAACTCTGATTGGTCATGATTATTGTCAAATGGTAGACTGAGATTTATTTTGTTGTGGTGGCAAGAAATATTTTTCAGGAACCAATCACTGCTGGTCACGGCGCATCTACATGTGTCAAAATGCTCTAAACATCTACCTCCGAAAAATGCGCCCTGCTATACAAGTCTGAAAATATTCATTCTATGGTAGCCTTTTGCCTGAAAAAGAGCCGTGAACGTTTGGATTTATGCAGAATGTTCCTCCACTTGTATCCCTCGGCCCCTCTGAGTGCTTGTTCCCACTGCGTATAGATTTCCCCCCTACTTGCATGGAATTTTTACAAGTTTTATTAAACCAAGTTTCTGAGAATATCCTGAACAAGCTGCCCTCCTGACCTCCCGTGGTAGCATTAGCAACCCAATTACAACTGTATCACGTACCCCAGCTGCGGCGCAAGCGCCTCTTACGGAGAGACTAGTACCAACCTCAGCAAATACAACGAATCATCGAGATTGCAATTCGATACTGCGTTACACGACATTCGGTATGACAATAATTTCCGAGCGACATTGAGTTGGAGACTAACTTGTCAGCTATTTGGTCGCGGAAGCACTCTTCACCTCGATACTGTACACGTTCGAAGAATTATCATTCATATGAGGACCGGAGTCTAAAATTCTTAAGGAAACTTGAATGGTCCTGAAGCTACAATTTTGCTGCTGTCTCGGTGGAAAATGCTCTACAATGACACATGTACTGGCCCTGAGAACGGCTTTTAAGGGTAGAATCAACAGAGAGGGTCCTATTGGTTACAAGGAGTCCATCACAGCATTGCGAATCACGTAAAACTCAAAAACATATAGAAATTGAAATTCAATAGGCGTCAAGACCACGACGGATACGTAGACAACCTTGGATTTCAAACTGAACTAATATGCATTGAAATTCGATAGACTTGCCGAACTGCAGTAAGGCACAGAAGCCTTATTCGATGTTGCAAATTGAAATGAAAATGAAAAAAAATCTTGGGTATGTGGATTTTGTTGTAATTATATTCAAAAAAAAGGGTTGAATGATGCTGGTTATGTTTGGCATGCTCGAATTGGAGTAATGGTTCCATTTACGCACTTTTTTGAGCTTGTTACCTTGATATGCTCTTCTGTGTTCAGATCAAAATTCGCAACTGGACCCCTTTTTTGGAAATGCATTCGCAATGAATGTAAGAAGAGCTGACGACAATGCCAATACTGATAGCGGTGGCTCTACAGCAATTTGAACTGCCCCCAAAATGATCATTGAGAATCTACTTGAAAAGGTGGAAACTCTGACATAAGCTATACTTCCATCAGCAACTATCTTCACCTGATCTCCGGTTTGGAGAAATCGCACTGGACAGTTTTTCTGTCCCAGAATATCAGAAGGCTAATATGCGCCGACCCTTGCTTCCTGATTGGCCCTTAGCACGCATTTAGACACTGGTGGGGAAATTTTTATAGATGGATTTGGCTAGCTCAACTGTAAAATATAACAACAGTGCTCCTAGTCAGTGTTCAAAGCTTTTGCAGATTTGCAACAATTTGTACAAAGTTATTGGAGTACAATACAACAGGAACATTCAAAGCTGCAGTTTGGCACAAATGTACACAATTTGGCGAATCCGACAACTGGAGTGAATTTCTCGTAAATCTGATGCACAGGGACTGCAGACACTATTATTAATTTGATTTTTAATGTAGGAAAATGAGGCTAATGCAAACACCCGCATTTGGCTTTACATCGCGCCGTATAGTTTACATACTGTATATTCAAGGTATGTAGAATGGTGACGGATACTTTAGCTATTGTAATTGATGCACTTGTACTGAAAAGGTACAATCTTTAGTTTACGTAGTCAAAAGGTGACAGAAATTTTGAAGCAGGAAAATTTATTCGTAATTCTAGATTGGATCCATTATTCGACTCTTGTATTCCAGAATAATATATCGATATGTACATTCCAAAGGACCTAGAGACTATTGAAGGTACTTTAAAGTTACACAAAAATATCTTATTTAGTGCTCTGAAGCTTTCCTTTCTAAGGTACAGTTCCTTGTTTATGAAGCTACAGCATGAAAGAATTCTACGAATAAAGCCGGAATGAATCGCCAAGACTAGGGCACTTCGCTGGTGAGCGTAAGATAGATATCTGAAAAACAACTCTTCGAGGTGAAATCGCCATCCTGATAAATGGTTTCGCTACAAGAAAAATAACTAATTTTTTATTATACGGTAGGTAGGATATTAGTTTATCGTGCCTCATACGCATTTTCACAGCCGATGTTTTCAATTTCATTTATTGTGTTGATTAACCTCCGTCCTGACGTTAAGTCACTACGGTACGTTTAGATTTATGGGAATAAGCTGCATGCTTTGATAGGAACAACTGATATTTTTCAATCGACAGATGAAGGCGCCTGTCCGGTTAAAAGTAATTGCGACGTATACAAGATAAATGCGAATGGAATTTCATAATATTTTCTGAGCAATGTTCTTCTACTTTGTGAGAATGTCTCAAACTTCTAATTTTTTGTAAAAAAGGAAAGACTTGTTGTACTCTCGGTAGAGGTTAAACTAGTGGCAGTCAACAATTTAGATTTCTCTGTGGAGAACAGCCAATTCATTTCGCTATCGCGAAGAATGACAATAAAATTATCTTCTTTAAACTTTCATGTACGTGTTTGATTATTTTCTGTTAATATTGACTTCTTCATAGAAATGACAGACCAAATATTCATGCATAATCACGAGGTTTTGTTTCGCATATTGTTTTCATGGTTTGATACTCCTCACATTGGAATGCTCAGTTACTTCAAGAAGTTCCATAAATAAGGTCTGCACTAGGAGACAGAGGTCGAGCCGAGTGTATCCATCTCAACCAGTTCCGGTTACAGTTCTCGTAATCCGGAATACTCGGAAGGATTTCTATCTTCGATTCCTGCGAATAGCAACCTGACAATTTTGTCGTCGTCACGCAGAAGCTTCAACTACGGGACTCCATTCTAGGCGCTCTGGAATTATTTGAGAGTAATGAACCCACCTCTTTCCTCGGCTTTGTCTGGCGATCCGCTATTCATGTTCAGCGCAGACTCTCATTGCCATCGCTGCACTCACAGTGTTTCGTTCGATCAAGCCGTCTATCTGATTCCGTGTAATTGTGGCCCATTCCATATCGATTGCATTTCTGGTCTTAAAGAAGAATCCCGTCGATCTACTGATACTGAGCGTCGTCAACATCCGGTCTCTGTTGAATTTAATTGCCCAAAATGTGGAACTGAAATCGCCTCGATGTATCCTGCCTCAAAGACAAGGAATGAATTGCGCAGCGGGGGCAGCGTTTCCAAGTCCTTTGAGGATTCCACAGCAGGTGGACTAAGGAGCAATCAAGGAACAAATCAGGGATCAATTCCTCCTCCTTACCCCCAGTGGACTACTCCTGTTATGTCCCCTCTATATCCTGGAGTGAACTATTTTCCAAACAATGGCAAAACCTCATCAAAAGTTTCACCGATTCCGAGTCCAATGACACCTTTTTCTCAACCGCCACACCCACTAGCCTGGTCCAACCGGTCCATTCCATCTTTCACGCTACCTCACAGTCAAGAAGCCAGCGCGCCACCAATCTCGGAATTCCAATCCAACGCTCAAGCACCAGAACATCCAATGAGGTCAATATCTATAGATAGCGGAATCACAGCAGAAGGATTCGAAAGGAATCTTGGTGGTGAATTCAGAGTGGGATCATTTCCCAGTGCGCAATCATTTCCCAGGTACTCTGCTTTATCTTCAGAAAGGCCCCGAGCCACTTCGAGCTTTTCATCCTCGTTTCCATCAGGGAATAGAGATGAAAGCCTCATACGTCTTCCAGTGCCCCCAAAATAGACCCTCCTTCCCCAAAGTTAAGGAGAACGTCCTCAAGTGAAAAGATGCGTTCACGAAATAAGAACAGCGAAAAGCAAGTACAATATTATACCCGGCGCAGCTCGTCTGAAAAGGGGCAGGGCAGACAGTCGCAAAGTCCTCAAGTTTCCAGGCTTAGGAGTCAATCTCGTGAAACAGGCAGAGCGGAAAGTGATATGGATATATTTTCAAGGGAGTTCGCTAGTATGAGTGTATTGGAAAGGGTTCGCCCAGACGAATCGAGGAGAGAGAGATTCGAAAGACCGTCCGTCACTATTAATGTACATCACTACCCCCTTATTTTCCTCTCGAGCATCGAGGTTGCTCAAAAGGAAAATGTGAGGCATGCCTTTTCAAATCATGTCAAATGGGAAGGCTCTGGAGAGGCCATCGGAAGGAAAGTAGACAGGGCACTACTAGTAGACAGGGCACTACCAGTAGACAGGGCACTACCAGTAGACAGGGCACTACCAGTAGACAGGGCAGTACTAGTCGGGGCAAAAGTTCGAAATGGTCACCAAAAATGTAAGAAAGGAGAAGGAGAAAGTGATTCTATACTGTTAATGATGGTGATATGTCCAAGAGAGAATATTTGTTCCAACGGTGTGATTTGTGACAAAGAGCTGACTTTGCCCCGGATCTTCGAAAATATAATGGGGCATGAGGTAGAAGCGAATTACAGATGACATCCTCGCTGACAACTTGGCTCTAAACGTTGCATTGAACTTTAACGTGTTCTTGTTGTTAAGGCAAAACGAGTGAATTTGGGTTGGTTTCTTATGGGAAAAGTAAATATTGTATTGCTGTTATTCCTATGGCTGATCTATCAAAAAAGGTAACAGCAGTTACCATCTTCCCTTTCCGACATTTTTGTCTGGGAGTGGACCATTGCTTGTATCTTCATCATGAAAAGTCGTCTATATCTAACCCTGCGACTTACCGATAGCATGGGAAGTGAAAACTGCTCCCAAGGCACGCCGAGGCAGCTTTTCCCCAAAATTGGTTTACTTTTCAGCTGGCCTCCCGCCGGCCGTCTGGTGCAGGGTTACTGATAAAAAGTCTAGCAGACAAGAACCAATCTGTCAAGAGAAGCCTCCCATTTTTCTCAAACAATAAATCACCCAGCAGTTTAACCCTACCACAAAGTACCCTTTTGAGACACTCGCGAAAGACTGAAGATTCACTTACTGAGGGAAACATAGAGGATGCGTTTACCGCGAGACTTCGGAGGGCTGAGAAACGGGGGTACTGAAGGTGCTTCATGAAGACGACGGGGGAAGGTAAAGAAAATTGAATTACCGCCAAATCTTCTGTAGGTCAAGCATGGCAAGGCGAAAATAATATGGAAATCACCTCCTCAGTAGAACCAGTGCAGGATGATCCCAGGAATCATTCTGTTCCCAGCTGCGACTTCAACGAGTTGTTTATCTTTTTGTTGCTACGCGTATAGTGCTGAAACTCATTTTGTCGGATTGCAACCGTAGGACGCTCTTCTGCTTTGACTGAGAACAAGCACAGTGAGCAAGAGAATAGTTTATCCTTGTATACCGTTTGTAACGTATCATGCCTACGCTTGACTTTGATCACTTGCGCTAAACTACAGCACTGTACCGACGGCAGGGATCGGTAAAATGAAAGCTTCATTCTTGTGCTGAGAGCAATTATTTCCACTTGGCGAACGCTCCCTCGTTAAGAAAGGAGAAGCTCACGACCAGAAAGTATTCATGCGCCCGAATCAGTGGTTGACATGATGCGATTATGAAGCGGTGTTCCACAGGTTGTAATCAGTGCAGCAAAACTCGGTCTACTAACTTACAATACAAATCCTAAGAGGAGTGTACTAGGAATTCAGAGGTTGGCGAAACGGTCTTCCAGTAGAAAATTAACCACCGTTGTTCAGGACGAGTCTCGCTAAGGTAGCTTAACGTTGAAAAAACATTTTACCAACTGGTGGGGTTCCCAGTGTCACCTTGCCAACAGGGCCATGAGATGTGATTTCCTCCATAAATCAGTCCAACTTGAACTAGGATAGAGACGAATATATCTTCCAAAAGTAAAACACCTAAACCTTTCCCCACTGGCACCAGTTCCTTCAGTAGTCCGAGACAATACTGTACCTTGTTGCTCTTTTCAGTGGTAGGGGCAGCTGTGATTTAATTTCGGGGGAGTTCAGGGATAGGTGTACTGTATTTAGAACTAAGCTAAACTTGGCCTTACAATAGCCAATTTTCATCTTTCTTCTAGAATTGCGTAGTATCATTAGTCCGCTCCTCCGGATTTCGGTCTTGCCCTCCACATGGACGCATCTCCAGGAAAGAATCAGAGAAGCGCCGACACTATCATACTTTATGCGAATACTACGACATGGACCTTCACCCAATGGTATTTGATGTCTACAGTATGGTTGCAATGGGCCCGGGTTTGATCAAGGCGTGCAACAGGTCGCGCACTTTCTTGCCAGCAAGCGCGGGACTTCCGTTGCTGCTGAGAAACACTCCCTTCTCATTCGATTCGTTTGCCTTTAGTCCAATACGTTGCTACCTGTGTCAATCGTCGCCGTCTCGACCGAAACAGCGGTTTGACCTCTACTGTGTAGTCCCAGGCCCTGCGCCCTATGGCGCTAGCGGTCTCTTTAGTATTGCTCAATAGAGGTGATGCTTTCGTCGTAGTATCAAGAATTGTTACAATTGCTTTACAGTAAAATGAAAAACGGGTCGAAATGGGACGATTTGAAAAGTGGTTGGATTTCTGGGTTCTGTTAATGACTGAAAAATGTGGTCGGTTGTATCCATGCCGCCGGAAGTGCGTTGCGCGGGACAAGTCACTGGGCAATACTCGAATATGTAAATAATTTAGCGGTCAACCTCATAAATCATTTGTTTTCATCACAACTTACGTGCACAGTACCGCAGTTATTACTTTTAGTCCTGACGAGAACAACCCACAAGAATGCAACTGTACGAGGCTGCGGGCCAATGAGGTGTGGCCAACTTGTAATTGTACCGCGCGAGTGTTGTCACATTGCATCGAAAAACTTGATTCCTTGGACTTGGCAGTGACTTTCACATGCAAGGCTGTCAACTCAAGCTTCATTGTGAATAGCCAGTTGAAAGATGTGTATTTTATGTTGCTGGTAGAGCTGGAGGAATCCCATTCTGTTTGGGGAGTGCGCAGAGCGATGGTACGAATATGAAAATCTTAATGTGGAAAGCACACAGGTGCTCTACCAGCTCGAGGGGTAAAAAGATCGTATAGAAGTGCATTAATTGCTGGTATTCCCCCGAGTCCATCACTGGAGGTTTATCACGGAGTGCGAAGAGCCTTCTGCAGGGTTCTAACGGCAAGTCTCAGCTATGGAAGGAGCGTTAGAGGAGGTCAGTTGGTGACTTCTCATATCAAAATGCGTATTGAAATGATAGGGGAACATGGTCTTTACTCCATCTGAAAACCGATGCCTCTAACCCTCTACACATGGCCACTATTCAAGTAATCAACTTTGGAAAGATAACGCGGCCTATCGCCTCACAACCCTTCTGCCATCCAGCTAGTGTCAGGTACAGATAAATTCACAATCATCTGATGTGGGGTCCCGAACGCAATGGCTGCATCCTGTTAGCATAATACGAGGGTAATGGTCACCAAACATGTTTCACGAATGGGAGACCCGGTTGCGAGAACGAGCAGGTAGGTGTGACGTTTGTTCATGCCCTATGAATATATCCTGCAATAGCCTGCCAGGTTGAGGTGTAGCAGTATCTAGGCAGGAGAAGGGTTACGTGCATCTGGCAGAAGTACTGCACCCAGAGAGAAAACTGTTTCTTCAGGATGTGCGTTTTCAAACCTGGACAGGGGGCGCAGTGGACCCGTGCCTTCGGGCCTTGTAGTTCATTGATGCTCGGAAGGCTCATGGACGATTGTCACCCTGGGTTAATTCTTCTACAAGCGCCACATCGACAGCGTTTGTAAGGGTATTCTGCAGGGAGGACTACTGGAGATGAAGCTGCTAAACGGGAGTCTGTGTAATAATGTACTCAGACTGCAATAGTTATTCGTGTTGCAGTACTGATAAGTGGTCGTTATTTGAATATTCGTGAACTATCTAAGCGGTCGTCTCCTTATTACTTGCATGTTTCTTTGTATTATCTGTCTTGCCCTGTCCAAATTGGTTGTACTCTACACACACTGCTTCTGTCGATCTCTATATATATACTCGACATTGTCTGTCCATTACCCGAATAAAAAAGGGCATCGAAGCTTGTGGCTGAGTTCTATTGACTTCACTGTGTCTAGCCTCAGTTCTTTGAAGTTTCATTCTCAGTCTCACACCAATTATTATTACTGTCTGATGGGCGGCGACGGGAATTCCAGGCTAAAAAAACCCGTCAGTGGCATTGGAGTGCGCAGTGAGGCTTGTAATCGGAGATGGCAAGAAACGAGCGATGAATTTGCTCGACGCGGCACTTGAAGCCAGAAAGGCTAACGCTGCGATATCCACTGCGAAAGGGAGGAGTGATGGGGTAGTTTACTTCGTCGTCTGACACTTCTAGCGGGGAGAATGTAAACGGAGTTTGTAGAGAAGTAAAGGAGGAAACAGAAACGGGTCTGCACCTCAGTGACCTTGTAACTACATCGACGGGTCAAGGCAGGCGAGGAGGCATGCCGCATTAGACAGTACAGCTTGCGCTGCGAGTCTGTGCATGAGGACCATTTTGGCTCTCAAGAAGGTCTATCGCGAAAGTAAGACCTATACCCTAAGTCGGTTTTCCCTCGATTCGCTTGGGGGGCAGCTACTGCTCTCTGAAAATGTCTTTGTCAAGGACACTGATAGGGGTAAATCGTCGGGAGAAGAGATACTCAGAACCAACTACCCCAAGAAGGAGGTGTTGCAAGCGACAAAAGTGCTACCGTGGTATAGTTGAACGAACAAGAAGGAGTGTATATGGAAGAGAGTTGAGAGGGCTACAAGCAAGTATGAACGGGCAGGGTCTACCACTGATGCTCTGTGAGCAGCGTAGGAAAAAGGTTTCTTGGGTTTGAAGTTGACTCTCAACTTCCTACTACTCGGGACTTGACTTGAAGTTGTCTGCGAGCAAGCGGTTTACTCAGCTTATATAGACTTTTGGCTACCCCTAAAGTCCGAGCAAAACTACAGAAGGTACCAGGAAATGCATAAAAACAATTTGTGTCGACGATATACTCTAAACAAGAGATACTTAAGAAACTAACAATCAATGAGGTCCTCTTATTTCCCATTCTCTAAATCAGATCCAAACAACTCCTCTAAAATATCCATGCTGCCCAAGCAGTCCCCACAGATATTTGCGAACGGCTCATAACTATCTATTTCCTCCCGGGATATATCTAAACTACTAAAGATATCCCCATCCTGTTCCATCGTCGGTACCACTTTTTCCATACATTCCACCATTCCAACACTTCCCATTCCTCCCTGTCCTTCATCCTCCTCGTCCTCGTCTTCATCCTCGTCTTCATCCTCGTCCTCGTCTTCATCCTCGTCTTCATCCTCGTCCTCGTCTTCATCCTCGTCCTCATATTCATCCTCATCTTCATCCTCGTCTTCATCCTCGTCCTCGTCTTCATCCTCGTCCTCATCCTCGCCCTCATCTTCACCTTCGTTCTCCTTAACCTCGTAGACCAATTCCGGGGCTGCCCACTCCCGAAGGTCTCCCCAGCTCCCCCCTCGACCTCCCACTCCTGCCCCTCAGGTACCTCCTCGGGCTCATCCTCGACGAAGAGCTTGCGGACGAACTAGATTATCTTCTTCTTAGTCTGGCGTCGCAGGTAGTCTTCTGCGTCCTTCGGGCCGTATACAGCGAGCGCAAGGCCGTTTAAGGGGCGAGAGGGGCGGTTTTTGGTGATGGGGCCGGAGGGCGAAGGTTGTTCATTTTGGTTGTAAATGACTGTAGACGGAGGATAGAGGGTGTTTTTGGGTGTGTGGAGGGAGAAGGGTGATGAGTAAAATGATCGGGGACGTTTGAAACTTGGAATAAAGGGGTTTAAAGAGGCTCCCGGGGCAGGTTCTATCGATTAGGAATAGGTAAAATAAATCTACAAGGGATTTTGTAGTAGTAAATTTGCGCCCTTTTTCTCAAGAAAGCGAATTTGGAGGAGGAGGTAAATAAAAAGAGGAAAAGAACTTGATTCGGGATCGATTCAGAGGGGTAGATACAGTATAAAAATATCTAGATAAAATGGAAGTAAATTTGGAGAGGACCGCGGTAATGATAAGCAAGGCTCTCGGAGGACGAGCAAGGACCGAAACTATAAGCAATTTTGGACAAGAGGAGGTAGTACAGTAAGCTATAAGTCTGTAGATGACGGCGACAAAAAATACGTTCCTATCAGCACGTGCCTAACAGACACCTGCGGCAAATGTGCGCATCGAATACTCCATCAGAATGAACGAATACAGAGACCATGCTGCACCCTCTCCTTTTGGATAGAACTTAAAAAAAGGAAACGAGTAGGAATAAAAGACCCGAGAAATCGTAACTAAATAATGTCCCAAGTGCTTTTGCTCTCATCGATTGCAGTCGCCTGGACTTCTTCAGTGCGCCCTCGCCCAGACTGTCTTTCTGCTGGATGAGCTCATTCTGTAAATAACACAGAGGTACTGTATTTTACTACTGCAGGCATCTATCACAGTCTAAGTAGCATCACATGGTGGTGCATTGCGATGGCTATCTTAGCTCGCACCCCACTGCACTTGGCCGACATGGAACACTTGGTTATTTGTTAGCTGTAGTTAAGTACAAAGTCGGAGGGTTTTGTCCAAGGCAGCCCCGGAGAGGTTACTAGTGGGCTAATGGGATGTTTCCGGGGATTGTAAGAGTGCTGCGGTACGGTACGTTCTTGAACAGAAAATGGGAGAGGAGAGGGATTGAATTGCAAAGGAGCACGTTCGGGGCTGGTGCTGGTGAGAAGGGTAGCTGGATTGGGGGGGCAGAAGGCTGACTGCTGAGCCTCTAGTGAAAGAGGAGGGCGCTCAGAGGGATAATGACTGCACTGGGAGGGGGATAGGAGCCGAATGAACTGCTAAGACCTGGATGAGAGTAGTTTTCTGGTTGTTGGTGACTAGATTTTACTCGGAGCGATCAAAGAAGAAGGATTTTTAAAGAACTGTAGCACGCTTCCGGACAGTGTAGTAAAGCACGTAACCTATACCAAAATCAGCGTTTTACATGAAAGGGGAAATTTTGGGTGTTTTTATTGTTGAAAGATATCTTCGATCTATCTATTTACATGAAAGTATGCATTAGTGGCCTAAAATGATGATTACTAAATATCTTCCAAGAGTAAAGCACCCAAACCTTTCCTCTTAATACGAAAACCCGAAACAAGAAGAAAAACTCACAATACCACTCGAGTGACTATGGCAGGTCGCATTTGTAATTTCAACAGATATTGCGGAGCCCTCTAATCAATAAAGTGCAATGCAGTACTTTTCAGTGCTTCATTTAACTTTACACCTGGAACTTTGACGCTTTGCGAATCGTTAAACGAGTCTGAGCAAATCAACAGGGGAGCAACTATCAGGGGAAAATTTTGGGTTATTTTAATGCATGGAAGATGTGGTCGGTTGTATCAACGCCGCTAATGCGTTATGCGGGACGCTACTAGTAGGACTTAGGTGTTGACAAAGACTTTGTCAATTCAGTAGATATTCTCTGCCGAAACCTGTTGTGCTCTTTTCTACTTAGCAACAGGAATCGAAACACGAAAGATGAAGAGGAATATGTATCAAGCACTTGAGGAAAAGGGAGACCTACGCAAAGGTCAAAAAAGTCTTAACAAATTGTCATGCTGCAGCGGCAGCGATGTCCTATGCGACGTGCCTGTTGGCTGGCCTCCAGCCAGTCTTCTAGCGTTTTGACGGCTTCCCGCAAATCCTTTACATTGTAAGCCTTACCCACATCACGACATCCCTCAGGGAACAACTGACCATATTATTCATGGATTGAAAACACCCCAAATTTGCCCCCTGAGGAAAAGGTTTCTCTAAAAAGTCAAGCAAATAAAGAAGGGAGTACAATTATTATTTTTACACGGCTGCACCCTCCCGGTAACTACTTGATCTTACAAGAAACTGTGGATACAGGTAGATAGATGTCAATTCTTAAATTGAATCCAACTGTAAATGGTGACAGCAGTGAAAGAGCTTGGACGAAACACTTAGCGAACTTTTCTTCAAAAGATAATTTTCCTTAGTGACAAAATTGATACTATTGCCCGATTTTGGGAACCAGGGAAGGGGAAAAAGAACGATCACCGGAAAGTTCATGACTATGAACACGAGTAAAAGTTCTTTTAGTGTAACTCAGTTGATAACTTTAACGTAATCGTTTCTTAGCTCTGAAATTGACCTTTAAATATGTTTTTGCTCGAGCATGCACCTGAAGTTGTCTCCCAGCTTGTTTCATCTCTCATAAACACTCATAGTACATATAAATTTGTATGCCCTTTTAGACAACCAGTTAATCTCAGTAATACATGTTTAATACAATGGGACGTCCTAAAGAAGCCTTCTTGACTATGAATACTCGAGAGGAGGTATCCTTCAGTAAAAAACCTGGAAATAATCTTCACAGTAACCCTATTCGGAATCCGAACCAAAAATATTCTTCGAATTATTCATATTATCTATAAATTCCTTCCATTTAAAACGAAGAAATTCAAGAAGTGAACTAATTCTACAGAAATATCCAATTAATATATTTATTACTTTTAATGAACCTAAATATCCCTTCTATTTTCAACTCAGGGGTCAATGATTCTTACAATTTTACTTTTATCGCCTTCTGTTACAGAGGGAACACGCAGAAATGTACTCCAGACGGTCTTGCTACAACTTTTTTGGTCTATGCAATCTTCCTAGCCTTCTGAAACTTCCCCTTCCTATTTGTACCACTTATCACCACCTTACTCTTCTTTTTTCTCCACAATTGTGAAATTAGCCCACTTCTCATGATTTACGGCCCCATACTTCCCAGGTAGCTTTTTTATTTATTGAATGAAAAATTTGTATAAACGAGAGGCCATTTTCGCGACCTGCCTTCCTCGTCTACTTGTTTTTTTGAAAGGGCGCATAGAAGGATGGAAGTGTTGATATAAAGGTGATGAAGTATATGAGTGCATTTGTTAATTCTTTTCAGTCTTAGTGAGGCTTCAAAGAGGCTGTTATATTTCTGAATCGGGGAAATTTTCCCATTTAAAGGCCTCGGGAAAATAAAAGGGTGAATCCACATTATTTCTGCAAGTCTTCACCAATCTTGGACAAGTTCAAACAAAAAACTGCAACAAAAAATATCGACACGAGAAAAATGAGAAAGAATAGAAATAATTTAAATGGTGATTAAAAATGGTGAGGACCAAAAAAATTTAAATGACAGAAATGAATGGAGATTTGAATGAAATTGGGATTCACAGCGGGAAAACAATTTTCTATTCTGTAATAAATTTCGGGAATACTTTTCTTTGTTCAAGAAAGGGGTACTGACGTTCTTGGGATCTAAGAAACCATAGTGATGGAAGGACGGGATGCACTGATTATTCTTGGTAAGATGCAATATATTTAAGTGTAATTCAATTTTATTTTTATAATTTTAGATATTAAAAATTCATTCAGTCCTGGAAAATAGTAATGGACCCCATGAAAATTTACGAGAACCATATCAAGTGCACATAGTTTTTGCGAAGGATGCTAATGTGCGAACTAAGTGCATAGAGACGGTATTAAAGCGCATATAAATAATTAAAGCACGACAGGAGGAGTAAAAGGGGTCGTTTATTGTTCCCGAACAGAATAGTTCTGAAAATTTCTCAGTTAAGTCATGGCATTGGGGTGTACAAGATGTGCATTGATTGATATCTTAACACTTGGTTTGTGAAATTTGGCGAAATTTACCCACAAGATTATATTGTGTACAATGTTGAAATGATTCAACGTGAAATCTCAACTTCTTGTTATAATTTCAACTACAGTAACTACAATGAACGAAAATCCACTGGAGACTCCGTAAATCCTACCAGTTAACAATATAACCTGCTCAACAACGCAAGTACATCCCAGAAATTCCCCAAACATAACCCAGCATCTACGTCAGTCGATCGTCATTTCACAGAACTTTGCATTTTGAGTCACAGAACCCAAAGATTTAATTGTGTTGTTTTTTGCATTTAGGAAAGAAAAGTTGGATTTACCCATTCACTGCTCTGCAGAAACTTCATTCGGTGGAGAATAGATGAAAAGAGTAGCATTTGCTTTTATATGTAATTCTCGGGAATAAATGCCCTACTAAATGATGTAAATATTTCCCCTCCTGCGAGTTTTATTTTTGTATTTGATTACATTGCTGTGACTAATTATAACGCCATCAGAAAAAATACTTCCAACGATATTGTTTCATCCTAGATTGATGCATGTTTGATAAAGGCAATGATGGGAACAATATTTTGAGCTTTTAATTCAGAGAAGATCGAATCAATTCGAGCATGAGTGAAACTGGTCTTGTTCCCTGCCCTTCAGAGAGCTGCAACCTCGTATTTCGAACTATGCTTTCGAATATGGAACAGATTAGGCTAAGAATAAGAACGATATTAGTAAAGCCTTGGTCTCCTCATACTTCGGTATGTCCACAAATTGTGCTGGAACAACGTTTTAAGCAGTATATAAGTTAGAAGAACTGCTTAAATTGGGCGACTTCGCTTATTCACAATTACATCTAATTATCGTTGCGTAAGTCGTCCGGAACTTGAGAAAAACTTTATTTTATTTGTCTTTCGAACCTTATATATCACTATTACTTCCGATAGCAGGCGAGACGCCTGACTAGAAGCCTGATCAAAGCTAAAAATTTTACTTGGATACTCTTTTTTAAAAACTGAAATATTTTTTTTTGGATGAGTCACTGACAACTTTGTCCTATTTGAGCTTTAAAATGTCCTTTTCAAGCTCTGAATCAAACAATTGTACAATTATAGCCTTGGAGTCCCTATTCATCTTTCGATTGGGTGGTACTTCGGAGAATAAGATGTGATTCTTACTTTCATTCTTCCTATTGTGCTTCTTTGTCTTCTTTTTCAGAAATAAAAGGCTACAACTATTGCCTAGACTTATTCGACACCACAAACTAGTTTCTTTATCACCTACAACGTGGACAGAGGAGCCAATTTGTCGACTTATTACCCAATTTGGGTAGTCTAGAAGGTCATTTCATCCATATATGTTCTACTGTTTTCACCTACTCTCATAGTCGTTTTTCAGTTGAGTTCATTTTATTTTGACTTCGACTGTTCAAAGAAGTAACTTTCTCGGCAAGAAATGATTATTTCTTAGTGAAATGACAGAGAAGAGTTTAATTGTTCTCGGAACAGATATATGGTATGAGTTAACTCTCAGGAAAATTTCAACGATGAGATAGAAAAGAATTGTGTTCTTGCACCTTCAATGCAGTTACATATGATAGGTTCTCAATTTTTCTTTAATAGAAGATGTATTTTGTAACGAGCCTGTCAACTTAATTTTGTTTCCTCTCATGGCTACCATATTTGTTGAAGTGATTTGTACAAAATCGTGAGAAAGTAGAATATCTTTTCTATGTAATATTGGCTTTTATTCTCACACTATTGATTGGACTGTGTCAATATGCATTACACCAGAGTTGTCCACTTTAAAAGTTAATAAGTCAAATGAACACATATCAAATCAAGACTATATTTACTTTTGGAGTACGAATATGGATGTCAGCCGTCAGAAAAGCAAGTGTTTCATTCGAAAATGATGGAAAGTCTCTCCATTGCAAATAATCGGCAATGAGAATATGCTTAGTCTGTGCTGCCAAGAGGCATAAATGTATATGATACGCACGATGTCCACCTAAAACCTCCTCTGCAACTCAATCGCATAAATTGATAAAAAAACTCCTTCGAAGACAAAAATAAAGGTCTACTGCTCAGCAATATTGTTTTCAGAGCTGCTAACAGTCTATGAAAGTAAGAAGGGGCACGAAAGCCTTAGAAAAACAGTACATCGAAACAAAGGAACAAGTTCTAGCACTGGTTTGAAAATTGAGTAAATTCTATCTATTAGTAGGAAAATATCCTCGACCTAGACTAGACGTGAAGATGTTACAGCAGATAATAGAACTCCTCTAAACTTTAAATATATATTTTTAGATGATATTTGGACGTTTGTTGATGAAAAAGCTTATGCAGGGATACGATTTCCATACAGTAGCGTGTAATAGATTTTTCCAACTAATCTTTAAGTAATTTTTCGCTCTCTCTAAGGAATTGAAAATTATTAAATGAAATTTAGTGATACAAAGGATTATTTAATGATTATCTTACATGTAAAAATCGCAAATGAGAAATGAGTTACGGCAAAAGTTCTTGAACAACTTTTTTTCTGATACATTTAGCACCAATTATATAAACATTTTGGAACAAAATCTAGACCTTACGAGTTTGCCTTCAGAACTACACTCTAATCAAGCTTTTTTCAGTATAGGAATTGGGAATAGTTGTTCGACGACATTTCATGTCGTCTTGATGTCCGTTGATCTCAAATAAAATAAAAAGCATTCAATTTGCTTTTCTGCTGGTCCTAACGAGGATGTGACTGTCAATAATAAGATGAGATTTATGTTTCCTTAACATCACCATTGTTTTTCAGGGATTAAGGAAGTTTCCGAAGTGTTGATACTCAGTTTCAAAACTGAAGCACTGCGGTACAGAAGCATATAGATACGTACCTTTGCATCCGCGACTTGATCAGATGCTTCAATATGAAGAGATATGGAATTAAATGGGTTGCTGGATTCCTTTTTCAAATTTACAGCAATCGATTCGATATTTACGAGAACATTAGGTATTATTCTAGGAAAAAACTCAAGGTAAAAAGGCAAAATTTTAATTTCATTCTTTTCTAATGTTATCGACTTTTTGGTTTTCAAAGAGTGAACTTAGCTCTGTTTCGTACAGAACGTGTTTTCCAGGAAAACCCTTTATTTTCACTTTTATGCTCTGAAAAAGCAGAAATTAGATTAGCGATATTATATTCATGAACTCTATAGCAGATAAGTACATAAAGATGCGTAATGCTTAAATGTAAAGTTAATATCAAGATTATACCAGAAATTTACGTTAATTCATGACTAAAGGAAGTTCCGTAGGCATTAAGTTTTCTGGAAATGTATTTTTCGTTTGTAAATAATAGCCGACATAACTATTGTTGAATTTTTGGAAGTTTTCAGAAGTTATGGAAAATAAAACCTGATAAATAACGATGAAATTAATCCAAGTCGGATGCCAGTTTCAGGCTCAGAACATCATTAATTAGCCTTTTTAATATCATAAATCATCTAAAAAACGGAAAAGTGCTTAGTTGATGCAATAAAAATAAAAGTGAATCCAGATTGGTCTCATTTGATCTCAGAAGCGACAAAAAATATTTATGGTGGTAATCACATTCGAAAATCAGCTCCATTTGACACAACCTTAGAAGACTTGAATTTATGCCTGATCATGGTTTAATTGCAGGACGGTAAGATAAAATTGTATATTATTTGCTATTTGATGATTGTAAAATTTTTGCAACAAACGTTTAAAAATTTTAATTATGAATTAGGGCACCAAAAATTCTCCTGTATGAATTTATTAATCAAGTTCGTTCAATTAAATGTATGATTATAGTGAAATAATGATGCAGTCTTTTAGGTGAACTAATTGAAATTTAATCTTATTGAGTCTATACGCCTCTTCATATGGTTTCTTTTACGACCCACACATGCATATAAAAAATTTATCCCACCAATAATACAAAACGAATAGAATCGAACAAAAAAATACACAAAAATACAATTTCCATTATTCAACAAAATTGTACTTGTTTCAATACAAATAGTTACAGGCATTTTCATCAGTGAGATTTCAATTTACCGAATTTACAAATTCTGGAAATCAAATATGGTTTCGTAAGTGTTATAACTTTTTAGTGAAATTAATTTAGTGAGCTGAACGAAGTAAATACCTAAAATATTAACTAAGGCCGAATAGATCTTTTGCTCTAGAGATGGCCTTTGGAACAAGTAAACGAAAGTTCTGTGCCATTTCGTCCGGGGGTCATCACGTTGCTTTTTTTCCAGCATTTATATCACAAAAAAGAACTAATCATTCATAACTAAATTTGATATGACGCTTAAAGTTCCTCGATTAGATCTTAGAATAAAATTGCAGTGGGTACAGTGTGACTTGGGAGTAAATTTTAAACGTTAAGGAATTTAGATCTATTTTGCTTGGAATAATAATCAACGACTACAAAGCTCCCTGTCGTAGTCTATATTATATTTATAGATTTTTAGGTAACAGAAACCATCGACGTATTTCAGCTCCAATAATTAGGATCCAATAGGCGCACGAAGCAACAGTTTATACAAGATAAAATGGATCGCGATGGCAAGTATATGATTAACTAAATATATTAGAGGAGAACTAGATGCAAGACTGCTTTCCTTATTTTACAAATAAATATGCAAATTGGAGAATTTGAATCCGCAATTTTCTTACCTTTTATTTAAAAGGGCCATATTACTCTTCTGTCAACTATCTGGTAAAATTTTCTCTACCTTTTCAAGATATTTATCATTTTACTTCCAAATACTCAATTCAAAACCATATCCTTTTAATGTATTAGATCACGCAACCATGCAGTGCACTGGTCAAAATTTACACTTATGTTTTATTGCGGGTCATCGAAATGAAATTTTAACCCTAAACCGAAATCTCCCTCACACAGAAAAACTATTCGATCGACTCTAAAATAGCTCACAAACATCTTTTGACAATTCGACTCAGACTAAACAGCATTATCATCATAACCAAAGCTACAGTCATCATCAATCCCATAGGTGGCCTAATGATATTGATCAATAGTTCCAAGTACGCCGATAACTTCATTCGAAATCAGAAGGAAAGCCAGTCATTGGTTTCTGAAGGAAGATTTTTACAATTATAAATGTATATAATAGAGATTAGAACTACTTTAGCAGTAACGCGGATAAGGACAATTAAATGGAGGTAAAAATGGATGAGAAGAGAAAAAGGGGGAAATATTTGACATTTGATGACTCGAGAATGCTCTACAGCGACCGAGCCGTTTGGAACTGAGTTGGATATATTCGTGGGGAGTAAAAAAGTTAGACGAAGAATGTTAGAAATCTACGAACGTACTGTGATTTTGCCTGGAAAGAATGGACATGAAATTCTTGCAGCAGTCAAGGATGATTTTCCAGCATTCACCGCAATGATCTTGTTGTCGCTGTTCAGCAAGATGTTGATGAAATCAACATCTCATTTGAGGACACGCTATTGGAGCGAACACAAGTTGAAAATCGTGAAGCACCCGCCAGAAATCTTGAACATGAAATGGATGAAGCGGAAAAAGGACCGTTCTCCACGACGACATTGATTATGTTGATACTGGTGATGAATGTTGACTTATCGCTTTTGACTTTGCTGAACTTGATTATGAATGGTTGCTCACACACATACCAGTTGAAGATGGGCTGAATGAAAATGAATTGCGCCTATCGCATGGCGTTGGGTTAATTTAGCAAGACACAGAAGCCACTGAACTATATTTAAAGCGATTCAAAGGGTTATCGTCAAACCATGCACAAGGGTTACGGATTGCTTAAGAAAAAGTAAATATCCTTCCAAAATCATATAAGGAAGTTCCATTTTCTAAAGGCCCTAGAGGATCAATCGTAATATCCAATCAGAAATGTGTTAGACACGAACTGTCCCCAAGAGCGACAAGGACCGTGACAATGAAGACCTCAGAGCAAACTCGCAAAAATAACTTCCCCTTGTTTTCCGACTGCTCCTAACGACTTGTTCCATCTTTCTTTGCTTACTGACCAAAATTAATTTTAGGTCTGTGTTTCTGCAAACCGGCCAAGCTCAAAGGTATTTCTGTTTTGTGCTGCCTAGAGAAGTCGCAAAAAGCTAATTTTATTGGCTTTTTCTGTCCTCTCCACTCGGTCTCGTAAACTGGAACGCAGAATTGTAGCAGCGAAGTGATCAATTCATGCAATACGTTGGCTTTAAACAACCGATCGCCATTACACAACAGTCATATCGCAAAGAGTGTAGTTAGCTTGCCATGTTGGTTGTTAGAGTTTTGGACGACAGCATTCTTGTTTGATCCCGTGGCTTAGTCGACATTTTTGCAAATAAAATCAGTGCAAGGTCGGAGAAACTGTGACTGGTTCTGGAAAATTTCAGTTTTATAGTCTGCTGATTGACCAGGATGAAAATGCTCTATCAAACTTTGCGGAGATTGATAAAAATAGTTGCGCTCACCGAGTTTTTTGCTTTTCTTGGATGATTGGTCACCGTCTTGTTTGACGAACTCACTCTGATATCCAATCTTATGATTAGTTCTAAGAAACCTGTGCGGCACCGAGATGGATTAAATCTTACTGTAAAGCTGCGGTCTTCGAAATTAGAATCATCAGCTCGTTGGTCATATGGCTTTCCCATCCTTCTTCGGTGGACATCACTGGTAGGAACCAATCTAGTGCCTTCAATGAAATACATAAGAGCAGTTGAGTATGCAGACTTATTACCAGCGTTTGCGATACAATAGACTATTCCGACGCTTCCTGAGAATTACTCGCAATATACACGCATGTACATGGAACACTGTACGCAGGTTTTCAAACGGATCCAACAGAAAATACTGAAGCTAAAGTTGACTTCATGTAGCTTTGCGCAGTCCGAAATCAAGCTACTATGTCACGTGGTCAACTATACTGGCGTTTAGGTTGATACAGACAAGATCAAGGATATTTTGGAAGGGCCTGAAGTAGGTTCGCCATGCTCGGTCAGGGCGTCACCAAGGGAGGCACCAATGAAAAAATCGGTCTGATATCTGAATTGGACCGGCTGGAGAGAAAAGAAGCGGTGCTGAGTAACATCGGCTCGATATCCTCTGGAAAGTGTCTAGGAGAGCTGAAGTTTTCGGTCAAGGTACTTCTGGCTCCATCTATGTATGTTTTAGATGGCTTAAAAGAGTTATTGCCTGCCTGAGAACAGTTGATCTCCGTACACGGCCGAATCGTGTTCCTCAGAGAACCCCTCGAACACAATCGTGTACAGAAGTACCTTTTGATCTTCTTCAGCTTCGTCGTCGATGGCACAGTAGACATTGGCACCGCTGTACAAATAAACTAAGCGTACGTACCAGGCGGAAGGTGGAACCAAGAATTAGGTTTCAGGGTATTCAGAGGAGTCTGTCAGGCCTAACAGGGAGGCCTCCCTCTTTTTAAACTTCGGGCCAGCGTAATAGTGCACGAACGCTGCGATATGACGACCGGAGAGTGCCTTTTGTTCTTCTGCGGTAATCGTGACTGGGCGGGAAAAACCTTGCGCAGTAGACAGCATACTTCAGGAGGCTTCGGTTACGGTACATAAACGTCTCGATTTCCTATGGGACTTGCAGTCCCAATACTTCGGGGCGAGGAACTCGGGCCGCATTCGTAGCAATGGTCTTTCAAGGGGCCCTTCCACCTGTGCTCACACTGCCCTTTCGTTTGGTGCGGGCCATGGTCGATCGAGAAGAAAGTCGACAATGGGATGAGGGTGAGTGGAACGATAAAGAGGAAAGCGAAGCCAAAAAAAAAATGAAAACATGATGCCAAAAGCGATGAGGAGAGGATGACACAGGCGACTAGGAGGAGAATATTTTGGACGAGGAAGGTGTGATGAAGATGATCAGGTGAAGGAGGCTCACGAGAACGAGGTTGCAACGACACTCAAAGTGACGCTTGTCTCGAGTATACCAGCTGTTTGGCAGCACGTTGACACGTCTCAAGAGGTAGGCGGGGAAGATTGATGGCGTCCCGCAGAAGTTGAATAAGCTGAGAGGTTTGTGGTGGTTGGAGTAGGGGTTGATGGTGGCAGGGTGGTAGGGGTGTTTTAACCAAGGGGGGGGGGGCACTTGCCAACTTGTGCGCCTGTGTCTCACTTTGAGTGCAGGAGTATGTGGGTTGTGCGAGCGCACCTCCTGATCTGGGGATTTACAATACTGTACGGTATCTCCCCAGATGATGTACAGAACAGTTAAGCCTCCCTAATTGGAGACATTCCGTAAACACAAAGATTTTCCATTTATTGAAGTGTTCCAATTGGGGAATGTGTCAATTCTCCATTCCTTGAAGAAAGAATCGATCCGTGTTTGACGCATACCAGCTTACTGTTTCATACGAACAGTAGCTTGCACGCTGCGCAAGCCAGACAACAACGAACTGTGCCCACCACTGTGCTCCTGTACAATCAGCTTTGCCTTGTCCAGAAACCTGCAATTTCTCCCCATAACTCCCCAAATTAGCTGCCTCAGGCTGTTCATTGCTGTCATCCATCTCAAGAGAACCGTGCACAGTGTTGACCACAGCTTACAACATATCATACTCACAAACAATCTGTGTGCAGTGAATGTCAGCATCAAAATTCAACATCTCTTGAATAGAAATCAGCCTCCTTTCTGGAACTACGCTTGCAACTAAAAATGTCCAGTTCCGCAAATGCTTCTGTAGGGTTTTCTTGAGCAGGAGCCAAAAACTTTTGGCTTTCGCCAACCAATCCTGTTGGTAGTCAATAATTTCGAATTGTTTCTTCAGAGAGTTCTTCCCATACAGATGATATACGTTATGTGGCAGTTAGAATATCTACCTTATAGATGTCGTCCACGTCAGAATCAGATAAATCAACGACATACTCCATCTGATAGCGCCTGGAACGAAGCTTCATTGCCGCAATGATATCAGCGTCCAGAGACTGTAAACGACTCTTCGTATTCTGTGTCAGAAAACAAATTTGAACGTCCTGGAAGTTCTGCAAAGGTTCTATCGATACATGAGCACTACAATTATCCATGAGGGGCAAACATTTGCGACTTGGTGTCTGAGAAATCCATCTATCGAAGCGAATGAGCCAGTTAGAAAACAAAGCTGAAGTCATCCACGCTTTTCTGTTTTCTGTGTAATCAATATTGAGTTCGTGCGGCGTTTTCTTCTTGAAACATCTTGGTGAACGAGCCATGCAAATGAAAAAAGGGGAAACTTCTGCGTCCCGGTAGCATTGCAAAACCCCAGGAATGTAACGCGAGACTTTTATTTATTTCGTCCGGGCAACGAATAGGTTGCAATAGTTCGATCAGGGGCCATCTGTCAGAACAGTCCAGATTCATCACAATTGAAGACATAAGAACTATGAAATGATTCAATTGTTTCACGAAGTAGAGTAGAGGAACTTGTGCAGCAAATAAAGCGCTACTAAACTCCCAGCTCTCTCCATGGGAGCAATAGGGCCGCAAATTCCACCCCGTTTGAACCTCTAGAGCCATCCCTCAGAAAACCTGAGCGTAATTTTTTTATCTAGCGGAAGGCACTTGTTGGCTTTGTTTGCCCATTTGTCGAGCCTTCTCCCCAATAAGCATCCCTGAGAAAGCACGCTGATGGTGATGCATTGCGCAAACCCAATCAAACGGAGCTTTGTCAAGGGTTTCATGGCGTGCGGCTGTATTGCAGACTTGATTTTTTTGTCTGAGTCGGTCTCATTCAGCAGTCGTTCATCATTAAAAATGAGAGATATTGTTCCCTTTCCTGAGGGTGCGGGGAGACCGAAAGCTCTCCTAGCCCACTTTGCAAGGTCAGCCTGTGAGCATCTAAGGCCTTTCTCACGGCGATGTCGGCGCTCCTTGCAGATCGCTTTTTTCTGCTCAATAGACAGAGTGTTGTAGGCCATTGGTAAATGAAGTGTGTGGGGTGGGACTTCAAGTGTGGTGATGTGCTGGGACTCCCTGCTCGTGCCGACTCTGGACTATCTGGACCCGTTCTGGTTAAAACAAACTGTAACAGACGCGCGGACCTCTGTCAAACTGTGTTTCATTTATTGAGAGTTGGAACATTCATGATTTTTCATTAAATATTCGTATCCACGGGGAGACTCCTTACGGTTCCAATTGGAGGGATGTTCCAATTAGAGACGACCCAACTCAAGAGGTCTGACTGTATATTGTACTTTACTGTGTCGTGCGTGCATTGTCAACATATACTACATCCAACACTGTTGGCCAATTCATCCAACACTGTCGGTCAATTCGAATGATGCACTTGACTCAGTCGCATTCCTACGCGACCATGATACAAGTGTTGCGAACTTATATGCTGCATGGTACTCCCCCCTCGTCCTCCTTGCTGAACACATCATCGATCTTTACCATTGTCAACTCAGTAAACTGATTCTGCCTGAACTCTCAGCTGTTACTGGGCCACCCAGTGCTGCGGCTTCTATCCAATTGGACCGGGGTCTTAACGTCGCACTCCGTGTGTTTCTCAGTTCATCCATTTGGACGACATGACTGGATAGAGAAAGGTAGGTTCCGCGTGGCCTAGGACAGAACAGCAAAAGAATAAAGACAGTTTCAAGCATTGCATGGTTTCAAGCATTGCATGGTTCGACGAGATAATGTAAACACGGATATCAGCGAGATCGGTATAGCGAGTGCGCAGCAGTCGCAGCATGTCTAATTGCAGGGTAGATGGACTGGACGGGAGGGAGTGGCCGCGCCCGCATCTGACGACATGTCGCACGAGGCGGCTTTAGAGAACGGCGAAATTTTGATGAAGCCTCGCAGTGGTTGGGTTGAGTTCAGAGTTCGGGGATCTGCTAGTGAAAATTTAAACGGGGGAGAAATTGGGGTGCTTTACTGATTAGTGATGCAGGACGGCTACTTTCCGAAGACTACGGGGGACAGGTCTGTGTAATGGAGAGTCTGAAAATGAGGCCGGGTCATGAGGTACTACGGTACCGTACCTCACAGGGCTGGTTTGTGAATGGTGTCGGTTTTCTGTCAGTACTGTCGCTGCCTTGTCTCGTTCGCAGACAGGCCCTCGACCGACCTGTTTTTTCGCGGAGCGCTCTCTCCGTCGGCGGAGCAGAACGCGGCAAATAAGTTCTGCAAACATGACAATGGCAGCCGGGAGGTGGAAGACAACCCTCCCGGTTTGCCAAGCAATTAATGCAACGACGACTGGTACTGTAATCACAAATGTATAATTTGACAAAAAATAGGACTGTGCAAGCTACCAAAAACGACCATATCATCCACTCAATACATTCACAAGTACAGTAGTGCATAGGTTCTCTGTACTGTACTGTACTGTACTGTAAAACGGAGCTCCGGGATAGAAGACTACTGTAATGCCATAGTGTTTACAGGCATATCGTACTGTACCGTACAGATAATAGTGTACGCAATCGATGGCATCGTAATGTCATTAACTACAGGCTTTTCTGGGACTTTCGCGAAGTTTCTGAAGGTGATCTTTGCACAGAATTTCTCGGCGCGAATAGTGAGGCGCTCAAATCCGGCGTCGCAATCATTCGCGCTTGTTACTTGTATCGAAGAGTGACCCGCTGCCATGCCCACATTCTGCAAATATCCTGCCTGGGACAGCCAGTAAGAATCAAACCAGAAACCTTCTGTTTTCAGCCTAGACTGCTCCCACCTACACCGCCCACCCGCACAAAATCTTCACTCGCAACTTTCGCCCTGCAGACCCTCTCCACCCGATGCAGCAACCCAAGCAATTAACCGCATCCTCGACAGGCGCAGCGGCTCTAGAGGCTCTGCGCGCCTCGCAAGCAAAAAAGGAATCCGAGAATGTAATCTCTGGCAATGACCTAACATCCCTCAACAAATTCCTTCAATGGTCAACAGCCCACAGCACACCACCGTCCGATACGCCATCCACGACTACCAACCCCTCCAAAAACCCAGAGCAGCTTACAAAAGACCGCGAATGGCTCGACCAGGCCTTCCCGGACATGTTTGCCGAGGTCAAACAACTGATCAAGCTACTCCGCGGCGAGCATCAACAGCAGCCTTTATCCCCGCAGGAAACAGAGGATGCATTACACGCTTTGCAAGAATACTTTGTGGATCTCAACTACGCTGTAAATATCGATAAGCTTGGTGCTTTGGATCCCGTCTTGAATCATGCACGCACGGGAACTGCGCCGGTACGTGCGGCAGCGGTGTGGGTGCTCGGTTCGGCTATGCAGGCTTTGCAACCGGTTAAAGACGTCGTGATGGCAAAGGATGGCCACCTTGTGTTGGTTGAAGCGCTTGGTGATGAGAATGATGCGGTTCGAGCCAAAGCTGTTATGGCTTCTTCTGCGTTGCTAAGGCATGCCCCGTCCGTTATTCAAGAGCGCTTTGCGGAGGCGGGTGGTGATGTGCGGATGCGGCACTTGTTGGCGGATAGAAATGTGCAGGTGAGACGTCGCGCACGATTTTTCCTGCAGTTTGCACGGGAGACGGAAAATGAGGCGTTTGTCAAGGGTTTGTTGACGGATAGGGTGGCAGTATCGAAGCTATCTCTATCAGTCTCGGAGGTAGACGTGGACGATGTGGCTGACGTTGAGGCGGCAGTAGGCGCTCTCAAGGTGCTGGTTGAGACGGATCGCCAAGGGCTTTTTCAGGTGGCACCAGAGCTGCCAGGTGTGATAGATGAGCTGGTAGCCCGTTGCCATGATCAAGACAATCGCGAGACGTTGGAAGAGTTGGCTCGAACTCTAGGTTAGTGTGTTTGTTTACGAATCTAAGGCAATGCCAGCGTTGTAGAATTGATGACCATCACTTTCAAGACGTATTCGCACGAGGTGACATTTAGAATGCGCAAAACTGCGATATTGGATTGAAAGCTGGCTTGTTGACGAACTTTAACGCCCCGGCGGATAGTTCTCATCTTGCCTTTTCAATCTGTTCGATCACGGCGTCTGTAAACTCGACGGTGGAGGCTGCCGGATCGCCGCTCGGAACCAAATCTCGTGTGCGAACCGCTGTGTCTGAGAAAGTGCTGTTGACAGCGTCCTCAATCAAATTTGCGGCGCCATCCATCTTCAAATACCTCAGCATTAGGACGCCACCCATAATAGTAGCAGTGGGGTTGGCGATCTGCCGCCCGGCAATGGAACGCGCGGAATGACGTGTGCCCTGCTCGAAGATGGCGCCACTCAAGCCGATGTTGGAGCCTGGAAACAAACCTGGCCCTCCCACAAGCCCTGTCGCAATGTTGGTTATAATGTTGCCGTACAAGTTGGGTAGCACCATGACGTCGAATTGCTGCGGGCGGGAGGCCATTTGCATACAAGTATTATCGACGATCATGGATTCGAATTCTATAAATGGATACTTGGAAGCCACCTTTTCGCAGCACTCTAGAAACAAGCCGTCCGCGCTCTTCATGATGTTGGCCTTGTGCACGGCAGTGACTTTTTTGCGGTTATTGGCGATAGCATACTGAAAGGCATACTCCGCAATTCTTGTAGACTTGTCCTCAGTGATAATCTTTAGCGATTCAACGACGCCCGGGACGGCACTGTGCTCTAAACCCGAGTACTCACCTTCAGTGTTCTCGCGAATCATGACAACGTCAATACCCTGATGTCTTGTTTTCACACCCGGAAAATTGTAGGCATGCACGACATTAGCAAACAGATCAAACTGCTTCCTCAACTGCACATTGAGACTGACCTCTTTCGACCCTATAGGCGTAAAGTATGGTCCCTTGACCGCCACACGGGTCTCCGAGAACATATCGATCACCTCTTGGGTCAGACCGCCATCGATGGCGAGATCTACGTCGGGTTGCACAAAAGCGATCGGAGCCTTGGAGGCCTTGAACACGCGAACCAGAGAGTCTGTTACTTCTGCTCCGATTGTATCTGTTGCACCTTTGAGCAAGAGCACGGGGTTTCTTTGCCAGCAGGGCTGGAGAGAGGGAAAAAGTTTCGCGCCGGATCATAGGCCATTGTGGCGGGGACGGTTAGTGTGGTGGCATTTCGAAGAGGGAGGGAGGCCGTGGACGGAACGATGCGGCGGATGGTGGAAAGTCTGGATTGCATGTTGATCAGCGGTAAAACGATTTGGGGAGGTGGTCACGGGGATGGTTAGAAAGGGTGGTGAATGAAAGGCAATAAAGTATAAAGAATTTGAACTCAGTCCAGCGCGTCTCGGGACGATGGCTGAACAGTGTTGTTGCTGACGCCGAGAAATACTTTCCGTTGTAAAAAAGCAATAAAAAACCGGATTCCCGCACATTTGTGTTCCGATAGACCAATTCTGATTCCAACTTTACCTCACTTGCTCGCCTCCGCCACTGTCCGCCCGGATCTTTCTCCGATGGTTGCCCCTAAGCTTCCAACTGCCCCCTCACCGACCTTGTCAAAGCCCTTGGCTCAGATACCTCGTTGACAATTTTCCTAAGCCCCGAGTTTTCCCCCGAAACTCATGTCGGGAACGCAGTCCGTCAGAACCGCATTTCCCCCGCCCTCGAAGACGCTCGCCGCGCCTCTGCTCTCCTAACCGCCAACGTTCGCCAGGAAGTAATCCGCCGTAAAGATGCTCTTCTCGCTGAGGTCGAAGCTGTTGACGCTCTTGAAAAGGAAGTCGCCACAGTCTCCACGGGCGTCTCCTCCCTGACAACGGTAACAAATGCGCTTGCCGAGGCATTAACCAAGCCATATCTTCCTATGGAGCGTGCTGTGCAGCGCATGAAAAACTTATCCGCGGCGATGGATTTAGTCCGCGGCTTGCATCGCTTTCGCGTGTGCACCGCAAAGTTAGCGGAGGCAGGTTTAATGTCTGAAGGAGGAGGGGGAATAAAAGCCGAGATGTTGCCGGCTGCGGCTGCGGCATTGAGGAAGTAGAGGAGCTGATCGGTGTCAATGGGGTTGCAGGGTTGGACAAAGTCGAAGGAGTTGCAAAGGAGATAATTGCAGTAAGGAAGGCGAGTCCGGAGTTGAGGAAACGCACCGCTGTCGTATTGAAGAATGGTTTGGCGAATCGTGCGCAGGTGGAAGTAGAGGCCGCTGCCTTGGCCTTCAATGAGCTCGGGGTCTTGCATGAGAGGATCAACGGCGAGGTGGCTCGCATGTTGAGGGAGACACAGACGGTGGTTCATAGGGGATTAGAGGCGCCTGCGGGTGCACCATTGGGAACTGGGAGAGGAAATTCACATGGCGGGAGTTGGAAGGCGGGGGGGCTGGATGTGTGGAGCAAGATTGAGGGCATGTTGAATACGGTGGGTGAGGCGTGTTGCAAGGCAATAATGTTACAGCAGGTTCTGTCGAGAAAGTACTGTGCCAAGAGCCACATGTCTCTGTTGCACGATACCGTCGCTTCTAACTTTGTCGATGCGGTGTCGCGTACATTGGCTGAGCAAGTCGGTGTCCTGTCGAGGACCAGGATGCAGAGACCTGGGGCGGCATACGTCTTCTTGGCGCTGGCTGAAGGGTATCCAAAGTTGAAATCATTGTTGATGGGCCTTGCAACACGAGTCAGTGCATTGGCCAGGGTATCACCGACGCCGATCACTAGAATTGGTGCAACTGCCAAGCTGCCCTTGATTCCGAACCATGAGTTTATCCAGAGCTCGTTTTTCCAAGCGGTTGAAGATGTGGAGACGTATTATCTGACGGCGTCTCTAGAACGGCTCACTGCGACCGTGTCAAGTTTCTTTGCGGAAGGCAAGTATGCGGGGGAGACAGATGCTTTAACATTAACCAAGGCACTAGCAACGGAGCTGACTGCAGCGAGAAGTGATAAGCAGTTGTTTCAAACGGCTGTGAGTAATGTTGCGACTGCGTTGCGACTTTGCACGAGTCAGTCAGAGGACTACGCGGCTGCAACCGCGCCTGACGTGGAGTCAAACGGAAGAGCGCTTGGGGAGGTAGAGGAGTGGCGGTTGACAGGCTTGTACAACGGCATGGTGACGCTGTCTTTGTCCGCCTCTCGGGTGCTTGGGGAAAAGGAGGACGGCTCGGGGCCGATTCCAGCACCGATTAGAAAGGAACTGTCCACCTTGAGCCACTTTTGTGATCTTCTGCTGGATGGACCATTCTCGACATGCCGGCGCAACATAGAAACGGTTCTTCAACGAATGCATACCGAGGACTTGGCAGGGGAGGTTGGGGATGATGGTTGCAGTGTGTATGTGTTGGATATTTCGTCGCAGATTTCAATGTTTGCGGAGGGGATCATCCCGAGTCTCGCACGATCTCGCTCACTCGGCAAGTTCACACTCGACCTCGCCAAGTGGGTGCTCGACGAGTTTGCCCGACATTTTGTGCTTGTGTTTCCACAGTCTGAAGCGGCCAAACTGCGGCTGTCCACAGATCTGGCGAGGATTGAGCTGGCTGTAGAGGCACTGTGTCCCGCGCGATTGCTAGGAAGGAGTTACCAATCGTTACGTGGGTTGAGAACAGCCATCTTGTTACCGACAGAAACTTTACGTGACGCGGATGACGAGCTGGTGGCTCAGCTCCGGGCTGTGTCGCCGTCAATCTTGGCGTACTTGCTTCTCGGCAGGTCCAGTGAGGATTCCTTGAAGCATCCTCACCGCAGACAGGGTATCACGGCAGATCAGTATGTTTCATGGATGCAGAAACACTCTGAGGCTGAGGCGTGGGCCGCAGTTGAGGAGTCATTGACCACGTACAAAAAGTCACATGCTGGGGATGCGAAACCTCTGTGTACCGAATACGAAGCAATCCAGCAGTTGTGCCGTCGGATTCGAGAACTAGAATCCGACAAGTCTTTGGAATAAAAAACAGCTTGGTGACTACCTATCTCAGCTACAAGTCAATACCAGAACAGTCGCAACCAAAGTCATACCTCGTGCACCCAGTGGTGCCACACAAAGGCCTATGCGCTGTTTACAAACAGCGCCTACAATGCCGCTTGTGTGAAGTTAATGCGCTCCGACGATCGGGCTACGATTCGCAACGCGGTTGCTGCTCTCCTCAGCAGTCATCATCCAGCTCGACAATGATCGGACAACTCTGCCCGCAGCTCGCCTACCGCTGCCGCTTGCACTCGCTCCCACTGACTCCCATCGCTCCCTTCCTCATCTACCCCATAACTCTGCTGGCGGATGGTAGGCCTCTGCCTACCATTCAACAGCGCACCGGAAACCACGCCTCGAGTCCTATCCTCTATCTGTTCCCCCCCTGCAACCCTTTGCTGAACAAACTCCACCCCTTCACGAACGACGCGCAACCCGTCGTCATCGCTTTCATGTTCATTTAGCTGAGCCTCGAGAAGAAACTCTTCCACCGGATGTGCGGAAAGCGGCGACTCAATTTTCACATCCGACACGCGATGCAAATTTGTCTGCACCATGGGACTCGCCCTCGGAGCGGCGGTCCTCCTCATGGGCGAATACGGCTTTGGCGTCCTTCTCCGCGCGACACCTCCACCCGATCTCCATGTCGAAGTCGCGCGCCTCCTCCCCCTCCTCTCGAGAGCCGCCTCTGCCGCACCCATCCGCTGCCTACTCACGACAGCGGGCCTGTTACTCTCTTCCCCATGCAAAATATCCCCCCACCTCTTACCCTCGACCAAATAATCACGATGTAACACAAAGCTCTGCTTCCACTCCGGAAACCTTTCAGCGTCAATCCTCGCGCAAATAGCGTCCTCCAGGCCATGAAATGCCACTTGCAAATCATTCTGCTGGTGGTCGACCGGCTCATGGCTCATAAGCGCGACACGTCGACAAACAACACGACTTTGCCCCTCCTTGACGACGTCGCTCACCTGCTTCAACACATCCAACACATCATCCACTCCCAAGGCCTCCCCTCTAGCCAAGCGTGTCACGCCTGCTATCTCCTCCCTGACCACGCCCTCAACCCTTGTCAAACTCTCCAACAGGCGATCCACATCCAAACACGCGGCGTGTTCATCAGGCACGCGGCGCCGCCGGCCAAGGTCGATATGGGGTGTGCACGTGCGGGGCGCATTGCACGACACTCGGCAATGGCATCGGCGACCAACGGGATGGACTCTGCAGGGGTCGGGAACAAAGGGACTGCGTGGTGGTTTGTCTTTGAGGTGGTCTTGGATACGGTCTGTGGTGGTAGCCAGCGGGCGCGTTCCTGGTGCGCGAGAGGGGTGTGCATGGAGTGGTAGTAGGCGTCGGAGAGCGGGGGACGGGGCGTAGATGGTGGAGTGGACGGCGTGTAGAAGTCCCAGGTAGGGGTCGGGATCTGCGCGGGCATTGGGCTTGTGAATGGTGGCATTGCGGCTGCTGGTCGATGGATGCGGGGATTCGGTGAGGATGGGCGGTAGGTGGGTAACGGTTATTGGGGATGTGGTTGATAAATGATAGACGGGGCTGATGTGATGACAGGAACGCCAAGTTGATCCTTTGTGACTGGATCAAGCAGTACTGTACCGTATCCGTTCAAGCCAGGGTCACGCTGTAAGCAAACCAGCGGTATAGTACTATAGTCGGGTCGCATTACAGTTTGTATCCCATCGCATTATTCACACATCCGATCATCCACGTGTCATACAAACATTGGAAAACCAGAAAAATCAAGAGTCAACACAAGGCCACAGCAGCACCAACTGCAACAGAGCCACAAAATATCTCGCATGAAAACTGAAACTATTCACAGCCCCAAATCCACTCGCCCCACCCTTTCAACACCTCAACCTTCCATACCCTCACCCATCAGCCCCTTAATGTTACTAGCCCTACCAGCCCCTACCTTTCCGTACCAGTCTCTCCGCCTTCACCCTCAGCACCCAAGTCCCTACCATGCCGCACCCCGCCTTCCTTCCGCACCTGCCCCTCCAATCCACCCACCTCCGCCACCACATCCCCCACCTCAACACCCGCACCCCTTCCCCCGCCAGCACCGCCCCCCCGTCCAACCCTCTCTGCCACCCCACCTCCCTCCGACGACTCCGACCCCCCCCAACATGACATTCCCCAATCCACAATCGACTGGAATTCCGAATGGTCCAAATTCTCCTCCTCCGGTGTCACCTCCCCGACCCCCGGTCGTCAGCCCCTCACCAACACGCAACGTGCCGCACGGCGCGCACGCTCCCAAATCGACGGCGTCATCAATCGCTTACCAACTCCCGCTTTGCTGGCACGCGATTGGCGGTTTTGGGTCGCCGTTATTGCAGCACTTAGCTTGTTTTCTGCGTTTGTGCAAAGTGCGGGGGGGGGGGGAATCGGACAGGTGTGATTGCGCTGTGGCAGTGGTACACTCCTGGCACTCTTTGGTTCGGGTGGTGGTTGGGTAGTGATTCTTGTCTATTAAATCACTACGCTCTTCACATAGCTTGCCTTGCCTTGTTACTTTCTTGGGTACCTGTGTGACAGCTGTCTTTGCCGTCGGTGGTTCCCGAGGCGGTGTTCGTTGCGTAAACAAGTCATCGTTAGCTTTCTCAAAGTCCCTCTGAAGCCGTTACCAAGTTACCGGTTACCTACTACCCGGTCCTTTTTCTCGTCTCCGTCCAAGTCTCTGCCGACGAGCGCCGCGCCGAATCTATTCAAGCCTACTCCCGCCCCCTCCGTGCAGGTCACCTCCCCCGCGCCAATCCAAGCCTTCTCAGCCACTCCCCAAAGTCTCCACCTCCAGCAAAGCCACCAACAGATTCAACAAAAGCAGTACCGATCCCGCGCTCACAATCACCCCTTTGACCCTCTCCATATCCGCCTTACTCAACCCAGGCAACAGCAACCTTACAAACAAAACTGACGAAGCCTCCCCATCCAGAAACAGCACCGGCGCCATGTTCAAGATAGCCAGCGCTAGCGAAATGCTCGACAAATACTGCAACAGCCGTTCTATCCCGTTCGGCAAATCCGCACGCGCCAAACCCCGCGTCACACCCACCGGTACATGCCCCCACACCCGTGGCACGTAACTCGATACCGACACCGACCGCCCTAACACCTGCGGATACCCCTCGTAGAAAAAGTGTACAATATCCCCGTCTCTACCTTGCGTACTCGAACATCCACCAACTGCTGTTGCACAGGCAGCACCGGGATGAAACACCCGGTGGGCCTGTGTTTCATCTCCGTCTCCTCCATCCCTAACTCATCGCCCGTCATTCCCCCCCATCCATCTCCATCCGACTCACACCCTCCAACTCAACGCCACTCTCACTCCTTGCAAACATCACCTTCCCCCCGTCCCCTGTCTCCGCCCCGCGAATGCACTCCATCGTCAACCGACACGTCGGCTGAGTCGACACCACCTCCGGTCAATACATGCCAACCGCCTCTCTACCCGTCCACGCGGAAGCATTTTTGCCGCAGCTCCTCTCCCGCCTCCAAGCTCCCCAAGTACTCCTCCTTACAACACGCACTTTTCGGTCTGCTAAAATTGAGGTACAGTTCCTCGGGCACACAAAACCCGACCGAATCCCTCGTAAAAATCAGCTCGCTTACCGCACGTCGAAACGACAAGCCCCCATTCACAACATCGAACCTCCCCAATTTGAGCACGATATCCCCTACTTCTATATGCCCCTTCAACACGCTATCCTCCGGCAGACCGACTACCAACGCCCCGCTCTCCACCGCATACCCGCCTGCCATCAATGCGGGCAACCAACCGACCATCAGCACCGCCACCACCGCACACACTAAATTATGCCACGCCCCTGCACAATACACCTTGAGCTGACTCCACACTCCCATCTCCTCCACCCCCCGAGCTCCACATACGCCCCCGGAAGCGCCACTGCCAAAAAGCCGCCCACCTTATCCACCCGTCCATTCTGCATCCCCGCCGCCAACGCGTGCCCCAACTCATGCACCACCGCCGCCACCATCACCGCCGCCACCATATACCATATATCCCCTGCCGGCACAGTCACGCCTGGTACCAGCGGTGTGAGAAATGAACCATGTCCCGCACCCTCCGTGAATGCCGATGCGCTCTTCGTGCCCACGTTATAACCCCCCAAGGCCGTCTCGTTCGCTTCAAATGCCACCTTCCCTTCATCCGGTTGCGGGTCCAATGGCCCGTGGACGGCTAGTGTACGACGGGACACGCGCCGGTTGGAATGGTGACGTACGTTGGATCGAGGCTTTTGGAGTAGGGCCACTTTGCGCGACGTGTTTTCCCATGCGTTTGAGACATTGGTGGCGGCGCGATCAGAAGGTGGAGTGGGTAGCGTAAGGTTTTTCGCGGATGGTTTGGGTAGGGCGGGCGGGGGTAGGACATTTCGGTTCCAGAGGGTGTACTGATGCTTGCGACAAGGTGGACGGAATGGATCACGGAATGTGGGAAAATGGCCGAGATGCTTTCGAAGGTGGGCATGTCGTGGCATGGGGGGCGGGAAATCATAGAGCGCGGACGGGGAGAAACGACGGGAGAGCGGGTGAAGAGAGGCACGTCGTGCACGTTCCGAGAGGGCTTGTATGTGGGAGGAGGAATGGTCGCGGGGAGAGAGGCGATGCCAGTATGGAGTCGGGAGAAACCATGGGCGTTTGGAATGGTGGAGAAGTGGGAAACGGGGGACGGGGGCGTGGGGAGAGGATAGGGAGAGGGCTATGTGATGGAGACGTGGGGAATGGCGCCTGAACGGGGGGGTATCGATTGTGGAGAGGGTGGGAGTGGGGTTAGAAAGTCGAGCAGGGAGAGGTAGAGGTTGGCGGATAGGAGAAGAAGGGACAAGAGAAGACCGATTAGGCCGAGGAGAGCGCCGGAAGAGAACCATAGGGAGAGGTAGCGCTTTGTGCGACGGGCTAGAGCGATGAGAGGGGAGTTGAGACGAGTGGTGTAGAAGGAGATGAAGAGAAAGTGGAGACGAATGTTGTGGGTTTGAAGCAGGTGCGACAGATGACCATGTGTAAGGATTTCGACTAGTTTCAGGGCCAGGAAGAACAGCGTCCATAGTTGCAACGTTGTGAAAAGGAACATGGTGGGAGGACTGGTAAAGGGATGGCGGTTGAACGAAGGCGTAGGGAGGGATGATGGTGGGAGTGGCTTCACTTTGCACTTTGGGATAAAACTGGGGCGATGGCCGACTTGGACCGAAACACGCAAGCCGTAGGCGTTCCAGGTGGGGCGCGAAGGTAAAATCTACACGTACAAAGCTGTACCGTTCCCAAAGTACAGTACCTAGTACACTTTTCAATACTTTACAGCAAGGTACAGTACAGTACAAGGGAAAATTTTTGGATAATTTACGGTATTATTTTGAACGAAATGTCATTTACAGAACAAGGTGTTTTTAGTCATGACTGATGGCACCTGATGGCACCTGATGGCACCTGATGGCACCTGATGACCGCGATAATGCCCGCTTATTTCCGAACTGTAAGGCCACTCTACCGTATGGGCACTATAGTCGTTGCTCTCTAAATACCCTTTTACTGTACAGAAAATTGCATTTAAGACACCCCCAAAACATTTATCCACAACGAAGCATCCCATGATGTATGACCAGCGGGTTAATTGATCCCATAACACACAAGATACTACAGCCATAAACAGATGGGCAGAATAAGAAAGAGATGGAGAAAGCGACCATGCAAGATAATGAGAGAGAGAAATAGAGAGAGATAGTTTTTCAGGGACTAAAAGAAAGTTGAGAGAGGTAATGGTGGTGAAGGAATTTACTCAGATCGAACGTAGAGCGAGACCAGGGTTTACATAGATCTCAAGGCGTGTCAACTGAGTCTTCAGAAAACAGATCAAGGGAAGTTTCTAAAAACTAGGTAGAGGACAGTGAAAGGCAAATCATAAATCTATTTGAGGTGATCTAAAAGAGTTCAGCTCAAACTTATAGCACAAAACATACCGGCAAAGATCAAGATATAGAGTGAACAGTATGTTGTGGACGATTTGGAATGCGGGGGTACTTGGGCGGAGTACTGTACTGGCCTGGTAGGAACATGGAAATCTCAAGGGCAATGAGAGGGGAATAGCGGCAAGGGAATTAGTCGGAGGGTTGAAAGAGTCGGAGATGCGGGGGTCGAGATATATGTGGCACAAAAATACTGCATCGTACCTCGCCCGCACTGCATGCCACCCGAAACCCTCCAGTAGCACACTTGTCTGCTTCCAGAAACTTCGCTGGTACTGCACTGTAGCTCGTTTATTCTGATACTGTACAGTGCGGTATACAACCTCCCTAGCGAGGGGGGAATAGAGAGAGAGAGAGAAAGAACAACAACAACAGTTTTCTAAAATCTGGCATCCCCCCGCCTCCTTTCTCCGATACCCATCACCCCTTCCTCCGCCTCACGCTCCCTTCCCGTAACTCGCATGCCACCCTACACTCGCGCCCTCAACACAGTACACTCTAAAACTTTACTCTGCCTTACTGTACTGCACAACGCTAGGTGCTCCAGGAATCGTTTCTGTACGGCACTATACGCTGGAGAATAATGACCCATGAGGGGCTAAGCCGGGTCCGCCTGAGGTGACCAGTATTTACGTACAGTAGGACAACATTCGTGGGCGTAAATGCAAGAAGCAAGGACGACGCATTGTCCGACGACTGTAGAGGGTCAAATAAAGGAAGCGGCCGAATTCGCCGGGATCACCCGAGGAAGGGGTGAAACCGATAATCGTCTCATTGTAACATTGAATTGAGAAAGGAATCACTTGCTTCCTTAATGCATTGGTATTCACTTTGAATGGATTCGAGGGCGTAAGTAAGCTGCCTAAGTTGTCGGGCGCAAAGTATTGCATCCACAGGAGAAGACTCGTCAGGGCTTACATTCATCGGGATTAAATTAACCTCTACGGACTCTATAATCGTTCTGCAGCACTTTTGACAACCAATAGTATTCGAGGTTGGTGGAAAAAGATGGTTCGTACCCAAGCCGTTATTGTGCCGACATTGATCAGCAGTCCAATGACCCAACTCGGACAAATCATTGATGATGATGGAAGGACTGCAAAAGACTGTTGGGGTGCTTTGGCCAAGCTTTAGACTGCTTAAAATCATTGTACTGTTATCGACCCACAACAAGGATTAGAAGATCTGCAGTTTAAGATGGATACCAAGTTTAAGCATCACTTCAATAAGTTATATGAAATCTTGGGGAAATTTGCATCTTTCGACAACTCGTTAGATGGAGGAGACAAGAAGGACAAGATGTTTCGCACGATTCCTGAACATTTCACACCAATCGCCATGGTATCAAGCAAGATGAGTTTTGAAGAGCGTATCACGGCGATTCAAACGAAAATGTCAAGGTTAAAACTCGCGAAGGAGGCTCAGATTGGATGTAAAGGGTGTAAGGCAGCAGACGCGAGTGGGTATGGATACTTGACATCCGGATCTGGGATTGCGCGCAAGATTGCTGCCTTTTCCTTAAAATGTGAAGAGAATATGTGCGTGGAGGCAATTCATCATGGAAAATGGCTTATCAATCGTCTGCCATCCAAATTTTGCAACGGACAAATACCTATTGTGTGCTGAATAGCAGGACCAGAATTGATTTCATGAACTTACTGGAATCCGGTCAACATGTTTTTGCTTTTCCGTATCAATTGGATACTCGGAGCAACGCAAAATTATCTGAACGCGCGATTCATGGCCAGCTTTTATGGCTAGATGGTGACTAAACTTGTACCGAGTTCGCTTTCCAGAGACGAATAAAATCCCTGAATTGGAACAAAAGAATTACACCCATGTATTGCAGGGAAGTTGCTGAGTTTTCTGACCTTATTGATGGCCTATCGCGATAAAATGAAATGAAATGGGGTACATATTGAATTTCATGCAGAAAAAGTATCGGTATAGGCCTTCCGCGCCTGTCAGCTTGCCATTGAATTCACAGGAGCGATCGCCCAAAGAATTTACAAAGACCGTTGCTTACCTTTAACATTTCATCAATCCATCTAGTCCGCAAAATTGCGGGAGTCAATTGATCGTTAATAAAAGTCTTTTCAACGTTGCAAGACAAGAATATATATTATTAGTACTTCAGATATGTGCACTGTACCTTTTACACGGGTCTTTCGCTTGAAACCTCGTGATAATGAGGCAAAGAGCCTCTTGCACAGAGCATTGTGCATGGTTCGCGGAGATCAGCAGAATCTTCGGATTTATTTTCGTCCTGAAAGCCTCTATGCACCAGTTGCCTCTCCCGATGCAACCTGTATGATATCGACCATCTTCGCAGCTGAAGGACTCGCCGTCGAAGGAGGGGATATGAGCAATGCCTGCCTACACGGAGATATTGAAATTCCAATGATCATTGAGCAACCCACAGACTCTACTGTAATTAAAGAAATTTCTGGTCTTGTTGGTGTCTTGCAAAAGTCAATGCATGGTACGAAGCAAGCTGGAAGGATTTGCGGATCATTTCGGGTCGTTGTTAGTCAAGGTTTTATTGAATTGTAAATTCTTCCAGTAATCCGTTGATGCTCATGTCTTCTTCAAAAGGGGTGAGAATCACTTCGCTCTCTTTCCTATGGACGCCGACGACATTATTTTTGTGAAGAACTCAATCGATTTCCTGAACTACACCAATGAGAAAATTTCGCAGCATTTTGAGATCAAATTCTTTGGAAAGATAAAAGTTTCATCGGCTGGGAAATGGACCAATATAAAAATGGTATCACTATTTTCCAGAAAAGTAACACAGAGGAAATTGTCAAGAACAGTGTTTGTAGTGAATCAAACGGATCCTGGACGCCTTTTCTGACGGTATAATTTTTCGTTCATGATTTATGAGGACATTGTGCTTGTACTAGAGCTTACTCCAACTACCCCCCAACTGTAGGAGAACTCTTTTATCTTTCAGTCTGCACTCGTCCAAATATTATGTGTGCTGTTGCGTCTCTTGCACCACAATTAATACTCATACGGTACGTCATCTTAAGTACCTCAAGCGCTTGTTGAGATATATTGTATGCACAAACGTTTAGCCTATTACCTACCTAAGGCTACCAGATGGAATGGATGAAATCTTGTTACAGTCATTTGCGCACGCCGACTGGGCAGGGGATAAAGGAGACCGTAGCACAGCTACTGGTTAATTTTTCACCATTTGTTGCTTCTCAGTCAGCTGAAAGAGCATGAAGCAAAAAATTGTCGCATTAAGCTCTGGGGAGGCAGAATATGTGGCTTTTTTCATTTTTTGCAAAAACGTTGACACGAGTTCAGAACTTTTTCTCTGAGATTACGAAATTAAAGGCTTTGGGAGGGACTACAGTTGTTCCGACGACTGTCATATCTTTTGAAGACACTGCTGCTATTCTGATTGCGATGAACGACCAAATTAGCTCAAAGAACGGGCACATCAGGGTGAAGTACCATCATGTTAGATATTTGGTTCTACGCAGAGTTATCAAGTTGAAATATATCCCAACTTTTCTTCAAGCTGCAGATAACTTTTCCAAACCGATCGATTTGAGAACTATGTATTTCTCAAATCTCACTTCATAAATTTACGTTTAACAAAATTAATTAGCCTCTTTGAGAAGTAGAGGTACGAAACTTTAATATGTCGATGCCAAGTACACTTTAGACAGAATAGAACCTCTAATCATTGCAGCGAAGTTTTTGCCGTTTCAGTAAGCCTCTGTTCGCAATGCGGGGGATTAGTAATTGATAACCCTGCTCCTACCGTCCTTAGGCAGGTCACGGGTCCTCAGTTCACCTGCGTGGTAAAAACCGCTGTTGAAACGGAGATGTTGCGTCGGTATTTATACCAGATACTCTCTACACTTAAATTCGTCTTTATCTGCGCATAATTTGCACACTGTGGTCTTCCATAGCAATTTAGATTCTGTAGCGGGCCTTACTGCATGTGACTGATGTGTAACATCCGGTTAATTCTTAGCCATACAATCAGACCACCAGTGTACAGGAAAATCCCCATTCAAGTAAAGTTTCTCCTTGCATATTTATGCTAATATCTAGTTACAAGTTATTTTTGCCTGTGAATTTCCTGCGAAGGGCCTGATTTGGTTATTAACGAACAACCTTGATCAATTTTACAGTATTTTGTCTCCATGTTCTTCGACGATTCATTGAGAAGTGAGGACCAGCACCGAGGAGGGGCCAAGTATCCTTTCTGTACGGCGCTAGACGCTGGAGAATAATGGCCAATGAGGGGCTGAACCGGGTCCGCCTGGGGTGACAAGTATTTACTTACAGTAGTACAATAGTCGTGGGTGGAACTGTAAGGAGCAAGGGCCCCGCAGGGTCCGACGACCGTAAAGTGTCAAAATAAAAGGAAGCAAGCGAAGTCGGCGTGGGTCGCCCGAGCAAGGGGTGACATCGATCATCGTAAGATGGTGAGCTGGTAGCAATGGCGTCAACAAAGTAGTTACACCAGCATAAGCAGCCTTAAGTCCGGTTGATCCGATTTGCCTGAAGGAATCAGTGGCAATAGGTAAAGATTATTCTTTCTCTTGCAGTTTACGGAATTACTCCTTGTGGTATGGTGAGGGTGTCCAACCTTAATTGTCTATTTTTTGGAGGGGTTTAGCTTTAACTGCTTTTCGAGTTATACTTTGGACGACTACCGCTGACAAACCACACCCCTGTACATGGAATATCTCCGGGACGGGCCACCGGCACTCAGCTACCACACGTTGCAATGTACAGCAAGGAAATTAACTCGGTAATCACGGTGGACATTTACTGTACCATTTTACAGTACCGACTGTAAGGCCAACTATTGCAAAGTGCAACTCACTACTGTTCAGTGATTTATTCAGTCTGGCACTTATAATTTGAAATACAGTGACGTTTTTTAAAAAACATGATTTCGCCGGCGTTAAATTTAAAAAATTAAAAATATGAAAATGTTCGGCGGGTCTTCAAACGTAACAGAACAGATGTTTTGAGCACCTTTTCTGTTAGCTAGCTCTTCATTCAATACTAAAAAAGGATCGGTTTCCCTAAGTCTAAATCCAACGGGTAGATTTGAAGGATTTAATTGTAATTTTAAAGACAGAAGTAAAGGCAATATAATAGTTGAAGTCTCAAAACTTAATTCTATCATCAATAGTGCGTTGTCAGAATTCCACGCTCCAGCACCTCAACGGTGTGGTTTTTCATTGAGCCAATCATCTTAGAGATGAGTTGCTGGGTTACCTTAGCCCATTCATTTTGCACAATATTGTTTATTCAGTAACGCTGCGAAACTGCAAACTGCCTATTGTTTTCATAAATGGCACGAGCAAACTAGCCGCAAACTTTCTCCATTTGATTAACATCTGGGAGGCGTGACGGCCACTCCATTAAACGCAAAACATGCTCAGAGAACCAAGATCTAGCTGTAATACTGACTTATGTAAGAGCATTAACTTGCTTGTATGTCCGTAATACGGGCATTTTATCATTGCGAAATGGCAGCAGGTAGTCCTCCATGGCTCTTAAATAGCAATTTTGGCTCTGCCTGTCCTGTAAAATAGCCAAACTCGATATCCCGCACAAATCCATTGCTTCTCAACGCATTATCTCTCCACCTCCATTCTTGTGCATAGAAAGAACTACTTCACCTCTTCGTATATCGTTTCAATAGCAGTTAAACCCATCAGGGCGGTCAAGATTAAAACTATGTTCATCCGAGAACACAACTAAAGATCATTGCTGAATGCTCCGAGACACGTGCTTCTTTTCCCATGCTAGTCGAAGTTGCTTGTTTTTCATTGAAAGCATTTTTTGCATGCTTTACCATCATATGCCTCAAATTTGCGCTGCAATTTAGGTAAGCACGTGTACGGCTGGCAGAAATAGGAAATTTGAGCAATAGCTTCAGATTGGAAGCAAACTACAGGGAACTAGTTACTGCTTTTAGGAGCATCCACTTGTCTCTCATAGTTAGTTTGCGCTTGGGCTTCCGTTTTATTCCTTTCCCATACCATTCTGGGGTACCAAGATAATTGAAGACCACAGCATGGCTGCGTTTTACACCAGTAGTAGAGAGAACTTGTGCCGTCTGCCTTGAAGACAATCCTTTCTTGGCTATTTCATCAATTTGATCTCTCACATGGTCAGTGAGGCTTTTTTCCAGCGACAGGGTTCTCTTTCGGATAGCAGGTGGTCCCTCTTGATAATTTAAGGGTTTCAGTGATCGGTACAGTCTCTGGCGAGTGTGTGGAGTCAGCAACTGCTCACCTATATTTAAGTATCCAGTCAGTTGCTCTCCAGTAAACCTTAATTTTTTCAGGTGCGGTTTTGTTTTCTCTTGAAAATAAGTATACAACGCATTTTTTCGACCTGATAAACATTTCTAACAGATTATTTTTTAAATTGTATCCGTAAAACTATGTTTTTAAAAACTTATCTCTTTATTTACAATTACAAGCGCCAGTATATTGTAGTATGCACAAATCTTGTATTGTCTCCAATCTTTCGACTCATTACTGTACAGGCGTAGCACGCAGTGTCTATTTACACTGCTTGTCGGCCCCATTCATAGACCGGCCAGCGTTCTACTAAATATCTCTAGCTCGCACAGCATGTGTTATGTGCCGCTGTGAATGACCATGTTTAGGTCGTTTCCCTGTTATATTGACCTTATATATTGGATATTTTAGCAAATTATAGTGTAATTCTTGACCTTTTCAACCTGTGTCGACCGCAACTGCCAAGGTAAGGCGATTTTTTTCCAAATCTTGAGTCTCTAGTAATAAAATATAGTTTCAGTGCAACTAAGATCGCTCGCCGTACCTCTTATTACCCTTAGGCCCTTTCCTTGTCGCCATATCCTTTCGTCTTTTGACCTGTCCACAGCTACCAGTAAGGAACTTCAGGGCTCCAATGCGAGGTGTGTGTGCGTCGTGAATGTACGTAGGTGTGGCCAGCCGAAAACCACTGAACTCCAATAAAACAACGTTAAAGAGCTCAAGTCTTCTATTTCGCATGATTGGTGTAATGATTTTAACGTTTTTCATTCTTTTCCTGTCCTATCCATTTACGCCAAGCGGAAACTACCGTACCTCCTTCCATGCATGCACGCACGACACAGTACAGAACATACTGTATATACTGTACTGTACAGTACTGTGCCTTGTGGCGGGTATACAGTGCCTAACACTACATTAGCTGGATTTATCTCCCGAGATCGTGAACTGAGCTCGCAGAGTCCACAGCCCACATGCCCTGCAGTCAAAGTGCGACACCGGCGCACAAGTTGGCAAGGGCATCCTCCTACCACTCCACCACCATAACACCCTACCAGATTTCCGCCGTCACCTCTAACCCAACCTACGCCAACCTACCAGCCACTCAACCACTGTGGCACGCCCTCAAACCTCCCCGCCTGCCCTTTGAGAAGTGCTAACGTACTGTCGAACAGCTGATATACTCACGGCGGGCTCCCCTCGTCGTGCCGTTGCGACCACTTCCCTGTGAGCCTTCCCAACCTGAACATTCGCCTTTCAATTCTCCCGTCATATGCATTCTCCTCTTTGTCGCCTCTGTCTTCCTCGACATTTTCCTCCCGCATCTCAAATACTCACCTCGCCTGCCTACGCCGTCTATACTATATCCAGATATCGATAACTTGTTCCTTAAGCAGGCTCACAACTTCTTCGGATCTCCTCTGGACGACCCACACTAACCCGCCGTAATTATCCGTCAGGACTCCCGTAAAATCCTCTACTCACCTTCCTCTCCCGTTGCCCACTTAACGCGCAAGATACCTACGGCCAGAATCCGTCCACGCCCGCTCTTTAATTACTTCTTATTCTCAATCTGGAACTCCCGCAGCCTCTCCAAGCTTCGATCACATTGAATCACTCGCCGCATTCTCCGAACAGGCAAATTATCCTTTCTGGCCTCCTCGGCCTCTCCGCGCAATAATTGACCGAAGTTTATCCCCGTGGCAGCGGGAGCCAGGTCACTAATCACGTCATAATTCTATTCATGATCCTGGAGTCTACCAGAGTTCTTTTTTTACTTCCGATTTCCTTCCTTATTCTTTTTCCTCGGGACGGGGGCCATCAGCGGCGGACGGTCAGAAGGGGCCTTATTTAAGATGGCATCAAGATCGATCAAATTTTATCTCCTCTGTTTCGAAAGTGCCTGCCCGTCCGCACTTCTCTTCTCGGCGGCAACAACATCCTTTTCGCTAGATTCCTGAACAACGGAGACCTTGTCATCATCCTTCGGCTTCTTTCTTTTCAATTCTTCTCCGGACTCAGATCGGGCCCTAGCAACTCCGCCTCGCTGATCATCACCACAAGGGTTCTTGGACCAGCATGTTGCGTCCGAATGGCTTCTTCGCCCACAAATTGTGCAGCGTGTATCTCTATGTGGATTATGCGGGCAACAGATCGCCCGTAACTTTTTTCTGGTTGCCATATCTGCAATAATACTCTGCCTACATCTTCAGCGGCGGTGTCGTTCCGTTAAATTTATTCTACACGAGCGAAGATAATTCAGCGAATTGGTTAGCCAGCTTATCCAACTCTTTTTCGAGGTGCTGAGAACTACAAGCATCTGGCCTTTGGAGGATCTTCTTCTGCGTTCCACTCGATGAGGCTCCTTAACTTGCTTCTCCGTATAACGTCTTCTGTCCACTTACGAAGTCCGTGATTGCCTTCTTGAGGCCCTTGTTATCTGTAGGAGCTCCAAACATCACAAACTGCGCCACGTCTTTATTTTATGCCACTGCTTTCCGATGGAGGCCGAGCGAAGCTGTGTCATTGAATCAAACTCTTATATATATCGAACTGCGCCAGGGAGCCCGATAAGTCCTTCGGGTCCAACCTACCGTTGATATCCTTCTTAAGCTCTTCTTCCGGCCTCGAGGTCTTTCCGAACTCCTCGACGAGCTTGGCTACAGCAGTCGAATATATCCTCGTCTTCAACGCTCCATCTCGCGCAAAAGCCTTGTAATAAAGCTCAAACGCTGCACCGTCTAGGTGGCAGAGGAGCTGGAGCGCCTTGTCCTCGTCGCTTTTCCCGCACATAACTACATTCTCGTACGCGAAAAGGAAGCGCGCGACGTCTAAAAAAGGGGAATCATCGAAGGAAACGTGCGGTCTCGAGGAATCGCTCATGTTCGTAGTCGACCTTGAATGCGGTACCATGAAATGTTTGTATTCTGTTTATTCTTTTTTCTTTGGCCAATCGGAACCTTCCATCCCATTCCTCCGTATTATGGCAGCCCTCTCGCTCTCTTATGGGTGCTTTTAGTCCAGGATTTCAGTCAAAACTTTTTTTCAATTAATCGTTCCAGACCATTCCTTGAATTGTCATCCATTTCAAACCGACCGTTTGCTGCTGTTTGCAGCATCATCATCAGCAAAAGATCTTTCGCTCAACGAAAGCCTCGAAGCCATTCTTCTCGTGACCTGTACCAGAGTCGTACCTTCATCTTCAAGGCTGCTCAACCCGCGCGACCGCATCTAGAATATCCGCCTCTTCCCTCTCGCTTCCGTGTGGCTTCCCCTTGTGCACCTTGCGCCCCAACTGTCCTCGCGCGGCTTGGCTTTAACGCCAAACGGCTGTCTTAGCGTAATCGATTTCCCTGCTCGACTAGTGCCGTTCGAAGAACTTATTACCTATTTGCTTGTCAGCTACCACTGACATCGTGAACCTTGCGCAAAACGGGCCTGGAGGTCGACACTGCCCTTGTGCATGTTGGGCACCAACTGGCTTTGCGCGGATTCTCACTTACTACACCCTACGCCTGTTCGCGCAGAATTTCCCCCCGCGCTCGACCAATAATGTTGGAGTTGTAATCCCCTTGTCCTCTTGCACCATGTGCATCAACTTGCCTTGCACTTGCTCTCATGTGCAACGCTTTTCCAGCTGTCGCGCATAATTTCCTTTGCTGCTGGACTGGTGATACTCAAAGTCCTTGCCATCCATATAATTATCGGTCTACCTTTCTCTTCGTGCACCTCGTGTGTCAATCGTCTTCGTACAGCCTTTTAATTACAAGGCCCTTATCCAGATTACAGACTTGCCGTGTCTATCTGACCACTGCTGTTTAGGAATCCTGCTGCTATCTGTTTTAATCGATTTACCATGCAGCCAAAATCATTGCCGCCGGCCTAATTGACAGCCTAAAGTTCAGGTGGCCCTGCTGCTTACATTACCTGTGGTAACATGGAAAGTCAAAGAGAGGCCTCTGGGCCAGAGCTTTGCCAATCGGAACCCCACGCTGAGGATGAAAGGCTATAAGATGGTGGTCCGCGTGAAAACCAGCCTGGGGATATGCCCCTCATCGTTTCTAGTTTCGCACCCGCGGAACCAGTTACCTCGAGCGCAATTCTGCACCAAGAAATCAGTGCTAGCAGGCAGGTGCCACTGAATGTCGCCGGGCAGCTTAGATCCCCAGTATTTTGGGGGAGTGGGGGGTATAGAAGTAACCCGACGGTGTATGAACTAAGTTCAGTTCAACGATCTTTGTTTTTCCCTGTTGCAAGCCAACATCCGGCAGCCGTTTCAACCCCTGTTCCGCCTCTTTTTCCACCGCAAATGGGTGTGCAAACTGGTAGCTCGCGGACTAATAATCAGCTACTATCGTTGTTACCCAAAATGTTTCTGCGAACACAGACTGGTCTCCCTTCGGTTACGACTTCATCATCGCATGCAGGTAGGCAAAGATACCAAGGGCAACTTGCCTCAAAGGCCCTATAGGGTTCTAAATATGCAGAGTTTGTTACTGAATACAGAGAGAGGAAACCGCAACCCAAGGTTTCGAGAGTGGATAGTTCGATAACAAATGCTAATGCCATGGGCGCGGATAATGTTGAGGTGAAAAAAGAGCAAGAGGTTCAGAAATCGCTTCTGTCTCGACAGAAAATCGCAGACAACGACGCCAACCAATGGTTTATAGTTACGTAGAGGAGCTGCAGGACGGATCCGGGAGATGGACATGTAGGAATTGCAACAAACTATTGGGGGCCAAAAATACCACGCGGTTCCGGGAGCACTGCCTAGAGCGTTGTATAGAGATACATACCCCCGAAAAAGATGAACTGCGCAGAGAGACAAAGAGCATGAATCTTGGAGCTCCAGATTCCAGAAGCAGACTCAGTACTGCTCTCGAGCGCTGGTAGAAGGCCGAGGTTGACGACCTGTTATTGACGCAAACTGAAGCGGAATCTCGCAAATCACTTGAGTTAGAGCAGAACGGTCGGCGATTATCACGAACATCAACCGATACTCCGTCATCCAAGAGAAGAAGAGTTCCGTCTGGCTCAAATGACAATCCTAGGATTTCAGACTGCTCAAATTCGGATAATAATGACATCATAAACTCGATAATGGAAATCATCGTAGTCAAAGGTTACCCTTTCAACATGTTTGACAAAATTAATGGGCAAGATAGTCCAGAGAAACGCCTTCTCAGAGAGCTTCGTCCTGGATTCGCGAACAAATACTCACCGAGAAGTGCCACATTATCAGGGAGGATTCTCGAGGATTTTTATCGTCGAATTCGATCAAATGTTTTAGAGAGGGTTGCCTCCGCATTGCGAGTGGGATTCGGGACTGTTATTTTTGATGGGTGCGAGGATTTGAACTCATCCCTAGTCGTGAATATCCTGTTGCGTACTGAAAGGAACACGTATTCCGGACGAAGAATATTTTTTCTTCAAATCTGTGTACACAGGCTCAAAGGTGACTGACGCATCCAGATACATGGAAATTATTGAACAGACAATGGAAACATTTGGCGGAATGTTTCGAATATGCGGTATAACAAATGACAACACTTCGTGCTGTTCGATCACCCGAGAAAGGCTCAAAGAGAAGTACGCCGTATAGTTGCCATCAATGACCAGACTCATGTTGCAGACCTGCTTATCGAAGATGTGGGGCAAATACGATGGGTAAAAGAGGTGACTGAAGCTGTAGCCAACATATACAAAGAGTTGCACAACCATCGTAAGTTGAAGGAGCGCTTCAAAGTGTTGGCAAGAGACTATAACATACGCATGCAGGCCTCTGGTTTAATTGAAAATATGAGCAACTCAGTGGAACGCAATATGTCTCAACAAGTTGCTGGTACTTTGCAGAGTTTCAGTGATCCAATCAACATTCAAAAGAAGGATTCATTTCGAACGGCTATTATGCTGAGGAAATCCAGCTGCACACGTTTCGCCAGCGCCGAAGGGGTTCTAGACTCCTTTTTGCGTTGTCGCGGTGTGTTGCGAGCGTTAACAAAAGAGTCAGATTTCACAAGCGATCTTTTTAAGCCAAAGAACGCAGATGGCCGGAGGACACGTACTTTGTCAATGTCACACATGACAATACATTCGCTGAAAAGGTGAAAGAGGTTCACAGAATGCTCCGAGTTTTCAGACAGTACTTACGTCTGTTTTATTCTGAAAATTGCCGTATTTCTGAAGTACTACCGTACGCACTGAGGCTGGGACTTGAATTGGAGAAGTTGCCCGTATCAAATTTCGTAACGAGTTCCCGAAAAGCAGAGGTTACGGAGTTTTTTAAAAGACGTCGCGACGGCCCATTGATCGTAGAACTCGAGTACGACTACTTGAAGATGTACATTTTGTTGCGTATATGCTCGACCCCAATCTCGCTTCAGATGATGCAGTTGATCTATATATTCATCATTTTCGGAGGTACGCGCGAAAATATGCTCTAGGACAGAACAGATCTGCCCCAGACTTATTTGTCGACAGCGTGGTGACGGCATATCTGTTCCAAGCTGACACCTGGCGAAAGATGAGGGATGCCGTCGAAGGGAGGGCAGATTCTGAAACTGTTTAGTGGGAACTCCTTGATGTGGTGGCGTTCAGGGAGATGCGATTTTCCTGCTCTTCAAGAATTTGCGGTAAGGGCTCTCTCTTGTTCACCGACTGGAAGTTCGGTTGAACGGAGCTTCGGTGCACAAGGAAGACTGCAGCCGAAGGAGCGAAGCCGTCTGTCTAAAGAGAAGGTGCAGAAGATAATATTCTGCAACTGGAACATTAAATTGATGCGGAGCCTAGATTGCTTCTGTAGCCGATATTTCTCATCATCGGTTAGACAGGTTATCAATAAAATTAGTATGGACGAAGAAGGCGACGAAGCGGGAAAAAACGATGGGGATGGAGTGGAATCTGAAATCGAGGAAGATACGGAAGGCGGTGAGAAGGTTGACCGCCTCGAGGCTGACAGCGAAGGAGAAGAAGATCGATATGGCAAAAGTCCTGGAAGAAACGATGAAGAGGACCGTGAAAGAGGCGAAATCACAGCTGTCGTAATGGGAAGTAGTGTAGCGGGCTGAAGATGCGCAAATGGCGGCAATGCCACCCTTGGCGGTGATTTGTTTGGATAATTTGTTTTGGCTAAGCTGGGAAGTTGATATGCGACCGAGACAGATTTCGTTGTAGTTCTGCTTGCATCATTCATGACGGCACTCCGACGCCGACATTCGCCAACGGATCCGCCTACACGCCTATCTGGAAAGACCGGTAGCCGCCATTCTCTCCGTCCATCTGTCTCTGGTCATTCATGTATATGAAGACATCTGGTCGCTCATGTTGCGCCGTCACCTCGGATTCCCTGTCCTTGATGAAGCAGCCTTGACCCTCTGTGCGGAATGCAACACCTCGATGGTCCACATCGGTGTTCACGCAGCAGACCTTTGTCATAAAGGTCTAGGTTGGAAGAATCGCCACAAAGCTGTGGCGAAAGTCCTCTGTAAGGATCTCATCCAAGCTGCCGGAGCCATTGTATCCAACAAAGTCCCATACTTGCTTCCCAGACTGGACGCCCGACCCTTTGATATCCTTGTCCAACCGACTTCTTTCATACAATCCCCCACGCGCCCACTCCCTTTGTCATATGACGTCACGATCTCCTCGCCTTTCCAACAGTGCTTCCGTTCTAGGGGAGCCCGAAAAGCGCGTTCGGTTGCTATTGCTGCGGAACGTCGGAAACTGAAGGACTTTGCTACCAAGGTGGCTGCCATCCCTGGCCAACCCGGGCGCTCCGAACTGGGGTGGCACTTCGTGCCGCTCGCGTTTGAGTGCCTGGGATCTCCGTACGACACCTCGTCTCAAGTGAGTCAGGATTATGCAGCTGTCATTGCCGCCCGCATGTTTGTTTGAGACTTTAAAGGTACCCAAAAGTCCAAATAAGCCGAGTAAACCGCTTCCTCTTGTGGAGGTCAAGAAAGTTCGCGGACAACTCCAAGTCAAGTCCCGAATAGTAGGAAGTTGAGAGTCAACTTCAGACGCAAGAAAAATTTCTCTCACATTGGTCACAGAGCATCAGTGGTAGACCCTGCCCCTTCTATACTTGCTTGTATTCCTCTCAACTGTCTTCCTGATTAACTCCTTTTTGTTCGCTCAGCTGTACCACGGTAGAACTTTTGTCGCTTGCAGCACCTCCTTCTAGGGATATTCGGTTCTGAGTATCTCTTCTTCCGACGATTTACCCCTATCAGAATGAAACTCAAAATGGCGGTATCTCCCACGCCTCTCAGCCATGAAGTTGCTAAGGTCCTGGAGAGACTTCAGACCACATTTTCCAATCTGTCTATAGATGTCAATGGCGAGGGGGATGAGTTCTAAGCCTTCTTGGTCGCAAGCCGCAGAATAGTATGCTATTCTCTTCTTCTCGGCACGGTCAAGAGTAGACGCACCATTGTCAGCTAAGTTGCGGTATGGGGCAGAGTGGGGGGTGCAATGATGACATCCAAGGCCATGGGAGATGGGGCGAACAGGGAATCGTCAATGACTAAGCCGAGAGCTCGCCGCCCATTGGGGTTCATGTGCAGATCGGCTGCGAGGATACGCTCCCGTTTTGCGGAAAGGGAATTGTCGGGTTGCGAGAGTTCGTGGTATAAGAGGTCGCGTAGGCGGTTGTGTCGGCGTACCGCCCCGATACCACCCTCGCATATTGCCGCGTGATGTCCGAGCTAGTCAAGGATAGGCGTAACGTCGGAGTGGCTGGAGAGGCATGTGGGGCAGGGATCCGAGCCGCGGAAGACCGGAGCTCCGAGGCGTGCAGAGACCATCGTACGCCAGATCTTGCCAGGTGCATACAGGCCATTGGACGGGAGGGGCAGAATGGAGAAAGCGGCTGAGGCGGTGGAGGACTGCACCGAGAGAAGGCGCGAGCAGTGATGGATGTAGTGGTGTGCAGGGAAAGAGTGCCGCAACTTCACCAGATGGGATTGGTACAGATGATCTTCCCGATAGCAAATCCATTGCGAGCGTCTCCATTCCTGATACTCATAATTCTGGCGCCCTCCATGGTTATTCTATTTGCGTGAATCAGGAATGGGCAATCGACAAGCAGTTGGAAGCAGGGATCCGCTTCTTTGACATGAGGTGTCGACGAGCAGGCGACTATTTCGCCATCCATCACGGCCTGTGCTTCCAACAAATGTTCTTCGGACAGGTTCTAAGAGATATGCAGGTCTTCCTACGTAGTAATCCAAGCGAATTTCTGATCATGAACGTCCAGGAAGAGTACACGCCAATACGTAATTCTCTAACATTTGCGTAAATCTGGGATAATTATACCAGAATTTATCACAGTTTACTAGTCTTGAAAAAGGACGATCTGCCATCTGTTGGTGAAATCCGAGGAAATGTCCTAATAATTAGTCAGCACTCTAGGGTACCGGGAGCAATGGGATGGCCTAATGGTGTGACTACCGTGGCGCAGAACAATTATAAGGTTTACATAACGTCCATCGGGAAGAAAAAAAGAAATATTGCGAAATACATTGACATGGCGGAAAGTTCTGACAAGCTGGTTATAAACTTCTTGTCGGCAGCAGTAGGCTTGCTCCCGTGGACATTTGCAAAGATATTCAACGGCCATGCATACAAACATATTGGTAGCTACGAGAGGTCAAGGAGCCTAGGTGTGATTATCATGGACTATCCTGGGGAGAAACTTGTGTATCGTGTTATCAGGACGAACTTTTAAGCTAATGGACATTGTTCAAAAAAAGCCTCTCGCGCCGAAATTGCTTTGGGTTCCTCAGTATTTGAAAGTTAGAAGCCAGCTAAACTCTGGCATGTTCAAGACAGTGGAGATCACGACATAAATTCATCTAAAGGATTGGCTTAATGCCTACAAGCAGGCATTGAAAGAGTCCCGGCATAGGCGTTATGAAATTTTAGCTCTCTGCCGGCTTCGCCGACCTCTTCCTTCGGGCTTCGACCGCCTCCGATCTCTGGTGTCTCCTTACCATCAGAACCTACATTAGTTCACTACCATACATCTGCAGTTGTACTTTGCATTCAACTTTCGGCGACCCTGCTTTCTACATTTTGCTTGTCCTGCCGGCTAGTTTCTGCTCCATGTACCTGGGCGCACAGTCAATCTTATTCATGAATGGGGAAAGTTTCTGTTCTTCAATATTTGAACTCCTGCAATGGTTCCCGTTCTACCACCGTCGCTCCAGCACCCCAAAAGGCGACCTCCATCACCTACACAACGCTCTCCCGTCGACAACTCCAAACGCTTTAAACCGTCCTCACTACCCTCGTTAAATATTAGCAACTTAATCGCTTACCCCTTAGGGGCACCCCCAATGCTGGCCCACATCGACCCCTGGTTGGAGGCCCCTTCAGTAAACGTTCAACCCACCTAAAGGTCTGGCTCGAAGCCCATTACCTATAAATTATTAAAACACTCCAGTTTCCGGCCCTTTGATTTTTCTTCAATATGGAAGCTTAAGTCCCCTCCCCAAGGCCCTAGCCTTCGTAGGCCCACAGTCAAGGCTACAGCAAATCCCCAGCAAATCTGTACCACCGGCACAAAGAATTGTCAATAAGGTGCTGAAATGTGATGGGAGAAATACAACCGTTTCCCGTTCACAAATTTATAATTGGATGGCTGCGTCCATTGATGGTGGTGGTAAATCTCTATGGGTTCTACAATGTTGCACAGAAGCGTGCGGAGGGTATTCATAAATTAACCACGGATGCGGGCGGCGGATAGAAATTTGTCGCGCCAGCATTATTTGGAGACTAAACGCAAAACGGGTAACGAAGTCGCGGAGCTCCTGTTGAGGGGAGGAACCGGGACGGGAAGCAGCGAAGGAAGCAAGGCGGCGGGAAAAACCCTTGCCGTCGTCGCCCAAGGCGCCATAGATATCAATCCCGACGGGGGAGAGCAGGATATCGTTTTGGTTGCAGTAAGTGCCGTAATGACGATGTTTCTTGCGCTCTGCGAGTGCTGCGGCAGCGGCTGCATTGATAAAGTGAATAAATTAGAATCTTTTTTGGTATACAGTAGATAATCACGACAACTGAGCTGTTGCCCAAAAATCTCTATGTAAGGGGGATTGACGGGCCCTCTCTCGAACTGAAGTGGGGGTGCTAACAGTCCGACTGTACTGTACAGTACCTACCATACCCTACTAGCAAAGTACAGTACAGAATATGTCCATCGAGAGGGTCTCAAAAAGTCCAGTACTGGGAGCCCTCAGACTCCAGTGATGCGTCGGCAATCTTCTCGCATGCTGACACCTATCACAACCTTTTACGTATTCGGTGACGTCACGGTACACCCCAGGCCACCAGAACCGTTCTCTCGCAAACTTTCTTGTTGAACTGACGTCCTAGTGGCCAAGACCATCTTGAAAGGTGGGCAGTATCTCTGATTTTTGACTGCTGGGAGGCACGAGACGGATTCCGTCCATCTCGCGACGAAAGAGGGTGTGGTGTCGTTCCAGAGCATGAAACTCACCTCACTCCATCTGCCTGCGACCTTCTTCCTCGAGTCAGATTCTCGAGTACTTTTTCCAGCTAGAAACCGTACTACGCCTAGTGCCTAGAGGACAATTGTACTCATATGAGTCCATAGTTCTCACGGCAAAAATTTATGTAAAATTTTAAAGAATGACTCGCATAGTAGCGAACAATACACAGGCAGGACACAGTACTGATTTGAATGGCTTTGACTCGGAAAACTAGTTGGTCCACCAGACTTGGTGAACACTCAGGTGAGACCAGTAGTGAGTGTGAACAGATGTCCCAATGAGCAGAGTGAAACTGTGGTGGATATTACTGGAGCTAAATTCTCAGAGGACAGGAAAAGTCCAGAATATCCAAAGCCCAATCTAATGGAATCATGTCTAGTCATGATGACAGCATCCCAGTGATGGACCTATACCAGTGGAGCCTTTGTTAGTAGTTGAACTTAGACTGAATAAAATAGCAGTAAAAGTACTAAAAGACGATGGATGCAATACAAACGTGGTTTCAGCCGAGTTCCTGAAACGAAATAGGAAATTGTTTGAGATTCGGCGTGATCGAGCCATTGTTTTCCATTCACAGAAGGGAGTTACTGAGGAAGTACCTGAGATCATTTCCAACGGAAACATTAAGCTAGTCGAACATACATATATTTTTGTTGGGCTCTGTCCCAAACCAGGTATGATTTTCTATTGGGAATGCCGTGGCGTGTTGCCCACAATCCACGTGTCGACTATCGGAAACGGATTGTGATGGTGAAAGATGCTTCCATTCAAGTGATTGATCCAGGTAACGAAAAACGTTTTGATGTGTCCAATTTGGGAGTGAAGAAATTTAGAGGAATGCTGAGGAATGGGGGTGACTTTGAAGTATTTCAGTTACTTGAAGTTCTCAGTATGAGAGGAGTGACAGATTCAAAGTTCGATGGAAGACTGAGCAGATTACTGTATAATTTTAAATAGGTCTTTCAGGATGAATTGCCAAGAGGACTTCCTCCGATTCGATCAGTTGATCATGAGATAAAAGTGGAGGAAGGAGCAAAGGCACCTCATCGACCTTTATTCCAGTTGTCCCCATCCTAACTTAGGGCAGCGAAAGAGTACGTCGAGTCCCTTTTGAGGAAAGGGAAGATCAGGTCCAGTAAATCGCCATATGGTGAAAGGAAAGGATGGAAAACTTAGAAGTGTTGTCGATTATCGCGCTTTGAATCGCACCACCAAAAAGAATAATGCTCCACTCCCCCGTTCTGATGAAATGTTCGATCGACTTGGAGATGCGAGATTTTCCTCCAAGCTTGATCTGAAAACGGGATTCCATCAAATAAGGGTGAATCCAGAGGACATCGAAAAGACTGCGTTCAATACAAAGTATGGGCAATTTGAATATCTTGTTATGCGAATGGGACTCTGCAACGCTCCTGCTACGTTCCAAACTTTGACTAACCAGATCTTCTATGATTGCATCGATGTCTTCTTGGTTTTCTATATGGATGATCTTCTTATATTCAGTAAGAATCAGGAAGAACATTACGAACATCTGGAAATTGCATTAAAGAGACTTAAGGATCACAAGCTGTACATCTCTCCAAAGAAATGCTGTTTCTTTCAGACTGAGCTGGAGTTATTGGGTTTAATAGTCGGAAAGGACGGCATTCGTGTCAATCCTGAGAAGGCCGAAGTCTTACAAAGTTGGCCGAAACCTGAATCTCCAACGGAGTTGAGAAGTTTCTTCGGTCTAATACAGTTTTTCCGTAGGTTCATTCCGAAGTTCTCCGCAATTTCTGCACCTCTCACAGATCTGACAAAGAAAGGTCGAGGTATAGGGAAATGGGATCAACAGTGTGATGAAGCTTTCCAGGAGCTAAAGGAAGCGATGAAATTGGCTCCAATATTAGTCGCTTCTAATTGGAGAAAGCCATTTCGTGGTCATGTAGATGCTTCACAGCTCGCTGTCGGTGGAACTCTAACACAGTTGGATGAGAATGGAAGGGATCGTGTAATTTCTTTCTATTCAAAGTAGCTTTCCCCAACTGAGTCAGACTACACTGCAAATGACAGAGAGCTTCTGGCTTTGATTAATTTTCTGGGAATATTCACATGCTATCTTGAAGGGTCTGTATTTGAGATTTTCACTGACAACCAGGTGCTTAAGAGCTTCTTCACAAAACCGAAACTGAGTCGGAAAGAAGCACGTTGGTTGGAAACTCTCGGTAACTCGGAATCTTTCCCATCACACTGAAGCCTGGAAGAATTCACGTCTTAGGAGACGCATTATCTCGGGCTCCACACGTGACGAGAGGAGATCGTGACGTCTCAGTGAATGACGTTGAAGTTCCTTACCTTGATGTTGATCAGATCATTCCTCGGTATGATGACGACCAGTTCTTTGGTCCAGTGGTAAAAGCCATGGGAGGAAAGTGGCCTGAGGATACGGTTCAGAAGCAGAAACTTGAAAGAATTCTGCCGATGTTCCGAAAAGATGGTTCGATGCTGTTTTACAATGGAAAGTTGGGCGTACCAAGAAGGCCAGTTTCGGATATTTTGCAAATTGCTCACGACTCGAAAGTTGGTGGAAAATTTAAATTTGCGAAGACACTGTCCAGATTGGATAACTTCCATTGGAAACATAAGAGCCGAGATGTTCGAAAGTATTGTGAAGGATGTCTCACGTGTCAGCAGTATAAGGACTCTAATCAAAAAATGTTGACTGATCCAATGTCACTGGAATTGCCTGACCGCAGATGGGGATCATTAGCTACAGATTTCATTGTGAGGCGACCCCTGACGAGGAGCGGTCATAATGCGATCACGACTTGGGTTGATCGACTTACTCGTCGAGTCCATTTTCTGAAATCTAAAACATCAGATACTGCTGAGGACACGGCTAGAGACTTCTTCGTGAACATCTTCAAGAACCACGGGTTGCCGGATGATGTGACTTCAGATAGGGACAGAAAGTTCATTTCAAAGTTTTGGAAGACACTGAAGAATGTTTGTGGGGTGAAATTAAGAATGTCTACAAGTAGACACCCACAAACGGATGGTGCTTCCGAGATTATGAATAGGATGATCGAGAACTATCTCCGTTGCTATTGCTCGTATCACCAAGATGACGGGGATGAACTGCTTCCTTCTGCAGAATTTACGTACAAATCGGCTGTGAGCGATGATCTGGGTATGTCACCATTTGAGCTGTACTTAGGATGGACACCTAGATCGCCATTGGACTTCTTGGCTAGCAGCAGCATACCTCTTCAGAGCTGGACTACTTTCGTGCCAAGCTCAAGGTTTCTCTTGAGGATGCTCAATTTGCATACAAAGTGGCAAAAGCTCGGCAAGCTGCATATGCTTCAAGGCGATACAAGGTTCCAGATTATAAAGTCGGTTCAAAGCTATGGATCAATCAATCGTTGTTTACGGAAGTTTATTCTAGGTCCCAGGATTCTAAAATGCTTGGTGCGCGCCGATATGGGCCATTTGTGGTTAAGGGGATAATTGGTAAGAATATTTTTCGACTGGATCTCCCTGCTCATTTTAGAATCCATCCAGTCATTCATATCATTCACACCACACCACATTTAAAGCAGCCCGATGACATTGCTTTGCCCATTACTCCTGCACCTGCACCGCTTGAACTGCCTGATGTACCAGAACAGGAAGTTGAGGTTATCTTGGGTCTAAAAAAGGTTGGACGCGGTTTCAAGTTCTTGGTTTTGATGCGTGGTGTGCCACGTCATGAGGCGGAGTGGCAACCAACAAAGGACTTTGTTGATGTTACGTAAAATGTATCTGCTGTAGTAACAGAAGCTTTCCAAGAGTATATTCGGAAACATAATATACTCCCGCAGTATCATTGACGAGGACGTCAACAGTCCGGGGAATGGAATAGTGTAACAATGTCTCTGTTATACCACAATGTAAGAGAGACTTGTTCGCTATCGCTATTCCAGTTCTCCATTACACAGTCGTGTAACAGAGAAACTGTACCGTCTTGAATGATTTTAGAAATTCGATTTTCCTTCAATGTTTTTATTTGACGTGGAGCCCCACGTCATCGTTTTATTTACGTAGTTATATTCTAGACAGTACAATTCTACAGTTACACCTCTACTTTCTAGTAAGTTCTACTGAGCTAACAAAGTATAGAATTTGTAAAGTAGAGCTACCGTACTGTCTATAAAGGGGGGGCTCATCTGGATTCTTGTGGGAATCCAGGTACACTCCAAACACCCTTTGCCCCCAACTTTCTGAAACACTTTACCGTCGCCTCTACTGTTCTTTTAGCAGCGCCCTGGGTGCCTCCCTCTTTGTTTCACTAATCTTGTCGGCAGAAATACAATGGTGTCGTTAGCTGGTATTTACTGTGTTTTTCAGTACTACTTCCTCTTCAATCTTAAAGCATGATATCTTGCATAAAATTTGATACCCAAAGAATTTAGAACTTGGTTCTCAACACTACCATACCTAACAAGGTGTCTTAAGGTTTCAAACCAACATGTCAGAGTACCAAACACATGTTCCACTCCTTTTTAGGCACTCAAATATCTAACCTTGTAAGGCATTTTCTTCGGTGTCCTTTGTTTTTGATGTGATCCCGCAAAAATGCTAAACCTTGGGTACATACAATAGCATCGCAGAGACAACAACACTAGTTGATTAGGATGGCTGCGATGCTGGCTGCGATGATCCTGCGGCTCGACGACTGGAGGTCGCGCAGCTTTCCCGAGATCGCTCGCCAATAAACTGATCCGACGGCCGTGTCTTCACGTCCTTTCGCCCCCGTGCAAGCAGTGCAAGAGATGGTTGCCGTAAGAGTCGAGAGTTTCGGGGCAGTTCCGTTCGGAGCATGGTGCTTCCGAAGAGAAAAGCGGGACTTGGCAGTAGTATTGGAACCATATCGAGAATTCTCTTGGTTCAATACTTGTCTTAAGACCCAGAGATGGGAACAGTAAACCCAATCTTTCGCGCCGGGGAGCCCCATAAAGGCACGGAAGGCCTGCCGTCTGTTGTCGCCAACATTGATCTTTTCCTGTGGGGCTCCCCGGCGCGAAGGATTGGGTTTACTGTTCCCCATCTCTGGGTCTTAAGACAAGTATTGAACCAAGAGAATTCTCGATATGGTTCCAATACTACTGCCAAGTCCCGCTTTTCTCTTCGGAAGCACCATGCTCCGAACGGAACTGCCCCGAAACTCTCTACTGTTTCGGCGACCATCTCTTGCACTGCTTGCACGGGGGCGAAAGGATCCGAAGACACCACCGTCAGGTCAGTTCATTGGCGAGAGATCTCGGGAAAGCTGCGTGACATCCAATCGTCGAGTACTGTGAAGTAGATGGTTGACGTCGTGGAGCTTTGATTTCGCGCCTGTCCTTTTAAATGTGGCAGGACCAGTAACCAGTACGTACTGTACTGTACTGTAAGCAAAATACTCCATGATCCCTTTTGCCTATGTAGCCTTTAACCTTAATATTCCAAGTACAGTATTCCAAAACAGTGCCATTTTACTGTAAGCACAAAGCCAAACCAAATCTTCATCAGCAGGATCACGGTAACATTCAAAAACACCTTCACCATGCTATTGATCTAGTGCTTCCCCGTCAATCCAAACATTCCGCTTGCCCCATCCTTCCCTTCAAGCCATGACCCAACCGCCCGGCCCCTCCCACCCCCGCCCACGGCCGTGCCCCAACCCAGCCCGAAACAGGCGCCAGCTCCTTCCCCCAATCCCCACGCCACCGTCCACTCAAATCTCCACGCCACCGTCCCTCCAATCCCCCTCAACCCGCACCCTCTTACCCTACCACAACACCCATCCCCACGCCCATCCTCCCCAAACCCGCCCCATCCAACCCCACGGCCCCGAAATCCACAACGCCGCACACCACTCAAGTCGCCCCAAAGTTACCACCGCCAAAACCCCTCCCCACCACACCCGCCGCACCTGCCGCATCCGCCCCACCAACCACCGCCATATCCGCCCCACCAACCACCGCCGTATCCGCCCCACCAACCACCGCCGTATCCCCCGCCACTCTCCCATCCAAGCAACCCAAGCCCGTTTCACGCTCGCCTTCTCTAGCCCCAAAGCCACCTTTGCAAGTATCCAACATCACCAAGTCACCTACTTTAAATGCGCCTGCAAATGCGTCGTCTGGCGTTCGAGCGACCCGTGGGGGAGGAGAGTCGCCGCGACGACTGTTGGTGTGGCATCGTCGCTGGGCGGGCGAAGGAAGAGCGCGAATTTGGTGTCGCGGCAGGTGTTTCATTTGACGGGCGAGCAAACGCCTGCTTCGGTTGTGCCGTTTGTGCCGGTTGGGGTGAAGGGTAGGCTGAATAGGAAGCGTGCTTGGGCGTGGAAGGAATTTCGGAATTCGGCAAGGGAGGATGGACTGCGCTTGAGTCATTGGGGTCGAATGGGGGGCCAGGATGATGATTATACGTTTGCTAGGTTTAATAAGAAGATTAGGATGATTGAGTATACGGACAAGGAGTATACAGAGGTGATTGAGGGTCTTAAACCGTTGAATGTGGTTCGTTCGGATAATGGGGAGGGCGAGGAAGGGGAGAAGGGGGAGGGTGGGAGGCAGGCGGGTGATGTGAATTATGTGCGTCCGCAGAGGGAGTGGACTAGGGAGGAAACGGATATGGTGTTTCGTCTCGCACAGGAATTTGATATGAGGTTTGTTGTGGTGGCTGATCGGTGGCCGGATGGCTGGCCTGCCAGGGGTATTGATGAGATTAAGGATCGGTATTATAGTGTTGCAAAGGCTTTGATTGAGAAGAGAGGGTGGATGGAGGACGAAGAACAGATGTCGAAGCTGCCGTTAGGCTTGCAGAGGCATTGTCACTCGATTATGATGAACCCGTTCGATTATGAGTATGAGAGTATTCGCAAGAATCAGTTGCATGTTCAGTATCATAGATCGAAGACAGAGATGAGGGAGGAGGAGGAGACAGTGAGGGAGGCCAGGCGTATTGAACAGAGTCGGAAGCGATCGGCAAAGGAGAGGACAAGGCTCGCCAAGCTGCTGACGCCGGCCGGAGACATTGTCGGAGGGAGAGCAAAGGGAGTGGACCCTTCACGTGCCGTGGCCGCCGCCAGTCAGCCTCACAAGACGTTTCCACATCGAAAGGTGGCTTCAGGCGCGTATGCCAGGAGTGGCATGATTTATACGCCAGTGACAAATAGCGCAAAGTTGTCGCGACGCATTGACGAGGCGTTGGTAGAGCTTGGCGTCGGGTTGCGACCAACGCCTACCTCAATTGTCGTGGATAATTTTGACTTGTTGAGAATGGAGATCATGCATTACATTGAGTTGCAGCGTACGGTGATGCGAAAGGAGGAGGAGGTGCACTTGCTGCGCGTCAAGTTGGCGAAACTGAAGGGGATGCCGGCGCCACTGCCGCCACAGGGAGTAACTCTGAGTCATAAGAAGAGACGGGCGGATGATATCGAGACTGGGTCGCTGTTTGGGGCCCCCGCCAAAGCAGCCGAAGGTATTGCGCTAGAGTAGCTCGGAAGTGGGATCGAGCTGCGGGAGCTGTGCTGGGCTCAAGATTCTGGGATTGGGTGAGGTTTTAAATATACAGAGAGGTCTCCCTTTGCAGTGCAATGCAGAATTGTGAATCGACGACCCGCCCTCACGGCTTCTCGGGTGTCAGATCCTGGGCCACGATGGTCTTGTTCGGTTTCTTTGAAGAAGACAAACGGATATTTCTAAACTAATCACAGGCTGTGCGTCAACGCACCGTCACAGTGTTCCGGTAACTTTTGAGAACAGCATGTTCGGCTCCTGGGAACGGAGAGCGCGACGACGCCCGCCTTAATTTGGTATTTGTGTCCGCGGTAATCACACGCATTCCATTGGAAGAGGTGCAGCCTACCGCCGGCGGAGGCATTCCTTGCAGCTCTAGACGACGGGCATGCCATCAGTGGACTGTGGTCAAGGATACCTGAAACCTTTGTGAACCAATAGTCACTCGCTTGCTGAACGTGACGATGGATGATATGGTATGGTACACACGCGTCACCGATATTAATATTGCCGCGACTAAACGATACACGAGTCCCACGACGCACTGCGCAATGCGTCGCCGCACGGATTCCACTACACCCGTATTGCACATGCCTCGCACGGCTTAGACCTAATCACAACGTGCTTTGTCATTATACGCAGTGCAGACAATCGATACATAGACGGCTCCGAGGAGAAGAGAATCAGACAAACACCAGCAGCCGCACGACTGCAAAACCAACAATGAAAATCCACCTCACACTCTTATCTCCCCTCTCTCAGGTTACTACCTTGTCATTGACGTCTGTCACGATATCCTGTCCCATGTCCATGACACTGTCCAATGTCTCGCTTACCCGCCGACCTGCCACTTCTGCGCCCAACTGCCCCGAGTCCGGTCGGAACGCCGAACTAGCACTTTCCACACTTGAAAACTTTGCATATCTCATCAACTGCGACTCCTCATTCAATCCCATGCCCCCTCCGTCCACATCCATTCCTCCTCCGCTGGGAGGCAGTCCCGTGGTTCTAACCACGATATCGGCGCCATTCGCACCAACACCGGACGGGTGTGACTCGACGCCCCCTGTGCTTGTCGACACTGCTCCATTTGTATTCACCTGCTGCACCGAGCCTGCCTGACTATGCATGCCTGTGGCCTCTCGACAAAACCTGCTAAACTTTTGATTCGGCATCGACTCCCACGCCCTCGGCTGCTCAATACCATACTGACTGGCATTCATCGCCTCGCGAAACCTGGCGGCCTGACCAGACGTGGCATACATCAACATGGGTTGGTCGGAAGGGTTCATATATTCATCCCAGCGATCCGGATGATACTTGAGAATCTCCTCCAAAAACAAGCGACGCAACTCCGGAATGGACGTATTCCTCTTCTCAAACTCAAACTCCCTCATATCTATGGGAGTACCTCGTGTCACAGTATCCATCTTCAAATAAGGGTGCTTGAGGGCGTCCTCGGCGGTAATACGCTTTGCAGGATCAAACTCGAGGATTTTTTGTAGGAGATCGATAGCCTGGGGATCGGAATGCGGAAACAAGTCACGCATGGAGCGGCGTGGTCGTCGCGGCATACGGGAGAGGTGGGCACGGGCGCGTGCGTCACGTACGGCATCAATGGCCTCTGGGCTGGGGGTGCCGCAGAAATTGACGATGAGTTGGAGTTGATCCTCGGGGTTGTGTCCAGGGAACAGGGGCTTTCCGCCGTTCAACATTTCGGCAAAGATGCAGCCCACGGACCACATGTCAATGGCGGTGGTGTAGTTTGCTGTACCTGCCATCATGAGCTCTGGGGCGCGGTACCAGCGCGTGGCGACGTAGTCGGTCCACAGGACTAGATCCGGCTCTTGGGAATCAAAGGCGGCGCGGGAGAGGCCAAAGTCGACGATGCGGAGGTCGCATTGAGCGTTGATGAGGATGTTGGAGGGCTTTAAATCGCGGTGAAAGACGCGGGAGGTGTGGATGTAATAGATACCGCGAATCAACTGGAATACCAACCAGCGGATATGCTCACCGGTGAGTTCGATTTTGGCCCGTAAGACACGGGTGAGGTCAGTGGGCATGAGCTCAAGGACGACGAAGATGTCGTCGAAACGGTCACGGTCGGATGGAAGAAGGACGTCCTTGATGGAGATTATGTTCTCATGATCCTTCAAGAGGCGGAGGAACTTTAGCTCGCGGAGGGTGCGAGTTGCTTCGGCAGGCTCTTCAAAGACGCGCATGATGCGTTTCACGGCGACACGCTCTTGAGTGACGGTGTTGACAGCGGAACAGACGACGCCGTAACTGCCCTCGCCGATGACCTGCTCGAGACGGTACTTGTGTTCGCGGAGAGGGGGGAGGAAGAATTCGGACTTTAGCTTGTCAAGGAGTCGACGTCGTTCATCGTCGGGGGATGGACGTTGCATGATTGGAGTTTGTGGGTGGAGGGGGGATGGAAGGGGAAGGTGAGAAAAGAGGAAAGAGGGTAAAGCTGGGAAGGAGAGGAGGGTTTTGAGATGTGGTGGGGCGGTCTGGTCAAGTGGTGGAATGAGTGATGAGGACGGTATGTGACGGAGACTTGTAGAGGGGACAGAGGTGGAAAAAGAGTTGGTTTCGCAGGGACACGGCGAGGGGGCTGCCAGAAAGTATAAAAGCTGATGGGTGTCAAAATGAAGATTATTAAATATACGGCAGGGCGGTTATTTTGTTGCTCAATCTCGACCAAAAAAAAGAAAACAAAAGTCAACTTGGCGCTCAACTATGTTCAGTACACTCTTACTGTACAGTACAGTACAGTACAGTAAAGTACTGTACACTAACGAACCCAACACTGCTTCCCCACCTGAAAAAGAGTAAAAGGGTCCTACTGGCCTGGACGGTTATTGTACAATATTGTACAGTACAGTACAGTACTGTACGGTAGGGTATTGATTTGTATCCCGTACGGAGCCAGTCAACAAAGTGCCAGGCGGAACACGTTACCGGATATTGTCGCACAAATCCAATCCGCCACACCTCCTACCCCATCAAGTATCACGGGTCTGTTACGTTACTTCTACTCTTACCCCGTATCGCTCTGCCCCTTTTACTCTGCAAGCAGCCATGTCCATCCGCCTGCTCTTGTCGAATTTCAACAAAACGTACACTCCACCAAATTCCCGTCAGTCAACTCAAAACCCACCCCTAAACAGCACCGGCCGCAGTGGACTACAGACAGCAAGCCCACCGCGCCACGACAGCATCGTCAACAATGTCCTCCCTGACCGTCCGAATCCTGCCCTCCCACCAACACAAACCCACCCCCTCCTCCTCCCCGCTCCCTCTCGAGATCACCAAACCCGTCCACAACCGCCCAACACACACCCCGCACACTGAAAAACAAACCCTCCTTTCCCCTACACCCCCGCATCAACGCAGCATGAAAACCCCGCAGCAATGATACCCAAACAACACTCACCACCCCGCTTGCCCCCTGCTCACCCGCCACTGCAACACAACACCCTCCACATCCACATACACGCCACACCCTCCCACCAACTCCAACCCCTCGCCCGCAAAGTCTCGATACCAACAACACAACGTGTGCCCCATCGTGTCCTACCCCCGACTAACACCCCTCTCAAATTCCACCATCATTCCACATTTCAACGCACCACTACCATAAACCCCGCCCCTGTACAACCCCCTCCACCCAACCTCCCACATCCGCAACATGCCACACCTCCACCCCACACGTCGGCACCTTATGCCCACAGTTTTGATTGAATGTTGAAAAAGATAAGCTTCACCTCCTCTTCCTTCTCATTCCCAGTTGCACACAATACAATTTCAACTTGCTGCATCTGTGGTGAACGAGAGCTCATGTCGCATCGCCCGGGTTGTCAGGGCGGGAGTTTGCCACGTGGGAGCGCTTGGGTGGGACATGTCGCGTAGGTTGGGGGGTGTTTGCGCGGGCGGCGGGGTGCGTGTGATGGTCATGGTGGTGTGGTGGGGACCGTGTCGGAGGGGGGGGGGATGGAGGCGTGTGTATTGGGTTGGTTGTTTGACTGCGTGCATTGTGCGGAATGTGAGACGGGATTTGGGGACTATGTGGTTCATGCGAATGGGGAGCAAATGCTTGGGTGGGACGTTTGGTATTCGTGTGCCGAGTTTGGCAGTATGCTGGAATGGGTGCGTGACGGGCTGATGGGTTTTTGGGTGATATTTCTGGTGCGTTGTGGGATTGTGGTGTCGGTTCGGGTTTCAGGTGGAGTAGGAGGCTATGTTTATTTGTTGATTCGCTAGTTGCGTTGCAACAAGTGTTGGGGCATGAGGGTTTGGCGATTGGAAGGAAATTTGCGTGGCCGGACCGTGCGGCGTGGTGTGAGATATGCGGCATGCCGGAAAAGTATGGTCTGCGAACACTGGGTGCCGGGTTAGATTGTGTTGCGGTATCTGTGATGGTGCTGGTATTGGGGGGCTATTTCTCACTTGGTCGGCGCACAACACATGTGGTAGGTACGTCGAAACGTCAAGCGTTTACCCGGTGGAGCCGGAGTCCCTAAATCGCATGGACACAACAGTTACTTTGACAGCTCAGCTCTGGCAACTAGGTTCGTAGGGCGTAGACGCGGCAGTTAAACATTGCTTGTATTTTATCAGGACAGTACAGAGACATATGCGCCAAAAAAGGAATGAACTGCCGAATTACGGCGCTTGGGCTCTTGAGAGGAGAAGCAGATACCATTGGTTTGCTCCTGAATCCCACTTGGAATCTGATTCGCGGGGGGAATCTTTTAATGTGTTCAAAAATCTTTGGTTTGCCCCTGGGGGCATTGGGAATTGGACCATTTGCACCCTGCAACACATGCAGTACTGCACAGTATCTGCAGATATGTTCTCTTTACTGTATGGCATTAGTATAACAGGTGTCCGCTGCAGGATCCGACTATATTGCTAGCTAAGAGCTAACAGGATGTTCCACGTCGTCCACGTGTAGGGACATGCGCGAAAAAATAGCTTGAACAACTGACGACCAGATAGTGCAACTGATGCGGCTCAACACGCGCGTGCGAATCATTCCGACAGGAGTGCTGAACTTCTCCGCGATACGCGGCAGAAGACCCTCTATGAAGAGGAAGGTGGCAGGAGAAGGTGACCCCAGAGAATCAAACGCCAGCGGTTGGAACTCGAAATTGGGGGCCTGGGTCGGGTTGTCTGAGGGCGGTGGCAGACGCCGCGAAAGTTTTCGCTCCAGGTCCGTAACCTTGTTGCGGTGAGCGATGGCAGCGGCACCGCCCATTTCGCGGGTGGCCCTTGATCTTACGTTGTCCTTGAACGGAGAGACGATGGTGACATCACAGGCAATGGGGCGGACCGCGTTGCCGTCGGGGGCAACCGGTGGGTGGACAAGGATGTCAGCGGGTCGTAGTTCAGTTCCTGGGACGACGAGTGGGACCTCCAACTGGCAGTCTAAGCCTGCTGCGCGGGCGATACGGCCGGCGATGACGTTGCGTAACGAGTCATGCCGGTGTTTGCGACCGAATCCAGAGGGGCACAGGTCGACTGCGTGATCTCCCAAGCTGTCCATCGGGCGTTTACATGCTCGCAGTTCCGGGGAAGCGAGTCGTCATAAACAGACAGCCCGAGGAAACGTCGTATCATGATCTTCCAGTGTACGGCAGACACTTCCGTGTCGGCGGAGGGATGTGCGAACAGGAAGGCGGACCACACCGCCGTCATCGGGATTCGGGCAGCGAGCCCATACCTCGTCGGCCCAGTGTACCTTGGCCCGAGCCTCCTGCTGCACACCCTTTAGGTAGGTTTGGACGCGGGTGTGCGCTGCAGATAGGGGAAGCGGGTCAAAGGAGCCCAGGTCAACGAAGTATGGAAGGCCGGGGATGCGGAGCACAAACTCGTGCATAGGGATGGCGGCTTGGCAAAGGAAAAAATTCTTGTCTTGGCGGAAGCGGATTCCGGTGAGGGCAATGGAGCGCGGCCCGATGTGAGTCCCAGTCCTGACGCGAGCAGGTGCCGCGTCGATGAGGCTTGAGGCAACAGCACCATGAAGGAATGGCTCGAGTAGCGTGAAGCCGAGACCACCATGTCGGAAGGGCAAGGTAGCCTGGGACCACGCTTTATCGGTCAGCGTTACTCCATGTAGCCACGAGAAAAACGAACGCTGCTGGGTGTCGAAAGCCTCGGCAGCCGAACGGGCGTCCATCGGCTCAGCGAGCTTGAAAGCGTGCTCCACGAGGCAGGCAGACGCGCACAGGCGGTGCATGTGGAAGCGGGCCCGAGGGTCGTCAACCTTGCGCAGCAACTCGAGGGTGCGGCGGCAAGTGTCGGACTTGCCGTGCAGGAACGCTTGAGTGAACCGGCGGTACAGTACAGTACAGTGCGCGAAATTCATTTAGCCCCACCGCCATCTCCATCTGCCCTTCCTCAACGAAGGCACGCAGCACTCGGAAATCCAACCCCCAAACTACTTTTCGATGCTGAATCAAACCGTAAATTTGGTCTTTAAAAATCTACATGGGAAGAGAGCTGTGAACAAAAATCTATAAAGGGCACACTAAAGCCGCAAAACTAACTACACCCCATGACTTTTATTCCATCGCAACGTAAGGAACTCAGTAACTCAGTACTTTGTCTCTCCTCCTTTCGCATCAATGATACCCAACAACCTCCTTAGAATACTGCGGTTCAACTTAAACAGATAGTCCGTCGAAATTGACATCCAGGCATCGATGACGGCACTCTTGAGCTCCTCAACATTTTCGTACTGCTTCCCCTTCTAGTAAACCGCCCGAGCCAAAATGCCCCATGCATTCTCAATTATGTTCACGTCAGGGGACCTCGCCGACCAAGGCAACACGCGAATAGACTTCTCCTGGTGCCAACGACGGGTCCCCCCCCAGAAATATGGATAGGGGTATTATATTTTTGAAATAACCATGTCTGCTGCTCTCCAAATATTTCTGCTGCAAATAGGAGTCCATCAGTCGGGACATTACAATACTTTCTCGAATTGTGATTCCCTTCGGACACAAACAATTCGGAAACAATGTAGTACGAAATGGCCCCCTAAACCATGAACGAACCTTTCCCCTGTTGACACGTAGAGAACCGTTTCGGTTCCGTCCTCAAATCATGCCAGTAACAGCTCAAACCATCCGGAAAGTCGAGGTTATACTTCTCTTCATCGGAAAATATCACCTGTATTCATAATTAGTGACCTCTGCTGATATTTCGCCTAGCCCACTGAAGCCTTCCTTCCCCATGGCGCAGGAGCATTTGAGGGACTTTATTAATCTTCTCTTACTTGAGGTGATCACAACTACAAAGAACCTGTTGCACTCGGCGTGTCGAAAATTTCAAATTGAGGGCCACATGCAACTCGCTTGCACTCATTTCCCCCTTCGAGGCCTCCCGAATCAACCTCCTCTTCGCTGCTTTTGTCAATTTGCGAGGCTCGTGGGTCTTTGTTTCTGCATTAACCATCGCAAAACTTCTCAGAAACCCCCCAACCGTTTTTCGGTCGCGGTTTATGATCAGAGAAATCGCTCTGCCCGAAAGCATCTCATAATGGTACGCAAGTATTGTCCCCTTTTCGATTCCCGCGAGGGATTTTTCGTGACCAATTTTGCACGGTCTACTGCTTGCATAGTGGGGATGAATCCTATGGGGAGGCTTACGGCATGGCGTCAAGTGGTATCTGTCCAACTTTGGCGGTCTGTATTTCAAATTATGGTGCGATTTTGTAGTTTGAATGTCTTGAGGTTTAATAAATTTCGCGCCCTCGTGGTGTCCTGTTGAAGTTTTTTATGTGTTGCTACTTGTGGGCTTTTTGTCGTATGAAACAAGATTCAAAGTTGAATCAAGAATTAAAAAACTGTTTAAGAATTTGTAGGTTTTGAGAGGAGAACGTTTTACATATAGCAGGAGCATCGATGATTGATGGCGATGCTAAGTGAATTTCGCGAACTGTCCAGTACAGTGCAGTACACTTTGCTGCATAACTGTGACACATGCCGAGAGTGATTCACTGTCAGCGAAAATGCACCCTTCCATGTACGATAAGTGAAATAAAAGCCAATCATACTGTAAAGTACACTAAAGTAGATAAAAAAGATTAGACGGACAAATTTACACCTCTTTTCAAAAAAAATAAATTAAACTTTGAGTATCAGAATTATCTACAAGAAAGCAAACATTGGTAGCTGTGCACCCCAGTAGAGGATGAGTGCAATTCGTTCCCCGCGCAGTTCAAGCGCAAACGTCAAGCTGCACAGAGGTGTAGTATTGCCCAGATCAAGCTCCAATTAAAACAGGGAACAGTTAAAGCGCTTACTTCTGTATAACAATGACTTGCGTTCAATACAACCTTTATAAAAACTTTCAAACCTCAAGGTGACATCATAAAATGATAAATTACTCCCAGAATAAATTTAACTTCTCAAATTGACCAACATCTCTTAAGTTGGAAACTTTCCCTGATCCAATCGGCTGACAAATCAATATTTATAATATATTAATTAAATTTGAAAGAGGGTGGGGCCACTCTCTATCAAAATTTGGGTCAGATTTGCAACCGCTAAAAAGCATGGTCGGTGAAAATCCAAACTATGCCGAAATCTGGTGTCCAGAACCTTAACTGCTTGATTCTAGAGTCGACATTCACATGCTTTGCCCTAATACGACTATACAGTGTTTTGGATAAAAGTCATTGGGTTCTGATAAGCATTTAATATCATTATATCCTTTATCAATTATCAATTTTTCTGTAGCGAGTAGCTTTCCCCTAAAAGAATGCCTATATATCAGTATATCTGGGAAGCATCCACATGGACATGGACCATTGACCCACAATATATACCCACTTGATAACGACAAACCTATTTCATATCTCACTCCCCCGTGGTTAAATTTATGAGAGTAGTACCGCTCATCAAATGACACAGGTTCATTGATTGGGAAATCATTCCCTTCAATTGAAATTTAACAGTGCTCAATGCCTGGTTTAGAAAAACGATTCCTCAGAAAAATCTATCAAAAATATTTGTGGAAACATGGTTAACATTAAATAAACGAAAAAATTAATTGAAATAAATATTTTACAAAGGGGAGACTATTCAATAGATTGATGAAGAAACAGGTCAATTTTCTTAATTTTTTCTCGTCCGCATGAAAGAAAGAGCTCCTTTGATGCTCAGTTTCATAAGTTTTTAAAAAATGTAAAGACCACAGAAGATGCAGTGGCATTGCACCGCTGGGTAGCTTATAACCATTTAATTGATGTGGTAACCTAATAAATTAATATATTAAATTTATTAATTCATCTTCCAAGCCAGAGCCAATTCGTTATCAACTTTTTAATCAAATGTTAACATTGAATAATATCATAAAATTTATCTTTTGTACAGTGAATAGTCCTACGAATTGAAAACTAACTATACTTAATTTATATTGGTGACTCGCCTAAATAAACAGCTGAAGAATATTAATTGTCTTTTTGATTGTGTAAGATCAATTCCACGTTTTTGATTAGTTGTATTCATTGAAATACAGACGAACTGAACAGAAATGTGACACTTAAATTCGCCGTAAAATTACAAGTAAGCTACCAAAAGACTTTTTCCGGAAGTAATGCAGTAACCGTTCAATTAGTTTACATAATGTTACTTGTCACGATTACTAACTGTATCAAATTTAAATTAAAGAATTTAATAAATGATGCCAAATATTAAAAAAGCCCTTCACTTATTCAAGCGGTTTAAAATAGCACAGGGTTTGACGGCTAGACCAATACTAGGGTAAAAATGTATTCATTAATGATGAAACGTATCATTAGGTCATCATTGAATTATTACGATTTTCGATTACTTGTATCTTTGCTGCAGAGTCGCTACTTAGGGAGCCGAAAATTTTCTTGTACAGGATCGAAGCCTAAAAATTCAATAAACAATCAAAAATTATTTTTATCTATTTCTTAGTTTATTCTTAGAGCAATAAAAATGAAATATTACACATTACGTGTAATGTTACCTGAAATGTTTCTCGTAACGTACTTTGCTATATCACCCGTCACATTAGGTGTCAAGTCATTCATCGTGCCCCATAATGTCTAGTGTACTGATAAAGCAATTTACTTTCGACACTGTGACGTACTTTTTAGGAGGAAAAGTAAAAATTTACTAACGATATTCTTGTGTTGAATAAAAAAATTGTTCGAGATATATATTAGCATACTGTAGCTTATCAATAATAAATGTCACCCTGATGTGAAAGTCAGTATGTAAATTCCTTAATATGGTATTGAAATGAAAATGAATTCTCAATGTGTTAATCAGTTCAATAAATATCAATTAATAAAAAATGATGAACGAAATTTACTAATCCAAGGTGTGTCCTTTCTTTGAAACTTTTATTTCTGGCATACAGCTCTCAAGAATGGTCTATTTACTAATTATTTCCAATCATTACTGAAAGGTACCGACAAAACCACAGTAAATTCAGAATATTGCCGGCAGAGTGCTTCGCAATGGAGAAAGGGTCACTTTTAAAAATATACCATAATACATTAAATTATTTTAAATCTATTTCAAATGAGATACGAATTTTTATAATATCAGAACAGTCTCGTTACAGTTCATTTATTTGTCTGAATGGATTTCACTGAGTGAGTACAGTGCAGTACTACAAAATCAAATAATATATTAATATTAAAAATATATTAATCGCGTACAGTAGCAATAATAATTGTTCTCACTGAACGCGACGGCCCCTCTTTTTTCGCGGGCTTTTTCAAAAAGTAAACAGGACGGTACACTTGATACTTGCTTTATCTATATTCTGTTCTACAAAATCTGGTTAAAATTAATGTTAAATAGTATTTGAAAGTACCAGCAAACCAAAAAGGCGGGAATACTACTGAAGTTGTACAAACGGTGCTAATTGCGCCAAAAAATTTAAATACTATCCAACTGTGGCCCGCCCCCCTGAATTTTTCTACCGCGGCACTTCTTTCGATCTTCCCTTTACAGCTATGCAGCCCCTGCAGACGAACCTTCCTCAAATGTCTCCTCGATTGACCAAATACTCCCTTGCCGTCAAAAAGCTGCGCTCCTTTTTCGAGTAGGGGCAAACTACCGGTAGCTAATCAGCATCAACTGTGAAGCAAATGGACCCTCTCTTTGCCCCTTTCAAGCAGGCAGATTGGAGGCGATGCTTTCGAGAAATGAAGTCCGAAATGGGATTGAATGGAGGTTAGTGAAAAACTTCTTTATTATGATTTATCGCTTACTGTACTAACATTAGCTGTAGTTTCTGATGCGCTATCGAATTTGCTACAAGGTCTGGATACTATGGACACAAAGGGAGATGAAAACTCAGAAGAAGGTGGAGATGAGGCTGTTGAAGGGGTACAGGTGGTGCTACGGAGTCCAATGTCATCAGTTCTACAGATCACAATGGACACGCCGCCATGTACTCTGTCTGGAATGTAAAGCGTACTGGGATGGAGAGATTGTCGATGGCGATTTTGGTGCACAGTGGGGTTGGACCTTACGACTATCAACTTTGAGTGGGAATGGGGGGACACTGTCGAGTTTACGTACATTTGGCCCGTGGCGATGAGTGACACACAGGTCCTCCACCGTGTCTGGAAGAATGGGGATCGTAGTGGCTTGAATGTGGACGTGCACTCAGGCAGCATTAGTTTCGATCTTTTCTTTAAGGTAATGCGAGAAAATTATTTGAAAAAATGAAGTATACCGTTTCATTCAAGCTGTCGTTCAAAGTCTACTACTTCATCGAAGATGAGCATTTTCTGGGCTGGCGCAGCATAGAAACGCGTGCGTTGTACTTTGACCTTCGCGCTATCGAGAATCAGTCTTACGAAAACGGACATGGAAGCGAGGGTGTTTTAATAGGTTTGTTGTTCTACTGAATAGGGTTGACAATAAAGTCTGTTCCATCGCCTTGTGCGCTCAATATTAATAAATTGTGTATACAACGGTACCGTCCCCTGGAGTGCTTTTGGGGCCGACTACTTAACACGGAATTGCTATTATTTTCCCGGCGCAATATTTTCCAGTTTGTCAACCTGCACGTCAAGTTCTTGCTGCCCCCTGGATCCTTTTTGCAATCTGATAGAGTAAAATCTATTATATTTAATTATACTCAATCTATTGATACTGTGGTCGTTCTTGTGTGGACTTCACAGTACAATACTGTACTTATGGGTGGCACTGTACTCGCTACTGTACTATATGGCCCAAAATTGCGTGCAAATTTTGGTATCTGGATTCTACATTTTTTCTGGTTTTATGTTTTGTACTGATTTGCTCGTCTGCTGCCGGCCGACCAATTCCCGCTGTCGCATTTTAACCGGAGACGTCGGGGGAAACGACGCATTCATCATTACGAGCGTTTACGGGTGTCGGGTCCAATTAGCAACTGGGCTGTACGGCGCAGGCAGAGCCGTGAAAATCTGTGGCAACAGAGGGGCACAAAGGGTAGACAGAAGCAGAATAAATTTAATTAATTAAAAAATAGTGTGCTGCACACCCTGTAGTATGGGAAGGAAACGGCAATTACGGAATTCTCAGCACCTTTTATGTCGGACTCCGGAATTCGCAGCACTTTTTTAACTGGACTCCGGATATTGCAGCCCTTTTTTGATACACTACGGAAATCAAAGCATTTTTTCTTGTGTACTTTACATGCTTACAAGCCTGGACTAGTCCGCACCGACAGAGTCACATAAAAACGGTTCCAGGAACAATACTTACAGCACACTATTTTTTAATTAATTTATTGTATTCTGCTTCTGCCTACCTGTTGTGCCCCTCTGTTACCAAATATTTTCACGGCAGTGCCTGCGCCGTACGGCCCAGTCACTGATTGGGCCCCGACACCCGTACGGGCTCATAATGACGAACGTGTCATTTTTCCAGACTTCTCCCGCCAATGTCGCACATGCAGTATGCAAGGTGGGAGGGGCTTTTTTTCGAGAATTGAAGTCCTCATTTAAAGAATATTATCGTTCAGCTGCTCTGCCGGGTCATATACCTAGCCTTTCAATAAAGACGACACACTCTTTATAGCTCCTCCCGCAACGCCACCGCCAGAGAACGGATCAATGATGTGCGGCAATACACCATTCTGCTGTATTGCCGCACATCATTGTGATTTGCACGACAATCCGGACTCGCAGATTACTTGCTGTGCTTTCTGAACAGGTGTGTTTTCGTCAAAAGCATCGGTCCCAATCCATTAACTCACTATGACTCGACAACAGTTTGCCGCAGCCCATGCAAAAATTCTTCGAAAAGTTGCAAGTTCGAAGGTGACAGATCCAATCGGTTCGAAAATGATTGCCAGTTCAGAATCTTGTTTGGATTTCTTCTCGCACTCTGGTGATGAAGGTGAAAGCTCAACTACATTTTAGTTACCTCTCGTCGAAGAAGTGGCAAATCTCATGATTGGTTTACTACCGTCGGCGTCTGAGATATTACAGGATTCCTTCTTTGGATCCCCTTTGTTTCCTGTCGTCGTCCTACATGAGGTTGCAAGACTATATGGTTTTGATTCCGTTACCAATGGTTACAGGGAAAGCGTTGGACTGAACTCAGTTGAGAAAGCAAACAAAAAATATTATGGTTCATGTTTGGCTTTCTTACTTGCTGAATATTGCTCCTTTTGCAGCCAAGTCTGTTGTTGATCGTTTCACCCGTGTCCTTGTAACGTTAAACTTTGGGTCAAGCCAAGGTACTCTAGTGACAGCACTGATGCAAGGAACCTCACCAGAAAACGCAGCGAATTTGCCTACTCCAAGAACGACTTATATCGAAACGCTAGGAGTTCCTTCTAGGTATCGTGGTAATAGTAACTCTGGGTCCGGGTATTGTTCCGGGCCCTCTGCGATTCAAAAGTCTAAATACCCAAGGAAAGATACCAACGTACAACATATGTTTCGGAACACTAAATTAACCGGAGATTTGTCCCAGTCAATCAAAAAACATCTCTCAAGATGTACGACACCTGGGCATGTCAGTCTAACCTCAGTGGTGAGCAAAAGGCAGAATTCGTTATGCATGTATTCTATGGCTCTGCTCGCCTGTTATTATTCAAGAACATCACAAATGGGATGAGATTCAAAGAAATGGCCGACTTGATGCTTGATGAATACAGCAGTGATGCACGCCAAATGAAAGTGCATGGGGAACTTGACACACTACGGCTGAAAGGATTTATGCAGAAGAATGACATTACGGATGTTTCGGAAGGCCTATCCAAGTTAGTTACGCGCAATAGTGAACTCCTATCTCAATGGCTGATTTTAGATCCGATGCGCACAAGATATGCTACCTTCTACGGGCTGTACCTGAACATAAGGGGTGGTCGACAATTCCCACACAACGCATTACTTCTGGGATGCTTTCATTCAATGGGTTCGTTGCTGCACTACATGAATCTGCGCAAAGTCTGAAAGAGATGGAAAAGATACTTGGAACCTCTGCCTACAACCTCTCAATTCTACACAGCGATATTCATGATACTTTTGTTAACCAGTATGGAAGAAATCCCAAGTTTGTGCAGAAACGACCTTTTTCTCAAGATCGTAACAAGTTCAGTCGCACGCTCGAAGAGAGTAGGCGCAAAAAGGCATGCCACAAGTGCGTTTCTCCGTGGAGGTCTGGCCATCGCTGTAGTAAATGGTCGATACTAACGTATGTACGCAGCCGACTGAAGAAAGTTTAATCTGCAGTTCATATAATTTCGGACCTGGTTCATTCTTTGGAAGGAGATTTGGAAATTCAAGGTATATCCGGATCTGAACCTGAAGTTTCCAGTAGTGATGGCTCAGGTACACATTTCGGTGAAGCCACCAGCGACCTCGAAGTCTTTGACTCCTCAAAGAAGAAAAAGACATATAGGAGCCTAAATGTATTCATTCATTGATGCAGAGTATTTCAATACCCACCTGGCTGCCTTCATGAGCACCACGTATATTTAAGAGAGTTTTTCGCCAGAGCGACGGATTTCGAAATTCAATCTATGTCTTTATTCGTGCAACCGGAGAGAAGGGAACATGCAGGAGCTTGATAATGTTCAAAGTCGTAAGGTCGTAAATATAGAAGATATTTACATTTCTAAGCTTGCTTCCGAAAGAAAGGGTGGCGGACTGATTGCTTTTTGTTGTGATATTAGAACTTCCAAGTCGGTATTCGGTCGATAGGAACTCCACCGCATCTCTCAAACGATGAAGGTTCGGTTGAAAAGGCTTGAAAGGTCGAGGGAAAGGTTTCGCTTCGCTGATGCAGTCTACGATTCTCTTGGGAAAGTAAAGATACCACTTTTAACTAAGCCAAGAATGCCAAAAGTCCTCTTTTCAATGGACGTAGTCGATGCAGATATACCAGCGTTGCTTGTTACGGATATTTTCGATAGGAAATCATTAACTCCGTTTACTGTTTCCAAATGACTGATAAATCTTGTGTCAGTAGAACGAAGCGGAGGGGAAATCATAGATGTAGACCAGTTGCACACAACTTTCTGAAGGTCTCAAGGCAGTCACTTGTATGGTGAGTTGTATTTACCACCTTCAGTATGTTTCACAAGGACTCAGTTATCGAAAATTCATCCGGAGTTCTTTTACAGATCTGCTGGGAAGCTCTTTAACCTAACTAAAAGGTTTCCTTCAGAGCATGTGACTCCATAAACACGGAAAATACTCTAAGATACTTGCATGAGGTGCGATGTTTGGAAAAGAGTACGGAATTATCCTACAAGATTTCAGGTTATTGTTGGAGCAGAGGATGCCTGTTTCAACGAAAGGATATTTCTTTTCATCCTCTACATTGGTAGTCGCCCTGTAAGACACATCGTGGATGAGATAGCGAGGTTTGGCTCTGCTCGCTTTCTCCCGGATGTCCGAACCACGAGTGTTTGGATCGCAATCGTAGAATGCTGGGCTTCTATTTACAATGGCCTTCCTAACCGCATATTGGTTGACCAAGGAAGCCAGCAACGTGATCTCTTTATCAGCATTGGTGCATAATCTAATGTGCAGGTGGAGGAAACAGGGATAGAGGCTTATTCCAGTTTGGGTTTAGGAGAGAGGTACCATCAACCTCTCCGAAACACGTACAGGAAAAATATGAAGGACAACCCAAAAAATCCGAAGGAAGTAGCTACTGCTCTTGCGTTCAAAGTTATGAACGATACATTTGGACAGGAGGGACCCGTTCCGTCCGCCCTATGTTTTGGAGAGTACCCGAATGTCTGTACCAATTCAGTGAAAAAGCAAGGGAGAGCTACCGTGAAGCGCCGCGTTTTAATCTAAAATAAAGAAAGATATCACAAAGAGAAGGTAATGGCACCAATAAGATTGAAAAGAGCTTTAATACACAGTACAAACTCGGCTGCGGATAGAACATATCAATCAGGGGTTCAAGTACTCGTTTGGAGGGGGAGCATAGTGAACAATCGGATTGGCGAATGGCTTGGGCCGTTTCGAGTCCTTTTAATTCAAGAGTCAAAAAAGCTTGCATATATTCAGGACACAAAAATGGGTGCAGCAAGGATTTTTATCCTCGCACAAGTGAAGCCATACTATCGGGACGAATCAATCGCTTACCCCTTCAGAATGGATCTCTGCAAAGGACTTAAGCAGTTCAAATCTCCGACTGATTAAGAAGTTTTTCTCACAGAGATACTTGACAAAGTTGATCCGAGCGCTCGCAGTGATGAAATTTCTGACGCGAACAAGACTGAAATAAGAAATTTACCTGATCGTGGTACTTTACAGATCATTCTCAACGAAGATGTAACTCAAGAAGGTACTGCCTTACCTGGTAGTTTTTCCTTTCCTTGAAGTCGGCAGAAGACAGTTCTGTCAAGTTCAAAGCAAGATATGTGATATCAGGACACAGAGATAAGTTCAAGGACATGATGTTACATACGACGACCGCATTTCAGCCGCAGTCCGTCAGATGACTACGGGCGCTTGCGCACTCCTTCTACTTTTATGTTGATTTTTGTACTTCAGAGGTTTGACAAGCATATTTGTAGTCCGCTGCACTCCTGCCAAGGGAAATGTTGAGCGAAAAACCAGTCCTTGATTTCGAGTTAAGGGCTAATCTGTGTTTAAAGCTGCTTAAGCCAATATGTGGGTTATATGAGTAGGGAGACTTATGTCACGAAACACTTGATCGCCATCACTGCAAAGACTTGGATCTGAAAGCATGCAAATTTGACCCTGCATTGTATAATCTAATGGGAAGTGGATTGTTAAAGGAGCTTAGTGGGGGATACGTGGATGATATGGTACGCGCCGGTGATAAAGAACTCCGCAAGCTCTCTGCAGAAACGAACAAGAAGCTCGACATGGCTGAGGATGAGCAACTTACATGTAATTTCACTTATTCTTACCTGACCGCGACAAGAATTGAGACATCCTTGTCGACCAGAACATGTAACTCAAGAAACTAGAGGTATTGGCGACAGATGTTAAGTCCAAGATCCATGCGCGTGAGACTTGCGTGGTTGTCCCCCATGTGTCCTGGATGTTTGTTTGAGACATCTTAGTTCTCACAAGCGACGGAAGCGATGTTTGCAGAAGCAGACATGGAATCAATCCGAAGACTGAACAGAACCGTGAAGTAGGCAGTCAACAAGAAGTTATCGCTAAGAATTTGCCCGTTTGATAGATAGAGTTTGCGTGTGGTGGGTTTTTACGACGTATCCTTTGCCAAAAATGAGGACGTCAGTTCGCAGCTTGGACACATTGTGTTCTTGGCAGATGCGGAAATTTGAGCCCCTATCAGCTTCAAGTCGATAGGGCGCGAAGGGTTACGAGGTATGTAATGGCAGGCGAGGTCATAGCGATTAGTGACCTCTTTGACGCGTATGTCTCGCTATCGAAAGAACTAGTCATTCTCATGTAGAAAACCGTACCATTGTATTTCTTGACTGACAGCAAGGGCCTCTTTGATGTTATATCAAGGGCTACCGCACCATGTTGGATATTTTCGCAGCAAGAGAAGGGTTCAAAAGTGGAGCTGTCTCAGATATCGGATTTTTCCGCAGCTCAAATAATGTCGCAGATGTATTAAAAAGGACCATGTCGGAAGCGTTGCTCCATCAATTCATAGCTAAAGTAACTTTAGCCCTTAAGCCGGATCAATTGATCATTAGAAAGACAATGGCGTAGGAGCCGAAAGCTAGAACTGACTCTCTCTCGTGAACTAATTTCATTGCCTCAATTCGACGAAAGTAACTGGAGAAGCTCTGCGATCCGCAGCTCAGTTGCTTGCGGTCCACCGCACATGTTCAAACTCTGAATGGTAACCCTTAGCGGTAACATCTCTTCAGAGTCAGGAATCAACTTCTTATCAGCATTGAAGGACCAAAAGAGATCAACGACGTTGTCTTGCACGAGCCGCACAACTCAGACGCCAGTTACGATTTCAGCATGCCACCAGTCATCCTTCCCTCAGAGTTTTTAGAATGGGCTTTGCAGGCCTCCTCAACTCGCATCCCAGTTTCATCTCGTTCATCACGCTCCCGATTCGACCGAGCTTGGTGTGTGAGTATTGTCCGCTAAAAAAGCCGCACAAACCGATTCCGCCTTATCCCTACCTGCCCACTGTCCCATCGCGATTACCATCGCCGCCGGCAAGCAATCTAAGTTTGAACTTGTCGCTGGTATTTCGCTATTGTTGTCCAACCTGAATTTTTTCAGTGCATCATCTTTCTCGCGTGCAAATGGGCCGCCTAACTAGATTAAAACTCCTTCGTCGCGGTGAGGGAACTTGAGTATGACATCGAAAATAATTTGGGCTTTCATCTTTCCTATCATATACTGCTTCAAATCGCGCACCTCTTTGACGACGAGACTTCTTGGAAACTGTTTTTCCACCTCGTCAAATGCAGATCAATCAAAGCTAAGGATGCCATCGCAAGACCTCTCGACGCGAAACTTCTCGATCATGTGAAAGTTCTCTCGCCCTCCAGTCATGCTCGACGATCCGTACAGCTTCCCCTTGTTGATAATAATATTCTCTTAGCCCGTTTACCCGTCACCCACGAAGATGCATTCGATGTTCCAATCATTGTTGTTTTCAAGTAGGGCGTGGAGAAACCTTCGCATGTGCGAAAGGTGTGGCGTATCCGGGTAACAGCCGACCAGCTTTGCACGACCAAGCGTTCTCACTGTTTGGTTTCCGAGGATAGGCGTAGCCGGAGCGTAGGCTCCCAATTCCACCGTCTTCTCGCGTTTTGGTTATGTTTCGTTGTCCATTTTATTTGGTTGGTTCAATCTTGACTTGGGATGTGGCTCTTGTTGTGACGGATGCAACACTGGTCGTACGAAAGGAAGTGAGTATTGATATTGTGGTATTTCTTTTGTGAAATGTACAGTACAGTACTTGTGGGTGGCACTGTACTCGCGTACTGTACTATATCCCCAAAATTGCGTGCAAATTTTAGTATCTGGATTCTACATATTTTTATGTTTTGTACTGAGTTTTTCGTCCGCCGCCGGCAGACCAACTCCCTCTGTCGCATTTGAACCGCCACTGTCGGGGTGGAACTATGTAAAGTGGGAGGGACGTTTTTTAGAAAATTGAATTCTGCATTTTGCGATTATTATCGTTCAGCTGCTCTTCCGGATCGTATACGGAGCCCTTCAATAAATACGACACACTACGCATCGCCCCGGCCCGCAATACATTGCCCCGGAGCGGATCGTACCATTCTGCTGAATTGCCGCACATCATTGTGATTTGCACGACAGTATCCCTAATATAGAGATTAAGAAACAAAAATGACTTCGTCTTACAAGCTACTTGTCATTGAACGTGTCAAAAATGTCATCAGTAATATAAGATTTGCTCTCTTTGCCATATATTTTTTCAGTAACGGCCGACTTTTGGGAAATAAGAAAAAATAACCCCTGGGTTACCCCTCGAAAATCGGCCACTTGACCTTGTCTGCTTGGCGCCAGATTTTTGCTGTCCAGCACCTGCTGTATGCTCCACATAAGTTACAAAACAGCTCAAAGACCCAGGACTGGGTCCATTATGAACACTAGAACTCCACAACTGCCGGCTGCGACTTCGAGTATGCCATCTGGCGCTCAACCACTACCAACACAACCGATACCAGCACCAGAGATCCCACTGCGATCACAATCAACAACAACCTCAGAATTTTAGCTGCGATCTCAATCGTTAAACCACTCAGCCCCTCGCTCCAGCCCCAGCCAACAACTTCAAACTTCCCGTTGCATTCCCGATCGATGCCAGCTACGGCCCTCACGCTCCCACCGCAATCTTCGACAGCTACAGTGCTGCTCTTTTCAAGCTTTGAGGACCCGACCTTGCGCAGCGCCTCAGCCTAAAGACCTCATCGAACTGCAATTGAAAGTCCATCGCGTAATGGGGCATTAGATTCTCGAATGCCTGGGACGTACTCCTTTTAATGGAGGCTTCAAGCAAGGAGTTTGTTGATTACTTCTTCTTCAAAACAAATAAGCCTGTGTTGTTCGATGGGACTAGAGATGCGTTGAAGGTTCAGTGATGGTTGCATTCAGTCTAAAAGTATCTAAGGCTTATTCAGGTGGATCACAGCGAAGTTAACAGCACCCAGAATTCTATTGACTTTGATTACATGTTTATGACCGGTACCAAAGCAAACTGGTGGTACACGCTTGTTTCTGGGAAAATTGTCCCGCTGACTTTGGAAGCTTTCAAGCTCTTAGTTGAGGCCGAGTTTGTTCCCCAGGATAAAGTATTAAAGTTCTTGACAAGCTTACCAAGCTCCGCCAGAAATAATGTGGCGTCGTTTCTCTCGGAATTAAGGAATTTGGTTATTTACATTCCCGGCATAAGCGAGTCGGAAAAGTTGGCGCGATTCTGTGAAGGTCTCAAACCACACATTCTGCTGGGGTTCCTTAAAGGGAATCCATCCAAGTTCGAAGCTGCTACTACTGTTGCTCTCAGCGTTGATGGAGCATTTTACGGAGCAGGTTTATTCACTGGCAGAAGTTAATTTTCAAAACATTGAAAAGCCTCAGGTTCAATGCCAATGGAGATAAGTAAGCTGGAACGTAATCCTAAAGGACAAAATCAGGAGGACTTGACTGGGAACCGATTTGTTTCGTACCATAAAGTGATATTTACACCATGGAAGCACAAGAAAGGAACGGGAATAAAAGAAACAGGGGTGGTAATCGGATAATGAAGACCAGCACATAGGGAATACACGATAATGTTCTTACTTACCTTGACCCCAAAAACCAGTTGGTCCGCTGGACTTGGTGAGCAATCAGGTGTGAACAGTAGCGAGTGTGAAAAGATGTCCCAATGAACAGATTGAAACTGTTGTAGACATCACCGGAGTGAAGTTATCAGGGGACAGGGAAAATTTGAGAATCTCCGAAGCCGAGTCTAATGGAATCAAGTCTAGTCCTCATGGCGGCATCCGCACTGATGGAACTATACCAGTGGAGCCTTGGATAGTTATTGATGTTAGACTGCATGGAAATGCAGTCAAAGTACAAAAGGAAGATGGATGCAATACAATTGTGGTTTCAATTGGGTTCCTGAAGCGAAATAGGAACTTATTTGAGATTAGGCCTGAAAAACCCATTTCTTTCCATCCACAGAAAGGTATTACGGAAGAGACATCTGAGATTATTTTCAATGGAACTATAAGATTAGGTGATCATACCTACAATTCTGACTGGGCGTATCTCCTCGACTAGGAATGAAGTTATGATGGGAATTACTTTGCATGTTTCTCACAATCTAGATGTTGATTACCAACGACGTATTAAGATGTTGAAAGATATTCTATTCCAGTGATTGATTCCGATACTGAAAACCTTATTGATGTGTCAATTTTGCGATTGAAGAAACTTAGACGAATGCTGAGGAATGGAGGTGGCTTCGGAGTATTTAGATTATTTAAAGTTCAAAACAAGAGAGGAACGAAGGATTTTTGGTCCAATGGAAAACGAAAATTATTAATGAAAAAGTATAAAGAGGCCTTTCGTGAAGATTTGCCAAGTTGGATACATCCGATTCGATCAGTGGACCATGGGATCAAAGTACAGGAAGGTGCAAAGGCACCTCCTCTACACCTCTTCCAGCTATCTCCATCTGAACTCAGAGCAGCAAAAGAGTACTTCAGATCTCTTCTTTTTAGGAATAGGGAAATAAAATCCCGTAAAATAACAGATGTAGCACCGCTTTTCTTTGTGAAAGAAAATAGTGGAAATCTTGGAGGTGTTGCCGATTACTGTGCCTTAAGTCACATCAAAAAAGGAACAATACTCCATTAATTCGCTCCGATTAAATGTTTAATTGGCTTGGAGATGCGAGTTTTGTGTCCAAGCTTGATCTGAAAACATATTTTAGTCAGAAAAGGGTGAAAACAGAATATATCGAAAAGAATGTGTTCAATATAAAATATGGGCAATTCTAATATCTTGTTATGCCTATTGGACTTTGCAATGCTCCTGCTACGTTCCAAACTTTAATGAAACATATCTTTTAGGAATGCATAGATGTCTTCCTGATTGTTACATGGATGATCTTCTAATCTTCAGGAAGAATAAGGAATAACATCATGAACATCTGGAAAATATATTGAAGTGACTTAAGGAACATGAGCTTTTCATATCAACAAAGGAATTCTCATTCTTTCCCAATGAGCTTTCGTAAATGAGTTTAATTGACGGCACTCGTGTCAATCCTGAGAAAGTTTAAATCTTACAGACATGGGCGAAGTCTATTTATTTGACGGAGTTGAGAATTTTCCTTAGTATGGTACAATTTTCAGTAGATTCATACCAAAGTTCTCCGAAAATGCTGCACCTCTCACGGATCTGACTAAAAAGGATCCGAGGAATACGTAAATAAGGTCAATAGTGTGATAAAATTTACAGAAGCTAAAGGAAGCAATGAACTTGGCTCCAATCTTAGTCGCTCCTAATTAGTAAAAAACATTTCATGGTCATATGGATGCTTCACACCTCGCTGTCGGTGTTAATCTGACACAGTTGGATGAGAATCGGAAGGATTCGTGTAATATATCTCTTTCCAAAGAATATTTCAACCACTAAGTCGGACTACACTGCAAACAGCAGAGGGCTTCTGGCTTCGACTAACTTTCTGGGAAAATTCATGTGCTATATTGAAGGTTTCGATTTTGATATTTTCACTGACAACCAGATGCTTTAGAGCTTCTTCAAAAGACCGAATCTGAGTCGTAAAGAAGAAACTTAGTTGGAAACTCTCGAAAACTTTGGAATCTTTCCAATCACACTCAAGCCCGGAGAAATTCACGTCTTGGAAGACGCATTATCACGAGCTCCTAATGTGATGAGAGGAGATCGTGACGTCTCATTGATTGACGTTGAAGTTCCCTACCTTGATTTAGATCAGACAATTCCTCGGTATGGTGAAGTCCAGTTCTGCAGTCCAGCTGTAAGATTAATGGAAGGAGGATGGCCAGAAAATGAGGCCAGGAGACAGAAAAATGGAAAAATTCTGAAAATATTCCCAAAGGTGGGTTCCGAGCTGCTTTAAAATGTAAAGTTTGTTTGTGCGGCGAAGTTCAGTGTCGGTTTTTTTTGTAAATTGATCACGACTCCAAAGTCGGTGTTAATTTCATATTCGAAAAGATATTTTCCAGATTAGAAAACTTCCATGGAAACACAAAAGCCGAGATGTTCGAAAGTACTGCGAAGGATGTCTTCCTTGTTAGCATTAGAGTACTATAATCAAAAGAAGTTGGCAGCTCCAATGTCACTGGGGCTACATGACCACAGATGGGGATCAACAGCCACAGATTTCATTGTGAGGCTACCCATGACGAATATTGTACATGATAAAATTACTGCTTGGGTTGAACGACTTACTCGTTGAGTCCATTTCTTGAAATAAAAAACATCGGATACTGCTGAAAAGACGGCTACGGACTTCTTTTTGAACACAATTAAGAACTGTGGGTTGGCGGAATATGTGACCACAGACATGGATAGCAAGCCCGTTTCAAAGTTTTGGAAGACAATGAAGAATCTTCGTGTTTTGAAAATAAGAATTTCCACTAGCAGAAACCCACAAACAGACGGTGATTCCGAATTTTTTTATAGAATGATCTAGGACTATCTTCGTTTTTATTGCTCGAATCATCAGGATAACTGGGATGAACTACTGACATCGACAGAATTTGCATTGAACTCGGCTGTAAGCGATGATCTGGTTATTTCATTGTTCGAGCTAGATCTGGGTTGAACACCGAAATCCCCATTATAGTATTAAGCTAGCAGCAGAATACATCTTCTGAGTTTGGAAGACTTCCTGTCAAGCTCAAGGGTTCTCTTGAGGATACGAAATTTTTCTACAAAGCTGCAAAAGACCGGCAAGTTTCTTACGCTTCAAGGCAATATTAGGTTCTAGATTATAAGGTAGGCTCGGAGCTACGGATCAATCGTTCATTGTTTACTGATATGTAATCTAGATCGCCGGATTCGAAAAAGAATGACACGCAAAGGTTTGGGCCATTTGTGGTGAGGGAGCCCATTGTTAAGAATTATTTTCGATTGGATCTCCCTGCTCACTTTAATATCCATCCAATCATTCATGTAATCCACAGAACAATACACTTAGAGCAGTCGGATGAAATTCCTGTGCTTGTTACACGTGTGTCTGAACTGCTTGAGGGTCAATGGAGTGTGGCTAGATATCCCCAAAAATCCAGAAGAACCGCACCTTTTATATCCAGTACTGCAGCTCTAGTGCAGTACATGCAGATTCTAGCTCGTTCACTAAAAATTGAATTATTAATTAGAGAATAGGTACTGATAAAGCTTAACTACTAAACTAACTACTGATAAGACCTGCAGCGTGCCGCTACGTCAATTTATTGGTTACGCATAAATGAAGTGATTAGGAATATCTCCCCGTAGGATTAAGATCATTTGATAGAACTCAATCCCCATCCAAATTCTCCGTTACACAAGAGGTGCATGGTTGTAAAAATTTTTCCGAGTTTCCCGAAATTAAAGAGTTTCAAACTTTGTAAGGAACCTATTTTGGTCTTGTAAAGTGTTCCAAACCATGTCACCACTAATCGCTCGCGCAGTGGGCGGGTACGAAATTATGTGAGGCGAGATGAATAGAATTTTTTGGAAAAGGTGAGGAACCTCCAAATTGCCTCAAGATAGAAATAGCCTTGTGGAAACTGAACCCAGCTGTGTGCGAAAATAGCAAAACGGAAAGATGACAGTAGGAGTCTGCAACGGATACAATACCACTGCTAACGATTTTGTGCCTAACATACTCATTAAAACACTCTGTTACTTGCGTAAACAGCGGATTAGTAAGTAAGGAAACGAAACTTCATCTTATTTCAGCAATTTTTTGACGCTATATTGAACTCTCGTACTTGAAAGTGAAAAAATACAGAGCATTCTTGCTCTCTGTTCGATAATGCTATCGCTAAATTCCTTCTCCAGAATTATGCTTTTGTATTCAGTTGCATTAATCACCCAACCATTGCTCGCATCACAAGGCCCTCTTCCTACTGTACGCCTACTCCTTCTTTGCACGCACCTTTCTTCCTCTTCTTCTACTTCTTCCTCTACCTTTCCGGCGCCCTCTTACCCGTCCTCCTCCAGCAGAACCATCTCTCTGGAAACTTATCAAATTTGGAATGCTTTTTTCATTCCGTACGGTCGTTTGTGTCGAGACTTGGACTCCTACTGGCAATCTTAGGTGCGGTTGGGCAATATCATTGCTTTTTCCCGCTTCTTCTGCCTTTGTAAGGAGACGAAACGATTAATTTGTAGATGGAAGGGTGCAATTAGGGGCCCGAAACTACATTTTATAGTCCTCTCGTCGGATGCGGCATTTGGGTCCTCAATTTTTCTTCAATCACAGAGCTCTAGGGGCTGAAATGCTCGTAAGATCTTACAGATTTCAAATCATATCGTAGTTTCGCATTCTTTGAAGGGAAGAAATTCTGACCTGCGTAGTATACCAACAATATGACACAGCCTTGTTTTTGAGGAATTCATTTACTTCTTGCTATAAGCAAATTCGCGATTGACTTACTTGATGTGCATATAACTAGAGTACGCTTAAGGTAAAGTTACATGACCTCTTTCCAGTAGCGTTCCCTTCGGATGTCGCAACTGTTGTATATCTTTAATGTTTGGTTTTGGTTATGTTTTTACTATTTTGATAATGTTCACAATTATAAGAACCGGCTACTCAGCTTTATTATATAACCCGTTCGGCTCTTCTTGACCAAAGCAGATATCGGGGTGTTTGACACTTTGAGGGAGGGTGAGATCTTTGGTGAGCGTTAAAGTTCACTGCAGGCATTACAAAAGGCCCTAGAATGGGACGTACTTGATTGGTTGATCATACTTGGAAGCCGGCTCCGGTATGGTACTGAAAAGGCTACAATTAAATCCTTCTAATAACTCAGAAATTACATGAAGGGGTGTTGAGAATTTGCACCATGTTTATTTATCGAGAGTTTGCACATACATATATTACTTTTAACATGAGTTGAACGTATACCTAATTTAGAGAATTTCAGCTAACTTAAGTGCTTCTAGGCTTTCAGATAAGTGTAAGTTATATCTTAGTTTTCCCGAGCTACTGTGAATATATCGCGTAATTGCAAAGGTTTCAGTTGAAGCTGTTTCGCCGTTTGGTTTATTTGATCAGTTTACCTTTTAGCTTTTTGTTTATTTGGCTAGCTATTTCAAAACAATATACAATAAATGCCTCTTCTATATCTAGTTCCGGTCTCGGAACTTGCCTTAGTTAGAGATTTGTGTGATGTTAAAATTACAGAACTCTGGTTGGTCTTGATATAGTTATAAACGTATCAGAAGCCCATAAAAAGTGATAAAGATCAACTTGTGGAATAAATATTTAGTCCGTTAGCAAATCAAACGTGAAGTATCTTCCAGAGGTTACATAACGCAGTTATTGGTGACTAAGATACAATCCCACACAATGGCTTTGACTACGGCCCATGCAGGCGCACCTGGCCGCCTTAGGAATATATTATCCTTTTAGTGACGAAAAAGAAGTCCTATGTATTAACTAAGAATGTGGTCCATACTTTCATTTTCGGACAGCGATAACTATAAAAAATACAAGAGTTGGCCGGAACCATACCCTAAACCATTCATGTATTGCAAGTGACTTTTTGGATCCCTAATGTAGTAACCAGATTTGGAAACAGTTTATTGTTCTAATTATGTCAAAGTTTGAGCGGAAAGAGCCAGACAATAAATATTGACACCTTGAACCCTGTTTTCAATTTATATTTTTATTTTATTGAATAGGGGTTGTCGAATCACAGAAGAATAGGACTCTTCTTAAAATAAGAGACGTGGAAGAAATATATATTCTTCTATAGAGGGAAACCTTATGAAGATGCAATGTCATACGTTGCTAAAAGTGACGTGTCTATGATATTTTTGAGAAATTAATGAGAGATGCTGCAATAAACTGTAATGTACTTGAATAAACATTTTATTTTGGTCCGCGCAACGTTCATTTATTTCCAAATTCACTGCTGGAGCTGGAAAGCTATTAGAATGCTCGTAGTCAATTTATCAACTTCCTTCTAGGACTGATTTGACAATGATTAAAGGCTCCAATTTCTACCCGGTGTAGAATACGTTCACAAAATCATATGATCTAACCTGATTTCCTTGCCCATTATTCTTTCCTGTCTGTTCTCTTTCTCTCATAATACGGCCGAAAACATTTTCAAAAGATTCCAAATAAATTACCTCTTGCTTATCATTTGGGCTCAATAATGAACTTTCATCGCACCTCAGCTATTTACGACCAGTTTATTCATATCAATCTTTCAAGATCAATAGTAATTCCTCATTTATCGGGTGTCAGCACTGCAGAGGGAGTACCTTTAGATTTTTAATCGTCTAAAAGTCCAGTATGAACCAGCCGCCTGGATTGGTATTCTTAGAAAACCTGCCATATTTTGAAATGGCATTCAATGGTCATCTCTAAGTTTATTTCAGTATTCCTTAAAAAATTGCAGTGTATGCTCCACAAACCATCTATGATAAGTTAATTCAACTACAGCATATTATTCTGGCCTCTATACGAATTTTAGAAATTGTGTTCGGAGACAAAAACATAAGACAACAAAATTAATCGGAGAAGTGATGGTTTCCTTTGTTCAATAAACACCAACTTTATAGAGTAAATTGATAACCTTGAGTCCCATATTCTTGAAATATACAAATTGAAGCGTTCTCTTCAATTAATATTTCTGTCTCTATATTTTGACGTCAGTCAATAAAAAATTATGCGCGATCTTTAAAGAGGAATACGCCGACCAACTACAATTCGAAGAAGTAAGCTCTATGAAAGAATTTATAACGGGGGCGTTGATTATGTCATCCTTGAGATGTTGATCAGACGAACCGAGTCGACGGAAAGATGATACATTTTGTTAAACACTTGAAATGGAACATAATTAACTATTGAAGATTAATTTTCGGCTTCGTTTCGAACGCAAAAGTACGGTTGCCGTGGATTATATTTGATTCCTTGTAATCCGCCTCTGACTTACATGAAGATATTTATACCTTTATTGATAATTTTGCAACTCTTCTTTCTGTGTTAAAATGAACTTTAAAAATATAATTACTAATTTTGAAATTATTCATGAGGATTGACTACTTTTAAGTCCATGAAGTAATGGTTCAAAAAATTCGATCATGGACAAAGAGATTTACTCAGCTTGTGTCGATTTTTTGCCCCCTAAAATCTTGATAAAAATTATTAGAAGCACCAGAAAGTTGGGAAAATACTTCATATAGACTCCAACAATTTGACAACAGGTATTTGACAGAAACTAAATGAATCACCTTCTCCAAATCTTTATCCTCTACATCAGAAGCTAGCGTTTAGATTAAGACATCATAAGTACGCATGTAGTCTCCACACATGCCCGCGGATGACCCAAAATTGCCTACCAACCCCTGCAACGAATGATGACCAGATGAAGCCCCTTCGACCGGGTCCATTGCCGGAACCATGTGGTCCAATCAATTCATTTCTTCCCCTCCCATATGACCCGGTTCGAGGCCCCACTCTCCATCTGCGCAGGGCGCGGCCGAAATGCCGTCATTGAAGGAGCAACTACACGCCATTGGCGTCTTGCGACGCGTGGCGAATTTTTCCGACACGGGTCGACGACACCTTTGTGTCGAGCCTACGTCGGCTACATGCGGACATAAGGCGTGAACGCAGCAAATCAGCTCGTCAGACAACAATTTATAGCTTCTTTACTCTACGTAAATGAAATCTGTTCGTTCCTGTATTTGAAAATTGGCCACTCGCGTTAAATGGCCATATCTCCCGTCCCCCGGTAGTGGCCAATTAACGCGAACGGACTGTAATCATCACTCAAAATCGTAAGGATATAAAGTAAAGCGGGCCGTTGGAAGGTACACTAAAGCAGGCAGTTTGTTCTCGGTCAGTTTTGCCCATCACAACTAGCACACTGTTTGACGTACAACAGTATATTTGTTTGTGTGGGCTCAAGCCTCCAACAATTCACTTGCCACACGTGTAATCCAATCTCTGTTGAGCTGCCAGAATAAACAACAGTGCAGTACAGTACTGTACAGCACAGTACAGTACAGTACAGTGTGTTACACCATGTAGCTCTATTATAGGGCTTTTCAGGGGATTTGTACTGTACAGTATGTAGGGCAGCAGCGCAAGTGCATTTGTCCACATTCTATTACACCCACCTAGACCGAATTCGACAAGACATTCCCGCTACGTCCTTAAGTATCAGTCTTCACCCTTCACCTACTACCACCCATCTACAATCGCTGCATACTAGCAATTACCCAGTCCCTCGCCTCCTCCTCAACCGCATCGCCTCTTCACCCTCCCGCAATCTGCATTCCTCAATCCCACCTACACCCTCTGAGACCTTTTGCCTAAGCTACTCCACGTCTTCACAAACTCCACGCACAAGCAAGTCCACTAAAACCTCCTACACTCAAACCCCACTCAAACCCCGCTCCGCCGTAAACGTTTCATGTCTTTCAATGTTCTCCGCACCCACCGATGGTTTGGTACTCGCTAAAGCCAACTCAAAGTCATACCGGCTAACCGACGGTACATGCAATTCATCGGCCTTCACTTGCATCAAATTCATTGCCACTCCATCCTCATCCCCGGGTGAACATGGCGTCCACAGACTTTTCCCCTGTCGCTCCACCTTTTTAAAAAACGTCGCATTCTGCAAAGTGCGAACCGGTTGCATAATCGCATCCCTCACCAGAATCCCAATATCAGCCCCTGAATATCCCTCCGCCATTTGCGCCAACTCCAAGAAATCCCCAGCCTCCAAACTATGCGGTGTTTCCCCTAGATGCAGCTCAAACATTCTCGCTCTTGCCCTCGCATCCGGCAGAGGGATGTACACCCTTCGTTCCATCCTCCGCAACAACGCGTCATCCAAGCCCCACGGAATATTCGTCGCCCCCAGCAACAGTACCTTGCCCCCGGACTCCTTGCCCACACCATCCATCTGCACCAGAAACTCAGTCTTGATCCGTCTCGAGCTCTCACTCTCATTATCCGACCTCGAACTCACCAATGCGTCAATCTCATCGATGAAAATAATCGCCCTCCCAGCCGCCCTGGCCATCCCAAACAACTCCCTCACCATCTTCTCGCTTTCCCCCTGCCACTTACTCACCAAATCCGAACTTGACACCGAGAAAAACTGCGCCTCCGCCTCTGTAGCCACCGCTTTCGCCAAATAGCTCTTCCCGGTCCCCGGCGGACCGTACAACAAAATCCCCTTCCACGGTCGTCTCTTACCCACAAACATCTGTGGAAAACGTTGCGGCAGAATCACAGCCTCCTTCAAAGCCTCCTTTGCAGCCTCCAAACCAGCGACATCGTCCCATTTCACGTTTGGTTTCTCTGTCAAAATAGCGCCACCCAACTGGTTTCTCAGGCGCGCACCCTCATCCTCCTCCTCCTTCTTCTTGCCCTTGCCCTTGCCCTTTTTCTTTGTACCACCACCACCACCTCCATCACCGCCACCACGGCCACGGCCACCACTCCCCTCCCCCTCGCGTCCATTTTCCGTAGAACGTTCCTCCTCTTCACGTTGAGCCTCCTCCTCCTTTAACTGACGTTGCTTCTCCTCATACTTTTTCAACCAGTCCTTCATAACCTCCGCACGGTTCATATAGGACGAGATTTTGTCACGCAATGTCGCCTTGATTCGCCCATTCTTCTCATACTTTAAGGCAGTATAATAATACTCGACTGCACGAATGTAGGATTGTTTGGCCTCATCAAAGTTGGTAGGGTCATTGGAAGAACAAGCAAGACGGTCGAGTTGTATGGCACGTTCCGCGTGTAACACGCCTTGGTTGACAAATGTGCTTGTGTCAGTCATGAGCAGGCGGTAAACGAGTTTACCCCTCGGTGAGAAATTGTGGGCGGTGAACGAGGGCAGAGAAATGCGGGGCGGGAGGTTGGAAGGGTTGCGTGTTTGTGTTGAAGGGGTTTTGTGTTGCGGTGTGAGGTGGTTTGTTGGACGGGTGTGAGGGGTAATGAGAGGGCGTCGAGAGGGTCTGGGTTTCGGGTGGTTGGTAGTGTAATGGGGTTATTTGCACACCTGGTGCTGGCGTGTGAGAAACGTGGTTTTTGTGATGGGGTAGTTTTGTGTGTGAGAGAGAGAGAGGCTTTGATGATGAGGTGTGGAACAACGTGTGCAAAGCGGGTTTTAGATGACGACGGGGTAGCAACAAAAGTTGCAAGCATGTCAGGAAATCGAGAAGAAAGCGGGTAACGGGGTGGTGGAAAAGGGTTGTATGTACAGTAGCACAGGTTGTAGGACACAAGTAATACTCGATGGTGTACAGTACAGTACAGTATCTGGTCGGGTGGTGTACAATTTGTATTTTGTTATTTTCTCCGTGATGAGACAGAGTTTTCTCTGGCCGCACTCCATGTATCCAGCAATGATCGTAGATTTGCATGTGTGGAGTGCCCCGGTGAAAGGCCAACACGTAAACCATATTTTACAGTAAGCAAATGAGTTTGTACCAATGACAAGGTGCCGGAATTCTGTACAGTATCTTCATTAGGTAATCAAGCGACACCTGTCCATACTGTACAATTTGGCAATGACCAACAATTGCCACCGTTAGCTCCCCTATTCGTACACATACAGTACTGTATACTGTAGTGCCTACTGTGCACTATACAGTACTGTATATACTGTACAGTACTGTAATTAGAAAATATAGGGGGAACACACAATTGGTTCCTGCGAATATCCTCAAGGGTGCGTACAGTACAGTCGTTGAGCAAATGCTGCAGGGTAAATGGCAACTGTACAGTACTGTATGATACCGTACGATACCGTACAGTACAGTAAGCTACGGTAAAATACTGTACTGTAGCGGTGCCCTTTAGCCTCATCCAATGACCGAGTAACCGTCCATGAGAGCCCCAGCGAACGGCGAAAGTGCAATACACAGCAATACTGTACACACTAGTGGCGCACAAGATCCGGTGGAAATGATGAAAGCTCAATGCAGGCGAGCCCCAGCTCTGGAGCATAGCGACAACATAAAGCAACCAAACCAAACGACAAGTACAGTCTTGCGGTCAAATGCAATAGAAGAAGAACAAATATAGTGACAAAGGCAGGACATCAGAATACTGAACAAGCGTGGAAACTCGTCTAAAAGTTTACATACCAAGACTACAAGTACGGAAAGAGAGGATCACGCGGGTATCTTTGTGCCGAATCTCTTTGTGCTGCGCTTACTGAAGCCATTCCGTCTGCCGCTGATCCATGCACAACTCCATTCAAGGCGCTGCGAGCACACACCGTACTGCACGAGGAATCAGCAGTTAAACGCCAACAAGACATTAATTCTCCAGAGAGCAGGTTATTCAACGCACCAAGGATCATACTATGGAGGAACAATTACTAATATGGGTGCAATATCAGAATATGCGCCCCTCGGTTCAATGTTTTTGCCGGTGATGGCTACTGTAAATCCGAGAGCATATCATGCGGTATTTGATATAATGAAAATTGTAGATATTCCTTGGCATGCTGCGCTGGCTGAGCTGGCTGCGCTGGCTCAGTTGGCATGCTGCGCTGGCCGAGTTGGCATGCTGTGCTGGCTGAGTTGGCATGCTGCGCTGGCTGAGTTGGCACTGTACTTACAATTATATTTTTAATTATTTTTAGAGGGATGCTTTGCACTGTACTGTGGCGGTGCAGATTTGGCACATAGGTACTGTATAGGTGCTACAGAATGTGAGGGTTGAAAACTCTATATAAGGGGCTGTTTGCATGAAATGGTAGGACTACTTGGGAGCCAGCATACCCGAGCGGGGCGCTCAACAAGTTAAGTCAAACACAAAGCATAAAGGAAGTTGGCAGACAGCTTCAAGCTCAGTCCTAAATAGTTAGGAAGTTGAGAGTCAACTTCAGACCCAAGAAGCATTTATTTTACCCTAGTCACTAAGCATAGGTGGTAGACCCTGCCCCTTCCATACTTGCTTGTAGCCCATTCAACTGTCGTCCCTATACACTCCTTTTCGTTCGTTCAACTATACCACGGTAGCACTTTTGTCGCTTGCAACACCTCCTTCTTGGGGTGGTTGATTCTGAATATCTCTTCTCCCGACGATTTACCCCTATCATTTGGTACTCTTGTGGAGGGGGTTGCACCCGAGGTATTCGAGTTGAGCAGTCTTAGGGAACCATTCGAGCGGATTTCTTTTCTGTAATCATGGATCTCAACGCTGCTCGTATAACGTTCACAGGGGGCAAGAATGAAGACGTTGAAGAGTTTCTCTATACATATGTCAACGTTGTGATGCGTGAGAAGAGCGATGAAGAGAAGGCCGAAAGTATCTTCGCCTATCTTCATGGTGACGCAAAGCACAAATATAAGGCCAAGTTTATCAACGGGTGGTCTCTTAACGGGAATGGGCGTAACTTCGGTGAGGTATGTGAGTGGCTTGTGAAAGAATATGCTAAGGAGGTAGAACCAGATGAGATGATTCGTACCGCCATAGAGGCCCGGCTCAATTTCGACGATTTGTTAAGCTCATTGGTATACTTGTGTGATCTCTATGAAAAGGCTGGGTTCAACGCCCAAGCCAAGTACGGAATGCTACGTAAGGCGGCGATGGGGGATAAGCGGCTCTCCGATTTCCTTCTCATCAAGGGCCCTCACACTTTTAATGAACTGAAGGGTACCATAGTAGAATTTGTCAAAAATTCGGAGACGTTTCAGTCACTAAGTGAAATGCCGACGGAAACCCGTACATCTATGCCGATCGTACATCCTGAAAAGAATTATCAAAGGCCAGCGACTAGCGCAGCAGCATTGGAATCAGTCAGGAGCGATGTCAAAAACTTGGAAGAAAGGTTGGAAACCCGATTCGATAATCGACTTGACATGATAACCTCGCAGTTGGAAAGCCTTACTCTTACCATTAAGAAGAACCAGTCTGGGGCCCCAAGGCCGCAGAAGTCTGTTCCTACTGTCACAAGCCTGGACACTTTGCAAATAGGTGTCCTGATAATCCACATAGAAACACTCGTTGTGGAAAGTGCGGTCGATATGGGCATCATGAAAGTAACTGCTGGTCTAGAGACAACAGAAAAGCAAATTTATCGGACGCAAGGAGCGAGTCAGGACCAGAGATGAAAATCTTACGAAACAGAAAGGATCACAAGTTGGCGGATGCCGGTAATGTATCCATCGCTGAAGAAATCAGTCAAGTTAATGTGACAAAAAGGGATGGGGAAGGGAACGTTTTGTCGAAGAAACCTAGGCTAGATTATGGAATGCTGGAACATATCCCAGCACCTGTACCTCCTCGAACCAAGAGGCTTGATCAAGTTGTTCCAGGGTGGGAAACACTTCGGCCAAGAAGACGAGAAAGAGTAAGAAATTTAAGAGTATCCCGAAGGACGTACTAGAATATGTGAAGAAGTACAATTTGGTGGCTGAGCTTGCATCGGCCCCAACTGGGATAACGTTTGGTCAACTTTTGAGGGGCGACGCAGAGGATGCGAGAAAAGAACTCAAAAAAATTATCAGGTCTAATAAGTCCGCTAAGAGTAAGAAACTGTTTCTTCAATCGGCCTCGACAGCACCAAGACGTCTTAAACTAGTACCAGTCAAAGTATTGGGAATGAAAACCCAAGCTCTTTTCGATTCGGGCGCTGTTCCAAACCTTATCTCAGAAACTTTGGTGACAGATTTAGGTCTCGAAATTATTCCAACTACTCGAAGAATAACTGTGGCGGATGGAACCGTCTCAAAATGCATGGGCACTGTTAACAAGGTTTCCGTGTTCTTTGGGGACTCTAAAGTTGATGTAGACTTTCTCGTCATGCCGGAGCTCCCTTTCGATGCAATCATTGGCTGTCCTACCATGGAAAGACTAGGGACCTGCATTGACTTGGGCAACCAAATCGTTTCAGTTAATGTTGACGGCAGAACGTGAAGATGCCCCTGGATTTCGACAAAAGCACACATCCGGAAGATCTAAGAGAGACGGACAGTGAAGATTTCACTTCTAGCTATGACAGCGAAGATTCCGAACCAACTAACACTTTCGGAAGTGAGAAAGGGTACGCTCGGGGACAATGAACATGACATGGGACGATTATGATTCTGGGTTTGAAACAGATGAAGAATGGAATTCTAGGGTAGGTTTGACACCTGAATGTGTTTCTTTTTGCGATAATATCGAATCAAAGGACGGAATTCGGGCATGAAAGAAGATTACAATTGCACGGAAAACAAGAATATATCGAATTCCATATCTGAAGATGTGAGCACGCCGGAAGAGGTCCTTCAAAATTTGGAGGGTGAGGATCAAGAAAAGGACCAGCGCCAAATTGGAGAAATTCAAGAAAAAGTACAGCACCTTCCAGCCCCCGCCTCAATGATAATATCCGACATGTTAACATCTTCCGAAGTAATTGCATGGAGCGTTTCCGATTTAAGACAAGCAAGTGTACCGGTCACTCACTCATTTGAACTTACCGATACTAAACCAATTTACCACAGGCCTAGACGTCAACCGCCAAAATATGACCAATTTATCTCAGAGAATGTTACAAGTATGCTGGAAAATGATATCATTCGGCCAGTTTCATCCCCATGGTCATTTCCAGTTGTGGTCGCACCAAAGAAGGATGGAAAGCTGCGTTTTTGCGTCGATTACCGACAACTGAACCAGAGAATGATACCCGATCGATTTCCGATTCCGAATATGGAGGAAATCCTCGAGGACTTGAAGGACGGGAGATACTTCACCTCAATTGATCTTTACACTGGTTATTGGCAGATTCTATTGGATGAAAAATGCAAGGAAAAAACAACTTTTACCAGCAAAGCCGGTACATTCAGGTTCGAAGTGATGCCTTTTGGTCTCATGAATGCCCCAGCTACATTCCAAAGAATGATGAACGAGGTTTTGAAAGGACTTCCATTTGCAAGAGTTTATATCGATGATGTAGTGATATTCTCAAAAACCTTGGATCAGCACATATCGCATGTCAAGACTGTGGTGGAGAAAATAGCTGCGTACAGCCTGAAAATTAAGTTAAGCAAATGCTTCTTTGCGAAAACGTCTATCCAATTACTCGGTCATATCGTCGATCAAGAGGGAATTAAAGTGGATCCAGAGAAAACGAAAAAAATCAAGTTGGCACCAAGGCCCGCTTCAAAGACGGAGGTTCGAAGCTTCTTAGGACTGGCCTCATATTACAGGAGATTTATCAAAGATTTCGCCAAGACTGCAGCACCGTTACATGCCAGCACAACAAAGAACGGAAAATTTTTATGGAACAAGGAAATGCAAACCGCATTTGAAGAGCTTAAAGATAAGCTATGTGTCCCCCAGTGCTCATGTATCCAGATTTCAAGAGACCATTTGTTGTGGAGACAGATGCCTCAGAACGGTCTTTGGGTGCCGTTTTGTCCCAAAAAGATGAAAACGGAAGACTACACCCGGTTCAATTCGCAAGTCGCACTCTGAATGATGCGGAAAGGAGATACTCAGTCTGCGAAAAAGAAGCGCTCGCTGTTGTCTTCGCACTGAAAAAGTTTCGCGTATACCTTTTATCACTCGAGAAATTTGTCTTGATAACTGATCACCAGGCACTTAAGACAGCATTCCAAAAGAAAGATGTACATCACCGCTTGGCCCGATGGCTCGACATTTTCGCAGAATATCGGTTTGAAATTGTGTATAGACCCGGACGCAATAATCAGCCTGCCGATTACCTATCCCGCTTGAGGGATCCACTGAGTCCAAATGAAAAGGCTTCCGAGGACATCATCGGAGTTGCTGAGATGCAGGCGCCGAACGAAACAAAGTACGAAGCTAATATTTACGGACTTATTAAGTTCTTGGATGGACTAGAAATTAGAAAGGTTAATCTGGAACATAGAAATTGGGTACGCAGGAATCAAAAGGCTTTTACATTGTGGAATGGAAAACTCTTCCGGCACACTAAAGCTGGTCCCCGACTATTGGCCCCTTTGAAAGAAAGAATGAAGATCTTGAGGACTTTCCATGAAAAGTTAAGGCATTGGGATCTCGACACAACCAAAAAATTCGTAACTGAGAGATTCTGGTGGCCCAGTATCCATAAGGACGTCTATAATTTCGTGAAAAGCTGCGACAACTGCCAAAAATTCACTCCAATACGGAAGTATAAGACAACTCTAAGTTTTCCAGTTTCCGGTCTCTTTGAAACCTTCTCAATTGACTTTGCGGGCCCGTTCAAGGAAAAATCTTCCGGAAACAAATATCTCCTTATAGGGGTGGAACATCTTACTGGATGGCCAATAGCAGTTGCAGCTGAGGAGGCAAATGCTGAGGTGGTACTGAAATTCATCGAAAAAGAAATAAGTGAACCGTTTGGCCTTCCAAAAAGGATCATCTCGGATAACGCCCTTTGTTTTACTGCAACTTCACTGCTTCGTTTCTTGGAAGAGAAAGGGATTCAGCTCAAGACAGTTCTCGACTACGCTCTTATGTCAAACGGAAAAGCGGAGAGGATGGTTGGAACTATCAAACGCGCACCTACTTTTTGGAATATTTTATAGGTAATCAACTGAATCCCTATTCGTTTGAAAGGCCTCATGTTTTAACAATAAGGCAACTTACATTAATAGAAACAGAAGAAGAATGATGACGAGTCGGGACGTTCGTCTTGAGCGAGGGGCGTGATATAATGAAAATTGTAGATATTCCTTGGCATGCTGCGCTGGCTGAGCTGGCTGCGCTGGCTCAGTTGGCATGCTGCGCTGGCCGAGTTGGCATGCTGTGCTGGCTGAGTTGGCATGCTGCGCTGGCTGAGTTGGCACTGTACTTACAATTATATTTTTAATTATTTTTAGAGGGATGCTTTGCACTGTACTGTGGCGGTGCAGATTTGGCACATAGGTACTTCATAGGTGCTACAGAATGTGAGGGTTGAAAACTCTATATAAGGGGCTGTTTGCATGAAATGGTAGGACTACTTGGGAGCCAGCATACCCGAGCGGGGCGCTCAACAAGTTAAGTCAAACACAAAGCATAAAGGAAGTTGGCAGACAGCTTCAAGCTCAGTCCTAAATAGTTAGGAAGTTGAGAGTCAACTTCAGACCCAAGAAGCATTTATTTTACCCTAGTCACTAAGCATAGGTGGTAGACCCTGCCCCTTCCATACTTGCTTGTAGCCCATTCAACTGTCGTCCCTATACACTCCTTTTCGTTCGTTCAACTATACCACGGTAGCACTTTTGTCGCTTGCAACACCTCCTTCTTGGGGTGGTTGATTCTGAATATCTCTTCTCCCGACGATTTACCCCTATCAGTATTGTCCACAAACTCCATGATTCTACGGATCTATGCGACAGAAAATTCCTAGATCCCGAAATTCAATAAAATAAAAGTAAGGTTCACTCAAAGGCCGATTATATACTACTACTTTTCCGGAAAACGCAAGATGATTGAACAGGTACTCCTGATGGTAGGAAAACATTCACCATCTGATGTTACTAAGACGTAATTCCGCAATTTCGCGTGCTATCCAGTTGAAAGCGATGCAGAAATGAGGAATAAGCAATTTTTTGCCTAGCGGTACCGTGATGTGGTCACGGCCCACATGAATTGTTTCAGACAGGAGGAAATTTGGGGTGTTTTTAATGCATGAAAAATATGGTCAGCTGTTCCCTAAGGGATGTCGTGATGGTAAAGACTTACAATGTAAAGGGTTGGCAGGAAGTTATCAAAACGCTAGAAAACTGACGGGAGGCCGGCCAACAGGCACGCTGCATTGGACATTACTGCTGCTGCGGCATGACGCTGTGTTAAGATTTCTTTGACCTTTGCGTAGGTCTCCCTTGCCCTCGTAGCGACGTTGCGTGCGGCGTCGGTTAGCAACGCGTGGGCGTCCGGGTGCCATCCCCGAGGGTAGAGATAGGGACGGGCACTAGCCTACTTCCGGCGGAAGACGCGATAAAGGACTCGTATCTTCTGTGTTTCGCCGTTCTTACCGCGTTAAGCGAGGTGAGTGGGTTGAATGTCCTCACTCTCCTGTTCGAGGGCGCTAGGGGGTTGACAAAGGTGACGTCGAGGAAGTCTGTTCTGCCAGTTCGTCCCATTGCGCGAATATCGGGTCTTGTGCGGTGGACCCCTTCTCGCGGCTCGATGACTGGATGTCGCGCGGCTTTCATGAGATCGCTTGCCAATAAACGAACCTGACAGTCGTGTCTTCGCGTCCTCTCGCCCCCGTGTAATCAGTGCAACAGATGGTCGCCGAAACAGTCGAGAGTTTCGGGGCAGTTCCGCTTGGGGCATGGTGTTTCCGGAGGGAAGAGCGGGACTTGGCAATAGTATTGAAACCATATTGAGAATTCTCTTGGTTCAATGCTAGTCTTAAGGCCCGGAGATGGGGTGCAGTACACCCAATCTTTCGCGACGGGGAGCCCCATGGAGGCACGGAAGGCCTGCCGTCTATTGTCGCCCACATCGATCTCCTCTTGCACCCGCTCGTGGATGGCGTCCGATAGTGTCTTCTGTGATAGTGTTTTGTTTGAGCAGAGGGCACTAAAGGGGATAATCCTGGACTGGGAGCAAGAGAGGGACCAAATCTGGTGCGCCTCGACGATGTCTCGGTACGTTGAGAGATCCGTAATTGCCGCTGGGAGGAGGGCTGCACACAGCCTGTTGGACGCTGCGCTGGAGGCGAGGAAGGCTGCAGCTGCAATTGACTTCGCCGAAGTGAGTCCAATTCCCAGTGATGGCTTCTTGGCGGTGATCGGTTTCATGGGCAACTGCAGTTCTCGAAATATGTCGGGGTCGAGGACGCCCCCAGCCAGTGTGCGCACACAGTTCTCCATCATTGCATCGAATATTGCAGCGCCTTCCGCAGTGCAAGCTGTTGTTACTACCCGTAACAGGTATCCGAGCTTACAGATCCCGAAACAGTTGCGCAGGAGCTGGAACGCGATGTGCGTGTTCCCCAAGGCGATGACAGTGTCGAGGAACGGCTTCAGGGACTTCACATGGCCTGTGAAGTGCTGTTGGGTAAACGGGTCGGTGCCAACCGGAGCGTTCAGGACAACTGTGCCCTCGCTGTACTCCTGTGTGAGTTCTCTTGGATAGAGCCGTTGCACTGACTCCAGTGGTGGAGTTGGCCACCAGATTCTGCATTTCGGCATTGCTAGGTGCAGACCCCGAGCTGTGGCCTCTGGCGATGACAAGATGTACAGTGCCTTGCGGAGCTGGTCGTGTTTTGCGATGATGTACCCATCATCATGGTACCAGAGTTGAAACAGCAGGTTGCCGAGTTGCTGCTCTTCGTCATCCCCTGATTTCAAAAACCGTTGGATTTTGAGGATAACTGGGTGCAGCGCAAGATCGAAAAGGAGCCTGATAGGGGTAAATCATCGGGAGAAGAGATATTCAGAACCAACCACCCCAAGAAGGAGGTGTTGCAAGCGACAAAAGTGCTACCGTGGTATAGTTGAACGAACGAAAAGGAGTGTATAGGGAAGACAGTTGAATGGGCTACAAGCAAATATGGAAGGGGCAGGGTCTACCACCTATGCTTAGTGACTAGGGTAAACTAAATGCTTCTTGGGTCTGAAGTTGACTCTCAACTTCCTAACTATTTGGGACTGGGCTTGAAGCTGTCTGCCAACTTGCTTGACCTCTCAAGAAGGAAGCACTTTACTCAGCTTATATAGACTTTTCGGCTAATCCTAAAGTCTCAATCAAACATACTAAATACCATAAAACGCATAAAAGGGCATCTTGTGGATGTGATTGGCCAGAGGGAAGATATTATCAAGGAAAATATCTGTATCTACTCCTCACAATCGTTATCCTCAAGATCAGAACCAAATAAATCCTCCAAAATATCCATACACTCAATGAAATCCCTACAAATTCCCTCGAACGGCTCAGAATGATAAATGGCTTCATCAGACATATCAAGATCCTCCAAACCTTCCTCGCGACCCTCAGTCTCCGCGCCAACCCCATCCGAAGAATCTGAGATGACGATCACGCCCTCACTATCCCCTCCATCCCCCACAGCAACTTCCCCACGATTATACACCATCGGTTCCCACGGAGCTACAAAGTCTTCCTCATCCTCGGATCCCTCCACGTCCGACCCAGTCCCCTCTGACTCCTCCTCCTCCGCCTCCTCCAAGAAGTGCCGACGAACCTACTCCCGAACACGCTCACGGTCCATCCTCCTGAAGTAGTCGTCGTAGTCTGTTGGCCCATTATTCATTAGGGCTAGGCCGTTGATGGGCGAGAGGGGCGGCTTTTGGTGATGGGGGCGGAGGGGCGAAGGTTGTTCATTCTGATATACGTTGGGGAATGGGAGGCAATGTAGGGTGTTTTGGGGGGGAGGGTGATGAGTAAAATGATCGGGGACATTTGGAACTTGGAATAAAGGGGTTTAAATAGGCTCCCGGGGAAGGTTCTATAGATTAGGAATAGGTAAAATAAATCTTCAAGGGATTTTGCAGTAGTGCATTTGCGCCCTTCTTCTCAAAAAAGGTGAATTTGGAGGAGGAAGTAAGCTAAAAGGGAAAAGGAACTTGATTCGGGGTCGATTCAGAGGGCTAAATACAGTATAAAAATATCTAGATAAAATGGAAGTAAATTTGGAAATGACGGTGGGAGAAGTTAGGGGCGGGATCGTTGTAAGTTGCTGGATTACACGAAGGGAGGACCATTTACTGTATTACATGGGGGAGGACCATTTCCTGTATTACATGAGGGGAGGACCATTTTCTGTATTACAGAGCCCACCGAGATTGTCCCCTTGTTGCGTTCCTTGCGCGCTCCGGATTATATGGCTGCCAAACCACAAGAAAGCGGGCTCATGTGCATAGAAGTATGCCACCCACGGGAACAGGTCGGGGAACTGGTGTTTGACTGCTGCCAGGGAAGCTGTCCGACTGCACAAATTGAATGCATTTTTGAGATCAACAGTCAGCAATGCGTATTCGGAGTTGTGCCCGAACTTCTGTACGACCCTTCGGACTCCATGGATGACGGTATCAGTGCCGGATCGGGTAGCAATGCCAACCTGCAGCGATTGTAGGTATTTAGCTGCTCTCGCGGAGGCTCTTGACATCAGGCAACTACCAGTCAATCTGCGCAGCGTTTCTCCTACGGCTATTGGCCTGGGTGTCAGGTCTTTCTTGGCCAAAGGGGTTAGGGGCGCTCCAGCTATCCAAGGTGCAAGAGCGGCTGGGGCCTTGCCGACTGCTAGGGTGTTCACCATTTTAGACAAGGCTGCCAAAAATCTGGACGGGCCAGATGAAGACGGGGCTCGCAGAAGTTCGACGAGGTGGCAAGGTTTGAGACCAGAACCCCCCGCAGAGGAACCTGGTTTAAACCCACGAACAGCATCGAGCACCTCCTTCTCCGTGAATTCGCGGAAGGGCGAGATATTGTCTAGTGGGATGTGGTGCGCTGCCTCGTCGTTGGGAGCTTGTTGCGGGTCTTTCGCGAGGAGTGCCTGGACGGCCTCGGGGGTGGGTGGTAAGACGCCCAACGAGCCGAGCGCCTGTGCTGCCTTTCCATAGGCCCCCTCCTTGGCCAGTTTAGTAGCTCTGGTGATATTTACCCGTTGCTGGTCGGAGATAGGCGGCGTAGCCGCAGCGCGTGGGGAGACTTACTGACGGCCTGTTCCCACAAAGTCATGTATTGGCCGGAGGTCCATAGTTCTACCCGCTCTTTCATTGCTTCTGCGATCGATTGCGGGCGCGTTTCAGACATGTCTTAATAACGGATCGAGCTCATTACTCCATAAATAGCCAGCTCCCTTATACGATCTACAACAACCTGTTGAGACTCGTATTTTGCAAAAAAGATAGACACGAGCTTACCAGCAACATGAGTCATTTCACTCTCGAAGCAAAAACATTTTTTGTAACTCAAAGCGTTTATCAGCCGAGCAGAAGTACTTTTGAGAGCCAAAAGACAACCAGCATCACCGAAAGTGACTAGCGAAGCAATAGAAAGTCTAGAGCAAGCAAAAAATTTGATAAAGACCACTGAGCATACGATAACGCATAAAAGTAAGTAAAAGGTTTGTTACTCGCATTCGGAGTTCAAGATTCGATAGAAGCACCCAAAAATGCTCATTCACCAGATAAAGACCAATTAAAGAGCAAATGGCAGCAATCGAAATGAAATAATCACATAATATGTTCGTAGTATGAAACTTATGTAACGAGCATATAGTAGTGATGTCAATTCTGAGTATCAGCTATATGTCAAACTTCGAATGGATGCGGAATACAACACTTAATACCATGCTTATAATGTCATAGATAACGATGCACTCGTCTTTTTTTCATGATTGAATAGATAACTGGGTTGGTGAGCCCTAATTTCATGCATACGGGAAAGGACCTAAATGCGGTGGAACTCAACAAGTCAACAGACCAGCATTTTCGAATCCGAGGGGAGACCTTCGCAACCATGTAAACTCTTGTCGCAGAGTGCAGGAGCAAATTCGACACAGATACGTCAGTATCTTACAGCAAGTACTTAATGAGGGCGCGAAATAGTGCAGCGGAGAGCCTCGTTTCCTTCAAACTTCCTCTTCAAACTTACACGAAATGAAGGACCCCAACTCAATGTACGATCCAAGCTCACCAAAGTAAATCACGTTGTCTACTTTCATTGATGATACAACGAGATTTCCACTAAATGTGTTTCTCGACTGATTACCATCCAGACAAGGTACACAATCAATTTTCGATGCATTCGGGTTTCGGTCTATTCCAGTGAAAACTCCCTTTTTTACGCTATTATAGAGGACACTCGGGCTGGTGTATCCAAATTTCTGATTCTATAAATTCAAGCCATAATCGCTTATTTTTTCCACTGCAGCAACTGAGTGTTTCTTGTCATAAGCATTACTGGGTTTAGCAACAGAAACTAGTAGTTGAAAAATTCAATCGCCTCCTTGAAGCCATTTTCCAAGAGGTTTTTTTATTATTATCGTCGTATAGAAAAACTTCACCTCTTCTAAAAGGTGCATGTATGTTATGATCATCTAGTGCGCTCATCGATAGGAGTTCTGGGCCTATATAACCCATGTGGATAACATTTGGTAGCCTTACCCACATACCCTTCGCTTCGATGTAATCGATGTCATGTAGAACAAATCGATTTCCCCGATCTTTCTCCCTTGATGACACTGTTATCTCCAAGAAAGACTCTAAACTCTAGAACCGGCGCTATTTTGCTAAAATTCTCAATTTTTGACCATATATGGTGCATTGCACCACTGTCGAATACAAACCTTTCGATCTGATCAGAAGTTCATACCGAGGGGCGATTAATTGAGACCTTGTTCATACCACAGTGTGCATTTAGAACAATGATATTATTTTCCTTATTACTTTTATCTAAATGTACATGCTATTTTCGAGCGATTGCTGTACGAGGGTTTGTGTTAATTCTGTCCTTAGACCTCTTTCTGCTATTTTGTTTACAATTATTTTCATTTGGGTTATCCCAGCCCTGATCAGTAGAGTGGTCACGCTTTTTGCAATACCGACATACAACTTTCGCAGATTTTGCTTGTTCGAAGTTCTCTTCTTCGCTTTAGCAGCCCATAAAGTGCTTATAGTACCGTCAAGATGGTTGGTTGAGTTTTTCTTCTCTTTTCACTCTTCCATTAGGCGATCAGTGATTACCTCCGGGGTTGTTTTATTCTCATCCATGGTTCTGATGGTAGCAATGACTGCTTCATAATTTTTATCACCTTTATAAACGAAAGCAGTATAGACACCTGTATTAATTCATGTAGAGGTTGACTTGCGTCATCAAGTTGCGCAAATATAGTTTCCAAGTCTGCAATGTGGTCAGACATAGACTCTGGCCCTTTTGTCTTGCCGAACGCCGCTGTTAATAAACTGACTTTATCGCTTTTCTTCTCACCAGTACATCTAATACAAAACTCGTTCCATATTCCCTCAGGTGACTTCGAGTACTTTTGAAGTACTTAGAGAGGTTTGTATCCCAAAGAGGTTATCAGGATGGTAGACGAATTCCTTTTTCTCTTATAAAAGTTCTGTTGCTGTGTGATGACTGGAATTCCATTGCCATTTCCCTGTGGACGCTTCTCTTCACTAATCACTATACTTAGACTGTCTGTAGATTTGAGAACCGCTTCAATGCGAAGCTTCCCTATACGAAAGATTTCTGTGGGATGAGCATTGAAATTAAGTAACACCAACTTATCTTCTTTAGATGTGTACATTTCTAAAAACTAACGGGGTTTTGATGCTACCACTGAAAAGTGGATTTATACCTGATTGACAAAGAAACAAGTAGTAATTTACACAGGATGTACAATAACCGCTTTTACATAAATTTATGTTAGGACCCTTTTCTGTGCCGTATCCTGTTTGGTAATTTAGACCTAAGATAATTCTATATATATGTATATATGTATATGTATATATATGTATAGCATTATCTTAGGAACATACATATATATATATACTAGTCCAGTTGAACATTCACTCTATGCTTTGACATTCTTTGACAGTACCCAATAGAAATATTACGTGTGGTAAAATCATGAATCATAATTAGCAATCAACATCAGTATCAAGTTGCATGAATCGTCATTAACAGTCAACTGCAGCATCAAGTTGTTTGCAACAAACGGTTGGCAATTGAAATATCATGGATATATCGAATTTGATGGATGTTGATGATTTCATCTTCCGTTAGTCGCGTCTCCTTGAACAATCAGCACCTCAATTATGGACAGCCCGAACCGAATAAGTCCAGTAAAGATCTTTTAAAACCTACGGATATATGTCTAGAATCTAGCTGCTTAGAAAGAAATTCAGAATTACCGGACACTTGCAGCTTAAATAGTTCAACTTTAAAATGGTGAAATACCCCAATCCTCCCTTGCTGTTTCACTCTTTAAATATCTAGTAGAGAGACGTGGAGTGATACGAATCACTTAAGCGAAGATAATGGTCCCATAACTTAGGTAGCTGATCTGAACGATTCCATACAGGAAAGAACAGAACTCCAAAAAAGTCAGTTTATTGTAATTCTCATACGCCATGTATAGAAAGTAAACGATCAATGGACAGACGGCCCTACTAAATTTAATTCTGGTGAAACTTGAGTTAAACTGCAAAAATGTGTCCCATGTCATAGGTTCGTATACATATTTGTACGTGCGCATCAGCTAATATTCATGAAAATGAATTTTTTGCTTCCGCATCCGAAGAAGAACGTATTTAACACATAAATACTTCAATAAACACCTTATTTTGAGCACTTCGGTCATGAAAACTGACTTTTGACTCGCTCATGCTGTGGAACATCTTTAACTCACTAAATGAATGACTATAATATGGATCTTCAACAAAACGTGAAAATAATATGCGATATTTCGGAGAGCGGAGGAAAAATATCTTGGGATTTATTATAAGCGAACTTGTATCTAAGTTTATGAGTTATGCTGTAAGTGCCCTTTACACAGAAATGTGTCCAAGCATGTTTACAGAACTAAGTTCACGCGTGTATGATTTTCAAGTACCACGCCTTGTAAGAGACTTTAACTACGTAGTGGTTATCATTTATATTGAAATCGTGACAAGTAAGAATCCCACTGCCTGAGGTGGAACCATTCTCATGCTGTGAGTCCCATATCATCTGCAGGGCAACTGCGCCAAGTCACGAGACAATCCGAGCAAATTTAATGCCGATCATTTACTCCCTACAGTTATTATAGTAAGTATACAAGGTCTAAAGTTGTAGTAAAAAGCGTTAAATGGTAAGAAAAGGTAGGAAGTTGAGTCCTGAAGTAACCACTGTACGAACACTAAGAGACGACTGCTGTGGGGCAGATTAAAAGAGAACTCATCTTTTCATATGGGCGAAAAACTCAATATATGCATGCTCAAGCGTTTCAATTCATTGAACAGTATTATATACTTGTATTTAGAAGCAATTATCTGCAAGACTGTTGACTCAGGCACTTTCAAACTTGATCGGAACAATAGCGAAAATTTCATCCTACACCGTAAGTCGTTGTAATCATTAATTCACACCACTGGGGGAGCGGTGGGAAAATGCTGTAAATATAAATTGTAGTAAGCAGAAGCAAAAAAATTAGGTCCGCTTTCTTTACGTCAAGGGATTGCGTTACATTTCTCAACAGCCACAGAGAACGGGCAAATTTGTAATTCTTGAGAATACAAACAACAACAGATGGAAACAGCATAAGCCCAAAGCAGACTAACGCCAACTTAAAAGAAAATCTACATCAAAAAATGAACCTAAGCGAGGACAATTAAATAGAGCAAAGAGACAAGAACGCATACGAGGTCTTCCGCTTTTTCTACTAGGTCCCTATTCCAAAGAAAACATAACTGCTTAATAAGTAAATAATTTTGAAATAGTTGGAATTCTATGTAATTACCACAACGTGTTTATCGATGGTTGAATGTAATACAAATAGGGCATCGTTTTGTAGTAAAATCAATAAATATTCAATGAAAAGGCCAAAGTTAAATGATAGAATCATTGAGTTTTCTTTCGATTGTTTCTCATATTCAACCTCAAGATAAGCAAACTTTACAGAAAGAAACTGCAGACCAATACGACGACTATTAAAATTCGATAACGATCTTGAATGCACTCCATTTTCTTGATAATCCTAATTATGAGGGCTCCAATAATCGTCCATCAGGAGATGCATTTGAATGATTGTATTTGTCAATGCCACACAAAGCGTGAGTACAGGGTCATATTTGTCATCTATTCATTTCTGTTTGATTTTTTAGCGTTCCGCAATAAAAAAAGTCTACCAAAGAAGTTTTCACGCATATTTCGATCAGAGACTACCTTTCGTTTCTCTGCAACAGTATCTCGAGAAAGATCACCGTCCTTCGTTCTTTTCGTAGGCTTCATTGAACGAAAAATTGTAATAGGTCCTTGATACCCTTCATCCATTAAAAATTCCAAATGGCCGGTATACTTGCTAGAGAGTAAACCAACATCTGTTATAGATCCTTGGCAATCTTTTTCTGTAGCGCCTGCTTATCGATAGGATTATAAAAATGAAATATTGTCAAGTCGGATACAGATCCCGCGTAGTGACGAGTGCAATTAATGGCCATTCCATTTAGCAGAACGCTGACCTCATCTTTGATCCCATACAACTTGTTTTTTTCGCTGAAGTGTACCTTTCCTTTCCCTGGTATTTCCCGGAGAGCGATTCGCTCGCTGCAACAGTACATCCGTAACGTACTGTGCAACGTAAAATGACGAAATGTCTTTCCATTTCCGACAAGGTAACCAAATCTGGTCTCGCAATCATTTCTGTCGCAGCGGGCCCTGGAGTAAGTCGATGAACTATGTCATTATTCTTTTAAAATATTCTCCTTTCAAATTAAATACTTTTACCATTATGTCTCGTGTCCAACGACGATTTAAGTCTAAAGGTAGTATAAACAGCAATTATTTCGTTGATCGATGCTGATTTGGGACCTGGTGTGACTTGGCTGCGTTCAAAGATAACGTCTGAAAAGATATTCTAAAACATTTGAAACTCTAACGCATCTATAGTTTTCATGTATTGGACGTCTTAAGATCCACTTGAATCAAAAAAAATCGAAGACTGGGCATTGAGTCTTTTTTGTCATCAGTGTTGTTGTGAATACTCACTGCATTGCTCCAGTTTGCAGTCTCTTTCTATCGCGACATCGGCTATGAGCTGGATGGCATGGGCGGTTTGATTTGAGGAAAGGAGGGGGAATTGGGGAACAGAAGATGGATTTGGAAGCCGGTGAAATGTCGCTGTTGCTATACTCATACAGCTTGTTATGAAAGGATTTGCCTGATAAACTGCATTTTTATACGGCACTTGGGCCCCATTTCTATCTTTCCAATCAACGTCACGGATGTCCTAGGAAAATTTCGACCGAGAGGGCGGTTCTAGGCACATAACGAAGAAAGTATCGATCTCACGGGTGTCTGCGAGAGTGTGTCTACAACCAAATTCAGGTCGAGTGTCGGGTGTCGAGCATATATACTCTATTTGTCTTGGGATCCAGCGACACACATCGTTAAGTACTACGGAAAGGGTTTAAAGCATAAAGTCCAATTATGGCTAAGAGATATTCTAAATAAGAAATTTTCTTGGTACGACCCACGGAGTGGTCGGATCGGTACTCCTTTTGTTTTGAGGATGAGCAATTCCTTTGACATGAACCTAAGCAGATTGATGTTAGGTAGCACATCTGTCTGTAGTCAAGGATTCTCCCATTTGGTGGCTTTTGCTCACATGCCACACCATCGCAACATAAACTTGATTACAAATACAGAGGACTCCCAACCTTTCCATTACTCGCAGTAAACCAAACCAATTTTCCCCCAATTTAGTAAACCAAACCAATTTTCCAAAACCAAACCAATAGACTCCCTTCCCCTCCCCGCCTACGCACGGGTGTGCCACGCTTCTCCCCGCGTCGCCGTCCCGGGCGGCCCTTCTCCTGGATCGGCGCCGCCCCCTTTCCGTTTCACGCCGTTCCCCAACTCTGACCACACTTGTCCGACCTTTACATTTTCTCACTTCTTCTCCCTCAATTTCAGCGATTTTTTTTGGATATCCACATCTCCTCCTGGACAAGCTCTACTCAGCATCTCCGTAACCCTCCGCTACTGCACAACTTCCGCGATCAGTGACGCGCCCTGGTCTTCCTCGTCACCGAACCGCACTTCTCAAGGTCTGAACTCCGTTGGCAAGTTCAATATTTCAAACGGTCACTTTTTCCTAGTCCTGCATTGCTGGTCATTCATTAGCGCCACGTGGCCACCTGGTATCAAGAGGCCTTGGTGACATTTACAGTATCGGAAAGGGAGGTCTGAAGTGCATACCGACCGTACAGGACAGGAAGTCCCGAGGATTGGCATACAGTATTGTAGTAACTCCAATCGCTTAGTAGGGTGCACTGCTTTTAGGGCCTCAGGGAAGAGAAAATTTGTTACCAAGAATGCCCCTGCCAGTACAAGTGCAGACGCAGTGGCCCATCACAAACCAGGTGATCCCGAACATGGTTATGCCCCAAACCACTTCGTCCGGCGTCTGAGCGCCCCCTACAGCGCCCTCACCACTGTCCCTTGGGTTGTGCATCCATCACGGCAACTACCGTGCATGGGTTGGTTTCACATCTCCGCCAAATGCACAAACCCGGAAAGAGCTCCACCAGTAACCACCCCAAGCGCACGCAGGTTCCAGCCTGCAGGCCTGCTTATCTTCTTATGGATACTGGTACTGTTATGCCCACAAACGGTACATGACCTCAACGGTTGGGCGTAAGCTTCAAAATGGCCTTCATTCCTACACATATCGGCCATGCCCAGAGTGCGGCGACAGGTTCTCAACCCCTCCTCGGTACACTCCGCTCTTACCCACGCAGCTTCGCTCCACTCCTCGAGCACCATCTGCATCTCGTGTACCGAACGAGGTTACACCCCTGAGGCAGCTTCAGCCTCAACCAATCCACCCGAACCACAGCCCATTCCGGATGCCACTCCTCCTCCGCCTTTGCGCACCACCGCTCCCTCCTTGAACGGCCCGAGGAGACAGCCGCTTCCCCCCTTGCACACAATCTGCACTACTCACGTCCCGCTAGCGCAACACATACCGCGACGTGAACGTCAGCGGATTTCAAGGGAGCTAGCTCTTGTCCTTGGGGAATGCGCGGACGCACCACATGGTTCTCCTCAAGCTGTGGAGGCATTCACCAAGTTGTTCCTATTCCCGTCCGCGATCCTTGCCAATCCCAAGCCCTCCACCCTCTCAATCCTCGTTCCGGGCACAGCATCAAATTCCCGTATTTTTGCTGAACGTATTCAACTATGGCGTGATGGACAGTACGAAACTTTGATGCGAAGGGCAAACGCCTTGGCAACATCGCGCCCGTTGCATAAGGCAACGGAAGAGGAACAAGCGGGGATCAACAAACGGCGCGGGATCAACAAACGGCGCGCCCTGAGGCTTGCAAAGGAGGGCGCTTACGGCAAGGCAGCGCGGCGCTGGGATCTTCGGGGATCGCATGCCCCTGCAGAGGTGGTTTCCATTCTTCGGGAAACACCCACAGCGCTCTCCGACTACGGAATCGTACCAACCCGCTTCCCCTGACTCGTTGCGGCTTGCCCCACTTCACTCCAGAACTCGTTCTCCGTTGCGTTCGGAGCTTTCCAAGGGTAGCGCCGCAGGGGGATCCGGACTCCGCCCAAACCACCTCGTCGAGCTTTTGCAGGTCCCACCAGTTGTCAATGGTGGACGGACTTGCTAGCTTCTCTAACTAGTGTGGTCAACTTGCTAGCCAACGGAAGGCCCCTGCGGCTATATCGGCATGGATCGCAGGTGCGCCGCTCACGCACTCCTAAAACCAGACGGGGGAATCAGACCGATCGCCGTGGGCGAGACCCTCCGTCGCTTGGTGGGAAGATGTTTGCTGACTTGCATTTCCGAGAAGGCTTCCGAATACTTCCAGCCACTACAGTTGGGAGTAGCAACGTCAGGAGGATCTGAGGCAGTTGTCCACGCTGTACGGCGACTTTATGAGGAGCATGGCGAATCGGCAGAGTATGCACTGTTAACCGTTGACCTTCAAAACGCATTCAACCTGGTCAGCCGAAGTGCGTTTTGAAGGAGGTCGAGGAGAGGTTCCCGGAGCTCTTACCTTGGGTCAATTACACGTACGCGGTAAACCCGGGTCATCTGTGGTGTGGGGATGATATGCTCCGGAGCGTGGTAGGCGTGCAGCAAGGGGATCCTCTGGGTCCACTTTTATTCTCCCTTGTGCTGCAAAAAGTAACGCGGGAACTGAAAACCCGCCTGGAAAATGTGGCTGACACCACAGGCAGGCCTTCTCTACTCCTTCAGCTATGGTACTTGGACGATGGGTATATAGTGGGCACCCATGAAGCCATTCGGAGGGCACTACAATTCCTCTCTTCCGCGGAGGTGCGTGCTTTGGGTTTGCACCTCCGCATGGATAAGTGTGCCGTCTGGTGGCCAACCGCTCCCCCCCGTCTGTTCAGCAGTCCTTCCCAGCCGACCTTCGCCAGGACTATAGTGAAGGGACAAAAGTGCTTCGCGCCCCAATCGGATCGGACCTATTCGTGGAGCGCGAGTTCTCAAAGCATGTCGCTTCACTGAAGCCTCTCCTCAGCGCTTTGTTAACCCTGGAGGACACTCAAGTAGCTCTCCATCTACTACGGACCTGCTTCGGCGTATGTCGCATTAACTACCTCCTACGTGTAGTTCCCCCTCATTCCACTGCTAAGGGGGCCGCGGAATTCGATTCCGCTGTTGAAGCTACACTGCGGGGGTTGATGGGCGGGGTTCTGGACAGCAACACTTTTCGGGAATTACAACTCCCTGTGGCGCCCTTCGGCCCCCTCAAGCCAACTTTTGGCATTGGGCTTCGCTCTGCGAAGCTCACTGCGGCGGCTGCGTTCCTTTCCTCCGTGTCCCTCACGCGTGCCCTTTGCTCTACCTTCTGCCTGTGCTACCGAACACTGCTCTTCATTCATACAAATCCGCAGTTCGGGCGCACGACGACTGGAAGACACAAGTGGCACCCGAGAAGGTGGTCCATTTCACGGCTATCGACTCAGTGCAGAGGTTTGGGCAGGGCCAACTCGTCCGCCAGTTGAGGAAAAGGCCTTTGATGCCATGCCGAAGGGGGATGAGAGGACTGTTGCATTCCGAGCCTCGTTGTCAGTGGAGGGTTGCAAGGACTGGCTGTCATGCCAACCGGCTCCGGGGTTGGGTACCTACATCCCGGACCGCAATTACAAGACGTGGTTGCAGTTCTATTGCAGAGTGCCACTGTTTCCTCCAGCTCGAAATGCCACAAAGGGGGATGCACGACCCTCATGGATCAGTATGGTGACCACGCGCTGTGCTGTGCCTATGGATCCACACGCGGGTGGCGGCATAACTCGCAGACACGTTTGTTTGCTGCAGATCTCTCCAAAGCTGCCCGACACCCTGTCCTCGAGCCGCCACAACCCGGCCATGCAGTTCGCCCGGACATCAAGGCGCTTGGAGAGAACGGGGGCACGGACTATTACGATGTAACCGTTATCCATCCCCTGACCCCCGCCCGCCTTCCTCCCTGGCGCGATGCCCACTCAAGCCCCTTAACCATGCTCGCCTGGGCAAGGACACTCGCTTTGCCGAGTTGATACGTTCCAAGGGTCCTGGGCATCGCTTCATTGCCCTTCCACTCTCCACGTTGGGGGGCTGGCACCCTTCCGCTCGGGACTTCGCCAACCGGGTTGCGAATGGCATTGCCGCACGGGCAGCCGTTCCGATTGCTGATGCGCAGCGAACATTGTTCGCTCGTCACGCGGCGAGACTCGTCCAGAATAACGCCAGTTGTTTGTTGGAAGGAGTCTTGAGCGACACTTAGGCTACAACTTGAAATTGTGTATACAGTGTATTCCAGAGAACCATATTTCCCCTTTATTCCAACCAATTTTCCCAACCGTTCCATTACTCGCAGTAAACCAAAAACCAATTTTCCCCCTCGCAACAGAAACTAACCGAAGCAAAAAAAAAAGTCAACAGATCAAAAAAAGTCTGGCATTCCGCGCTTCTATGGCGCTCCCTGGTGCTAAGGAATGGGTGTACTGCGCCCCGTGCCCGGCTTGAAAACCAGTATTGGCCCTCGCGAATACGCGGAGTGGCTCCAACACTGTTCCCTTCGGACGTGCGGTGCCCGAGACGAAACTGCCCCGTAACCTCAACTGTTTCAGGATCATCTCCAGCACTATAGGTGGCACAGAACCCGATGACATGACCGTCAAGTCCTCTCCGCGCAAGACGTGCGGAAAGAGGCCGCGCCCCCGGCTTGAACTGCGGGACGGGGTCTATTGCACCAGGCGAGACATCGGGCGAAGGGACGCAACGGAGGTGGACTTTTTCGACATCGCGTGTGTCACCCCCTAGGGTGGACACTTAAATCCGCTCCCCTCCCCAATGCGGCCGTCTCCGCGAAGCATGGAAAATATGAATCTTCTATCGCAACTTGCGTGAGAGGTAGACTCGTGCCAATTCCTATGTCCACTCTCGGAGGTTAGCACCCAGACGCTTGTAGGGTGCTGGGAGATGTGGCTGGAATGTGGCCATTAAGCCGATGGAGAATTGTTGCAAGGTCCGAGCGGTGTATACCCGGAACGCTGCCGCGGCCGTTATGTCCAACGCAGCAAGCCTGCTGATCGGCCTTGAGCCGGTTTTTTGGGGAAAGTAAAGAGGTACTACTAGTCACCCTTTCGGATACAGTGTTCCGGGCCACAACCAACAAGCGAGCCTATCTTTCAAACATTACAGCACCCCACAGACGTCAACTGGGCGCGCGGGTGAGGTTACTACTGTACGAGGACGGAGATGGCGACCGGGCTGGCTCTCACGGGGGCGTACGGAAGTATGCACCTGTGGGTGGCTTTGACATGGATGGCTTGGTGTGAGTTCAACTGTGAAGACGGGGACGGCGTGGGATGAGGCAGTTGACCAAGCAGAGGAGGCGGACGTTGCCGATGCGGTGGTTGAATGAGTAGGGATGGTGAGTGGCGGTCTGTCACGCATGTTGACTCATGTTTACGACGTTGTGACTATCTGGATAACTCTGGAACTTTGCCGTACGTGTCTTCCAAATGTAAACCACCCAAACATATCACACACAGTCTCCCTAGCTCAAAAAATTACAAAAAAAATCTTGATTTAAATATTAGCCACTAAACTTTGTGCTCATCTGAGGACAATAGACCGATAGATGCTAGGGCAGCTAGCTAGCGTACCATGCAAACCCGGGCAGAGTGGTGCAACGGAAGTGGGTGACTACTTTTGAAACTGGACCTCAGGTTCAGATGTAATGTAACCCCTAGGGAGACGTCTGGGTGTAATGTAGAGCAACGGTGTGTGTCTTTAGTAGACGGTCTATTTGATCATGAGCGCACAATCCATGGATGTGATTGGGATGTGCACGTGGACGTACTGTTCCAGGTTGAAATGGGAGTGTGTTTACTGCGAGGACTTGGAGGGCTGAGAATCACAAAAGGGTTGGAGGTAGGCGTTGTGTGACGGGCTAGCGCATGGAAAATGTGTGCTGGTTCGGGAATGCAGGCAAGTGTGTTTGCGCGGCGCGAGGGTGACGGATATGTGAAACTAGAGGTGAAAACTGCAATGGTCCTGCCCACTTTGTGTGTAAATGCTAGTGTGTGCATGGGATGAATCGGTGATATCGTGACTAGGGGCCATGTTGCAGGCGATGCATTTTGCAATGGTGCACGAGACGCTACAATCTATAGAAGCGGGTTCAATTGTGGCAGTGCATTGTGAAGTGGGCAAAGAATCATTTGAGACAGTTGTCCTTTCCACAGGACTGATCTACAAAAGTCACAATATTTTGGGTGATGGAAACGATCTCGAATCGAGATTCTTGATCGTTGCAAGCAAGGAAAGATGCAGCAATCTGGGCGGTGTATGGGAGATTTTCCGAGATGAGAAAATCTGGTCCAGGTGGATTGACCAATCACGTCGCGAGAAATTCGGAAACGGTCCGAAACGGTGTCAATCTCCGCCGTACGTACCTTGATTCTAGGTGCTCGTTGCTGTTGGAATTGTTGGTGACGTCGCCATGCCAAATCGGACAATACCGAGAGTCTCCGAAAGGCTTTTGGTGTATGGGTGGGTGATGTCAGCATCCAATGGCACCTCGGTACGTGGCCGATGTCAAGTTGGCAGAGTACAACCGGCATGCTGGGGATATACTGTACTGTACTGTACTGTACTAGCAGGAACGTACAGTACCGCGATGGATACAGTACTGTAATTACAGTAACCGTACTGTAAACCCCAAGAGTAATGTAGGAAACTGTCCCACCCACTGTTTTCTGCATCGACCTTTGATGAAGCAAAGCGTGCCGCTACTGTCGCACCTTGGCGGCAACTCTACTTGCGAAACAAGCACAATGCGTAGCTGCAACAAGACTTGTTGACTTACGTGTTTCCCGTCCAAGGTTGGACAACTGACGCACACACAGGTACAAATCCCCGTCGCATCTCACCACACCGCAGTGAGGTGTGCCGCATCACACATACAAAGAGACCAAAACGGCACGCACCAGCCTCTAATAAACTCCTCAAACCCCAAATTTACTATACACAAACCGTCCAAACTCCACCCCCGCCCTATCCACAAGCACCCGCTGCAGCGCCATGCAAAGCCTGCCGAATCTCTCTTCCACGCCACGATCCTCGCCCTGCCGAACCACGACCACGCCCGACATTCCGCGCTCCCCCCCACCTCTTCCAATCCCTGACCTCCTGCTGACAATCTGGTGCCACATCGAGCGCCATATCACAACCCCGCGCGCCGACCAAACCGCCGACCCAAACCACAACCCCCCCTTCTCCTCCTCCTCAAAACCACGACATCATTTTCATTCATCACGCCCGCACACCTCGGCTGCGACACCGATAACGCACCACACGCCCGGCCACCTCCCCAACTCGATACACTATCGCACATTCACACCCTCCTCATATGACGTTCCAAAGCCTCCAACACACTCCAAAACCCTGCATTGGGGTTTGCAATGGGGCGACAAACACGCATTTCACGCATAGCATCCTCCAACAATAACCCCTCCCTCATCATCACATACCCCAAGGCCAGGGTGACACTACGCGACACCCCCTGACGACAATGAATCAAAACAACCCCATTATCACGTCTCGCCTCATCGATCCAGCCCGCCACGGCATGTAAAGCGGGTGTGATATCCTGTCGTTGATCATCGCGAGCCGAGATGCGGAGGTAGTGGAAGCGATGTTCGAACCAGTTTGGGCAGGCGCGGCCGGCGATGTTGACGATGTGGGTGATGGAATTGCGTGTGAGGAGGGTTTGATTGCGGATGGGGAGGTGACCGGAGATGTAGAGGTAGGGGCGGAAGCGGGAGAGGGTGTTGGAGAAGGGGTGGTGGAGGTGACGGTGGGTGTGGAGGTCGTCGAGGGGGTTGTTGAGGGGGGAGAGGTTGAGGGGGGGAGGGGGTCGAGGGGATGGGTGGTGCGACGGAGGAGGGTGGGTTGGGGGGAGGGGGGAGGGAGGGGGAGGGTTGGACAAGATTTTGTTGTATTGTCGTTTGATGTGAGGGAGGGGTGGGGAGGTGGGGGTGGGGGTGGGGAGGTGGAGGCGGGGTGGGAGCGGTGGAGACGGAGACGGAGTTTGGGGGGGATGGACGGTCGAGGAGGGATGGCATTGTGGGGGATGATTTGATGGTTGGGGGGTTGGGTTGGGTTGGAGGGAGAAGGGAGGAGGGTGAAGGATTGGGAGGGGGGGGGTTTAAGAGGATGAGAGGGGAGGGAGGGGAGGTGGGTGGGCTTTGCGTGTACAAGTTGGGGATATACTGTACAGTACTGTAAGTATATCTAAAGTAAAGTACAGTATTTTAACTAGAGTAGAGGAAATAGGATGGATGGTAATTTAATTTTTTTTGAATTTTTTGGATGATTGGGGGGGATGGATGGGGTCGGGGTGACAGTTGTAAGCGGGCGATGGGTAGACAAGAGGTGGCAGTATTTACCGATTTTGTTATGTGTCGGTTGGTTTTTGTTTTGCTGACCAAAACTGCAACGTTGGATTCGGATGGATGGCAATTGCCTTTTGCCTTTTCGCCATTTCTTGCCTATTTCTGACACGTCTCAAGAAAATCACTCAACGTCCCTTGCGGCTGCAAAGCCAGCCATCATTTCTTTTCCTGCTTTTTTCTCTCTATCCGTCTTACTCAAAACACTCGATTCCAATTTTGCCCTACTGTACGTAAACACAATAATGTCGACATACTGTACTGTACTGTATTGCAATATTCCAATATTCCATCCATTGCCGTCTCCCCTTTATCCAGTTGCCAGTCCGTGCCCTTCCACTGATCTTTTCATCTTTTTGTCATCCACGCCCCGCCCTTGTCCCCATGTCGCATCTCCTCCCTCTCCGCTTTCCTTTTCCCCGCGCACGTTTCTTCAACTTTTCACACCACCCCTTGAACCTTTTGCTCAGTACGCCTTGACAGCCTCCGCCAGCCTCTTGATACCTCCACAATCTCCTCCTCCTCACAATACGCAAAACACAATCTCAAGCAGTTTCTAAACCCATCCTTACTAGCCGAAAATTGTCTACCCGCAAAAAAGCTCACTCCCTTCTCCCGCCCCACCTCCAACAACCTCTCCGTATCAAACCGCTCCGGCAACTCCACAAACACAAAGAAACCCCCTCCGGCCTCTCATACTTTAAACTCTCCCCCTCCCTCAACGCCCCCCAACATACTCATCCAACATAACGCACATCCTCTCACAACACACCCCATACTCCCGTCTCAGCCTCTCCGCCTGCCGCTCCACCTCCCCATTCTCCACAACTCCACCACAACCGCCGATGCAAACGGGTTAAACCCTCCCCCCGACTGCAGCGCACCGCACTCCAAAATCCGCTTCATATGCTCCTCTCGCGTCGCTATCCACCCACACGCAACCCAGGCCCAAGCAACTTGGAAAACGAATTCAACGAAATCACAACCGCCTCGCCCCCCTCGTCGTCATACTCGAAAAAACTTCCCCCACACTCCCCTCCAAACCGCAAAAACATGTACACCTCATCCGCCACTGCCCGCACATAAACACGCAACACACAACACAAAACACACCATGTCAGCCCCCATACTCTCCCCACCCCACCCAAAACCAACATCATTCAACCTACCAATCTTAAACCCAAACTCCCGCGCCAACCCAACAAGCCGCCTCTTCCTCTCCTCCGACATCCCAACCCCCGCGGATTATTCCCAAACGGCACCGTATACACAAAACAAGGCCGCAACCCCCCCCTCAACAACTCCTCAACCTTCCCCACATCCATCCCTCCCATCCGTCCCAACCCCAATCCCCCTCAATCCACAATCCACCAACGTCCCATACATCAAAAAGTACCCCGGCTCATCCACCAAAACAACCCCCCACCCTCCCGTACAACTGCGCAATCGTCGCAAACCCAGGTCCCGATCCCGTCGTGATCAAGATCTCATCCCCCGTGGCCCACGTCCGCTTCCCTCCACCCCGCAATGTCGCCCCATCCAACTCGAGATCGCCTCGCACAGCCGCTCATTCCCCTGCATCCTCCCGTATTGCAGCAGGTTCACCTCCGCGTTTGCATGCGCTGACACACGTTGGAACGAGTCCCGAATCTGTGCCAGGGGAGTAGTCGGGGGTTGGGATGCCCTTGCCTAGGTTGATCAGTGGCACGCCTTTGGTTGGGGCGTTCATGCTCGCGATGCGTATGTTGTACGGGGGAGGGTGGGGGGATGCGCGGTGGCATTGTGCGTTGGCGGGTGTTTTGAGCTGGGGGGTGTGTGCGCTGGTTTTGGGGAGAGGGGGCGAGATTTCGGGGGGGCGTCTTGTGCCCCGGTCGGGCCGCTTTTCGAGGCCGGCATTCTCCGCTGTTACAGTGCTGTTACTGTAATGGGGTAGTGTCATACCCGCGGTGTGCGGTGTTATGCTTGGCATGCTGTCGGGTGGTGGTCTCGGGGTTGGAATCGGGGTGCACAAAGTACGCCTAGCGTTCGGCATTCGCGCGTTTCGCCGTCACAAGGGAGCGACTTTTTCCCGCGTCATGCTTGGCATGGAACATGCAACTGCGCCACGGAAATGCCCGTCAGATTCCAATGCGTTTCAGAGTAGACTTTTCGTGCAGCCGTTCCCGCGCTTGGCCCCATCACCAAAAGGTTTGCGAGGGCTTGGGTTGGGGGTCCGGAAACTCTGGACGTCCACGGCCATCATCTCATCCACTGCAGATACGGCTCCCAGTGGATCGACCGTCATGGTCGATGGCCACGTCGCCTTACTGGGGAACGATCCCTGCCTCCGGGCAAAGCATACCGCCATCCAACCCCGGTCCAACGCAAGTTACGCCTGATATCAGGGCAACGTGCTGCTGGCCGCAAAGATTGCCTTGATGCCATTCTTGTGAACGCTATGACCCTTTCTCACCTCGCGGTGACGACCTTCAACCCCCTCACGAGCTTGAACGCAGCCCAAGCTGGTAAGCGTCGAAAACACCAGGGGTTTACAGCGGGCCTGTCGCGGTTTACATCGCCACGCTCGGATGACCCCTGCTCGCTGCATTGAGCCTGCCCTTTAGGGAAAATGATTTGGCGTTGCTCAGTGATGACTTGTGCCGCGTTACGCACTTCCAGCGGCGTGGATACAACCGACCACATCTGCCGACCACATCTTCCGTACATTCAAATAACCCAAAATTCCCCGCTTCGAGGCTGGCCCCTCCGTACGTTCGCCATAAACGAGGAGGTGGCACAATCGGTCGCCAGCCGAGCCCTGGGCCAATACTCTGGGGAGGGGCATTTCCCCCTCAACGACAAGACGCGCTGATGGCCACTTCCAACGCCGCCCGCTTGTTTACTGGGTTACTAGCAACTTTGCAGTTTGCAGAAATGCCCGCTCGCCTTTTCGAACTGTAGATTTTGAGACATGGCTTGATTGCAGGTTCAAAGGACTGCCGATAATTGCGTTTCTCGCAGTATATCAATCTCCCACGTCACCAATCGGTGATAAGCAGCCCCTATCTTCTACGGAATCCACCCCTACTATATTCAACCCCGAAGGCGTCGATGGGCAGGCGTCACATGGGCGCGCGTGTGAGGTTATTACGAGCACGGGGATAGCCATGGATTTGTCTGTACAGGTCTATACTTCACCTTGCTGGTGATGTAGAAGTGGTGGATGAGTTCCTTTTCCCTAGACCAACTTCTACCAACCCATTCATGTAAACCACCCTATTTACCCCACAGTCTTGTGCGCAGCAAACATTGCTCGCTCGTCACGCGGTGCGGTTCGTCCAGAATGACGCCAGTTGTTTGTTGGAAGGGGTTTTTGAGCGACACCTAAGGCCACAACTTTTATGTACATTCCAGAGAATCTCCGCTCTCAGGGATGTCAGTAGCTACTCACATTAGGCCTCCATTGCCTTAATCAGGAAAACTAAGTACCGTATTTGGTACCCCAATTTACGCAAATATTTAAGAAAACCACTCCATTTAACCCCATTTGCAGCTATCAGGAAAATTAAGTAAAACATCCCATTTAACCCCATTTACTGGCACTCGTCCAGACTCGTCCAGAATAACGCCAGTTGTCCTCCGACCGAGACCATCAATCCTCAGCATTCGCCCTCCTTTCTTCAAGAATACGGTGACGAACGCTGGTGCCACGGTGGAACAATCTTCGGCGAAATGTGGCGGACTTGCGTATATCCAACGCATTCACGCGGAGATTTTCTATGACGTAGTCGATCCGTTGGTACAGAATTCTTAATTGAAGGCATCATGCTCCACTATCACTAGTGCCCGAAATTATTTCTTATGAGTTTCTATTCCTCTTGAGTTTGTTGCGCAACATATGAATCCCTTAGCGGCGCTGAGTCCAAATTGGTTGGGATAATTATCCTTAAAAACTCTGTTATCTCCCCTAGGCCTCCCGCCAGCTTTTTCTGGATCTACTCCATGTTCGTTGCAAATTATTTTCATGATTGCAAAAATGAAATTGAAGAAGGAAAATATTCACCGTAATCCGCGAAAATTCCGTTTTTTTGTACGGATGCTTTCACTTTGTAGTCATATAGCTAGCTTTTGGTACTAAACTATCGCTTTCCATTGTTAGTACATTTTTTCCCTCGTACGATATAACGGCCAACAAGTCATATCTGTTGTGTCCTGGGCCACATTGAAATTTTGGAAACGCAAGCGTTCCCAGTGCAGCCATCCCATACTATCAAGTTATCGTATTCATAATCGGGAAAAATCATGCTAAATTTGTGACAAATATTTCAAATGAATAAAATTTCATGTTAAAGATCCTTGCAAGAATCTGCAACTTCCCTCCGTGTTTCAGGACATTCAGCAGAATAAAAAAAGCGTATCTTGTATTTATCGCTGACTTGAGCCCGAAACCTGATTTTTAAAGGAAATTCAAGGACATGAGAATAGAATTCCAAGCTTGGTCAGACTCTTAGGGAGTAAAATTGATCTCTTTCTAGATTTTCTTCAATCCACTCTGTTTGTTACACATTTCAAAATTATGGAGGTATAAAAACCTTTACAATACTTACAGATTCACCTCCAATACGTTTACGACGTTTCCTAACGGAAACAAAAGGAGCTGCGGAAGCGTCCTAGGGCAGGACGGGCCAAGGCCTCTAACTTCGAGGGAACACCGAACGGTTGACAGGGAAAACGCAAGGAAGATGTGGACTCACTCTCAGAACGACCTGAACGGATCACAGTAAGGGGATAAGCTTGATTCCGACGACGGCGCAGTTGAAGCCAAAACCGTAACTGAGTTAGCCTATAGTAAGAAGGGAAACTTCAAGGGCAATCCGTAGAGTGGGAGGTGCTTACCTTTTACTTGACGGGCAACCAGAAGGAGTAACAGTTTAATATCTGCCTATTCCGCCCGAAGGTCGATGGGTCCTGGACCCCAGACCCTAATGGTACGTGACACAGGAGACAATTTCCACGATTTTCATATCACGCATTACACTGCATACCTTTTTGTGCAGCACTTGTAACTAGACTATACCAGTAACGGATTCCTCAATTCTGCATCCGTAGCGGTACAGTAATGCTGTTTTCCCACGTCATCCACGGCGAGCCACTGTTTGGGTGGGTGTTGTATTTCACTCCACAGACCTTACAACTGCATATACTGTACTGTAGATTCAAACCACTGGTAACCTTGCAGCCAGGGCTACTAGGCACTTTGCTGTCATTACACTTTCCTTACAGTTCTGAACACAGCGTTTGACCCCATTGGTACACTTGGAATAGTTACGGGAGAGTTGCACACTGGGATATTACATCATTGCTTTACCAATCAAAAGTCGCCTTGCTATCCCATGCCACCTGGACCAATGTACTTTTCTCGTCAGAGTATGTCACTCTTGCCGACTACAATTCTGAAAGCGCTGCTTACGATACCGTCAGGGCTGTTTTACGGGAATACCTTTGAATTCGCTACTGTTAGACTGCATTTTCTTTTAGTTTGTAGCTATCTTCAGTTCTATATAAACCCTGGTTTGGAGCGGCCGGCTTTACCCAGCCAGCCTCAACCAAAGTTTCAACCACAGTTCTACCTTGATCTGCTCGTGTGCGCTTAACACCCCACATCGTGGTAGCATCGCAAGTAAGTTGTGCCTTATTGTGCGTTTTTCCAATCCGCCAGTTGGGATAAAATCTCTACTAGATTTATCTCAGCTGCCCGATTGCAAACAGAGACTAACCCTGTGTTTTTCACTCTGACCCTTACGCGGTAACCCACAGTGTCGTACAACAGGAAGTCAAAGGGCCGCCCTCCATCGCCGTCAGAGTACGACTCAGAAGACCTCGCCGACTTTCGTTCCCCGCCCACCTCGCCAATACTACCGATTGGCGAGGAAGAAGATCCCAAGACCCGCTTCCTCCGTCGACTCCGAGAACCCCCATCGCCTTACTCAGCCCCGAGGAGCCCAAGACACCGACGCCGACTTGCCAAGATCTTGTCTCGAGCACTGTCAGTGGCATCTCCCTTTGTTACGGTCGAAGAGCCTCGCACCCCTTTTCGATCGTTTGCCCTACCCCCATCGACCGGCCTTCGATCCTTACCCCCGGTCCCGAGGAAGCCGTCGGGTCCGACCGTCCCAAACCCGTCAAGGCCACCGACAAGTTCAAGGGCTCCTCCGAGAAGGCTTCAAGTACTGCCGGACGCCGCCTCTGTGTCGATCCAAAGGGTGGTAAACCATCGAATCCGCAAGGCTAGGCCCTCGAAAAGGCCGCGGATGAACAAGAACCCGAAGTCCTCTCCGTTCCATTGTCGTCATTGTCAAGTGACCTGCTCCGGCCGCGTTCAGTACTTCGAGCACCTCCGTTCCCGTCGTCACATCCGCCGTACAAGCAAGAAGGAGTACAAGTGCAAGGACTGCAATATTGAGTTGTTCAGTGAACAAGACCTTGTCCGCCATCAGAACGGGGCTCAGCATCGACTCACAGTCAGAGGTCACAATTAGTATCTTTGTTTTCCATTAAAATTGCTTGTTTTTGAGTAAGAAAAAGGAAAAAAAGCAATAAGTTCATTCTCAATCGACTTCGTGTGTGTGTTGTGTTCACCCTTCCGCTGTGATTGCAAGCTTTCCTCTGCTGCCCCCAGATCCTTGTAGTAGGACTTACAATTGTAAGTCCGTATCGCCGTCAGGACCTAGACAGGACAACCACCGCAAAGCAAGAATCGGAAGAAGGGCTACTATAACGCACCCGACGTGACTGACGTCAACCCTTACGTCAAAGAAGGAACTTTTTGTAAGTGCTCCTGGCGGATTTGAACCCGCGACCACCTCATCAGGAGCTACTTACACTTAACCACTAGGTCACCAAGACCGGAATTTGAAGGTGCAAGAAGAACCAATCAGGTTATAAATCACAATTTTTTCAAAAATCATTGCTGGCATTTTGAAAAACCAGCTTACTGGAGGCTTCGCATCGTGGGTAGTTTGCCCAGGAACCATCTAGGAGACTCTCTGTTACTCCAGGTGTTACAGAAATCGTGTACACGTATCACCACGTGTACACGTGTAAGTCGGAAACTTCTCTCAGATACCAGGCCAAATACTGTTACTGGCTTTGTGAACCTAATCGCTATGGATCAGCCGCAAGTCACCCTAGAGTCCCTTACGCAAATGGTGCTTCAGTTGCAGCAGAATCTTGAGCACGCCAATAACCAAATTGCGGCACACAGATCAGAGCTTTCTATTGCAGCGCAAAAGGTATCCTCCTTAGAATCTGAACTCGTAAACGCCCAAAACCAGGCCAGCTCGTCAAATAATGCCCTAGTGGACAGTCAGGCTGGCCCAAAGAAAAACAAGCCAACTACATTCACTGGGAAAGGATCAATTGCTAGCTGGTGCGTTCAAATGGACAACTACCTCGGGGGAAATGATGGAAATGGACCCCTACACATAGCACTCAGCTACTTGGCTGGAAATGCCCATGAATGGTGGATGGTCCACTTCAAGACAGAAGAAGGGAAAGGAATAAATTCCTGGCAGTCCCTGAAGGTTGCTTTGATCCAGCGTTTTGAAACGCTGAACAAAGAGAAGATCGCTCGAGACAAACTCGCCCGCTGGAAACAAGTCAAAGATGTTCCTACCTTCAACGAAGACTTCAACAAAATTATACTCGACATCCCCGATATTGGAGTTAAAGACCAGATAGATCGTTACTCTCGCGGTTTGAAGCCCTATATCTGGAAGGCGTTGTGCACCAAAGAATACGTCAATCTCTCCGATCTAATGAAGGATGCTGAGCGAGTAGAGTCGGCCTATCGGCGTTCTGGACCCGGTAACCTACCAAAGTCTTCTGGAGGAAGAATGGAAATGGAAGCTCTTTTGCTGGAACCAGCAGTCCTGTACCAATGGAAATTGGGAACGTAGAAGTGATACCGGGGCTAAAAAGAAACACTCCCAATTTACAGAAGCTTGACAAAGAAGAACGTGAAAGATGTATGCGCGAAGGTCTCTGTCTCAGGTGCAGACAGAAAGGGCACATGGCCAAGAACTGCCCAAAAGCCCGGAGGAACTGATTGAAGGTCCCCAGTCAGTTCCAGTCATTGAAGAACCATTAGACAACCTTGTGTTAGACAAAGAAACTCGGGAGTTATCATTGAATCAAACAAAAAGGTCCATTGTGTCCACCATCAGGTCGAATGCAACGTTCATTGAAACATTCTCCCCTGCATTCGAGAGAAATCACAAGGGCCTTCTCATTGTCAAGGGTACAATTGCTGGTGGACCAGCAAAAATCCTCATAGACCCTGGTGGTGAGATCAACTTCTTGAGTGAATCGTTTTGCAAGAAACATCAAATAAAGACCCGAGATTCCAGAGAGCTTGCTGAAATGGCCAACGGTGCGGACCAGATACTTCAAGAATTGGTAAATGCTGTCATTGTACATATAACTGCCTATACTGAACCTCTGTACTTTGCAGTAAGCCCATTGAAGCGTTATGATGCAATTCTTGGGAAAGAATGGTGCGCCTCGCATGGGGCAAAAATCAATTGTTTTAATAATGAGGTGAAAATCGAACATAAGGGAAATTCATTCATATTTATTGCTGATGATGCCGTAGTGAGTCCTTTTGTATCTTTCAATACCATAGTTAGTGATTTCGATGAGAAAAAAGAGTTATTTGCAGTTTTACTTAGACCGTTACATCCTAGTGAAACAAGAGCACCAGTATACCCTCGAGACATACAGAAGGTTTTGGAAACATTTGCTGACGTGTTTCCAGAGAAACTCCCAAGAGGTTTGCCACCGAGAAGGAAACAAGACTTTGAAATAGAATTAAAGGAAGGAGCAGAACCACAAAAGAAAGGTCTCTATAGACTTTCTGACAAAGAAATGTCAGAACTCCGAAAACAGTTGGACGAACTACTAGAAGCTGAGTTTATAAGACCTAGTAAGAGCCCCTGGGGAGCTCCTATCCTATTCGTGAGCAAGAAGGATGATAGTCTACGGATGTGTGTCGATTACAGAGCCTTAAACCGGCTTACTGTAAAAAACAGCTATCCCTTACCACGAATTGACGACATTTTCGACCAGCTTAAAGGAGCAAAGTTCTTCAGCAAAATTGATCTTAGATCTGGGTATCACCAGATTAGACTACACGAAGATTCGATTCCATTTACCGCCTTCAGAACACGATACGGGCACTTTGAATTTCTTGTTCTGCCGTTTGGACTCACTAATGCGCCAGCAACTTTCATGAACCTAATGAATGACATTTTCAAGGATCAGCTCGACTTATTTGTGATCGTCTATCTGGATGATATCCTAATCTACAGTAAGACATGGAAGGATCACTTGGATCACATTCGAACTGTACTCGAAATCCTCAGAAAAGAAAAATTGTTTGGCAAATTATCTAAATGTGTCTTCGGAGTTACAGAAGTCGAGTACCTAGGACACATCATTTCTCAAAGTGGTATTTCTGTTGATCCAAACAAGATAAGTGCAGTCATGGAATGGCCGATACCAAAGAATAAGCAACAAGTACAGTCTTTTCTTGGTTTTGTCAATTATTACCGGAGATTCATAAAAGCTGTTCAATTCTTGCAAAACCCCTCACAGAATTGACGAAAAACGTGAATTTCCAATGGAGCCACACTCAAGATGATGCCTTCAAAGTACTCAAGCAAACACTTTGTAGCGCACCGGTTCTCAGAAATTTCGACGCCACACTGCCTATCTACGTAACCACAGATGCATCACAGTATGCAATTGGTGCAGTGCTGGAACAGGAAGAATTAGGTTCTAAAAGGCCGGTCGCGTTTGCATCCAGGACTCTTAATGATGCGGAACAAAACTATGCGGCCCATGAAAGGGAACTTTTGGCCATTGTAGATTCCCTCAAGTGGTGGAGATCATACCTTTATGGTAATTCATTCACCATTCACTCGGACCACTATCCCCTAAGATACCTAGAAACCCAAGAAAACTTGTCCCCGAGACAAGTGAGATGGCTGGAAAGATTAGTTAATTTCGACTTCAAGATAATACCCATCTCAGGAAAATCAAATGTAGTGGCGGACGCACTATCGAGGCAACCACAAGATGTGCCGTCACCTTATCAACGAAACAATTCATTACTTCAAGAAGTTATTACCAAGACATCCTCAGAATCCAATAACATTTCGACCATATCATTCACAAACACTGAGTTAGTGGGGTTGGTAGAAGATTATGGTAGGGATGAGAACCTCAGAACCCATTACCAAGATCCTAGAGCTCCCTTTGAGCGTCGAGGGATGCTTCTACTTAAAAACAAGAAGATCTGTGTACCAGAAGGAAATTTCAGAGTCAAGCTCCTGCATGACTATCATTGCACTCCCAACACGGGACACCTAGGAATAAGCAAAACTATCAACAGAATATCACCAAAGTTTTATTGGAAAAATTTAAGATCGGATGTAATCCGATACATACGTTCCTGCCAATGCCAGAGAACCAAAGCAACCAATCAGAAACCCGCAGGTCTTTTACAACCACTAGAACCACCGAAAACCAAATGGACCCAATAACCATGGATTTCATCACACCTCTCCCAAAGTCGAGAAATGGAAACAACGGCGTGTTAACAGTCGTTGACAGACTTTCTAAGATGATCAGAATAATACCAACGAAACCAAACACAGATGCTCCTGAAACAGCACTGCTGTTCAAGAATCACGTATACCGAAATCATGGATTACCAGAGAATATCATATGTGACCGAGATCCCATCTTCATGAGCAAGTTTTGGACAAAACTTTTTGCTCTACTAGGAACAAAGATATCCCCCTCCTCTGCATACCACCCACAAACTGATGGACAATCGGAGATAATGAACAGGAAAATAGAGGAAATGATCCGTGCTTTCGTTAGCTTCGACAAATCAGATTGGGATAATTTCCTGGTAGACTTTGAAGTTGCTTACAACTCCTCTGTGAATGTCACCACAACTTTCTCACCATTTTTCCTCAATTACGGAATTCAACCACGAACAGTACCTTTAGATGTTTTAGCGTCAGACAATCCAGCGGCAGCAGGTTTTCTAAAACATATGCAAGAAGCATTAAGGAAAGCCCAGAATCACATCCGAAAATCCAATGAGTCCACCGCAAAATATGTAAACAAGAAAAGAAGGCCGTCTACTTTCAAGATTGGTGATAAGGTTTGGCTATCAACAAAGAACTTATCACTTGAAGATGCGGCTGGATCACGCAAACTGAACCCAAAGTATTGTGGTCCCTTTGAAATAACAGAGGACATTAACGGTGTAACTTACCGTCTGCAGTTATCTCAACCGATGATCGACAGAGGAATACATAATGCGTTCCACGCTAGCCTCTTGAAACCGTTCTTTGAAGATGAATTCAACCGACAAATTCCACCACCGCCACCACTCCAATTTCAAGATGGACATGAGGAATACGAAGTTGAGTCTATACTCGCTCATAAAAAAGAACGTGGAAAAAATAAATTCCTTGTCAAATGGAAAGGGTACGGAGATCATGAGAACTCGTGGCTTCCCGAATCATACCTCAAGAATTCACAAGAACTTTTGAATAAGTACAAGCAGAACCTCAAGAATCGGGGCGATTCTTCTCTGTAAGGGGAGTGATGTTGTATTTCACTCCACAGACCTTACAACTGCATATACTGTACTGTAGATTCAAACCACTGGTAACCTTGCAGCCAGGGCTACTAGGCACTTTGCTGTCATTACACTTTCCTTACAGTTCTGAACACAGCGTTTGACCCCATTGGTACACTTGGAATAGTTACGGGAGAGTTGCACACTGGGATATTACATCATTGCTTTACCAATCAAAAGTCGCCTTGCTATCCCATGCCACCTGGACCAATGTACTTCTTACATCTTGTCAGAGTATGTCACTCTTGCCGACTACAATTCTGAAAGCGCTGCTTACGATACCGTCAGGGCTGTTTTACGGGAATACCTTTGAATTCGCTACTGTTAGACTGCATTTTCTTTTAGTTTGTAGCTATCTTCAGTTCTATATAAACCCTGGTTTGGAGCGGCCGGCTTTACCCAGCCAGCCTCAACCAAAGTTTCAACCACAGTTCTACCTTGATCTGCTCGTGTGCGCTTAACACCCCACAGTGGGGGTGTGACAAATCAACAGTGCGTCGGGTGATACACTGTTTCACACCTATTATGTTGTTTCGCCGGTAGGGCAAGGGGTGCGAACCTTACGGTTGTGTGCGTGCCAGATGTTTCAACTTACGGCTGATCGTCAGGTGTTGTCCTTCAGATGTTGAGATTATTGTTGATGATGCTTGATGAAATGGCGTACAGTGCGCAGCACCATGCACGCCTTTAAACTGTATGGATCTGTCGGAAGATCACATGTCAGTTTACAGTTTAGATTAAATGAAAGCATACAGTGTAGGTCCTGTAGACATACCGACACTGCAAATCTACAATAAAATAATCTAAAATATATTAATTCGAGGCATATCCTACATAATCCGTGTCGGCGAAAAGCGCACAAAATAAAAGAAAACTACTTTGAATCCAAACATAATTCGAACTCTGACATATTGTGCCTTTCTGCGACTGCAACACTAGTATACGACGTTCATTACCAGAAGAATCTTAGTCTACAGTCCACATGCAATGCCCGACCTCATATACGTAACTGATTGTGGTAGCACCCAAGAGCGGAAATGTACTGGGCGCTTCAGTCAGAATTGTGAGAAAAACGAAAAATATCACCGATCGCTTCTTTGAGATCTTCAGTCGGCTTTCATGCATGTTTTGTCCTTCGAATAGAATTGATATTCGTCTTGAGGGTTAATTCGGTACGGTACTCCTTGTAATGTCTAATACCTTAGTTGGAAGGGGTTTGTAACTATGAAACTTAGAGTATTCGAATATACTGAGTGATTTGATATTTTTCAAACCATTCGTTGTCAAGCACGCTCAATCTTTACGTGGTCTTCATTATGCCATTGATTTTCTCGATGATTTAATGATATCCTACATTTGAAGTCGTAAAAATGTTATAGCACCAAGGTTTCAGTGATGATTCATCTTTACTTCATGATTTAGAAAGTTATTAGTGGACTACTTTTTTTATTTTTCTACCCCTGATATCGAATCGTATTAGTCTTCCATTTAGATAGACATTACTGTAATTTGTCACTCAAATCCAGGGTCGTTTTATTAAAAGAAGATATCCGTAGATGAATTAAGTGAAAAGGACCGCTCAACCTCAATTTTTTTGAGTTCCTTCTGCCCTCCTCTGAGGTGAATAATTGTTCATAACGACCCTGTCGAAGAAAAATTTTATGTAGAGCTATAAGTCATGGTTCATCGTAGAAGTAATAGCTGAAAAGCCCTGAGAGCACCGCCGCAATCAGACATCAGACACGTCTTTTAATTGATTATTTATAGGCAGTAATGATCCAATTGGGCTTATTTGATAAAAGGCCCAATTGAACCCTAAACAAGTTTTACGAGAGGCCCAGTTTACAGTGATTTTTTGTCATTCCTAAAGCAAAAGCTAACCGCTTTGGCGGATGGACAGATTTTTTCGCTCAGACATGTACATACAGCCATTAAAAATATCGGTCAAAAAGGTAGAATGCAGTCCCATGCCTCATTAGCTCAGAGATTTACATTTAAGTTTCTCAAAATTCCTTCAAGGAAGAAGAATAAACGACCACAAAACTTCAGCAGCCAACATCTTTTTAATTTGGAATGCCTGGTGCAGCTCAGAACACAATTATTTCCGCTGTGCGCACCATTACATATCGATTTTATTGCGTTTTGCAGTGAAAGAAGCCTCCCTAGTGAGTAAAAAAGGATCAATTCGTCGGTTCTAAAATCTTATTCTGCCCTATGCGTGCCGATTATTAACGTCACTACTTACTTTCCCAGCATTTCTCTTGTTGAGAGAAATACCAGGCTCTAGAATCCAAATGGGAAAGAAAAAGCTCTTCGCTTCGATCCCATTCGCTTACACCTTTGGTACACATTTTTTAATCAAAAGCAACGTAACGGAAACAAAAATTTAGAACGAAAAAATTGATGACATTTTCTGTTCTCCCCTTCTTCATCTTGACGACGAGGAATACTTTGGAAGCAATACACACATCTTCAAGCCTTCAGATTATGGAACAAACTAATTAACTCGCAATTTGATTTTTCAGTTATTATTTCAATCCTTCACTATCTCACTGGAGGATTTCTTTTCGAAAAGTTGAAAAAGTAATTAATAATACTCGGAACGAAGCAAATTTAGGTCACTCTCTCCTTTTAATACACGAAGAAAGTATCTGTTTATGCTCTAGTTTGCCTCATTGCAAACATATTGAAGCTGTCAGATATTCTCAAGGATAGACATACATCGGTATTTTTAAATTGCAATTGGCAGTTCCACTCACCTAAATACATCTTTTCTGGATGTAAAAGTGCGATTTTTGTTGCGGAGGTAATTGAGAATCTTCACCTTCTCTCAATTTCCTTGCACAAGAGCCACAAATATGCGCAAATTTTTGCAATAGTACCTACCTTCTTATATTCCCGCTGTCCAAGCAAACTTCATAAGTTTATTTCATTCCCCGCTGATGAATCTGTTAACATAACTAAAAGAAAGATGGTATTAACAAGAGATTTGCGTGAGTTTTTTTTAATGTCTTTAACGTATTTGGTGCATTGCCAATCAATTGGGCCCCCTTATGCAAGAATATGTTCAATCTTTTTTTAACAGAATAATTTCACAGTACTTTGGCCTATTTTATAACCTACTAAAGAGTACTAACAAACCTAATTCAGGACATGAGTTCTAACCGCTGGCCGTTCCCTGGTAAATTGATGTAATGACTGCTCAAATACAGATCTATACTAGTTCCATAAAGGCAGATAAAGCGTGATTCATTTGAAAAGTGAGGGGCATGATGGATTTGCTTGATTTTTGAATAAATAAATCCATTTATACATTTGAATGCATTTGAATAAATGTATAAATTATTTATAAAGAACTTACACATTTGTTTCAAGATGTGGCAAGCCAAAAATTTCCCATTGCGCCAACACAATGCGTACATTTTAAGATTTTAGGGAAAGTTACGAGATGATCCGCAGATTTTTTGACCCCATTTCACGTGATGATATGGAAATAGCACCTTCCGCTCATTATGTTTCATTTTCAGAACGAAGAATTTCGGCAAAATACCCCAAAAGTTTCAAACTTTATTGATTATTATGTAATATGGGATTTGGGATTGTATAGTGATCTAGGAGATTATGAACGCCCTCCGGTGTGACTAGGAATTGCACAGCTCTTTATTACAGCCGTAAAGAACACGTGATCTTTGCAGGTGTAATTGAGTAGTTAAATGACCAAGCGATAGATTTTCTTCCGCTAATTCATCCACTGGTTATGATAGAATTGAAAAAGAGGTGTTTTAACTCCTATTTCTCGGATCAGTGAGAGAGACTGCGAAATTCTTTTGCTACCACTGTCGTGGATGCTTTACAGTATCAATTTATTGAACTTGATAGAAAATTTTCTTTTATTACTGGGCTCAGGGAAAGAATCAAATGTGTCGAACACACTGCATGCTTTGATGAAATTTTGAAGCCTTTTGCATAGGAATTTAAAATTGTTGGGGTATTTTTCAGTGGCTTGTCCGCGGTTTTTCTCGGTAGTTCAAGAGCGTAGAGATATTTAATTTTTATTAACTGTTATTTTAACTACCAGTAGCAGTCACTGACCCCATTTTCTCTGATATTTGTGCTACAGGACAAGTCGTTTGGAAGGTTGGCTTCCATTTCACAAAATATAAATAGAGGTGTAAATGGAACTGAGCAGAAACAGTTTTGCACGAAAATTCATATTGCTCAAGTCTTGCACTTATCGCATGTGATATTTTACAATAAGACATTTAAATCTCCAAGTCTAAAGATACATGAGGTAAGCTATAAAAAATGAGATACTTTTCGCGATCGCGGAAGTTAGATAATGCTGAATATTAGTTTAGTAATGTACTTAAAGACGCAGGAGAAGTTTCTTAACTGGAGTGACGCAGTTCGAGCTCGGATAGGCTATTCTGAAACACTCTATATGTATCTATACTCGTCAAATATATCAGTACTTCTAGAGCCTCCCTCTGTGTCTACTGAATTGGAAAACAGCGGAAAGAAGAGAAGCATTCAGATGGTCCCAAATTGAAATATTCTACTGCTAGAAGTCAATGAAAGTTGAGATAGTGAACATGAGGCCACAATTCTCAATGGCTCTATAATAAGCCTATATTTTGAGTTTATATAATTCAAAGATTAGCGATAATGTTTTCAGGACGGCTTTTCAAAAAATTTTCTCTCTGAAACGAATCTGTCCTGCTTATTTGAATAAATTGTGGATATCAGTCGTCCAAATTGTCTATACCGAAAAAAAATTCTCCACTGTAATTATTCGCTTACGATAAAGAAAAACATATAATTACCTTAAAGCATTGAATAAATCTATGGGTATTCACATTGATCGACTCGAAATATCCCAAATACCAGGGATACAGGCATTTGGATATGCTGATACAACTTTTTAAATCAAAAGTACCTATAGAAATCGATTTATTTCATCCCATGGACTTCGAAGGATCTCTCATTTTCAATTATGATCTCTTTTTGTACTTTTATCTATGCTTATTTTATTGTAGTCCTGATTCAATGATTTATCATCGTTATTGTTCCTCCTTCGAGGATGAAAATCACAATATGATAATTTTATTCTCCATTTGGTTCATTAACTTAATGTCTCTCGTCTATCAATAGAATAATAGCTTTTTTCGAGAGAGAGTGAGTGGAATATGGGGTATGGATTACCGTATTTCAAAAAAGATAAATAAAGAGGAGTGCGTAAATCAAAATAGTTCGGACCAGGGTTTAGACACAATGTAGAGGTTTGTTGATCAATTAAAACTATCCTACAATAACTTATTCTCATGTAAATGAACCCAAATTAATATCTTAACCTGAAACATCTACCGAATTACGGGTATGAAAGTTTTTTCAAGAGTCAACTATCTGTGTTGGGTCTATTCGTTATTAGCTACTAAGGCTTCTTATAATTTTCTGTGAATTTAAGCACCGAGAGAACAAGTAAATCTCCCGAAAAGTATGTAAGTATGTGAAAACAGAACCGGTGTCAATAACCATGAAAATCATTCTCCTGTTGGGCTGAATAAAAATATACTGATATGCTACTTACTAAACGAACTAGAAAGCGAATAGAAAATGTTTAATTCAACCTTTACTTTTTCTGCATAGTGATAAATATGTAAATACAAATATTATTAAATTTGAAATTCAATTGCTGCATTTCTATTAAGAGAAATGAAAAGTTCTTGGCACAGAAATTGTATTGGGAAATATTTGAAAACTTTTTCCAAAAGTAAAAATATTTTACCCTAACAAGTCTAGCATACACCGGGGGATGGCCGAACCGCACTTTCTAAAAATTAAGGAACCGAATCGATTTCATTTTACGTTAATTTAGTAGCAATATCTCATCTTACATGCAATTTGCAGCAGAGGCTCATACATGCCGCCAAAACTTTACGTTTCAGGTATCAATATTGTTAAAGCCAGCCGAAACGACACCAATCCCGCAAAAATGGAAAATGATTCCATCACGACTTCTAAATTGATAGGAAAATATAAGTACTTCCGGCCAAAAGCAGAAGAAGAATTTATGTTGGAGAGAGATTTTCATAGAAGGAAACGAAATTGAAAGAAATTGAAAGAAGTATATTTTATGAAATCTATTCTTTTCAGAGGGAAACTATGGAAGTATTTCTGGCGCACAAATTTCTGCTGTCTTCTCTTTCAGTAACAACTGAATAAGTGCTTCATCCCCTGGGGTGGTTTTAAAACTGGGTTTCCATAATTATTTTTAAAAGGAGCTCTTTATTCGATTTTTATGAGTCCTTATTTCCTTGTTTTTCTCTTCTGTACATCAAATATTTCGCAGGAAAGCAGATCTGCTTGTTTAAAAAAAATCCCACCCTTGGCAAAGTTAAGAAAATTTTAGCAAATATCCTCAATTTCATATGAATCTCTAAACCTTTTTATTTGTAAAATGCTTCCAGGATATCATCTTTGATCTTACCGATCATGTTATTTGAAATGGTTTTCTTGAGACCTTTGAGCATATAGAGGCACTCTATTAATTTAATATCGGTAAAGATTCATTCTTTAAGCTTTTAGTCAAGTAGTCTGAAACTGTTTAGTTTCGGAGTAAATTTATTGCATACATTAAAAAAGTGAGTTCCCATTTGAGATAATGTTTTAAATTTTATCACAAGGTTACATCTTTCGAGAATGATGGCAACTGAAAATGTTTTAGGATTTTTTTCAAATGTTTGTATCAAAAAACAATGAAAATTGTTTTCATTGTTTTCGGAACTGGTGAAAATGACTTACTTCGTTTATGTGGGTTTTGGTCATATAAATATATTATTGGTCAAAAATAAGCTATAGGATGTAAATAGTGATAAAATTTGTTCAAAGATCCACAAATGAATCCAATTCTAGCTCAAACCCAGCTCAAGACAATACCTGGGAGATAAAGTACTCTGCTTTCAGTGATTCTTACTTCGAAGCTTATTGGTGAAGATCTTGCATGAAGCAAAGCTGATGTAAACCAGCTCCTCAGCGAAACATTTAAATCGCCAGACATCTGGATATAGTTCCACGTGTATTTTTCTCCCTGTAAGAGCTTGTTTTTTCATTCATCAAAAGATACAAGACATGTTCAGTTAGTAGAGCAAGGTCAATGATCTCTTGGTTGTTCCGTATATTCAAAACGAAAAGTCGTTCAATAAACTATATTCTTCTGAACTTTGTGATGATTCACTTTATTGAGAGAGAAGGAATCATTTGGTATTTCAGATAAATCTAGGATTTTTCAGCCCTTTTGTGGTAAAAGACTGGGAATTTTGTATGTTGATTACTATGTGTATTTCTTGGGTTCAGTGATCATTGACTTAATATCTAAGTTTGGATAGATTTGAGGTTTTTATGAGACTTTTTGACTTTTTATTACTGCTATATCTTACTAGTCGTCATACCTTTACCCAGTAAAAGATGACGGGTGTCGTGACTGAAGGGGAGAGAGGGGGTACTTATGTTCTGTAGGTTACCCCTGGCCAAGGAATTACACGACAAGCATTACATCAAGAAAAACCTGACAATGTTTTTGGTCTCAGTACCTTTTGGTTGAAGAAAATTAATGAGTAAAAACGGAATTAGCTTTTGGTTACTCGCTAATTTTCACATGCTGTATCCTGCTGCTCTACTGTATAGCTCTTTAAAAAGTTGTAGTCCTGATATTTTTTATTGCAGTAAATCATTACACTTCACAGAAAAACATATTCAAGAATCAGTGGGATTCTACTTTCATGAATTTTAAAAAGGGGCAAATTTGGGGTGTTTTTAATGCATGAAAAATATGGTCAGCTGTTCCCGAAGGGATGTCGTGATGGTAAAGGCTTACAATGTAAAGGGTTGGCGTTTTAAAAATGTACAGTACTCTTTTCAGTACTCGTGTCGAAATGAAACAAGATGTTGCGGAAACACTAAACCCAAAGCCATAGGTTGTAAGGAAGGTGCAAGTAGACTTTGTCGTTGTAATGCCCTTCGAATGGACATGTAGGTTGTTTGCTTGAGAGCTGCGGACTACAGCGCATTGTGCAAAGTTGCTATCGCCTAGGTTGAGGGGGAACAGGTTGGGTTGTTTCATATTTGAAAGATGCGAGTGGTTGTGTATTAGGATATTCCGTCAGATAGCTCGTACAGGTTGAGTGCGTTTATGGAGATTTCGACGATGAGTCGAAGAGGCGCACTATATGGAATTACACGATGTGTACCCCCACAGCACTCTCCACTTGGGTATCTACCATTAGTCGATTCTTGCAATTCAAGTGTCGCAAGCAGTCTCATCATTCTCGACTGCACCGTACAAAAAAAAACTATCATCATATTGCCTTGGGAAAACAACCTTTCCCTCGTAAGCAAGGAGGCTGCCCTTCATTCCTCGTCCTCCGTGTCTGCCGCGCCCGCAAATGCACCTCACGTGACAGCCTAGTCATCCAATCACGGCACCCGCCCTTCACGCCATTCTGCCCCCTCTTTTCTTACACCTCACACTTTCCCTCCCCTCCAGACCCATTTCTGGTTTTCACCGTTCATGCCTTTGTGCAACTGCGATGCCCCCTAACTTGATTCCATCATTGCCGAGCTACCCTCCCTCCCTGCGATTGGAGCATGTGAGGAATTGAGTGCGGGTTGTGCCGGGCCGGCCATGACAATGCGGGTTGCAGCTGCAAGGCTCAAGTTTGTGTTTTGTCAATGAGCTTTACCATTGCTAGTTTCTTTCGGTTATGTACGCGATATGTGCATGCGGTCGCGTGGGGCATAGCTTTGTTTAAAGCGGGACTCGGTTTTTTTAAACATGGTCCCGCGTTGAAAGTTCTACAATATGTTAACCTTATGTATAATATCTTGGCATCATAGAAACACAGGCATGCGAGCTTATAGCCTGGGGCTGTCCATAAAACTTTGCACGTTCACTCCATAAATCAGTTGCGCCTGCTGCGCCACCATGTACTACCCGATACGCCACTGAATTAGTCAAACTGGAACGTCGCTTCAAATGCCTCGGACTCGCGCCCCCTGGCCGTTACCTCCACCCTCACCTTGACCGGTCTGCCCACGGGTACACTCCACCCATTAATCAACTGACCCCTGTTCCCATTCATCACATACGGTGGCGTGCGTTCCCGTCGAACAAACTCTCCATCAATGAAAAACTCAAAGTACTTCACCGGCCCATCATAAAACGCCTCCACCGTGAACCCGCGTGGGAAATTCGCGGTGCGATAGAACCCGTTATGCCGAATCTCCTTCTTTGACCAGTCTTGAAAGTCCAAGAAGAACACCCCGAGTGCCCCGGTCCTACTCACCGGGATATCCCGATTCTCTCCCGTCGTACGCGCGCCAAGCGACACCGAGGAGCCCGACCCTCCGGCCGAGCTCACAGCAGAGCCTGCGCCAGAACCCACGGACACGAACGACCCGCCCGAACCGGCAGATCCTGACGCCCCACTACCGGACGCAAGAACCACAGAGCTGCCGGATCCACCCGACTCGGCCAGCCACGAGCTGCGGATTGGCTCCGGTTCGCGGCCGTTGAATTCGAATGGGATCATGTCTCGCATGGGGCCGATGTGGCACGGTTCACGCCAGCAGGCCCCAAGTCGGTCTGTACCGCTGCGGCATGGCTTTCCGTCCCACACTGGCTTGTATTCTCCGGTAATTGGCACCCCGCCGCGGATTTCTACGTAGCTGCAGCTGTAGTAGTCTCCGAAGAAGCTGCGGTCCAGGTAATTTCCGCCGCCGTACCACGACCATCCGAATACGTACACCCCGTCTGGATAGCTTGTCGGCACTTTCACCCGCGCCTGCCACGCCATTCCTTCGAAATCGTTCCCGCATGTGTTGTAGGAACGGTCTGAGCATGAGTGAGGACCTTCGTTCATGCAAAGGAATTGAAAGGCAAACCTCTCGTGAGCCTTTTTGTCAAGCAGATTTTCAACGGGCACAAGGCTTAAGCGTACGAATCCGGTACCATCGTCTGTGGATTGTTGCGATGTTTTTGGGTGAGAGGGAGGAGTTAAGTGGTTAGTCAGGTTTTGATTTCGCATTATCGATGGAGCTGTTGAGGGTGGAAATTGCTTGCCAACTTACGGTTATCTCTGTGCCATCTGATGTTGACGATATCGCCACGAGCCCATACTTCCGCAGGTTGATTGCGGTTTACAGGGTTAAGTCGACCGTAATCATCCGGAATCGGACAGGGACCATGGCACTCGCGCGCGTCTCCCCCGACTCTGCAGTGAAGCTGTCTAGTAGGGAGTGGATCGGCTAGATGCGAATGCGCGGCGCCAAGGTGATAGAAGGAGGCGAGAAGAATCGCAGTAAATGTTGTTGTCGTGTTGAATGCTTTTCGCATAGTGGTCGAGAAAGGAGAATTAGGAATAGCGTTTGAATGACGTTTTTGGTTGAGGTGTCTCATGCGCCTCTGGAGAAAGGACTTAAGCTTGGAGGCATCGAGGGAAGGAACGAAACATATACATCCAGAACATTGGGTATGAAGAAACTCATGGTCGTATCGAGGGAGTCCTTCCTGGAAACATGCACCTTAAGGGCCATTCGCCTTTTTGAGAAACGTAGACGACTGGCAAAAAATGTTGCAATCTAATTCTGGACGACTGTTGCGGATATTGATTACAATAGTGGAGCATGGCCCGCTTTTAATGGTCATGGATGCGCGGAAACGCGAGGCTCCAAGTTCTGTCCAGAAGAGCGCGGTAGGCCCTTGCGTAAACATTTGGGATAAGGGCATAGAATTTAGCAGCCCTTACATTGCAAATTTTCAGAATCGAGCTGAATTTCGTTGACAAGGACTCTAGAACGTTCAAAGCCTTGAGTCGCGTACGTTGAATAAAGGAAGCCACCATTATGTAAGGGGTCCTGCACGGGGCAAGCCTTTAACATGGATAGGGCTGGGGCAAAAGGATAGGAGAATAGATGGTCAAACAATGAACAACGAAATCCCTCAGAAAACAGTTCTTATACGGCACGTAGCATGTATTTGCAAACCTCACACAAGCTGGTGAAGAGATTGTGTAGACCCTGTTTCTAGCTCCTACTGTCCATACACAAAGGGCTGCAGCAGCCGTCATGTCCAATGCGGCCTGCTTGATGGCTGGCCTGAAGGTAGCATTTTAGGAAGCGTAGTTCCTTTAAAGAACTGCATTCTGATGGAGATCCCTTTGTGGCACGACGGACGCAGCACCGTTTGAGTGGCGCATGTTATTCAACATAAAACGTTTCGAACGAGTGGCAGAGCTCTGATGCATACTAACGTTCAACACGAGAAAGAAGATGTAGCAGTGCTAAAGCTTTGTTTATATACTTATAGTGGGCAAAAGTAAATGGTTCAGAACTGGGTCATTCAGAAGCGTGCAATATTCTAACCTTTTTCTACCTCTACTTTTCTGCACATGTAAGAAATAAGGCTTCCATGCCTAGGAACAATTCGAGTCTTAAAATACGTAGCACTGTCGTTTGTCTTTGTGCTTGATATAGACTTTAAGACATCGCTCTGACAGCCGACGGTACCCAGCCTCTTCCAAACGTTTAGTCCATGCCTCTTGAATCTACCCACGGCGTTTCTACAGCAATGGGACCGGCAGTGGCATGTCTCTGCGGATGCACATGGGTGCGCTCAAAAGGTTTGCAAATAATATTCGTCGATTATGATGCATATATGTAGCTGCTCATCGCGAAGTCTGTGCCCCGTTGTAGAGACCAATCTCGAAGCAAGAGTGTTACCTGCCTTCAGTTTCCTCGACTGATCAATTACGTATTGTCCCAAGAATTTACTTTTCTATATTTCTTTGTTCAAAAATCTCTCAGCTTCATAAACGACCTACCTTGAACCGGATTAATTACGTTTCTTGGTTCCCCCATGCCGACCACTTGTACCAATTACTTGATGCGCTTTGGAACATAGGCTAACCTATTTTTCAATCATTAAAACACCCCAATTTCCTCCCTAAATTTAAGACACAAACTAATCTGTGCAGGAAAGAAAGCAAAGGATTTGTCATTTGCCCACAGGCCCATTTAACATGTCGGTTATTCGTGCTGAATAACCAAAAATAAACACAACCGAATCGCTCGATGCAGACTCCCGTCAAATCTATTGTTTCGGGAATTGAATGGGGCGCGGGTCATTTGTAATTTGCTTCCGGAGGCCCTCGTAATTCTCCCGTAAACTACGAAAATTCCGTACACAGCAAATCATCAAAGTGACGCGGCATTCCAACTCGACGTCTTAGCGCCTCCCCGTCAATGGGAGAACACATGGACCAATCTTTCCTTCGTTTACGTGGCATATGAACGCTGACTCTTCCTTTTTGAAACGTCAGCGAAGCACATGTTACGCGTAAATTACAGCTAGTACAACGCAGTTTCGCAGTAATTCTGACATTGTTCCTGCTGTACTGTACAGCCTGTACTAACTGCTATGATTGCTAAAAATGTAGAAACACTCAAGTTGTCACGGTAACAACAGTAATTGAGTCACGTGGATGGAAATCAGTGAACATATTTTCGACGAGTTTCACAAAAATCCATTACGACACAAAAAAAGACAAAGGTCATTTGTTGTTGACAGCTATCATAACAAACCTAGAAAAGTATCAGCCTTCCGTCAATAGACTTAAAGGGCCGGGAAAAGGGTAGGCCCTGTACAGCGCTACTATTCCGTAAAGTACATTGTGTCTGTATCTCGGCACGGTTTGCGAGGCCTTTAGTAGAATCGCATGTAGAAATGTACTGAATGCAGCGTTTCATTACGGTTGAAACATCCTAGTACCACACTAAATATCCTAGTACCACACTGTGTGGTATCAACTAGTAGGGGTCAAAGACTCTAACTTTCAAGGAGACCTATTCTTGACTGAAACAGTAGCATTGTATCTAAGGCTGATGCCTCGACATTCCCCTTTCCCCAGTTTTCTGGGGCTACGTTGAGGTATATGCCGTCCAACAATGAAATGCGGTGGATGAGGAATTTTATCCTCGGAGCTTCAGTATTTAAACGGTAAATGCTTGTGCCTCCGACCACAAGGTTTTCTGATTCCTCATTGATTCCAAGAAATGAACGATCGGTGAACGTCTTTTACTGACTCGGCATGTTGAGCTTAACTTTTACCCTTCCATTCTGGATTGAGTGAGAAACCCTAAATCATTTCTCAAAATGGCCTGACACCAGCCGTGTGAGGTTGTCCCCTCTGGCTCTGGCTCTGCCTCATTTTCAGACTCTGTAATAACCAGACCTACCCCCTAGTCTCCGGAAAAATAGCCGTCCTACATCCCTAATCAGTAAAGCACCTCATTTGCTCCCCCTCTTCTCAACAGCGATGAAATTCAAGGAGTGGTGATGCAAATCCAGCCTTAAATTCATTTCCATCCCTTACCAGGATACCCACGGAACTCATCTTGCGGTCCCGCCGACAGGCTTCCTTTTAGTAATTTTCGCTCTAATCCTCCCTTAAAAAAGAAGCAGACTGATGCAGTCCATGCAGCAGTGTACGAAGAGCTTCCCTTGGGCACACAAGCCTTCCGAGCCTAAATGAACATCCTCGGAGCCAAGGAGTAGGTCCAATATCCCCACAGCAGGTTCCTGACTGGCATTAGCCCCCGATATTTCTCCGTATGGTTCAAATACTTTAATTGTTTGAACTGGGAGCTCTATGCCCAAGGGTCGGGTGTCTGGAAACCATGGACGTCCACGGAGACCACCTCGTCCACTGAATATACGGCTCTCAGCGGAATGACCGCCAAGATGATCAAGGCACTTTACTAGGTAGCGACCTCTCCCTCATAGCAGGTCATTCTGCCATCGAGCCCCGATTGCGCGGGGAACACAAGTCGAACCTGGAATTCAGGACAACGGGCATAGCCAACGGCACCAATTACCTTGATGTCACTTTCCAGAACTCAATACAGTATTTTCACCCTGTAATGAGAACCTTTAACCCTCTTGTTAGGGATAAATCTCCAGAGTACAGTATTCTGAGAGCCAATTATTCTAAGATGGAGTCGTTGCAAGCGACAAGGGTGCTTCCAAAGTATGGTTGTGGGACGAGAACAGATGAAAAAGGAAGGGGGACCGAGAGGCTACAGGGCAATTTAGAAGGGGCAGTTTCCACCACATATGCTGAGGGGCTAGCGTTAAAGAAACGTTTATTAAAGCACAAAGTGACTTTAAACTTCCATGCTAATTGGTTTTGCACTTGAAGTTCCCTCCCAACTTGCTTGACCTCTATTAGAGGAAGCAGTTTACTCAGCTTATATAGACTTTCAGGCTTACCCTAAAGTCTCAAACATACATATCAGTTACCAAAGAATGCATTAAATGAAATGGTGTGGACGAGAAAGACTAACAGTAGACTATCTATCAGGATATATATCTACATTTACTCCTCAAAATTTTAGTTTTCGAGATCAGAGCCAAATAAATCCTCTAAAATATCCGTACCCAATGCAGATCCTACAAATTTCATCGCACGACCCAGAATGATAGATAGCCTCCTCGGACATATGAGGATCCTCAAAACCCTCTTCACGGCCCTCAAACTCCGCTTCAACCCAAAAAGAGGAGTCCTAAATAACGGCTACTCCCTCACTCCCCCTTCCGTCTCCCACAGAAGAGTCCCCACGGGGGTACATCTGTGGCTCCCATGGGCCCACACAATACTCCTCTTCATCCAATCACTCTAAATCCTCCTCATGCTCCTCATGCTCTTCATTCTACTCTGCCTCCCCTTCCTTCTCGAAGCAGTGACGGCAGACCCACTCCCGGATGTGTTCCCGTTCCATTCTTCTATAATAATCATTATAGTCAGTTGGCCCATTGGCCATCAAGGCCAGGAATTTGAGGGAACAGCGGTCTATGCTTGTATTCATAGGTGAGAGGGCGTTTTAGGATTTCGTTTTTGAAAGAAAATAGGCGGGAAGAGTTATTTTGGAAAACATAGGGTTCAGGGATGAAGAAGACAGGAGTTTGTTGAGAGGACTGCTTCCTCCAGAAAGGATCAGTTTCCTAACAACACTGAGGAAGAGGCTGTCGAGATCCTTAAGCGAAAAAGGCGATGTTTCTTCTTCTTGGGATCTGACAGCGTGTAGGTAATCGTAAAATTCGAAGCTGGATCTCTTAACTACATAATGGCTGGATTGTGCTCAAATTCGATTTTCAAATATTCAACAGGGTTCTCCTCGCTGAAGCAAGCCTTGAGAGAATATTCAGAGAATGGGATATCGTACTTTTCGACGCAGCTGTAAATAATTATTTGGGTCTTACATCTCTTCAAGAAAAATTGCATGCTATGACCCAAGTCCTCCGACTACCGCCGTAGCGTGAATACCAGGGGCAGAAAAAAAATGAAAGTCGCATATTCTTTCAGCGCAAATCAAATATTCCAGTGCTCCGCGAAGGTTACTCTTGGTGCGCCTAACTGGCTCCCCTTCTTGCTCAATACGTCGACGGACAGCGAGATCTTGGTAGACCTCATTTAAACCATTCTGAACTTCGGCGAAGGAGGACACCTGGGCTATTAGAAATTTGTTATAGACAGTAAAGATCTCGATCTCAATTTGTTTTTGTCAGCGAAAACGCTGAGATGCACACGTCCGGCAATGAAAGAGGTTCACCTCGCAACGTTGCAACTGTACAGTGTGAAGTCCGGGTTAAGAAGCAGATGTAAGGCTTGTTGCTGAAGTGTTGATAGATTGCAAGGTATCCAGTAACTTGTTGTCTGTATACAGAACTGTTGCCTGTGTGCTATTGAGCTGATTTGTCTTTTCAGTCCAAATTAAAATTTCTGTAAGTTTTGTACACTGCTCTGGGTTTATTACGGGACGAAAAACTCATTGTACTAGGAATAATACCACCGTACTGCACAACACGCAAGCGTTATTTGCTTTCCTCTCAGAGATATTACTTTTGGAGACTTCCTCTGTTGTCCAAGGTAATTGTAGTATGTTATAAGCCGACGACTCTACCTCTAAAATAACTCCAGTGTGTACTAAGGCACCCTACTTTACAAATCGACCCAGCTCCTATCAGTTTTCAAATCGCTATCCAACGGGCGGGGCCCAAATAAGAGATAAATCGAGCTATCCACTACACTTTTCATACAACGCCCCTCAAAATATCTAAAGATATGACCCGGTGCTTGACAAAATTCAGCGAAACAGAGAAGGCACTCGAAACATGGGAAAAAGCGCACAGAGGTATTGATTAGAGTCCTTTTGGCACCACTGGTTGATCTGCGAAGTAGCATCCACTCTCGTACTTAGATTACTACCAAACTCTTGATAACAAGACTATTCCTCTACTCTTCTCTTAGTTTGCGCTTCGGCTGATTATAATAGGCGTAGCCTGGAGGAATATTTTTTGTAAAGGTGAATGCGTAGAGATTAATAGGATGTTCTAGATTAGTTTCCTCATCGACTCCATAATGTTACTGGGTATTGCCCCTTTGAACTTCGACCTAGGCACCGAAAGAGACACCGGCAGTATAACGACTATTGCACCCCTGGACTTCGATATTCACACCGGTAGTCCCAGGAGACAAGGGACACTGACGGGAGTGGAAGAGTGTAAGGTGTGAAAACACCGAAAATTTAATTTTTTAGGAGAGGGAAAAAGCTCGAGAAGGGGACGTTCTCTCCTTCCACCGGTCCAGGGGCTTCGGGTGGCTAGCTTGTATACCCAACACCCAAGCGTTCTGTGGCCAAGAATCGCAAGTACGGTAGTGTATAGTGGTAGTACTGTATACCAATATACTGCAATGTACTACGTAGTATACCAATGTACTGCACCATAAAAAAAATTAGAAATAGCAGGTAAAAGAATAAAAGTACAGTAGGCTACCCTAAAAAATCGTCATACTCAGTATTACAAACACATAAAAATCACCTTCCAGCAACTACTACCAACATCACCTTGTCCTCAAACTGAAACCCGAGTGCGGTATAGAGTGAGCTCGATCAGCTCACCCAAAAAGTTTACCAGTCCCTGCAACACCCCGCCCCAACCGCAACACACTCATTTCTCTTTTTCGCCTGGCCTTTCACGGACACTCTCTTGACCAAAGCAGCCAATTATTAAGCCTTGCACATCACACAAGAGTCTATCTCCGCCCGCACGCCCTCTTCGCCTCGAAGCTTAGCGGTGACTCAGGTCAGACAAAGCCCTTGGGGCTGGCCTATCCGCTGAGCGCGTAGAGGCGAAGGAATACGGTGGTATCGTCATCCCAAAATCCGTGGATCAATAAGATGGCAACTACCTAACAAAACGCTCGACTTTCGACAAGCGGGAGGGCTCCAAGGCTAGAGCTGGCCTGCAAGGCTGAAAGAAAAAGACTTTATCAATTCTCTGATACCACGACGAAGCCCCGGAGTTATCTCAAGACGGGAAAATACTTCTTGTTCGACCAAATCAATCGTGGAGCGAACAAGAGTAATATTCTTCGTCTTGTCGGCCGTCCAGATGTTATCAAGGTTATTAGATCTCGAAAAGTGGGTGCCATCTGGACGACATCTTCGCCAGGGTCTCGTTTGCTGGTTACAAGGAGGAGAAACCTGCTTCGGTAGAACTTTCTTACTACGAAAGTACCCTCCTCTTCGGCAAGAATACGGTCAATATCGCTGCATCTAGAGAAGTGACGAAGGGGATTGACAGATAACCGGCGTTCAGACTGAGCCTAACTGAATCTCTTCTCGATCTTGAAGACCACGCGGAGTACCCAGAATTTCCGACGTGGACAAGCTCTTCCGTGGTTTGGAAAATAACAGAAGGTGTGCACTATCGCTTCATGGGGAATTACTTTGCCGTAGACGTAGATACAGAGGAAGAGTACCCTATCGAATTGTACATTTTCTCATTCCAAGAGGCGACCCCAAGAGCAGGTCTCCATAATCACCCTGAAAGGGAAGTGAAACAAGAGCAGAGAGATGGGATCGTCGTTCACAAGTTTTTCGAGAGGAAGATCCGGAAGACTTTCTGAAGGTAACCGACGTACAGAGAGTGACTTTGGCAGGTAAGCAAGATATCCCTTCTCGAGGTCATAGTATTATTGCTGCTTCGTTGGACTCAGTGAAGAAGAAGTTGAGGCGCCGTCGCCCCAAACCCCACGTCGGTTCTTCTTCGTCGGGCGAGAGGTGTAGGGGCGACCAAGGAGGTCGTTAGTGAGTTCCAAGTCCCATATTTCGCTCAAAAAGTGTTGGTTGAAGTTTTTTCCGTAGCATTATGGCGATTCCATGATTACGTAAAAGGCGTGATATGAAAAATTTCTCGGGTTCAATAGGAAATAATTCAGCGTATTACTCAATAACACGAAAGCATAGAAAAGAACTAAAAAAAGTCACACAATTTGATTATCGGTATTACTCTATGAGTCTTATGAAATTCGAGTGCATTTGTCATTGCTTATTTCGATGTAACAGCCGACTGATAACAAATCACCTTAAATGATTGTGTGCAAATAACTTGCCGCAACCACAAATGAGTATAAGGCGCAGATGTTGATAGGACCATAAATTTCTTTCATGTAACTGCGGACCACGTTTCCTAAGATGCCACTTGCGGCGGCATAAAAACAACAAATTACACCTCATGTACATGAATACAAGCAAGAAGTTCTATAAAAAGCCTTCTAGTTTCCTATTTCACAAGTAACTGCAGGACGCGGATTCTAGCGTTTCTCAGCGAATGCCTGTCACGCTAGCGATGACCCTAGGTTACCGTAGGTTCTTTGCGCCTTTCTAGATTTGCTTTCCACTACCAGCCAGTTTTAGCGATTATTAATGGCTGCTTCAGTCCATTTACAGCTGTTCAAGAACTATTTGCAGAAATATTACACATTTGAGCGCTTATTTTAATATTTATCGCCATTTATCGCGAATATTAGGTGTTATGTGCGTATAACAACGACTGCATGGGGCTATCACTGCTTTTTGCGATTGTCAACGATTTCTTGCGGCAGTAAAGGATACTTGCTATTTCTAAGCGCAGTTTGTAGCTTTTCACGGTTGCTTATGTTTATGTGCCTGCGAAAGTCAATTTTCCCTTAAAAATTGCGAATTTGATTGCTTCTCTGCGATTTTTACGGTTAAAGGCGATTTAGGCACTTATTTTTTTCCTCCTTTATTTGATATTTCTATTTTAAAATCTTTAAGATTGTTATTTTAGTGCAATTCAAAGATGGTTAAGGCTATATACAACTACTGACATCAGTAAAATGCAGGGATTTTCCGGGATACAGCTGACCACATAGAAAAGAAGGTAGCCTTTTCACTTATTTCATTAGTTGATAAGTTCCGGGGCCTGGAGTTTAAGCGAATGAATCGCTACGGTAGACGTTAACAGGCGATGGCGAGGAATGGGCGTGAAAGCAGAGTGCATTCTTCAGTAAACAACTGTAATAGAGCAGGCTCTAACACCTTGAATAGAGGCTGGGGAGCTGATGGAAAGTTTTGATTTCAAGCTTACTCCCAACTTGCTTTCCCTCTCATGGAGGAAGCAATTTACTTGGCTTAAACAGTTTTTTTTCCAAAATAAAATCTCGAATGAACTACTGGAAGCACCAGGAAAATTAAGATGAAATTTTTGTGGACACTAAGAGTTTGCCAAAAGACTGGGGCCAGAAGGAGGGAGTCGGTGCATGATGGCTGCCAATTGGGGGTGTGAGTTGTCAATCTTTTGTTGTTGTAGGGACGAATATAAATTTTATGCGGCGTCCGGCGTGTTTAAATAGCGCCAACCAGTTCAGATTGACAGGACTGCTGAATCAAAAAAGTAGGCGACGATTGGACTTACAGTGGGATTTAGTGAAAAACGCTTTAAAAAGGGGTGATTTATGGCGAAAATCATGTGGAGAAATATTGGTTAAGAAAAAGATATGTAGGGGCGACGAAGATCAATTAAACGGAGAGGAATAAATGAATCGCCATCAAAGGGGAAGGAAATCGCTCGTAAAAAGAGGAGCGAGAAAAAGAAAAGAGTATTAAGAAACGTAAAATCCGTGAAGCAAATGAAAAAGAAAGTAAAGGTAGGGAAAAAAAGAAAAATGAATAAGTAGAGAAACGTAAAAGGTAGTGAATTTTTGTGCGTTAAGATATACCTCCAGTTTCTTGCTTAACACGCTCCCCGCTCAAGTCGGGCGTACCGCCCGTCATTACTTTTCCGTTTCTTCTTCCGCTGTCCTTCGTCTGTGTTCGAGAATGTAAGGTCTGTCGAACGGGTAACGGAGTAGGCTATTGCCGATATGGTGCTTTAATAAATACGATTTCGTAACGGGTACTTCACTTCGTTTCATGGCCTCGTATACCGGCTTGATGATTGCGAGGTGGGATCGAATGCATTATTCCTCCTTAGTAGATTCGAAACTTCCCACGGTGAAATAATATATGTGGTACGCAACCTCGTCCGGAAAATCCCGTAGAAAGGGTTGTCTAAAGGAGAAGAATACACGCATCAACAGGAATGCATCGTCGTATGACAGATGCGCTCCGTGGAGCGACTGAAAACAGAGACAAATGCTCACTATGAAATAAAAAAATGACTTGAGCGTCGTTATCATAGTCTTTAAGGTCGCAAAGCCAGTTAGAAACCCTTTTGCTAGCGACTATGTGTTTTATTTAGTTGTACAATGGGGTTATAGATGCGGGGCTAGAAGCTTCGCCTGGCGGAGGTTCACTCACATCTCTGGCGGCAATTGGACTGGCTCGTGGCTCCCTTGGAGGCCGCCCACGGCCCTTTCTGTGGTGGCCGGACCCTTCCGAGGACCCGATTAGAGGCATCACTACTTCCTCAGGGGGTTCTTCAACCTCCTCTGCGTTCCAGTTTTGACGGAGCGGAACTTGTAGATCCAGTAGCGGGTGGGGAATCAACCTATACTACACATCTGGGACGAGAGTACAGCTCCAAATTTCGACTTGTAAGTGGAATTTCAGATACCAAATTGCGTTTCGAAGTACGTTGAAGTATGTCTGCGACAGTTCTCCAGGCGCAACTGCGCCGTAACGTCCCAACGCATAGTAGTATATGGATTCTACAAATTCTGGACCCGCATCGGCAAAAATTTTGTTCTGAAATGAAAAAGAGACCGTTAAAAATAAACCTTGGTCGTGTCCGGAAGAAATGGACCTATCAGAGCTCTGACAATAAGTCCTGTGTTGATGAAATAATGTACTATAACTTGCTTTTTGGCATATTCTCTTCGTCAATGAACCAATCCATTTCCCTGCTCGCGTGCTTCCAATTCTGAGCATCATGGTGTAATTATGCACTATTACATTCCTTGGGACATTGTATGGTCCAATCATACCAAGTTATTTGGTTCGCTGATGATACGGAATGAGGCGTAGTGCATGATAGCCCTTCTTGACCTCTTTCCAGAACTTGAGCAAAGCTCGTAATATAAGTGCCTTACTTTTCTTACAACGCATGGATTGGAATACTTCGTACGGAATGCGGGCCACTTTACAGTCTATTGTAAGGCCTTACCATGAATGACCGGAACCTTCGACCTGACAGCAAACGTCCTAGGCTGTTCAGGGAAATATTTATTTTGGTTCCCTTTCTGGCCGGCACTTCCAGATTTTGGAGGATACTAACTCCATATTTCTGCTCTCAGATTCCATATTCGTACATTCAACATCTATTTGCGCAATTCTAGGGGCATTTTTGTAATTAGATCGAATGAAGAGCAATCATCGGTAACTTCTCTAGGCCTGTAGCCGTACAGAACCTTTTTCACAGCGTTATCCCACGCGATGTCGTTTCCGGACATGATCACTGATATGGCTCTTTTAACTTTTCCGTCAATCATTCCAGACATCCCGATATGCCGGAACAGTTTGGCACCTAATTTCGTTTCCTCTCATGAATTTGGTAAGAGATTGATGAAAAGGGCTAAGAGAGAATTGGAAAATTACGGACATTGGAAACTTCCGTAACAAATTGGAACGTTACGGAAGGTGAAACCGTTCGTAACCACCGAAAGACCGAACTACCCTTCAACTAAAATCTCATTTCGGTCTAGTCACTTGGAGAAGACGAAATAGGGGATTCTAGCACTCTAGGAGTCGATTTTTATTGCATTTTTATGATTTAAGTACTGTAGAGCGGACAATAGAAAATTTCTCCCTGTCTATACAAACCCTGGTTCTGGCAGTTGGTCAGATCCTGGACGCGAACAGGCAAAAATCAAACCCTTCAACACAAAAGCAACCGATTCAACCTGCCTTCCTTCCCCTCCATCCGTCCACTATGAACCGGCCCTCACAGTAGCTATTCACCATCTCATTCTGGACTGAACAAATCAATACTTCATCGGAAGGAATGTTACCAACAAAGCCAACATTTTGCACCTCAATAAAAGCGCTTTGCAGATCGTTAATGATGATCGTCTTGACCATTTTGTCATGGTTCAAAGAAAGCAGTTCATTTATTTTCCGATGTATGCGTTTTCTCATAGGATTCGTCTCTATGCTCCGTTTCATCTTGCGTTGGCGGTAATCTTGCCACACGTTGCTCTTGGAAACGGATAAAGGCAACTGTTGATAAAGTACATAAGCATGCATGTGGCCATGCAAACTTGACAGATACGCGTCTGTTGGTGGACGCAATGATCTTTGGACTACTGCTGTAGAAGATTATGTCTCAAAGGTGATGGTAAACTTTGAATCTTATAGGTCTACTGCAACTCTGGAGCAAAGTCGAAAGGTTTCAATATCTCCTCTATCTCATGAGATAAACCATGTGGTGTGTATTGGTCATTTTTATTTGGACTCTGTTCGCATTCACCACTGTGTGAACATGGCTACCCGATAATATTTTGCATACTTGACGACAACTGCGTTGAATTATGATGCAATCATTGATTTTGAAGCCTGTTGGATATCCCAATCCTGACTGCCTTAGGCTGTTCATGGAGATAAAGCTTTTGCTGCTGGTTCATTTCGAGAATATCTACATGATTGCGATGTCTTTTATCGTTTTGTTCCCTGTCTCTTTCATAAGAAGAATTCAATCGAACGAAAGCACGCTATCCTTAGAAGTATCTTCCGAAAGCTTCAGAATGCTGATCCTAATGAGAACCTTGATCTTCTCACTTTAGGTGCAACAGCCACCTAGAATGATATATATGCCAATGAAGTAACTGCTGCAGTTGAACCAGCTAAATTGTTCACAAAAACCTATCTCTTCTGCCCTTGTGAGTGCAATTCCTGATGACATTGTAGATACGCGCAATAGATTGGAGTCCAAGTGGAAATCATTGCTCATTTTGAAGTCAAAAGCAACATTTGAGTTTCGTATCAATATTGGTGACCTGGTTGAAGTTTCCGGTAATACTAGTAAGGGCAAACGTTGAAAATTTTCCAGCCCTAAAATTTTGTTCACAGTTAATGCTGAATCTCGCAAAATTAACAATTTCGGAAAAGCTGTAAAAATTTTGACTGTGCTGAATCACCCAAAATTACTTTTCCTGGCTAAACCGGCAAAATCGTGACTGTTTCATGCGAATATGTTCGTTTGTAACCACCTGAAACTTCTTTTTCCGGTACTTTTCAGGCCGACAGATATTCTATTGGTGGTATCATGGACCTGAGTATCGAGCCTGATGGGATTGGCTGTGAAAATGCTGATTATGCGGATGAAACGAATTCTGAAGCTGACTTCAGTGAAACGGTAAATCGTTTATCCTCCAGCTCGTCGGGTGCAAATATCAATATAGGTCGAAATGATCTTGTAACAGTTCTCTGGTACGATGATGACGCATATTTTCCTGGCGTTGTCAAACATCTGCATAGATACGGTGAAGTGACCGTATACTATGATGATAGTGACAAGAAAATGCTTAATCTGTCCAACGTAACGCGGCACTTTAATGATACGCTTAATTCTAAGACCAGAAGCATTATCTATCCAACATTAACTGATACTAAGCCAGAAGAACTTCACCGTATGGTCGAACATTTCGGTACCAAAACGTTTATGAAGTATAAACCACAGGAATTTGAACAGTTTATACTGCACAACTATTTTAATGCCGAAGAAGAATCTTTATTTAAAGCAATTTCAGTATACCTAATATAAGGTCCCTTCTAATGCTAATATAGTCAGCAGTCATGTGCTTTACAAAGTAAAACAAAATGATGACGGATTACTAAAGCTAAAAGCACGAATTGCTCTTCATTTTAATGAGGAATTCTTGCGCCCTTTACTTACTGATGGCTGCACCAGGTGTCTACCAACCGACTTGCAGATTTTAGAGTCTATTGCGGCACTTCAGAACTGGATATTACACAAGTTATGAAATCAACCTTTCTGAAAACAGCTGCTGCTACTAGAGATCCCTATGTAAAACCTCCAAAAGAGAGTGGAATGAAATCAACTAAACTTTAGCTACTGCTGACAGCTGCTTAAGGGTTTGTCAATACGAATGTTAATTCGCAAGTGAAAAGCGATAAATTCAATATTGAACTCGGTTTGAAGCAATGCAAACAAGTACCCTAGCTGTATTATATGCATAAGAAAGGTAAATTAATGCTATTTGTTGATATAGTAGTTGATTACATCTAATCTACAGGGAAAAATGTATATGAAAAGATTTGTATTGAGAACGTTTATGCTAAGATCAAGCTTGTAACTGTTTCATGCGGACCTGGTAAAATGAGGGTTTTCAGTATCAGTACCATTCAAGATAATGATTATATTGTTGTTAATAATGGAATAAGATTTTTGCATAGACGGAATATGTATTATCTCTGCCAAGACGAAAGTAGGATGCTGAACCTTCGAATGATTAGAAAAGTGCCTTTACACATCCACCCATAGCTCCTTTGGTTGGATTGGAACTGCTGTCTCACTCCTTTGCTCGTTCTATTCTTCCGTTCTACAACAAAAGCTCCAGAGCTACGTGCCTGTCACCTGATTGAGCAGCGTAAAGCTTTGCGCAATTTGAAGAAATTTGGAACGACAATTGGATCCCCCGATACAAAAAAGTGTTCTCAGGAGTTGAAGTATAGCAGAACGTAGATAACAGAACACTTTACGAATCGAACGATAATAGTTTCCGTTTTCTCTCATACTAACCTACGAGTGATCGCTACATGTATATGAGACGAGAGCCTGCATCTCCTTGCTAGAAGATAAGCTGTTTCGTGTGCAGATATCCTCATGATAGGCGAATAGCTCGAACGGCCGCTGATATACTGTTCGAATCCAAATAGCAATTGATACAATAAGCGGTTGCAAACATTTGACACACGATTAATGATGAAACCTGGATTACCATGAAGAATGACTTCGTTACACTCGACGTACTGATGGTGGGGAGTATAAGTTGTCAGTGCTCGCATTCTCTGATGCTTCACGCAATGAGACGCATGGTCAGCTTGATATCATTACTGGACTGCTCGCTGGTGATCTGAAAAAGTATGCGATTTTACATGCTATGTAGTGAATTTCAAGTAACTCTAGGAGACCCGCGAAGAATGTGCCTGCAGAGATTCTAGAAGCAACAGAGGCTATTGATGAGTCCAAAGGGTTTTTCATGCTTTTCCAGAGATTCTGAATATGGAGATCAAGGTGAATCTCTGTGTAGACTCAAAGTATTTGTTCATGTCTTTATCAATACAGAAAAACTCAATTGATAGATCGATATGTGGTGATGTTGCATGTATAAGGCTCAAGTTTCAAACTGGAAATGTTGAGAGAATCACTTGGATACCTGGAAAACTCAACATGGCGGATGCCCTGTCAAAGAAGGACAGTCAGGTAACCGATGCTTTTCAGCTCACCTTGTTTACAGGTAAGCTCAATGGTGTCCTAATGGATAGGGTGTCCCCAATTCATTCTACGTCTACCGAGCGAAATTACGATTGACCAAAAAAGGATGAGTATTGAATTAGTGTGAATCGATCATTAACAACTGTGAATGCTTTGAACATTTATAGTTGTCGTGTTCAAACTTCCGAATGTTATTGTGTGTCTTTAGGAATGAGTTGTAATCAGAAGACTTGGTCTATTTAATGCCTATCCTCTCTGTCTTCTATAAAAAGAACAGAGGACATCGAGTTTGTCATTGTGTGTGTTTTCTGTCTGTGAAAACTGACTACTGTCTATTGCTTAACTGTGACAATAGAGCATGCTCTGACCCGCTTGTCCATTTCTGGTTAGCGGGGGCGATAGTTTTGGCGGAGGTGAGCCATTGGGAGGCCAATGCTGCATGCATGATGGCTGGTCTCTGGCCCGTCTTGTTGGTAGATTTGCACGCGATGCTGATCCCTGAGTGTGTAAGCTTCCATCCACTACGCTCAGTCCCTAGGGAACAGATGGGGTTGCTTTAGGAATTGACCCTACTTTTCAAAGATTAAACTACCCAACCTTTTTCCCATTTTCAGAAATCTGTTGGGCACGGGCCCATTTGAAAAGGTGAAAGTGCAGTGGCAGTCTGAAGAAGACTACCAAGCCGGAAGGGGGGACGAGAATCCCGCGGGGATTTAGGAGCTACAGTATTCAGGCGAACAGTACAGTACAGTACAGTACAGTACAGTTGTTGAGCTGTCGTCGGTTGATCGCGTAAGGTCGTTGATGGTAAAGACAATTATCGCGAACAATAGATCACGCAAGTGAAATTACGAGGCCCAAGAGCTGTAATGGCATTACAGCGCGCATAATTTCTTGCATTATTGCTGTTCGACGCTGCTATGCAAGTCCCACAAGTACTGTAATTTTACCAACATTTACCCTCGCACTGTACCGTACTGTACAACACAACACATTAGTCCCCAGCAATACCACCACCCGCCGCAACAATAAACGTAAAACGAGGCTCTGAGAGTGGCGCCCCGACAAACCCCAAGCTTTCCTCAACTCCCAACAAAACACATTCAGTCAACCCAAACCAAAAACCCACGCTCCTCCCCCAAACGCATCGACCCCCATCTCCCACTCCAAAGCCACCCCCAATCCCCCCACACCCCCCGTCCATTCGCCCATTCCACAAACCACCACCCCCGCCACCCCGAAACATCCACGGCACATCCCCCGTCACAGCAATGCCTCAAGCGGCATGAAAATCCCGGCACACGGCATTGACAAACCCGCAAGCCATGTACCGCGCGTCACGGCTTCCGTAGCGTGGATGCGGCAGGACAAGGGTGTCACTCGGGTCGGGCGTCGGGGGTGTCATGATGCGTGTCGTGTTGTACGGGCTGATGAGGCATGGGTACTGCGTATTGGGGTTGGAATTCGCGGGCCATTTCTAAGAGCTTGTGCATGAGGGCGTGTTTGATAGAATCTGGGACTGAGTCTGAATGTTTGGTGGGGGGTTAGGGTGGTTAGTGGGGTGGTGTGAGTGGGTGTTTTTGGGGGTGAGGGGTGGGGAGGGAGGGGTGGCATACCTTTTGCGGAGGGTGCGACTTGTTTTGCGAGTTCGGTGGTGGGGAGGGGGGTGGAATGGTGGTGGAGTTCGTGTTTGGTTGTGATTTGTTGCATTTCGGTTTGCAGGTTGTCGGTCCAGCCGGAGGTTTCGAGTTGGCGCGAGAGCCATTCTTTGAGCCTTTCGCGGTGGCCGGTGGTGTGGAGGTGTTCGAGGAGGGCATGCGCGGCAACGAGGGCTGGGGTTTGGGTTGGGGGGGGAGGGGGGTGGGTGACGGTCGGGGGATGGGGCGGGCTGGGCATTGGGACGGGTGAGTGCTGGTTGAGAGGGAGAGTCGTTGAGGCAGGAGATGACAGCGATAAGTTGGAGGTGGGGTGGGTAGATGGGAGCGAGACACGATCGGTACAGCACATCACTTGCCAGTTGTGCACTACTGTACAGTACTGTACTGTACAGTAGAGTATATGCTAGTGTATTGTTTTCCTTGTTTATTCAATAAATTAAGGGCAATCCATAGGCTTACCAGCACCAGCACCATCCTCTGCGCGATTTTGAGTAATCTATGGCTGTGTAATGTCACAACGTGTCCAGGTTGCCACGTTGTCTTCCATTTGATCCAGTATAAACACTGAAAAATAACAAAACTTCGGCGCCGGCGGTGGCGTTGGCTATACTGCAACGGACGCGATCATCCCTCATTGATCAATTGATACATACCGTATCCGCAGCGGCAACCGCGCAGGTGATCAGCTAGTCACAGACCGTCATCTCTTTGATCATCCTTGCTACTCCCACTGGGATCCCCACTTGGTTGGCCTGATCTCAACGACGCAACCCACTTTTCCTTTACCTCTCCCCCTTTTCCCCCCTTGAAGCATGTTGGTCCTTTTTGAAACCCCCGCCGGCCACGCCCTCTTCAAGCTTCTCGACGACGGCGTCCTAAAATCAACCTCTTCCGCTACCGACCTCGAATCCGAAACAACCATCAAGAAGCTCGTCAAGCTCAAAGCGTTTTCCCGCTTCTCCGACACCACAGCCGCTCTTTCCGCCGCCACCGCCCTCGTCGAGGGCAAGCCGTCCAAAGATCTCCGCAAATTTCTCAAAAAGTCACTCTCCCCTGGCGAGGAACTTGCAGTCGCTGATGCAAAACTCGGCGCCGCCATCAAGGAAAAGACAGGTTTGCAGTGTATATTCTCCACCGCTGTGTCGGATGTCCTTCGTGGCATTCGTTGTAACATTGAAACCTTGCTTGAGGGTGAGGCTGGTGTTGGCGAGGAGGCTAACAGAAAGGCTATGGTCCTTGGACTCGCTCATTCGTTGAGTCGCTACAAGCTCAAGTTCTCCCCGGACAAGGTAGATACCATGGTTGTTCAGGCCATCAACTTGTTGGACGAGCTCGACAAGGAGATCAATGTTTATGCCATGCGTTTGCGTGAATGGTACGGCTGGCATTTTCCAGAGATGGGCAAGATTGTCACGGACAATGCTGCTTACGCCAAGGCCGTCAACAAGATGGGCATGCGCAATCTCGCAGCAGCCCTGGATTTCACAGATGTCTTGCCAGAGGAAACAGAGACCGAGCTTAAACAGGCCGCTCAGATCTCCATGGGGACGGAGATTAGTGATGATGACGTCGTCAACATTCGTGCACTGTGCGCCCAGGTAATATCGCTCACTGAGTACCGCTCCACCCTGTACGAGTATCTTAAGAATCGGATGGTAGCAATCGCACCAAATCTCACTGCCATGGTCGGCGAGTTGGTTGGTGCCCGCATGATTTCGCATGCTGGATCGATGCTTGTCCTTTCCAAATATCCCGCTTCTACCATTCAGATTTTGGGTGCTGAGAAAGCTCTCTTCCGAGCATTAAAGACTAAGCACGCGACGCCGAAATACGGATTGATCTACCATGCGTCAGTAGTGGGGCAGGCCGCACCCAAACACAAGGGTAAGATCTCACGGACTCTTGCGGCGAAATGCGCGCTAGCGATTCGGGTGGATGCTTTGGGGGAGGCAGGTGAAGATGCAAGTGTCGGTGAACAGGGGAGGATGGCTGTGGAAGCGCGGCTTTGTCAATTGGAGGGTAAGAGTGAACTGGCAGTATCGAGGTTGGGACGGTCAGCGGAAAAGACAAACAAGTACAGGGCTGAGAATGGTGCTGCGAAGGGCTTCAGTATGGATGACGATGTAATGATGGAAGGGAAGGAGGAGCCATCGTCAAATGTAGAGGAGGCGGAAATTACTGGCGAGCAGGAGGACGGTGAGGTTGCGGAGGAAGTCGTGAAGGATAAAAAGAAGAAGAAGAAGAAAAAGAAGGAGAAAGCAGTAAATTCAGGTCAGGAGGACGTAGAGGAAGAAGACGGGGAAGAAGGTGGGAGAGATGGGACAGCGAACGGGGAGGGAAAAGAGGTGGATCACGTAGAGGAAGGGGCGAGTGGGAAGAAAAAGAGAGATAAAGGCGGAAAGTCAAGTGAGAAAAAAGAAAAGAAAAAACGAAAGAGGGAACGGGAGGAGGCGGAAGGAGCTGAAGAGGATGGCGGGTCACAGAAGAAGAAGAAGAGGAAGAAGAAGAAGAGCAAAGAATAGATGCTAGGTGCAGCCATAATGGAAATTATATGTGACTGTGTGGTTTTGCTGTAAAGGAGGAAGCGTTTGTCTTGTTTACGTGGGTGCTTTGAAATAAGGCAGATTGGCTCTGATTGCCTTGCGTGACGAATACCGTTCGCAGTAGTGAGTAGTGTAAGGAGGAATGAGAGGGCAACTGCGCAGTACGGGGCTTGCGAATGCGAAGCAGATAAACACGACCGCTGATCGCGAGTGCAGGTGACTAAAAACTGTGGATGAAAGCCTTGTCAAAGATCACTTGGGATTTAGCAGGACTAAGATGACAGAGTCGCCTCTCAAAAACATTTTGGAGATGACGCGAGTACGCTCGACCCTCCTCGGCTTGAGGACTTTTGCGGCGGCCCATCGGTGGTGTCGTTGTCCTGCGCAGACTGATGTACAAACTGAACCCACATTTCTGTAACATCGGTAAGCACCATGTTGCAATGGCGATCAAAAGCCTTGACGCGTGCGAGGAGTTTCTTGTTGTTGCGAACGTTGATCAAAACCTGAATGTTATGCTCAACGGCGCGTTTGAGAATGGAGAGCGGACCGACGGAAAAGTCATCCAGCTTATCGGTATCTACGATCCCCGGCGGAAGATTGGGGTCGGAGAAACCGGCGCGAGTGTCGGTCGGGGCGAGTTTGGAGAACATTCGCTTGCTGATGGGAGGGGTAGAGAAAGATGGGTTAGTTGTGGGAATTGGAATTGGTAGGAGTTGATAGAGTCGGAAATGGTGGGTTGCTTACCGTTTGCCTGTGGTTGTGGAGGCCATGGCGGGGGGGGGAACGGGGCTGGTGAAGTGGGAAGAGGTGCGGTTGGTGTGGTTCGGAGTTTGGAAGGTTTGTGGTGGGATAGGGCGCGGGGGTTGTTTCGCCGTGGGTCAGATGCAAAGTCCGTGGGTGGCCTTCTGTTCACCTGGATCAAATACTGTACGGTATGGTAACAGCATTTTGCCCGAGTACTACACTATTGCACAGTACAGTACAGTATGTACTGTACATGCTGTACAGTACTATGTACTGTTCTGTTTCGTCATGTCCGTAGCCTTACCGCCATGTCCATCGCCCGCACTTCTCACTAGCAACTTCATTTTTCTCTAGCTAGGCTTTAGAACGCAACTGGTTTACTCTGTAAAAGGAAGCTGGTTGGATCGGGGTCGCCTTGGATGAACTGGGGTAACTGGTACATACTTCATTGAGTGCATGCAGAAATTCCCCACTCGGCCATTCAGTCAAATATTTGGTGTGGTCTCAATGCAATTCAGAAGTACCCACACCACCGAACGCGCCAAATAATGGCGCGAAGCCATCCAATCGAAACACCATGCACCTTAGCGACTCAAAAGGAAATGATAATATAGTCGGTCTCAGCGTTTCTCTGCGAACCTCATTTGCGACCTGCAGTCTTGCAATGACTACTCCAACAAAGACCACTGATGCCAACAACCTCATTGCGCCCCAGCAGTCGGGACTAAGTTACTTGTTGCCGTCAGCCGCTCAAGCACCCGCAAAGCCGTAATGCCTCCAAAGAAAGACAAAAAGGCGGAAAAGAAGAATACGAAAGGTCGTGCAGGAGTCCCGAACTATAACGGAGATGATATTTGCTCCGCTAGACATAGTAGAAGAAGCTTTCGATTAGAAGGGGTGCAAAGAAGTTCATGCTATGGAACAATACGTTGTTCCAATGGGAAAAGCACGGGCTGCGCTCCGTCCCACGTCTCGACCAACGGTCGGAGACACTGGCCACCTTTCATGACGATACAGTCCATTGCGATGTCGCGTCTACAAGGAAGTTCATAAGTGATCGGTTCTGGTGGCCGGGAGTATACCGCGATATCACGGATTATGTAGGGGCCTGCGACGGTTGCCAACATGCCCGCAGACTCCCGACGTACCATACTAGCCTCGGGGCTCCCGTGACCGGGCTGTTCGAGACGTTCTCGATTGATTTCGCGGGGCCATTTAAGCCCTCGAGGGCAGGGCAAAAGTTCGCGCTAATCTCGGTGGAACACATGACCGGATGGCCAATCGCTTGGGCCACTAAGGACGCTACATCGAGCACCGTACTCAGGTTTGTGGAATAGGAAATCATTCTACCGTTTGGACCGCCGAGAAGGATAGTCTCGGACAATTCAACAGCCTTTATGGCGGCTTCCGTCCAAGAGTTCATGGAGAAGCATGGAATTGATTGGACGGCCGTCTTTCCGTACGCCCCGATGGCAAATGGGCAGGCAGAGCGGATGTTAGGGACGCTGAAGCACGCTATCAAAAAAATCTGTGATGCAAAGCGGTAGTGATTGGGCAGAAGCCGTGCCTAAGGTCTTGTATGGCTATCGCCGACGCGATCGTTGGGGTATCGCTTCCCCTATCCGATTGATATATGGGATAAACCCAAGGATGATGGCCAGTGATGCAGTAGCCCTACTCAACGAGGCCGACACGAGGCACCGCCTCATTGAGACGTTGGGAGAGTCTGGATTGAGGACAGCTGTAGCGGAAAGGTCACGCATCACGCGTGAATTTAAGGGACAGGAAAGTTTCTTCGAGGTTGGTGAACAATTACTGGTTGCGCATGGATCGGCGCTGACTAGGAACAAGAAAGGGCCCGCTTTCGATTCATACTACTATGGACCTTGCGTGGTCATCAAGGCCAATCATCCGAGATACGAGCTGAGGTCGTCGACCAGGAGGATCACTTGCAAGGCGATCCACGCCCGAAGGCTGCTTGGTTATTAAAGGGCGTAGAAAGCGCTAACTCGTTAATAGAATATGTAGGAGCTAGTTAAGAAGGAGCCTAGGACGGGAGAAGTATATATTGATCGGACAGAGACGATGACAGGGTAAAGGAAGCTGGCAAGGCACAAGAACGCAACTAAGTATTTACTCAGTAAGAAGAGTTTTGGATTTAAGAAGATGTAATGTACTAGGATGGAAGAGCAGTCTCAGATTACTGGCCAAGGATTAAATCGAAGTGAAGAAGATGGGAGCTCCCGATGAAGGATCGACAGGAAGAAAAGTATTCAGCAACAAAGTGCTTGAAGCCGAATAGTAGGATGGCCAAATTACCGCACCACACTGAGTCAGGGACTGAGGTGTACGGGCGCACGTCATCCAGGGACTCAGTGAGGCCAAGACGGTAGGCCTCATCTCGAGTAAGTTCCCGGCCGTTCGCATGTCGCACGAAGGCGGTCAAGTGAATCCCGAATAGGGCCTTGTCCTCATCCCCAGTTGTGGCTACTGGGTTTGGGGCCCCTTCGTTATATACAGCAAATTGGAGAGGAGTTTGGCTTCGGTAGGTGATCTTCACAATGTCCCGACGACCACGAAGCCGCAAGACCTCAGGACGAGAAAAGGCTCCCACATTGGTACGGGGAACACGGGCGGCCTTGGGTGCGATGGTAGCGCGAGGAGCTCGCCCCACAGTGCTGAGCGAAGCTTTTTGTTTGGTGCGTTCCATTGAGGTAAACAGGAGAGCAGGAAGCAGAAGGAATTGTTGATTAGTTAGTTGTACAATACCCGCGCTCCAACTTCGCTTCCAGGTGGCGGAGGGGCCGCCGAGATTATCTTGGGCACTCCAACGAGCACATTGGTAGTTCGGCTACACCTCAGCGCGCTCAGTTGTCGATTCCGCGACGTTCAAAGCAACTCCAACGGGTATGCGGAAGGGAGGGGGCGGGGCAAGAGTTGGAAGCTGGCGTGAAGTGGGGTTGCAGGGTGATGAGGGCAGGGGTTGAGAATGGGGGGAGCTTGGGCCGAGAACGGGGAAGGTATGTTGCTTCGAGGGGAGTCCGGGGGCATTGATGATCGATGCAAGAGGGTCCTCAAGAGTGCACCCGGGGTGCGCTTAGGGTGCGGGGGCATGCGGAGTGGTGTATTGCACGGTAGAGTACTGTATTGTACAATGCACCACAAAAGTCACGAGTTAGGAGATACTGTACGCCTTGATTGAAATGGCGTACAATATCTCCCGGGGGAGCTCCCGGCACCTCCTAGGGAGGTGCGGCTAAGTGAAAAATGCGATAGTCGCACAGCCCAGTACTGTGCAGTATAAGCACTGTACTTTGCGCTGCTTAGGAAGTAAAAAGAGAAAGGGCAGAGAAAAGTTACGCTTGGCCTAAGGCAGGATAGGAAAAATAAAAGGTCATCATCAAACATTTCAGTAATGCAGGCATTTCCCGCACTTCCCCATCTGGGGGTAAGTGGGTGTACGGTATGTATGCAGTTTATCGCGGAAGGGGGGAACAGTGACCTTTTATTGTACTCGTCCGTACCCCAATTAATTGGAAAAAATGGAAAAATTAAAAGCAACCTCCTTCCCATGGTCTGTTTTGAACGAAACCAAGACCATTGAAATCGTTACAAGCTGCTAAATCTGAATCAAGAGATGTAAAAAGCATATCATAGGCTTTTCTTTAGCCGGAGCTGCGCAAAGTCAGCCACTAAAAATCAGTAGGCGCTTGAAATGGTCCTACTTGTTGGATATGGCGCATTCTTTTGTTTCAACAAAACTTTATATTGACACAAAGGATGAGATTAAACCTCTCCCCAGTCTTCAAGTTGAAACATATCTTGTGATGTTTTCGCCACCAAATATCTCATGAAAGCACTTCGCGTCATGCCGATTGGCATTCGCATTGCAGCTCTGGCTGCCTTCTGCATGAGCAGACACTGTTTTGTAGCTTCTCTCCCATCTTTAGAGGGCGATGCGCCCGAAAAGGCTCCTTATAAAGAAATGCGCGGCGCTTTGCACTGGTTATCTCATGACTACGACGTTCCTCGCGTCGCTTCTGCGCCTCGATTGCAAATTTGGCCTCGTTGCAGATCATCTTATTGTACTTTGCCTCTCGCTTCGTTTCTTCGGCTTTCTATTTGGTCGTGATGGCCTTCAACGCCTCAGCGCTGGTAAGTACAAGACCTTTGGTAGGATCAAGGCAACCGCGTTTCATAATAAGCGGTGCTATTCTAGCACCATTTCGCCTTTTCTCCCGCTTCTCATTGAGCATCAGAAGCATGTCTTCTGGCGTTACCACAACAGAGGTTATCCCATTGCTCATTGGCTGAGTCTTTCCTAAATCATCTGCGGGTCGAAAGGCTAATACCACACTTAGCAAAAGAATTAGTGATATAGGAAGACACAAAAACCTTAGAGTAAGCAATTGAAATAAACTTGCACAGATCGAAGACGTCAAATATGGTCAAATTGTCTGGACTGAGCATGCTCCTGATGATTTCATTCAAAGCATGTTTAAATGGTTGAAACATGCCAACATCAAGCCGCTGCATTTCGTTACTTGTATGAGCGGGAAGTTCAAACGCGATAATGCCAGCCTCACTAAATATAATTAGCGCTTCTAAGCTCATATGGCTTCTATAGGCATCTTATAGGAGTAGCACCTTCCGCCTGTTTTGCTTCAAGTCCTTCGTCTCCTCCAGGAAAGCTTTTGCCCACTCCAGAAACACTCGTTTATCCACACCACCTAGCTCTTCGCGCATGAATACAGGACTTCTACGCGACAGACAGTCTGTCAAGGTCTCAATCACCTCAGTATCTCCACTCTGAATGATTCGATGCGGGTATTTTTTGCCCTTAAAAACAAACGTCGGACTCCCTGAGGTCCCATACGCAAATATCACTCTAATAAATGTGATGCGATCACGACAACTAAACTCAACTTGTTTCTGCTTCATTTGAGCTGCCCTTGCCCAGTACGCTTTCCGCGTCGAGTGTCCTAGCAAATCCCTCTAAGGACTAACAGAAGATTCGTCCAGGTTGACGATTCTTTTCTTATCAATGTTATGCTCTCTAATGACAGCCTCCAATTCTGCTAAGTACGTCGTTGGGTGTTCATCATTGGTGGCAATGAATCGCTTTGATTTCTCAATGGAGGGCCTTCTAAATCTGACACGGCATTTATGCCTCCTTTCAAAGCCTTCACAAAACTGTTTGGTAGCTATACCATCTTTGAACGGCATCTTTTCTAGTCTCTCAGGTGGTATTTTGTCGTAAAGGCATTTGACACAGTCCATCAGATCTTCACGAACAAGCAGATAACCTCTTTTGAATATAAAAGATGGGCTTGGAGAATATGCTGTTCTTCTTTTTCGGTCAGAGCATTTGGGCGGCCCCGTTCCTTCTTCAGATCAGAGTTTCGTGATTTGAGCTGATTTTGAAATGTGGACTTGCGGAGGTAGCAGATAGAGGCAGCTTTTCGATCAGAGACTTGGCCCATTTCAATGGCATCAAACATATTCTGTTTAAGGCGCTCTTTTTGTTTCAATCGAGACTTGAGCCTGCTCATTTTGAGAGGAGCAGGAGGGGGAAAAGTCTCAAGACAAAGGAGGCAGAGGGAGCATCATGATCAGTCTGGACGCCGCCTGCCTAAGTGTTTGTGATCCAGTTTTTTGGCGGGAAGGCCTCATACGATTTCGGCGAAAGTGGCATCAATTGAAAGCGTAGACATGGAGCAAGGCTAATATGTCACTTGTTTCTATTCCGTCTCATACGTTTGCGAGGTTTGAGCTGTTAATAATGCGCGAAGGCAAAAAAGGGCTGGTAAAGCTCCAATATCTTAAAAATCAAATGTTTTTTCGTGTACACGTCATGTCCAAGGATTAGGAAGTTTTTCCCATTATTTGGGGTACGTACGAGTAAAGTTGTGAGGTGGGGTCAGAGACTATTGATATCGCGACCACTGTTCTGTACACCAGCGGCGGCCCTTGACCACCTGCGGCAACGAATCTCGTCGACCATATGGTCTATCTTTGCAACATCGATCCTAGCGCGTACTCCAAAGCTGGGCAGCGACGAACTTCAACTATCCTAGCTTACACTCTCAGCTAGACTTGTACGCGTTTTATAATACATGAAGTAACGATGATTACACATCTGGCCCAGCCGTAGGCAGTAATTACAGAGAGCTGTCGCTTGTGATACGTATTTTACGATGATTCGTCATAACAGCCGTGTACCGGAGGACGAACGATGAGACACGTGTACGTAGGGAATGAAACTCAGGATGACGATGTCTCCCACGCCTCTCAGCCATGGCGTTGCGAAGGTCATGGAGAGCCTTGAGACCACATTTTCCAATCTGTCCATAGATGTCAGTGGCGAGGGGGATGAGTTCTAAGCCTTCTTGGTCGCAAGCCGCAGAATAGTATGCTACTTTCTTCTTCTCGGCCCGGTCAAGAGTAGACGCACCATTGTCAGCTAAGCTGCGGTATGGGGCAGAGTGGGGGCTGACAGTGGTGACATCCAAGGCCATGGGAGATGGGGCGAACAGGGAATCGTCAATGACTAAGTCGAGAGCTCGCCGCTCATTGGAGCTCTTGTGCAGATCGGCTGCGAGGACACGCTCCCGTTTGACGGAAAGGGAAATGGCGGGGTGCGAGATTTCGTGGTATAAAAGGTCGCGCAGGCGGTTGTGCCGGCGTACCTCCCGATACCACCCTTGCATATAGCCGCGTGATGTCCGAGCTCGTCAAGGATAGGCGGAACGTCGGAGTGGCCGGAGAGACATGTGGGGCAGGGATCCGAGCCGCGGGAGAGCGGAGCTCCGAGGCGTGCAGAGACCATCGTACGCCAGATCTCGCCAGGTGTATACAGGCCATTGGATGGGAGGGGCAGGGTGGAGAAAGGGGCTAAGGCGGTGGAGGACTGCACTGGGAGAAGGCGCGAGCAGTGATGGTTGTAGTGGTTTGCGGGGAAAGAGTGGCGCAACTTCACCAGGTGGGGTTGGTACAGATGCTCAGTAATAGCGTGTTGTAGGGAGCGAGAGGTCGTTGTGTGCAATCGGGGGATGGCCTCAAGCAGTGCCTCTAATTGGAGTTCCAAGGGTAAGTCCAGGTCTGCGGAGAGCCTGTCGTAAGCGGGAGCGAGGAGACCTGCTGCGCGAGCATACGGAGTTGCTAGCAGTCGATTGACGAGGTTGAGGCTTGAAAGGAGGGAGGTGGTGAAGGCGATGATGTTAACATCTTTTGATGGGGTGAGTCCTAGGCCGCCAAATCGGAACGGTAGGGACGCCTGGAGCCACTGATTGTCGTCGACTTTGCGATGAGTCCGCTCGAAAGCCCTTCGCATCCCCTTGTGAAAAGATTTGGCAAGAGGGGTAGTAATTTGGGCGGGGCAGTTCGAAACAAGTACATCACGAGGGAGGACGATGCGCAGTAGCGAAGGATTTGGAACGAAATTTGCGGATCGTTAAGGAGGGCGAGAAAGGACCACAAGGCTTCCGCGTTCACAAGAGCTTGGCGTACGAGGGTGATGGAGGCAGATGTGGTGCCTACCGGGCTTTCCAGGACTGTATTGCCATCCGAGGTGATGACGTCGCGTGGAAAGCCAGGGAGGGACGCGTTGGGGTGAAGAGAGGGCCACCATACTGATTTCTTCTTAGGGATTTGCTTAGCAACGGGGGCCGGGGCCACGATGTTTCCGTCATCTGCATACCACGTGTGAAGAGGGAGAGAGGGGAAATGGTTTGTAACAGCTTCCACTAAGGGATGGAGGGCACGAGCGAAGAGTAGCATTCGTGGTGGATCTCCCTGTTGGGTGCCAGTCCTGTTCCACAGGAGAAGTCAACCAAAAATGGGCCTGGAGGGCTCGCCGTACAAGTAGTGGATCCATCGTACGGCTTGAGGGATGCGAGCAACTGCTTGGTCCAGAATCTTCGCACGCTCAATCGAATTAAAGGCATTCCGGGCGTCTACTTGTATGAGGACATGCAGGGTCTGTGCAGAGCTGAGTTGCCGTATGGTGGCTCGCGTGACATGAACAATTGCCTCAGTTGCTCCTGCGACACCGACGCCAAGAGGTAGAGGTTATAAGTAGGAGGCGAGGGCGAGGCGAGGGCTGTGTCACTGCGGATACGTTTCATAATGACGCGTCCTGCTAGACGGCGGATTGCGAGGCCGATTGCGATTGGCCGGAGGCATCGGCAGGCTGCATTCTTGGGGAGACCAATTAGGGTGGCGTTGGCGATGTAGTACCTCAGCGTTTCCGTCGACGAGGCAGTTAATAAAATCTGTGAGCCATTTGAGTGCTGAATATGAGGGTTCCACGCCATCCAGGAGGAAGGAAAGGACCTTCAGAATGGATGGACGAAGACCATCAGGACCGGGGCTTCTGTGGTGCGGGAGAAGCTGGAGCTCACGACGCACTTCTGCTTCGGTGAATTTGTACGCACGGGGAAGAGCACCACGCGTACATCGTGTGACAGGAGCAACAGGGTCAGGGTGAAGGGCACGAAGTTTGGCGGCGTTGGCGGGATTTGGCGGGACAGGTGGGGCATGAGATGTGAGAGCTTGGGCGGCTTTCTTCGGGAATCCTAGGAGTAAACAGCGCTTGCATCTTTCCGACGGGGTGGGCGGGGGGAGACCTTGCGGGCATCTAGTGCGCCGAATGCATCCGTTGCCTCATCGAGGAGGCGGATTCATTGTCCAGATCGGGCGACAGAGATGCGGCGCTTGAGCGAGGCGACAAAGCTCGGCCGGTGGCGGTTCCGAGGCTCCCGCATGTCTTTTTTGCGAAAGACGAGTTTCCTAGCATATATTGAAAAGGGGAAAATGTTGGATTTTTTTGATAGGAAGAAGTTTAGTGCATTCAGTATCTAATGGGTACTGCGCACGTCCTGACTATACGGCTGAGGTCAACCGGATGTACCTCGTCGTCCATGCGCATCGGGGCTCGGGACAGGATAGCTTGAGCGATGGATGACCAGAGGATGCAACTCAGTCGCCGGTAGATATGGCGGCGGATAACGTCAATTGTCGAGTGACACTAGGACGCGATCCGCGGAACTAACTCCTCGATAATGCAATAGTACAATATATGGAAGATGTGGTCGGTTGTATCCTCGCCGCTCTGGTGCGTTGTGCGGGATAAATCGTCACTAATCGGTACCACTAAATAACAGTCCTTACAGGGCAAACTCAATGCTAGTGAGCAGTCATGCCGAGTTAAAGACATGACCGCAGCGGCACCGTGCCTTTGGGTAAGCACCGCTTTAACCTTCCCATAGGTCTCCATCGCTCGGACGGCCACGTTCCGCGCGACATCGGTTAGCACCGCATACGCGTTTGGGTGCCAGCTTCCAAGGGTGGATATTGGGATAGGCACAAGCCTTCCTCTAGGAGAAGTCGCGAGCAGTGGTTCATACCCTCCACGCCTGGCGGAAATTGCTGCATTGAGGGAGGTGAGTGGATTGAACGTACGCACTCTCCTACTAGAGCGCGCAAGAGGATTGACGAATGTGACGTCAAGTAAGTCCGTTCCTCCGTTGCTACCCATTGCCAAGATATTCGGCCTTGTGCGGTGAAGCCCCTGTCGCTGCTCAATAGCAGGATGACGGGCTGCTTTTTGCAGGTTTTGGGCGAGGAGGACGACTTGACGGTCGAGTCGTCGGGTTCGGTGCCTGCCATGCATGCATTGCATGAGATGATCCCCGTGCAGTCGAGGACCTCAGGGCATTCTTGTCGTTATTGAAAAACGAACACCGAGACACGTGTCTTGAGATTCCGGAATGCAGAGAGGACGTGCTTCCCTCGACGATCAGCTGTAAAGTTGCTAAGATCATGAAGAGCCTGATGTCCGATTGCTCCGATCTGTCCGTAGATATCGATGGCGATAGGTAGAAGATCAATATCTCCGGAACGACACGGTATCGCGTAGTGTTCCTTTTACCGCTTTTCGGCCCGGGTCAGTGCTGAAAGACCTCCTGCCTGATTGTGGAGCTGTAGTGATTAGATGTCATTAAAGACACAAGTAGAAGTCGGTGGTGGTAAATCTTTATGGGTTGTACAATGTTGCACAGAAGCGTGCGGAGGGTACTCATAAATCAACTACGGATGCGGGCGGCGGGTAGAAACCTGTGGCGCCTGCATTACTTAGAGACTAAACGCAAAACGGGTAACGAAGTCGCGGAGCTCCTGTTGAGGGGAGGAACCGCGACGGGAAGCAGCGAAGGAAGCGAGGCGGAGGAAAAAGCCCTTGCCGTCGTCGCCCAAGGCGCCATAGATATCAATCCCGACGGGGGAGAGGAGGATATCGTTTTGGTTGCAGTAAGTGCCGTAATGACGATGTTTCTCGCGCTCTGCGAGTGTTGCGGCAGCGCCTGCGGTAACCGTACTTTGCGAAATGTGGCGGCGTGCGGAGGGGTGGGCAACAGTAACGCCGATGGCGATATCAGTACTGTGAAGCCCGTATGCAGCGGCTATGTAAATGTCCATTCGTAGCGCGGGGGACTCCGAATGCCCAAATGAGTTGGGAACCTGGTAGAGGAGCGGATGCTCAACGAGGGCGACGATCTCAACTTCCTTACAGTAGCGGGCAAGAACGTTGGGGAGGATGTGATGACGACGAGTCATTCCGTCTTCGTATTTGCAGGTCAACGCGTGTTGACCACTTGGATCTAAGACGGGTGCGATGCCGGCCGGGCGGCGGGAGCAGACCGGACAGCGAGTAGATCCAGGGAATAGCGGATGCCGAGACGGAGAGCCAGAGCGACCTTCCACGTAGAAGAGGACATGTACGTACCGCGATGGGGATGAGGAAGCGAAGAGAAAACAAATGAGGCGGAGGATGTGCGCACGGAGAGGAGCCGTGCTCGGTCGTGGGCTGCCGCGGACGAGAACAACCTATCGGACTTCGATAGCATGAGTTCAGTTGTGGTCGCAGATTCGAGCCTTTCGCCGGGGACCGGCGATGAACAACGTTCGAAAAGAGCCGTAGCTGTAAGCGAGGGGAAAGGTTTGGGTGTTTTACTCTTGGAAGATATATCCGATCTATCCCATGGTTTTCCAGACAACCGCAACTGTAAGCGACGAGGACAGCTGCGGGTGGCGGGGGGATAAAAGCGAGATGGCGGACCGCGGGATTTCTTCCAAGTGGCGGTCCTGGGAAAGAGTGAGCAGGTCGGAGATAAGTCCAAACGAATCAATTACAGATGCTGCGTAAGCAGCCTCGGTAATATCTGAAGTTTGCAGGAGACCTAGACCGCCCATGGAGAAGGGGAGAGAGGCTTGGAGCCAGGCTCGCTCTGGGCAGCGCAGCTGCAATTGGTGGAACGCTTCCCTCTGCTTCTGATCGAAGCTAGCGGCGAGTACCGCAGATTGACTGGAGGGAAGCGCACGTAGCAAGTGCATGACCTTGGAGGCGTTCTCGCAGAAGCGGTGTAAGTGGAAAGCCAATTGAGCATCATCCAATTCTCGAAGGGATTGGAAGATGCGGTCGACTGCGATTTGGCGGCCTGCAAAAAATTGGGGAACAAAAGGGTCCGAGCCAATCGGGAAGTCTAGGTAGCGCATCTGGGACAAAATAGGCCGCAGGACTATGAATAACTTTCTGGCATGATTTTCATGGGTCCAATGCTACGATACAATTTACCACGGTACAAGTTTCGCTCTCTGAGTTTTTTCTTTGCCTTTGCTGCTACCCCCGAAAGCTATGGGGTACCCAGCGGTACCCCTGAACAAAAACGACAATTTTCCCATGCCGGTTCCCCTTTTTTCACAAGGGGTACCGCGGGTACCCCATAATCTCTAACTGGTGCACCATAATCAGCTCGCCCTTTACCACAACTGGTTTTGCCTCTTTGCCTCCTTTGCGCGCGCTTCACCTCAAAAGCCCGCCCTTAACAACTTGCTTTGAAAGCGCGCGAGAAGCAGCGCCTCAGCTGGAAAGCCCGCGCTTTTCGAACAATAGGTGCGCTTGCATAGTGCGCTCAAAGAGCGCGGACTTCTGGAGCTATGCGCACTTCCAGCTGTGCATGAAACATACACTTCTAGGAAACGGCAAGCACAGTCTTAATGTACCCGACTTTGAGTCTGGACAAGCAATAAGGAGAAGAGCAACACAACACATGGCCGGCACCGATGATGATGATTTGGATTCGCTCTGCCCCGATACAGAGCTATTCAATAACGACGACGACGAAGAAACCGCTCCGCTCTCTTCAATCAAGTTCCGATGCACGCCCGCACATACAAAGGCACAAATTCTAACCACCCATGTAGATAAATGCGCCATGATGGAGGTCAAAATGGTGGTCAAGGTATTGAAAGTGCGGATAGCACAACAGTTACGGATACAAGAGATCCAGCTATCCTCCATGGAAGCGGTCTCTCTAGTTGACGTTTTGTTTTCTGGCGCAGTCAAACAGGAATTACTGCGGATCTGCAACGTGGGTTTAGGTGAACGGAGTCTACCATTATGCAGCGGAGAGGAACTGAATGTAGTGGTTGGAATAGTGGCTGCCTGTGCATTCTACCGAACATCGTTTGATGATCTAACTAGTGCGAAGAATAGAGATGTGTATTCGTTTGGTTCTGTCAATGTTCACAGAGTAAAAGAAAATATAACGGCTGTAAGGGTGAGGGGAACGGACTTTGCTGGTGTGCTGCGTAATATTGAGTGCTCTTATGATCACGACATCAATAGCTTAGAGGAAGCATTCGCATCGACATATTGCCCATTATTTTATGTCCCCGGGATGACTTTTTCCGCTGATGACGATGTGACAAGGCAGCGAAGTAATGAATTGTCTCCAAGTACTGGACTCCGACAGGTAAATCTCGACAAAGCGGGAGGTGCACAGCAGAAGAAGTTGTCAAATCCACTTACTAACCTCACGTTGTGTTCCAGATATGCCGTTGTTCACGAGAAAGCAATATATACAATTGGAACTCTACGTCGTCGCGTGCAAGGCCATTCTGAGGTCTCATCGTGTATGTTTAGGAATGCGAGTACCCCTTTTATTGATTGGGGTTACATGTCTGATGACGTGATTTCATTGCTTCGTGATATATGAATGCATGTTTTAGGGACGCAGAAGAGAGAAATAAAGGCCCCATTTACGTGTGGGGATAGCAGGGTTTATGAAGGGACCAGGAGAATTCAGGAGTTCGGTATATTTTCAGCGTTTTGGGCTGAGAGAGAGCACTCGAAGAGAAAGAAGTCATATCATCTTGTACTACGAGAAGCAAGCACAACGCGTGGGCGAGTTGCAATGTTGGTCACCACTCGGGCGGACCTGACGGGTGACAAAGGGGTGGCAAGGAGGCGTAGTACATCAGAACAGGCTTCGGTCTTCGAGGAAATTCCAATAGTCTCCAGCGAGAAGGAAAGTCTTGAAAATATACCCTTACAGGTATTCGGCGATCGACTGCAAGAGGAGATTCTATCCAATCTTAAACCCATCACCAGAGCACAGTCCCATGGAGATAAGCTGTGTTTTTTAGCACGAGGACTTCAATTTACTTCAACGACGACACTCTCGTTTCTTGAAGCCGCTGCAAAGCGTAAGCCCGATGAGATTCTGAGAAGCACATAATACGAATGCGTTTGCCTTCTATTTGTTATTACTGTATCCAATGAAGAAGAATTTGTTACGCCTATGGAAGCCATAACAATGGAGGATAGTGAAAAAATGAATTTGCCGGAACTCAAAGCTGAATGTAGGGCTCGCAAAATTACGGGGTTCTCGAGCAAAACGAAGCAACGAATGCGAGAGTTGTTAGCGCATTGGAAGCAGTATTCTGCAGATTGTCTAATGTTCCCAGATTTGATTGTTCATTTAGCACTACAGTCGTGGTGTTTCAAACCGCGAAGGGCCAGTGAAGACATGCGTGCGGGTTCCCAAAATGAAGTGACGTTGAGACAAAACCTCCAATATTTCTTGTTGTCACACGGTAATCTCAGAACACTATGCGCTCGGTCTTATGGTCTCGTGCAACGAAATGGGACCCCATTCACGTACATGTCCACATCACGTGACATGGCGGCTGTGCTCATGAAAAGAGAAGGGCATTCAGGAGGGACTAAAACAGGTAACCAGCAGGGTGAGTTGGAATGGACTGCTACTACGGCCGTTTGTGAGGTTAAAACGCTTAGTGTAAATGATGCATTGTCAATGGCTTATGATGTCCGCGAGACGCACGGTACATACTCTTAGCTTCTCATTCGGATTGGTAGCACGCAACAAAGCTTGCTCTTGTCTAAAGGTGAATTAGAATTGCAATCGAAATCATTCCATTCTGTGGTACCACGGAAGCAGTACAGATACCACGTTCTGCACCACGCTGCTGTTTGCCAGTCTCCAGTATTATTTGTAGCAGCTTCGAGAAGTGAGATAATCTACGCCGTACGTGTCGACATCGCACAATACATTGCATATGCAATTTGTACTCTAATGCGAAGCCTCCAGCAGAGGTACATGCAGTGGTATTCGATTCCTCTAAATCCAGTGCCTGCGTTCAAGAAACATGTGTACGGTTTTGGAAAAGACAGTCACTCTGTACAGTCATACCTAGGATTAGTATCTAGTTTTCATGAGATGGTTGGGCAGTTCGGTCCACTACTAGCGGCACGCTATATGCGATCGGGGCTGGTTGTCGAGTGGAACATACAGAAAGTTGGTGCAGACGTAAGGTCTCGAATAATTTCCAACTGTCCATTTCGAATGTCAAAGCTCTCTCCACGAGGTACCACAATTTGGCGATTTATTCAAATGCTGTTTGTAAACGCATACTATATGGCACGAGTTTTACGAGTTGATGAATCCCGGTACGATTCTTACTAAAAATGGAGAAGAACCTGTGCCAACTCTGTCACGTTCAAAATGGTGTTGAAAACATTTTTCAATCTCTACTCAAATCTGTTGAGGTCAGAAAGAGTTACACAACAGAATGCATTGAGAATGAGACAGTATTGATGATAGGAAACCAATGTATATCAAAACCTTTCCGATACAAAACAGATTCTGCTCAAGCGAGGAAGATGGATGTAACTCGACTAGAATCTGCCAAACCACACATACCTATTCTGCATAATTGCGGTCGTATTGCGAAAGGAAATCAAGTTTCTGGAAACCCGAAATGGTTTCTTGTGTGCTCGAAGACCGAGAACAAAGGCAAAACAATTGTTCGAAGTGGTCATAAAACTCGCTACTCTTGTTCACAATGCAGTGTGTTTTTGTGTCGGGTGGTTCGGCGGAAAGTTCGCCACCGAGCACAGAGAAGTTGTTGGGAGGAGTGGCATGAGCTAAAGAAGCTGTAGGATGCTGCAATCATTTTATATTATCCGAGAGTAACTATTGTTAAGGGGTACCATATTGGGTACCTCTTGTATGGGGCACCGTTTTTTACGAAGGGTTACCCAAAGTCTAGGTGTTTATTATGGTATGTTTGGCTTTGAAATACTGGCTGTTCTTTGAAAGTATTGGTATATGTTATTGGTATACCAAAAGCTCACATCAAGACGCGCAATAAGTTCCGCAGATGACACATCCAATTCATTGCCAATAGAACAACTGCCAGGTACAAATCAAGGGGCCCCCCGCGCGGTGCCTCTTCAAATTTTCCGGGGCTATGGGACTACAGGTGATGCCTTTCCGCCAGTACTCTTTGTCGCTATCTGCTGAGTCCTTTCCATTGTGAAAAAAAGGAACCAGGAGCCCCCACCGCAACCGCGCACGCCGCAAGAATTGTTCCCTTCCTTCCGTTTGCGTACACTGACAGCCTTACCGCACCAGGGTGTCTGGCACGGTTCAGTCGCTAACGGCCCAGGGACACGCGCAGTCGCTGTGCGAAGGGAGTAACATAGGTAGATACCAGCAATGGTCCTAGGACAGGTGGTGCCGAGAACCTGCCAGTGACCTCTCGAAGGACTGGACCCTTCGGCAAAACCGTACCGGTAACCATGACGAGGCGGCGGGTAAGTGAAGGACAAATTCATGAATGAGGCGAGTAGTGGCAGTCAACCGGGATCCAAAAGAGTGAAAGGCGATGGGCTGGAAAGTAATGTTTCGAGAGGATATTTGTGCATTACCGAAATTCAGACTTTGGCGGGCCGTTTGCGCTCGAGGTCGCGGATCTTGTCACGAATGTCGATGTCCGCGGCATCGCCGAGATGAGTCGCCTTTGAGGGTGTGTTTGGTTTGAATGGGGAAACAATGGTGATAACACACGCGAGGTGGCGGGAGTGGGAAAAAGAGGGAGAGGTCGAGGCCTGCAAAATAATGTCTGCAGGCTGAGGCTCGGTGCAGGGGACGAGGAGGAGAGCCCCGAACTGGCATTCACGGCCGGCTGCGCAGAATACGTTGAAAGCAAGCGTGTTGCGTACCGAGTTGTGACGGTGGGTTCTGCCGAAACCAAACAGGCAGAGGTCTGCAGCGTAGTCTCCAAACACATCAATCGGTCTGTGGCAGTGGTCGCAGGTGAGTGGCGGGCTCTCGAGGAAGGCCAGGGAGGCCTAAGTCGAGCCTAGGCATCACTGTCCGTGTCTCTGGATGTTGGAGATAGTGGTGGTGTTGGTGGGGTGGGTGGTAAGGAAAGCAGCAACAGGGCTGCGGCGTATGGTGACTCCATGAATGAGGAGGTGTATGTCTGCGTCACTGTGCTGGGATGGTGAGGGAGTGGCATTCCTGTTATCGTCCTTCCAGTCGACCCAGGCCGTAGCGTCTTGCTACACCCTGTTGAGGATGGAGAGAAAATTACTGGGTGAGGCAGCAAGAACTTCAGGAGCGTAGGGGCCAAGGTCCGGGGATGACGGCTAGCGATGGACCGTCGCAAGGAAAGATCGTAGACGTGGTTTCGCTAGTGCAAGGATGGAACCGGGGCGACGTAGCATGGGTGCCCGAGCAGCCCGGAGGTGCGGGGTGTAGAGCACTGATCAGTGCAGGCTCGGGCAGGGGCCGAATCAACGACACTAGCGGCGGTAGCGACATTCACGAGAAGGGCAAACCGCGGAGCAACTCTAACCGCGCAGCCATATGGGGAGGCAAGCGGAGACTCCCGCCTGGTCAGTGATTGGGACGCCGTTCAGGGACTCGTAAGAGGTCCTTTGTAGGTGGCCGCATTAGAGGGCAGCGCTCGGAGAGTGCTGCTGGTCAGCCAAACGGAAAGCGTGTGCCACGAGGCAGGCCGAGACGCCAAAGCGATGCCTTTGAAAATGTGCACGCTGGTCGCGCACGCCAGCAGCAGGCGGAGGGTGTTTTGACAAGCCTCGTTTTTGGCTTGAAGGAGTGATATGGTGAGGTGAAAGTTTCCCAGAGGGGCACCTGCTAGTTCCAAGCCTTCATCCGTGCATCCTTCGAGGGGAAGTCATGGCGGAAGGCGGAAAGCGGAGCGGGCGTGAGTGTGGGTGGAAGGGCTGAAGATACGAGTTTTGCGTGAATTGAGCAAAAGGCCACGGCGCTAGATAAACCTGAAAGCAGTGCGGAGATCGGCAAGCGTTGCCTTCAGCGCACCAGCGCAGTAGGGTGCAGGACAGGATAAACGTAGTCATGCGCGACCACATGAAACTACAGCGTCATTGGTTGGCGCGCCGACGGATCACGCTTCCGACGGCGTGATCCGTCGGCGGGCCAACCAGCGAGCCATGCGAGCGCTGAATTCGCCCAGCAGTTGGGTAGTCGCGGTGGCAGGTGCAACCATGGAGTCGAAGGCGATAGCACTTAAGTCGAAGCCAGGGGCACAGACTGGGCCGTCGGGAGGGGGCGTCAGGCGACGTGTGAGCTTACGTTGCAGGTGGTTGGGCTTACTGCATGGCGGCGGCGGCATCGGCAGAGCGGGTGGGGTTCAGAGTGGCGGAGGGCTTGAATGGGGATACCACCGTGATATCGCAGGCGGATGCGACGCCGGATGTTGGGGGCGGTGTGGTGGGTCGGATTCGGGGTCGGGCGTTCAAGCGTGGTCGTGCCAGTGCACCCCAGTGCTGGGTTGTTGTTGCACGCTGTTAGGCGGGGTTTGGGTTTTCATTGACAAAGCAGCAAGACGTTGAGGGTGGAAGGGGCCGAGGCCAAGGCGGGGGAATTGGCCAAGGACATTGCGTAGGAATATTGTTAGTAACAAGCGGGTCTACCCGAGTAGGACATATAACGACGCTGACCGTTCGCGGGCCGGGCAAGTGTCAATGATGCTCGCAGCGGCGGCGGGGTGGAATAACGGAGGGATGAGGGAGCGAGCGTGGACCTTGAGCTGGAAGTGGCGATGTGGTTGATTGAATTGTCCTGATCGACGCCGCCTAGAATTTCAATCTAGGCGGCGTCGATCAGGACAATCCTGAGCGGCGCTTGATAAGAGGACTTCTTTAGAGCGTCGAAGGCGTCTGCGGCGGGAGCGGTGCGGCCAGAGTCGGGGAGCTTGAAGGTATGTGTCATACGTGGGTGGTTGGATGCGCATATCCTGTGCTTGTGGGAGCGGGCGTGGGCTCGCGGACGTCGTGGGGGAGGGGGCAGGTGAGGCTGGAAGGTGCGATCTCGGTTTGTAGTAAAGGCAAAGCCTTTTGTGAACTATTTGTTCCCAGGGTACAAAACTGAGAACTGTACAAACGCTACAGTTTTACGCACCGTAAGCATGGATAACCTTTTAGTAACTTCATGGTAGCCTTATGGGGCGTGCAGAAAATGGTGAAACGAGTCAAAACAGGGGAAACTCTTATGTAGCCTTGGAAGGGTGGTATACTGTTCCGTATGCTACAGCCAATCACCTGCTTTAAAAATAATCATTGGTTGCCGCTTGTAGGATTGATCTCTGAATGGAGGATGAATAGGATCGGTTACAAAGTCAGGGAGCTCTCTCTTGATCTCATCCCACTCTAGGAAAGTTGGTCGGTGTTTTTTTCGACAGTAAAGTTGACGAGATTCTCAAAGTCCTGTATGGCGCGGCGAGGACATACCGGAAAGTTAGCTGCATGTTGATGAAAGGCATGTGGGTAGCAAACGGCAGTAGTGCAAAACGGTGCCAAGCAAGCGGGGTGAGCGGGGTGTGGTGCACCGACGGCGGTACCCCATGCAGTGCATGCTAGGCTAGGCCATCGATGATACGTACTGTACCTAGATGTTGCGCGTCAAAATGGGGCCCTTTTCCCATCCTTTAGGGCCATTGAAGAGTTGCGTGTGTGCATGAGCGATCGAATCGGGCAACTCGATCATTATGAATTCTTGTTACAGTGGGTAGACGGTAACCGAATGCTTACAGTAAATTTACAGGACCTTGCAACAGAAAGCATTTTATGTTTTTTTGCACTGTATTGTGCCCTGAATTTCGGACAGATTTTGGACATTCGGCAACATTATAGGGACACATAGGGCACCATCCGTGCAAATATTCAGTTTGTGTGATAGTTAAACAAGCAATCCTGCGCAACGCATTTCCTTTCCTCGACTCTCCGTCAACCGACCGTCGCTTTGTCCCAATCCCACCATTTCCACGTCGTCTTGGACGTCCGCCTGAAGCCAGTCCCCCTCCCTCCCTTGTCCTCGTCTCGGACATCCCCTTTTCTAGTTTACGCCTTCATCACATTAACTTTCCCGTCCCAATACCTGCTACCTCGTATCACTCACCTCTCCCTTACTCACAACACTGTGGTCTTTCACAACACTGTCACCACTTTGTTCTCAACCACAACAAAACACATACATCATGGGTAAGTCCACAAAGTCTACTTCACCTTGCAATCCCCTCAACACCCCCCCCACCCAAACTTTAAGCCTTCTAACTCTATCTCCTTCCCCCGCCCCCTCCACCAAAAAAAATCCAAAAAAAACCAGGTGTTCCCAAGTTCTTCCGCTTCATCTCTGAGCGCTATCCTCTGATTAACTCCAAACTCTACCCGGATACCGCCCTCGCATCGATAATCTCTACCTGGACATGAACGGCATAATCCACAACTGCGTTCGCTCCTCGCCCTCGGACCCGCCTCGGACCGTTCCCGCTACATCACCTCCATACCCCAGCGCCGCACCAACCACCACATATTTCTCGACGTCTTCAAGTACATCGACAACCTATTTTCACTCATGCCTCCCCGTTCCCTCCTTTACATGGCTGTCGATGGCGTCGCCCCTCGCGCAAAGATGAATCAACAACGCTCTCGTCGCTTTCGCACCGCTCAAGATCGTTGCCGTGAACATCAAAAGTCCCTTGATACCAATCCCATTTATGCCGCTGCCAAGGTCGACCCGTTTGACTCCAACTGCATTACCCCTGGCACAGAGTTTATGGAGCAGTTGACCTCCGCGTTGCAGTATTTTGTCGCACGCAAGATTTCCGAGGACCGTCGTTGGCAGAATATTTCAGTCATTCTGTCGGGAGCTGAGGTCCCGGGTGAAGGCGAGCATAAGATTATGGAGTATATTCGCGCTATTCGTGAGTCCAACCTTATGAACCCGAATACGAGGCATTGTGTCTATGGTTTGGATGCCGATTTGATAATGTTGGCCCTGGTTACCCACGAGCCCAATTTTTCCTCTATAGAGAAAAGATTGACTTCACTGCCTTTTGGCGGAAGAAGGGTGGACCTAGGGTCGCTTCCCAGTTGGATACTGTCGTCTTTGGCGATTTTGAGTTACTCTCCATTGGTGTTTTGAGGGAGTACTTGGCTTTAGAGCTGGGTGCCGATGGCAATGCAGCATTGCCGTATTTTGATGTTGAGCGAATCGCAGATGACTTTGTCTTTATCCTCATGCTCATTGGCAATGACTTTATACCTAATTTGCCAACTCTTGATATCTCCACGGGCACCCTCGGTGTCATGCTCCACTTGTACAAGAGATGCTTGCCCGTCATGGGCGGCTACTTGACTGATGAGGGCAAAATTGTCCCGCATCGCATGGATTTCTTTTTTGCAAAGTTGGGCATGTTGGATAAGGTTGTCATGCAAGGGAAGATTGACGCTGAACAGCAACCGGCAAGAGGTAGAAGGGGCACTCCACGAAACACAGCCCTGCTGAATGCAGACCTCGACGACCTCTTTGATTTTCAGCCGGTTGCCGCTGGAGCAGTCCCCAAAACTCTGACCGAGGAGGAGTTGCTGCGGGAGGCGCGCATGGTGCGGGAAAAGGTACATGACGCGGAACTTTCCGAGTTGAAAGCAGACTATTACAAGAAGAAATTTGGACCCGAGTTTGCGGAACCAGGGAGCGAGGCGCTGAGCGACTTGACCCAGTGTTATGTGGAAGGAATTTGGTGGGTATTGCGATACTACACTGAGGGATGTCGACATTGGCGATGGTATTTTCCGTATCATTACGCACCGTTAGCTTCGGATGTGTACGACGTTTCATCAAAGCTATCTTTCTACTACCGCAACAAGTTCGTTTCGGATCATCCCTACCGACCTCTCGAGCAACTCCTCACGGTGCTTCCGCCGGTGTCCGCGTGGTGTTTGCCTAAACCGTACCGGGCATTGATGACAAATACCTCGCCTATTCGTGATTTTTACCCAGAAAACTTTGAAACAGATTTGAACGGGAAGAAAAATGACTGGGAAGCCGTTGTTTTGCTCCCGTTTGTTACGGAGCACCGTTTAATGCAAGCTATAGCGTCGATCCCATCGAACGCCTTAACCGCCGAGGAACAGAGACGGGCACACAATGGTTCCTCCTTTGTTTATAGATACTGCGCAGACTGGTCTCAGGAACAGGTCTACCCTATCGGCAACCACCTTCCTCCAATACTAAGCAATGCCAAGCGAATGGAGCTCAAGCTTCCTACCATTCCTGGCGGTGCTTCATTCACTGCTAAAGCGCTACCTGGAACTCAAACGTCTCGATCAAAAAAGTATCCCATCGACTTGCCGACCCTCATGTCATTCCCGGTCAAGGCTGAACTTAAGTTTGTCGGTGTGAACATATTTAAAATCGTTAGCAAATCGGAGTCACTGGTTCTCCACCTTGATTTGCCGACTGGACCAACGAGGGGAAATCTGAGCAAGCATCAGGAGAGAGTGCAGCATCGGACAGGTTGGAACGACGAGGGCTTACAGTTGGTAGTCAGGTCTGGTTTGGATATCCGTGGCGCATAGTAGGCCATTTAGAGTCCTACATGACCCCAGAGTATACACAACGCGCAGCTGTCATTGCTAACGGCGTGCCTGTCGGGCACTCGATTCCCATTATAGATAAGAAGCCAAATGACGAAGCAACGTTCAAGAGGGAGTGCGAAACCGTTTTATCAGACATGCTGCGAAAAAAGGCAGTTGTGTTTCCTGCATCCTCCGAAATTCTATTTGTTAGGAATACGACGGGATCCCCTGGGCAAGGAGATGACTCCGAGCAAGAAAAGGCCGTGACCGGTTGGCATCCTGCCTTGGTGAAACCCCGCAATAGCGCCCGTGGGCCCAGAGAGGGACGCGGCACTGCTCTTGAACGTCTATCAGAGGGACAAAAGGTGCTCTACATTGGAAGTGGAGCATTCTTCGGGCACAAGGCTGAAGTCTTGTCAGTAATGAAAAATGGAATAGTTAAAGTAGAATTTAGTTTGGTGGCCCCGGCGGCCAGAGAACCTGCGTTTGGGTACCGCGTTGTAGATTCTTCTTTGAACCAACGATGGTTTACACTGTCGAAACTTGCCTCTGAAATTGGATTGCCTGCGCCTCTGGTTGACTGCTTCCTGGGATCTATTCGAATTCGTCTTCAAGGCGGCAAAGACGAGATTGACGTCGGGCTAGGCATCAAGTACATTGGACGTGCACTGTACATTCCAGGTTACGCAAGGCAAGACGGAAGGCATCATTATTCTTTTTCAGTCAAGACCTTGGACATCCTTCATAGGTACAAGAAAGCATTTCCACACCTTTTTTCGAGGCTTGCCAATATTCGCCAGCAGGAAATCGCCTCCAACGGGAAAGCGCGCGGGAATGTCGTGTATAACTCGAAGGACTTGTTTGGAGATACAGGTAAGGGAGACGAAGCCGCAAGATCAGCCTCGACGTGGCTTTCTGTCCAGGAAATAGCAAGTATTCCTCTTGTGTCTGCAGCAGCGCAAGTTCTTCCTCAAGGCACAGTTGCCGAATTGGAAAAGCATGCAAGCATATCTCTACAACTTCAGAAGGAGTTCCAGGGCACTTTTGCCAAAAAGGAACATTTCAAGAAAACGAGGGAAGTGACACGCCAGTCACTCATAACGGGAAGTGAGGGATGGAATTGGGGCATTGGTTGGACTTCGTTTCCTTCTTGTTTGCCCGTTCCGCCCGACGGGTCGATTGTTCGCCTTGGTGATCGTGTTGTAAACCGCATAGGGGAGGGTAGCGTTCCCTTTGGCCTTCGTGGCACTGTCGTTGGAATACACCCGTCGACGTCATCGGCCGCTTCAAATGGTCTCAACAAGGACACTGCAAACGCAGCCCTTCTTGAAGTTGTTTTCGATGAGAGTTTCATCGGGGGAGGCACACTAGATGGTCGATGCAGCGAGGGGCGCGGAAAAGCCGTTGCAGCCCATGCGTTTTTCATCCTACGACCAGATCGGGAGAACAGCTATTATGCAAAACATTGCGCTCGAGTTGCTGCAAGGATGGGGAGTGCTGGTATGAAGGGGGCAGGTTTACCAGTTGAGACTGCGGCTCGTAATGACGCAATTGCGAAGGCGTCCATGTTGTCGTACGCCGAAGCCGTCAAAAAGCAAGATGCAAGGGCCAATGTCGTAAAGGACAGGAAGGCAGGCGGAGCGTCATCAAGCTCTGGGAAACAAGTAATGGTGAATGTTGGAGCAAGTAACAGGGATGGGAAAGCTCCTGGTGTTGGTCTTACTGGTGCGCAGAAAGCTCAATCGAAAGCGAGAGCAAGCAATGACGGGGTGTCGAACGGGATTAGTGTGAACCCGTCAATCTTGCCACTTCCAAAATTCCTTACAGCCAAACAGAAAGCGGAGGGTGGGGCGAGGGCAGATCCGCGTCAAACCGTTGGAATGCCTGCCAGGGACACCCAGAACCGCCAAAGGACACCAGTTCATCGGCGCGAGACTTCCACAGGACAGCTTGCAATGAAACCGGAGGGTGTGATTGTGGAGAAAAACAGTAATGACGCGAAGCAGATTGAAGAGTTTGTGAAGAACGATTTGGGTATTTCAGGCCACGAATCAGTTGTGAAAATGAATGAAACAGTGAAAATTGAAGGAGGAGCGGACAAAGAAGTCGGGGAAGATGAGACGGACGAGTTTGCTTCAGTTTGGGCGTCGCTTCAGAAGCAAGCAAAGATTCGATCTTCCGACAGGTAGAGCGGGACGAGGAGTTTATCATAAAAAAGTTGGGCAGTAGGCTCGTATTGTTTCGGAAGTGGGATTGAATGGCATAATTGGAAAGGAATGTTGACTTGTGGGCCAAACACCTCGCTGAGGCTAATGTCGAACGGTAGCATCGGACTCTTGGATGAAACAAACTTGTAGCATCGGACTCTTGGATGAAACAAACTGTAGCATCGGACTTTTGGATGAAACAAACTTGTAGCGAGAGGTTTTAGGTGCAAGATGGTTACGTGGTTGAATCAAGGCCGCTACATACTCTAAGAAGACATCAAGGATTGAATGGAACATTATCAACCTGCAAGGCTTGACGGCATGCTTTGAGTGGATAGTATCGTGTAACAACAGGCACCACGGGCATTTAGTTTTCAAACATTGTGGATGTGGATGTCCGAAATCTCAGCATGTGTGCCTCCAGAAAGACAAAGGTCGGAGGCAAACGATGTACGGACATCTGATGTCCAGGCTAAAACCCTAACGATACATTGACTCATTCTGAAGATTCTTCGCAATCTCTGACTCCCACCGGTCACCATTTGCCAACAGCTTTTCCTTATTGTACAACAACTCCTCATGGGTCTCGGTAGCATACTCGAAATTGGGACCCTCAACAATAGCATCAACAGGACAAGCCTCCTGACAAGCGCCACAAAAGATACACTTAGTCATATCAATATCATAACGCGTAGTGCGACGAGAGCCATCCGGGCGGGGCTCAGCCTCAATGGTTATGGCCTGCGCCGGACAAACGGCCTCGCATAGTTTGCAAGCAATGCACCGCTCCTCCCCAGACGGGTAGCGACGAAGGGCATGCTCGCCGCGGAAGCGCGGAGATAGAGGGCCCTTTTCCATCGGGTAATTCAGGGTCACCTTGGGCTGGAAAAAGTACTGCAGCGCAAGCGTCATGCCGCGAAACATCTCGGTGAGAAACAGCGCCTCGGACGTCTTGCGGAGCACTGAGGATGTACGGTGCGACATGTCGGCAAGTGCGTAATCCAGAATTGATACCAGGACACAGTATTGCGGAGATGGGAAAAGTTCACAGATGAGTAAAGTCAGTAACGTCATATTCGCCCGCGCCACAACATTGCTGTTGTGGCAAGGCCGCAAACTCTGCAAGGGAATGGAGATGTAATCGCGGGCGCAGGCAGCGGGAAATGCGACGATAGAGGCATGGAGAGGAACTTACGTGACGACGAATCGATGGGCAGGGAATCGCCGTGCGCAGAGGGCTGTTGCTGGTGGCGAGGGTCGCCTTCATTGCGCGGAGGTGTGGCGGAGAGAAAGGAACGGGCGTGTGTGGCGGCGAGAGGGAGGTTGCGCAGAGTGGAGAGGTGCGGCGAGGCAAGGGCGGCGCGGGTGGCGCGGGTGGTGCGGGTGAGGGATTGCATGGTGGGGTGAGCAGGGGTTCGGGAAAGGCTGTCGACGGTGGGGAGAGGCGCACGATTCGGGTAGGTGGAAGAAGGTTGGTTGCTGGTGGAGAAGATGTGTTTGAAAAATGCAGAGGCGATCCAATGGTGTTGCCTGACTCTGAGGCGTTAAAATGGGCACTGGGCGCTGGCCACAGAACAGGCCACATATGGAGGATATTGTCGCCGTTGACTGTCAACGTGTCCAATAGATGGCAAGTTGACAGTGAACGGACGTAATTTGCAGAAACAATCTCACACAGGTTGACTATGCTTAATTACCTGTCAGATGATGCCTGAGACACCTTGGTCGAGGGCGGTAGCATTGAGGCACTCAACATGGCCAACAACACCGACACCTACGCGCTTCACGCAAAGGGCACGGATCCCCAACACCTGCTGGATCCGCCGACGCGCCACGCAATCTATCTCTCGCGCTACTGGAACGAAACCTGTTTCGGTCTTTCCCTCGCCGACCTAGTCCCCCTTGCCGCCCGTCTCACCAACATCTCCACCACCACCAATCCGCCCACCCCTTCCTCTGCCTCCTCCTCAAACTTCTCCAACTCTACCCCGACCTTGCAGTGATTTCCTATTTCCTCACCCAGCCAGATTTCAAATACCCCCGCATTCTCGCCGCCTTTTACATCCGCCTCACTCAACCTCCCCTCACCGTCTACACTCTCCTCGAGCCCTTGCTCTCCGACTTTCGCAAACTTGTCGTCAAACCATCCCCCAATGCCCCTTACCAACTCACTTACGTCGATTCCCTCATCGACCAACTCTTGCGCAATCATCTCGTCCTCGGCATCACACTTCCTCGCCTGCCTCCCCGCCACGTCCTCGCAGAGGCCTTTCCCAACAAACTTCCCCCTCGTAACATGTCCTTCCTGCAGTCTGTTTAGCCGCCTAACCACCCATCCCCTCCTCCTGTCCCACCTCGAAAATACCCGAACCCCCATTCCCCTCCCGGATCCCTCCCACCTTTTCCAACATACGAAAACTTCAAATCCAACCCTACCATCTTTTCTTGTTTCCCCTTTGCCCCTTTCAGCAGAATCTCCACCTCCTCTCCCCCCTCCACCTCCCTCTCCACACCTCCACACCCATCTCCGCCCTCCCTCGCCACCCAAACTCTCAACCTTTTCCCCGCGCCTTTCAAATTCCTCACCCCATCCGCAAATCCCCCTCTTCATCCCACACCCGAATCTCCGGCATCACCCGCTCCGCCTTGCACCCTCTCGCGCCCTCCCACGGTGAGTGGACCACCACCTTTGGCGGCAGCACTCGACGTCGTGCACACAAATCCTGCTTCCACCACGTCACCCCATCCATTCGATCCTTCCGGTCAACCAGTCGCTCCAAATGATCCTCTCTCAACAGGTCTTGCGCCGCTGAGTACGGGTCATTCACAGCGTCTCTTCTCCGCCCCGTCGTCATCCAGGGCATACCCTCATTACACTGTTCGAGCGGAGGAAGCCAGGATTGGAATACCTGTGTCTCATGGTGAGCCTGGGATCGGGTAAACGCGGCAGCCGCGGCTGTTGCGATGGTGGGGGATCGGGGCGTGTGGGATGAGGAGGAGGAGGGAGGGAGGTGAAGATGGCGCAAGGAGGGGGTACGCGAGGGGTGGGGTTTGTCGGTCGGGCTGGGCGTGGTGGTGATGGTTTTCGGGTTGTGGTGTTTCAAGGACAGGGCGGTCATGGCTTGCAGGTGGGAGGTGAGCCATGGAAAGGGGTCTGCGTCACGGATGAGGAGGTCGGATGGGGACGGGGGGGCGTGGGTGAGGGATGGGGCGGGGTGTAGGGGCAGGTGGGACAGTGGATTGGAGAGGGGTTAGGGAGAGGGGGAGGAGGGGCATTGGGGACAGAAGAGTTGCTTGGCGGAACGGGAGGGACGGGGGTGGAGAGTTAGGGAGGATTGTATGAGTGTGAAGAATTGGAAGGTTGTGGGACAGGCGTAGAGATGGGGGAGGAGTACAGAGTCGAGCTCGGTGGGGGTGGGGTTGAAGAGGCGGGGAGGGGGCAAAGGTGAGGGTTGCGAGGGCGGGGGTGGATGGGGTTGGGGTTGGCATGATTGCGGGATTTGAGTGCGGGATTTGGAGGACTGGGAGGGTTGGTGGATCAAAGGTGAAATGCGTATGGATGATGTAGTTGCAGCATGTGGAGAGAGAGTGACAGAGAGCCGGAGAGTGGTACAAAGTGGGTTGGGATGACGTTGGTTGGCCACTTGTGGCAACTTGCACAGGATTTTACTGAAACTATAAACAGCTTTTGGCGGGAAACAAGTTGTAATCGTTGCTGTCAGAACCCTTCTCTGTTCTCCCAAGTTGAATACCGCAACACCCAAGATAAGTAAAAAGAGTAAAAAAAAAAAAATTATATGTACTGTACATACTACTGTACACTCGAAGGGTTCACACGTGTATTGTCAGCTGAGTGCAGTAACTAACCGCACTGTGCATTTCGTGCCTTTCAAATCATAGAATCTATTGAATTCAAATTTGCAAAGACTGAAAGGACCTCACACATTCCCTAATGTACCGAAGACATGCACGTAAGGGGAGGTATCGGTTGCGAGAGGAGACCATTCAGGGGCGACAAGGAGGCTGATAGATTGAAAACTAATTGGGAGAGGTCGGAAAAAATCTAGTGGGCATGCATGCTGTGATTTTGGAAATCTGTAAATTTGGCTCAGTTTTGTCCCTCTTGGCAAGCTATCTAGCTAGCTAGAGTAGTGAGTTCAACTCGGACGCAGCAATTCGACAAAACCGCACTCCATACGGGAGCAACGCCCTGTACGTATGAGCTCAAGCTAATAGGGCATAATGGAACGGAACAACGGTAGCTGCGGATGGGCATTCTCTGCAGAAATTGTTCGGGAATGGAGTGGATACCGTAAACAGTAGCACATTATGCACAGGAAGCAGTAATCCTGTCAAGCTAATTGAGGATGGTAAATCCTCTATGAGGGAACCGAATGCATACTGTTGCTAGGTGATGTTCAACACTTTTTCTAATCGTTGACATGCCATCTTTGAATAGGTTTCTCGAGGCTGACTTTATCTTGTACTGGAAAGCAGAAACATAGCTTGGGTCCCGTTTACAGTCCTAGAGGGAATAGCGCGTGTATTTACTATGACACTTCGGAAGGTTAGCGACAGAGGGCTTGCGAAATAACACTTTTCATAATTTGCTCATGTCCGTCAAAAGTCATGCCATTACCATTTCATTCAGGTTCTTCTATTTAAAGCTATCTTTACAAGCATTCGTCCTTGAAGTAAAATCCGAGGCTGTGAATAACTGATCCTCTTCGTCTCCCATACACCGCCACTACTCGATCCGCCCTAGATGCACGTATTTCAAGGCAAGATGAGAGACTTCCTGGACGACTACCAGCAGCAATGTTGACCGTATTCGAAAACTCCATTCTGATGTAGCCCACGACATCCTCACCGCTCATTCGCCCTGGGCACCAAAGCACCCCTGAGATGTACACGGAAGGTAGTAACGAATATTGCTGTTCTGTCTGACCGCTCCCGTGTGAGTAGGTGCCTCTCGTGGTTGTAAACTCGATTAATCCAACCACCCCACGGTACGTCCGAAGCCTCACGCCCGTAACCTCCTCGTTATTCAAGATGATTTCTCCGTCGTCAAACGTGTTTCCCTGGCTGCCAAAGCCAGCCCGCGAACGAGGCCGTGCTTCACAGGATGTATCAATATTTCTAGGCGGGTTGCAACATGAGAACCCCTCAATTCTACTTCCTCGTGGAACGCATGTCTGCACCTGGCACCGTAGTGGAGTGAGAGGACTCCTACAATCAAAACTTGCAAATCCTTGGGAACCAGGCCGACACACGCAGGGGCATTCAGTTCTTGGAGGTGGTGTCGCCGAACCTCCGGGCGGGTTAGTTGGTGGTGTCGCTGGACCTCCTTGAGCCCCAACAGGCGTTAGGTCGAATGGTGGCGTAGCAGGCCTGGGTCTACTACTGCAGCAGTGCCAACCAATACTGCCTGACCTCCGCCTGCAAGGGTTCACTCTGCAGTGCCGTGGGACCCGAGAACTGTCACACTCCCCCTCCGTGCGAGACAAACTGGTTCGGCATGTGCATGGGCAGTCTTCGGTCTGTCTCACAATTGAGTATGTGCAGCTGGTGTTTGAAACCAGGGCAATGCATGTTACCCAGAACAAAACGCTGGAAATGAATAGCCTAGTCATGGTGCTTGCTTGTACAGGAAGTTGCGACTAACCAAACCTGATTGGTTCTCCGAGACTCGTCCCTACCAAATTGGAGTCGATACGATGCCGACCGCGCACCTTTTCAAGGCAATGCCCGGTTCCCCCTCGGCTGTAAGGTGCGAGGTGTTTCGGTCCTATTTATATCAATTGGAGGTTAAGCAGTCCGTCATGAAGTGCTGAGTTTTGTAAATAGAATGATGGCAATCTTCATGAAATCTATAAATACATGTGTACATACCTGCATTTATCCGCAAAAATAGTTGAGTCTACTGCTTGAAGAGTCTTTGTTTGGTGCGGTCCTCAATGAAGACTTCACATGGTGAAGTGTGGTAACGTTTACGATGGTTGAATCACCTGGTTCCACAATCGACCATATCTTTCAAATATTAAAGCACCCCACTTCCCCCCCTTGGTTCCAGGTGGGAATCCCGCTCACCAACCGCCCTAGTCCTCGCGGCTCAATAGTCGCTCTGATCATACATGTTCAGAGCCTCATCCGGGTACCTCTTCTGGGCAGTTGAAAATAGAAAATATCAATAATTAGGAGCCCCCAGTATAAAGTTTATTACATGACCCCTAAATTGGAAGTCATGTAACAAACTTTCTAGTACAGTAGTACAAACCTCCAACTTTGAGGTCATATAACAAATTTATGCAGGTAATGCTACTGTATGCAAATTCAATGTATCAAAGCTCTACAGTATTCAAACGTACGGTTTTGCACTGAGAACTCGTAACGATTTTCCGTTTCCGATTGCACTGTTTAAAAGTTAACTGGCTTGGCACCAAGATCAGTCGTGGCACGATAGTGATCCAAGATTTTTCATTTGCTGCGTGGTGTATCCAATCCTCCATTCGCTGCGATGTAAAGAGGGTGAAATTGACGCGTGGATTACTGATTGAGTAGAAAGATTGTTTCCTTTTGCCTGAATACTTCGTCGGCTGTTTGGCGGTTTGTCAATTGTGCTGCAGTGGGGACTGGCAACATAAAACTCAGGGAACGATGAGGGGGGATTTCATTGCTGTACGGAGCGAACCACCTTGTTCACTATAACACTCTCCAGTTTACTCATTGATGGCAAGAAACATCGCTATCGCGCAATTACTGTATAAAAGACGATATCATCCTCTCTCCTGCCCGAATCGATATCTATGGTGCCTCGGGCGACGAGGGCCAGAGCTTCCTCCGACGCCTCGCTTCCAATGCTGCGTCCCGTCGTGGTTTCTCCTCCCAGCAGGACCTTCGCGACTTGTTACCATATTCGCGTTGGGCCTCCAGGGGATGCAGGAGCTACAAGCTGCTATCCGCCCCCTGCATACGCGGCCGATCTCAATTTAATTGTCCTTTCTGTGATGATGTGTCAGAGCGGTCCCCCGCAAAAAGATACTAACAATTTTTTGCATAGACTACAACAAATTTACGCGAAAACTCCAGGGCAGTAGTTCTCAGAAACAATATCACGCTAACACCAGACTGTCCCCGTACCTAGCCTGTTTGCACCGAGCCTGCCAGCCAATTTATTGTTCATTTGATCGCAACTGAGTGTAAGGCGCTGCAAAATAATCTTTTAAACGGGCGTTACGGATCTTTTGCGGTGTAATCCTATTTCTTATCTAGAGTACATTGCTGCTTACACTTCTTGATTGCCAGTGGTCAAGTCAAAACTGCTGTTGAAACTGCCCTTTGGAACCTGAGAAGAGGCTGGTTTTCGTGATGAACCGATACCACAGGCTTTTAATCCAGACTGCCTTTGCTTCGGCAACTCCGACAGGAACTAACCGGTAACCTTGAACATGCCTCAAAGACAGTCCTGTTAGGGTTGACGTTCTGGAAGGACCGCTCTTTTAGGTCGTTTAGTCCTTCACCTACAATTTTACCGAGTAAAGGGTGGCCGTAATTAGCAGTTTACCACCTAATCTTTTGTTCAGAATTCTGAGGACGCCATTAAGCTTAATCAGACGATAATGGTTGCCGTTTACATTGTTCTATTCGGACAGTGTTCCCGATGGTTAAAACACTTATTTCGAGTCCTTGAAAGGTATTAAACTTAGGGTTCATCCGATTGTCGCGGGGCTGCTGTTCAGTGCCATGTGTGGGCTCCAGGAGGAAAGCGCAGGTATGTATAGTGACAGTGGATAAAGGACGATGAGGGTGGATACAAGGAACTTAGTATAGGGAAAGATCTCCTCTCTGTGTTAGCCGTCTTGGTGTGGATAATAGATCCTAGTAACATCCATAACACCGGACACAACATTGTAATCGCGAAAATTGCAAAAGCCACATCACGAGACGCTAACCAACAGGCTACATCTTATATCAAAGTGCTGATGGTCACAATGGTGCAGCACTTATCAGCGAAAAGTCTAGAGTCTCGAGACCTGTGTATAGATACTCCTAGTCACGTGGCCCTTGAATGAGCAACAGTATCTGCAGGTGCACATACACTAGTTTCCTTAGCTGTTTAAACAATAGATAGATGTTAATCTTTTTCCACTCTTCTCAATTTGAAACCTACAGATAATTTCTCTGAAGCATGTGGCTCTGGACGAACTCTTTTCCATCCACAGGTCGCCATATCCCCTTCTACGTACAGAAGAAATATGTATGTCTGTCGAAGAGTGGGCTCCTTGTAATGCACAGACAGTCATCACAGCGCTGATCAGTGATACAATTCTGAGTGATTGATTCATTGAAAATTTGTACTGCAGCGATGTCAGGTTTGGCTTTTTCTCACGTAAAATGTTGCCAGATTATCCGGGTGGTATTGGCGCAGTAGCTGGCAACGTCACTGCCAATAGCGAAAATCTTCAAAGGACGATTAGGAACCACCAAAGTCCACATGCTACCGAGTATTTTCTTACTACTTCAGACGTAATCTTTGAGGGTTAGAAAACTGTCCTTGATTTCCGCTCTAGCGTTGTTTGAAGACTTCGTTGCCCGGAATTGTCAGAAGGCCTCGTCCCTCTCCTCCCATATTTCTGAATTCGAAAACTCTTAGCTACCGGCAGAAAACGGAGGAGATGTAAGGCTCGGAAAGGGGCAGCTTATATCCTGGTTCCAAGGCTGCGTATTTCCAGAGGGAAGAAACATGGGTTTGGTGTACTGTTAAGCCAAAGTAAATCAAAGCTATGAAAGGCTATGCGGTACAGCGATGTCAGGATAGCAACTGTAAAACGGGGAGAGGAAAGGTTTGGAGTGTTTTATTTGAAAGATGTGGTCACCGAGGAGTGAAGAATGATTTGTGTTTTCTGTATTCAATGCGTCCTGTTAAGGTATGAGTATACAGTAGTTGGAAATTGGTGCGTCGCTGTCTTATATCTACCGTAAGTTGCTTTATTCAGTCGGATCCGTTTGATTGTTACGTAATAAGTACAAAGAAAAAAAAGGGGGGGAGGGTTCGTTGACTGTAACAGAAAAGCTGACTGATACCCAGTCAACTTGTATGGTGGCAGTAAGTACGTGAAAGGTTGCGACAGACGCTGATAGTGTTTCATGCTACCAGCAAATAGAGGGAAGGCCGGCAAGCAAACAGGCCGCATTGGAAGTTACTGCGAATGCGGAATGTCGTTGTAAAAGAATGCCTTACACCTTCGAAATCCGTTCTATCGCGCGGCAACTGGAGAGGAAAAGTTTCGGTGTTGGTGTTTACTTGAATGGGTTGGTATACTTAATTTCCTGCTAAGGGTTAGTTTACTGCGAGTGGAACATAGGGTGAAATTCCCGTTGACCTGTGCAGTGCAGGGCAACTAAAGTGCTTGTTTTCCTTTCCATCGCTACGGACAAGCGTAACCTTACTCCACCTTCCCCATTTTTTCCCTGGCGTGCACAGTGCTGCGAGCGATGGAAACGTTCGGAAGGGCTCGTTCGTGACGGCAAACGCTGCGTGCCTTGTGATCGGTCTTACTCCTGTCTTTTAAGGGACACTGCAAGCGTCTCTTGTGGCATGCCATCATTTAGCCTTCCCTAATCACCATGACACCATGACGCCGGCTAACAGCCATTATATCTTCCAAGAAGAGGAAATGAGGGGTGTGCTTACTGTGGGAGCTGGGAAGGCTGAGAACCACTGGAGCTTGTAACTTCTAAACTGAACCACCCCACACTTCCCGATATACCACCGTACGTACTATGAAGTGCAGTACTTTGTACGCCAATCTGCGTCCTACCCTTCGAATGGTACCCGACTCCTGGTCGCACCCGGCGGGGTGTGCTGATCCACATGCACCTCGCCAAGTTCGTGGCTGAGACGCGGGACACGCGTCTCAGCCACATGCCCTGCAACCCAGACTGCGCTGCTCCCGCGAGTGCGCAAGCGCACAGGACAAATTCCCGCTTCCATCTGCTCTGCCGTTGAGAAATCCTCCCCCTCCGCTTTCTTTCGTTCCTAGCAATTCCCTGTAATCCTGCTGTCGGCCCCCGCTTCTGGCGCCGCACTCCGCGTTCCTTCCCTTTCCCTTCTAATCGGCCTCTGTGCTCCCTCTCGGGCTGCGAGCGGGCTACCTCTGTGAAGTGCCGTGGCGTATTGAGACTACCAATATACACGTGGGAGTGAACGAACAGTCACTGGAAGCATGCACAATCACCCTCTAGGATATTCCGGGCCACATCCGACCATATCTTTCAAAGAATGAAGCACCCCACGTTTCCTCCCTCGAGAAGGGCTTGAGGACGAACCTGTGGTGACAACTGGCTCTTTTCCTCCGGATCTTGGTGACACTGTCGCACCATTCCCAGGATGCGAAAAGTAGTAACCAAAAGCACCAGCGGCAGGGAACTTCTTGACGAGTTGGCGCCAAGGGCCACCCGGAACCTGCGGTGGAGTGTTTCCGACTTATCACGCCCTGCGATCTTATGTTGCTTGGGGGCCGCAATATTGCGAAGATCCCGCACCCCGGTGACTCTTCCTTCCATTACAAATTTTAGGCCGGAAGGTCTTGCAATCCTATCTCACTCATTGCAGAGGAATGCGCCATCCTCTTCATTCGGCATGGACTTGCCTTCCTCTATCAATCGGGGACTCCGAGATCACCAACGACCAGACCTACCTTGCCTGACTGACTCACACAACGATCGTTGTCCCCGCGGATGCTTGGTCAATTCTGGAAGGATGGTGGTGCAACGACGACGGAGTTTACCGAACCCTTGACGAGGACTCTGGTGAAGACAAAGTCATCCTCCTGTGTATCCTAGAGCCTTTGAGGAATACGACCACGAAATTCGGACATCAAGATGAAGTCAATCGAATCGAGCATGGTCATAACGATATAACAGGAAGGGTTCTTGACTTTTATCCATAGTTTCAACATCATTCGACCAGGAAACTTGTGCTCCCCTCCTCGCGTTCCCGCAAACCCCGCGATAATCCTCGTTCCCATCGATTCGTAGTCATCTGTCCTGTTCTCCTGTGCCGTTTACGGAAAATATCAAAATATTTATAGGCGCATCCATTTCCATCGTCATACATGAACTAGGGGATCAGCAGCAAGCGTGGAAGTTGTTCGAAAACTTCCGTCGCACGACCGGACTTGGACAGTCACGTCATATTAAAGATTAGGCCATAATGCACTGTCACAACAAAAGGTGCTGGGTACAAGTGGCGGTACAAGGAGGTTCGGAGTTGTACTAGGGTTCAAGGGTTCAGTGAGGTACGAGATGTGGGGTTCGAGGTTTGGTAATTGGGTTCAAAGTTCAGGATGCAGGGTTCCGTTCACACTTTGGTTCGGTTCTGGTTCGGTTCGATGTCTGCGAGTCCTAATACATAGGTACATAAACATACTCTAGAATATATACTAGTCTATAGTCATATCAGAGGACCAGGTAGTACTGTAAACCATAACACATGAAAGCTATGACAGCATGATATTACAACACGAGGAAGAAGCATATGAAATTAACAAGAGCTATACTTCCAATGTGAAAGTATTCAAACACAACGCAAATGCGTGATTCTGTAAATCCATTTCATACAAGATGTTACACACCAATAAAGTGATCACGAAGGGTACTCAGAAACGTCGTCACATGATAAATGCAATGATAATCTCGAGATAAATCAAAAAGACTTTGTCACATAACCATAGTGTGCTGAGAACGGAATGAATGGTGTGCTGCGACGTTGTTGTCAGAAGAACGGAATGCAAAAGTAGTAATCTAAATCTCAAACTGCAGCAGTAAGCCATTCAATCCTAAGCAGTCACTCACAAATTTGCTCGTGAAATTAACGTCCCAGAGGAACATGTCCAATGTGCCCACGTATAGTCCGAGAGCCTCCACTATACGCATCTTATCTTTCTCCCTTCGGAAGAGGGTGTTTTTGTACAGCATGGAAATGTTCGTCGACCTTCAAATCGCCTTTTCCTTCTTTAGATCAACTTCTATGACTCATTCTCCAACCAAAAGCTAGCAACCCCCAACAGGCGCGGTTTCTGCCTCTTATGCTTCGGACTGGCCCAGGAAACAGTCGTCCCAAACTCTTTGGTCATATTGTCTCTTGTCGAGATTCAAGAAACGCCTTTGGCAGCTGTACTCGCTAATACCGTCCCTTACTTGATCTTGAAATCGTGTTCAGCAATCAGCCTATCCACCTACCATCTCGCTAGCCTTCCTTTAATTTACTTCTTCTTGAATTAGTTATGAAGATCTTTCTGGTCTGTTAAGACAATGGAGAGGTAATCCAAAAGCAAATCGAACCGAAGATTCTTCATCGCAGACACAACAGTTTTTTTTCGATTTCAAAGGTAGAGTATGTACGCTTTTTTTTCATCGTCCGAGATGCGAATTGAAAAAAAGAAACTTACCCTCTTCGGCAAGAGAAGCACCGACAGGGATACAAAGGAAGCTTCCGTATCCAAAATGGAGGAAGAATCAAAATGCGGGAACGATAGCACCGGAGCGGTAAAGTAGTTTTCTTCAAGTGGTCTAAGGCACCCTATATCTCTTCTGCCTATTCGAAAGGTCTTTTCACGCAGTTGGTTGCATTCAATACCACAGAGATCTCCGCAAAATTCCCTGTTAAATGCCTACAGTACATCGCAAATTCTGAGAAGTTGCTCAGTTCCGCCACATTATTTGACGCATGAGCTTCCAAAATGTCCTTGATATTTTCTGTATCGACTTTTAGCCATAATTCAGTGACACAAAGTTCAAACACTTTCACCTCGGACCGGGTGCCTTAGTCACTTTGCTTTTAGTATTGGCGCCTGAATCTCCTCTAAAATCTCTTGGCAACTCGTCTTCTATATTCTTGAAGACTATCAAAATATCATCCAGGAAGAAAACGGCGAAAAGAAATAATAGTAGAGCCTTTTCTATCATACGCGGGAGAGTAGAAGGGGTGCTAATCATACCAAAAGGCATTATCTCAAAATTATAGGTACCATGTCGATGCACAAAACTAGGCATCATTTTAGATATCTCCAAAATAAGCACCTGCCCATAACCCAGTGTAAAGCTCTAGCACAATAAAGAATCTAGATAATGAAAGAAAGTCGAAGAACTTTTCTATCTTCGGCAACGGTAACCGCTCAGGTTTCATGAACATGTTTAGCTGGCGATAGTCGACAAAAATAGAGACATCCTATCCTCTTTGGTCGTGATCAAGGCGGGGATTGATTAGGCAAAGTTCGTGAACTAGTGACAATTGATTGCATCAGATCGCATAATTCATTCTTGACGACATTATTGTGTCTCGAAGCCATAAAATGGGCCCTTTTGTCTATAGGGGTCTAATTGGTCATATTTAACGGGTAATTTGGTCCTCTTGAGATCATATATGTCACATACTACAATAATAATGTCTTTCAATGACCTCTGCAGAGATATTTGGTCCTTTTTCTAAGGTTCTTCACCTTGGAGGAAAAAAAGGGAGGCGCGATCCGCTTTCTAGTCACCTTCAGAAAAGTCACCACTATCCTTCAGGTATCTAGCTCGTATTCTTCCTTATTCAGAAAGGCTAACACCAACTCCTGCTCGGTGTCGGACATAAAATAGCTATCACACGACTCAAGCAACGAGGAATTAGCGAGCTGCCCACTCTTTGATTCCCAAAGAGATAATAAGTTCCCAATATCGGTATTGATTCCTTTGGTAACGGGAGAATCACCACTAAGCTGTAGAATAACCTATTTTTTACGACTACTGGGGTGACCTGTTTGCGACGGCAATCGAGACTGGCTTGCAGAAGAGCTCTGAATATGTTATCAAAAGGGACATTGCGCACCAATAAGAATACCGTAGGAACGACCAAGAGGACGTTGAAGGCCGAAAAACTCTACAGGAAGCCGACAAATGAGATATTTGTCAAATCAGCGACTGTTACCCGGCGGTCTGTGGCCATAGTATCCAGAAGAGCTTATTTTTCCGTTCAGTATAACTTCAAACCAACCACCTTCAACGTTTTGCTCCATCCAAATAGGTTCTTGATAGTTTCTATGCCACAGGAATGAATTTCGTGATCAAAAGCTTCAGTTAATTATAGTACTTATCAGTATCTACCCGAGGCAACTGTCCAAAGATCATCCCAGACGGAGGGGAGGCGAGTTTTGCGAACAAATTATACTTACCTTATTGCTATTAAAATACAACAGATGCCTTTATCGTCTTCATTACCATGTTTTGATTTTTTTTTGGGCGCGGATGCGACCACAGATGGACGGATAATCGCGTCCCGATTTATTAAAAATCCGATGTACATATTAGTATCCATTCTCTGTTTCAGAGGAGCTTTAATATCGGCGTGACTCTTATGCGGGCTATCAACTTCGCCCTCTCGAGACTCTACAACAACAGAATCTTGTTACTTATCCACCCGTTACCTCATTTTTCGCCCCTGCTTCTATTTCGAACTTTTCTGGAGACTCCAACGTGAGTATTTACTCTTGTATACCCTTTAGACCAGCATGTTGCTTCGAAGTTGCCGTACCGGTTGCAAAAAGGAAAATAGTAGGTTTCTGTGGGGATTTTGAGTGCACCGCGTCGAGCGGTTCCCCTTATGAACGTAAAAGATACTGAATAAAATCCGCATAAGTAGCCTCCGCTGTTTACGCCTTCCAGACTACTTTACAAGAAAGTCAGCTAAACAAAATACCAAAAAAGCTTGTTCACCTTGTTCTAAAGTTGTTTCTTCTTGCAAGTGGGCGTCTCGGACCGTATTTGAATCCTTTCAAAGGCTACTTGCGGTGCTAGAGTCATCTCTTTCTCGTAATAAGGTCTTTTTATCCTAAAAATTAGTCCGCAATTGCTGGTTTTGAGTCACTTGTAGTTCACTGGTTCCCGATACATGAAGAACGGTGCTAGCTACAGATAAAATGCTACCGACTGCAAAGGAGACCGAAAAATGCCATATTATACCAAAAGTTCTTGTCAAGGCCATCCATTTGCCATAGCAAGCTCTATAGGTGCCTTTTACCCAGTTTAGCATCAATATTATAATTCAATTCTTCCTTTGGCTTCTCTTACTTCGTAAAATTCCAGATTAACTTGCCTTTCATGGGATCTTAGTTGTTTTCCTCCTCCTTTAGGGAATCATCGCACAAGAGGGACTCTCACGGGCACTCAAAAGCCGCGATTTAGGGATAGTAGCGTACTCGGATCTTCATATTTTCTTGCGTAGATGCAACTTAAAAGCATTAGAACAAGAAAGCTGCATGTACTATATTCACGTATAATCATTAATACCGGATTATTACTATTTTGTTTAATTCTGTTCTAGTGAGCGTAGTATCTATTTCATCTCTTCTATAATATGAATGAGAGCCCTACTTTAATATGTATAGTTCAAAGCAATGTACTCTAAGAATGTCCGCCAGGGATTTTAATAAGTTCAAAAGAGATGTAATAAAGCTTGGTTATGGAAAGTAATGCCCATCAAGTTCTCGCAGCCTTGGAGATAGGAGCGAAATAGAACCAAAAATAATTTTATTCTGAGCCTGCTGAACCGCTCTCTTCTAAGTAAAGGGTATACCGTTTTCCCAGGTTTGATAATAATGCTCCAAGTCTTTGTTTCATTCATTTACTCTTTGAGAAAGCAGTAGTCCAGGCAGACGGGAGCGATGTGTGATACCCTAAAATTTGGGTCTTGGAGACGACCTAATACCCTTGAACGAGGAAAGATTGAATTGCACACAAATTAGGGGTAAATTGAAAAGAAAGAGCTGCAGATATTTTTGTGCTCTCATGCTGCACTGCGTCGGCCATATAAGGCGTCATTATAAAACCAAGTTCTCTGTCACAATCCTGCAGCGAATGAGAAAGTGTCCTATCGCCATGCCTGCTTGTCCCTTATGCACTCTCTAACCTCCAAGTTACAATCATTTTCATTCTTGACCCTTTAATATTTGCTCACCTTTGCGTTGCTGTCATTCAAGGATAGTAAAATCTATCTTCCCCTGCCTGCAGTACACAACTCCAATCCATAATGAATTTCAAGTCTCCATGTTTAACGAAACACAATTCAAAAGTTTCCAGTTAGTTTATTTAAAACATATTAAATCGGAATCTACACCATCACATTTTTTAATCTCTCTATGGGTGAATGAAGCCGGTTTGTTTCGAGATTTGCTAAAGTAGGGAGTCCTAGATGCTTACATTCAAACCATTTTTAAGGGTCCACATTAAAATAACCAGGACTTTATACCAACTAAAAATTATGCAGAGTAGATCCCACTACTTTAACGTTTGTGAGGATCATACGCAGGAAATATTTTCTCCTGCAACCATATTTTCTAAAATGATGAACCCATCAGCAACCCCTCTTGACAGAAGGATCAGTCCTCTCAACTCTCTTTTTGAAAAATAATACCCAAAATATTACCCCTCTCTGAGCACTAAATTTACTGCGTCTCTTTACTTTAATTTTATCTTTGTGGATTTTGGTCCCCCCCTGTTGAGCAGAAAAATAAATATTATAATGAAATTGTCTTCCGGATTTTCTCCTATCATCTTGTAATTCAGACTTTTATCTTATAACACCAAATTGGCGCAAATTCAAAGCCACATTATGAACAATTTTTTTTAATTCAACGAAGGGCGTTAAAAATATTGAATACCTGCCCCCGTTTCAGGAGCTAGAGAAGATTCGTTGAACTAATATAACCATCTAAGGGGTTGAGTGCGCTAAAGGTAATCTAAGGTTGAAATGTAGATTGATGCCTCGAGTAATCGAACAGGAGCTTCATATCGAGATTCATATAGAAACAGTACTCGACTACAGCAGAGGTAAATTGTAACCAAACAGTACTGAATTCAAAGATATTACAGAATCGTTGCCTTAAAGCTATCACAAATTAAAGGGGTTGGAGGCTCCCATACCAACCATGAGAGAGAATAACAGAACCGAACACCATGGAAAAGTTCCATTAGTCCAATTGTTAGGGAGGAATAAAGTAATTGCTGAACGGCGAGGGGCCAGAATTTTCGAAAACCACTCGATATCGCCGTGATGGATCTATGTCGTTGGCATGGTACAAAGTCGTATGGTCTTTTATTTTGCACTGGAGTTTGGGGCCAGTGCACAAATAGAACTAATGTAATTTGATAATATCTACTACTGGTATCTCTCGCCCACCAGATTTTCTTGAATGCATTATACGGTATGTACAATGTAAGTTTGATACTTTAGGGTTAACCGAAATTCTGTAAAAGATGAGTAAAATGATTCCTTCAGGAGAGGTAATTCAAAGTTGGGAGATAACTTGAAGTTCAGACCGAAATAGTTGAGAAGTTTAAAGTCCAGTCCGGACCTAAGAAGCGTTCCAATTACGAGTAGCCATTGAAGTTAGGTTGTAGTGCCTGCTTTTTTTCGACTCACTCCTATCCCCTTGGTCCCCTGTCTTCATACACCCCTTTGTGTTCCCCCAGATGTACCGCACTATGATAACCTTTTTGTCGGTTGCAACACGTCCGCTTTGGGATACAAGTTGCTGCGATGTCGTCAAACACGCGAACTCCCAGGTGACGGCGTAGCATCACGGTCGACGTCTCTTTGGACGTTCCGTTGACCACGGAGGGGTGGGCAATGAGGAAGGCTCCTGCCTGTGTTTCCTGATTCGCTTAACGGCGGATTCTTCGCAGAATACCTGTTCTTGGGTCGTGGTAGGAATAAATTCCTACCACGAGCCATGCTATATTCGGATAAACATATTTGTAAAATGTTCAGAACTTACTGGCAGGGTCTGTCAAAACATTCTTTCGGAATGTACGGTAGTTTCCCTCTATTTCCAGCATAAACATTTCCCGAGGATTCCAAGGGGCTATCAACGCTGACCTCCTAAAGTCGAACAGTTTTCTTCCATTGGGAAAAAAGAGGAAAGGAGGGCGGGTTCATTTATCGTAACAGGTATGCAGGCCAAAAACCTAGGAAAATACTTCATAGATTCGTAGTCTTCATTTACAATCGGTACCTCCGATTCTTCGCCAGAATAAGATGGACAAGTTATTTCGAACAAAAGAGTGATGTAGTATGGACCCGTCTCTCGGTTTAGATCGTGATTCGGGAGATTAGTAATTGAAAGCAGGAGGAGAGGGATTGCGATCAGTTTGACTCGTTGCAGATGTGGCGGTGTTTTTGTGGTCTTGTGGAACCGACATGGGGTGGATATCAACTGAAAACGTGCACTCATTACTTGCCCCTACTGGATGCGTAGGATTTCGTGGCACAGATCCGTAAGGGAGCTAGTCGGAGACAAGCGCGATCCATGTGAGTAAACGAATGCCCGGAATTGACAGTCTATGTACTCGTGAGTGAGGGAAGGTTGCAGCATAGAGAGGAGCGATTCTGCGAAGAACCTGCCAATCGTTTTACTCATGACGTTTATCTCAAACGCGACAACCTTGTGTGTGTGTGGTAAATCTTTATGGGTTGTACAATGTTGCACAGAAGCGTGCGGAGGGTATTCATAAATTAACTACGGATGCGGGCGGCGGATAGAAATTTGTCGCGCCAGCATTATTTGGAGACTAAACGCAAAACGGGTAACGAAGTCGCGGAGCTCCTGTTGAGGGGAGGACCGCGACGGGAAGCAGCGAAGGAAGCAAGGCGGAGGAAAAAGCCCTTGCCGTCGTCACCCAAGGCGCCATAGATATCAATCCCGACGGGGGAGAGGAGGATATCGTTTTGGTTGCAGTAAGTGCCGTAATGACGATGTTTCTCGTGCTCTGCGAGTGTGGCGGCAGCCCTTGCGGTAACCGTACTTGGCGAAATGTGGCGGCGTACGGAGGGGTGGGCAACAGTAACGTCGACGGCGATATCGGTACTGTGAAGCCCGTATGCAGCGGGTATGCAAATGTCCATTCGTAGCGCGGGGGACTCCGAATGCCCAGATGGGTTGGGAGCCTGGTAGAGGAGCGGATGTTCGACGAGGTCGACGATCCCAACTTCCTTGCAGTAGCGGGCAAGAACGTTGCGGAGGATGTGATGACGATGAGTCATTCCGTCTTCGTATTTGCAGGTCAACTCGTGTTGACCACTTGGATCTAAGACGGGTGCGATGTCGGCCGAGCGGCGGGAGCAGACCGGACAGCGAGTAGATCCAGGGAATAGCGCGATGCCGAGACGTAGAGCCAGAGCGACTTTCCACGTAGAAGAGGACATGTACGTACCGCGGTGGAGGTGAGGAAGCGAAGAGAAAACAGAGGAGGCGGAGGACGTGCGCACGGAGAGGAGCCGTGCTCGGTCGTGGGCTGCCGCGGACGAGAACAACCTATCGGACTTCGATAGCATGAGTTCAGTTGTGATCGCAGACTGGAGCCTTTCGCCGGGGACCGGCGATGAACAACGCTCGAAAAGAGCCGTAGATGTAAGTGACGAAGACAGCTGCGGGTGGCGGGAGGATAAGAGCGAGATGGCGGACCGAGGGATCTCTTCCATGTGGCGGTCCTTGGAAATCGTCAGCAGGTTGGAGATAAGTCCAAAAGAATCAATTACAGATGCTGCGTAAGCAGCCTCGGTAATTTCAGAAGTTTGCAGGAGACCTAGACCGCCCATTCAGACGGGGAGAGAGGCTTGGAGCCAGGCTCGATCCGGGCAGGGCAGCTGCAATTGGTGGAACGCTTCCCTCTGCTTCTGATCGAAGCTAGCGGCGAGTACCGCACATTGACTGGAGGGAAGCGTACGTAGCAAGTGCATGACCTTGGAGGCGTTCGCACAGAAGCGGTGTAAGTGGAAAGCCAATTGAGCATTATCCAAGTCTCGAAGGGATTGGAAGATGCGGTCGACTGCGTTTTGGCGGCCTGCGAAAAATTGGGAAACAAAAGGGTCCGAGCCAATCGGGGATCCCAGCACGATGAAACCAAGGGGGGTTGAAAAGGGGCAAGGAAGTGCCAAAGGGGAGTGGGAAGGGGAGAAGACGTAAACTTGGGTCTTGGCAAGGTTGAGCTGGAACCCTAGTGGACCTCCTTCAAGCTGGATGAAACGGATGGCAGCGGCGGCTTGGGACCGAGGAAGAACAATGTTACCGTCATCTGCGTACCAAGCGTTCAGGGCTGGTGAGAACTTCTCCTGTAACGATAGCATGAGAGGATGGAGAGCCAGGGCAAAGAGCAAGGGACCGAGGGGATCACCTTGCTGAGTGCCCTCTGAACTACGGACATAGTAGGGTCCGAAAGCAAGCTCTGTAGGAGCATCGTAACAAGAGTGTACCCACCGTGCGAGGCATAGGGTATGTGTCGGTACGGCTTCCAGAATGCGCTGGCGGGAGATGCAATTGAAAGCGTTGCGAGCGTCGATCTGGACCAAGACGTGATCGTGGAACTCGGATCTCTGGGAAAGACGACGCACAGAATGAATTATTGCATCGGTGCCGTTCTTGACGCCTACCCCGACCTGATGGAGCAGAAGGTAGGAGCGGATGGCGGGGGTGGCATTGTGTGCCGCGAGCCTCGAAATTAGGCGTCGGTAGAGAAGCCCAACCGCGATCGGACGGATTCCCCGTTTGGCTTCGGCAGCGCAGTAAGACGGCCTCCGCAGAAATACGGGCGGCACGCGGCCGGTAGATCGCCGTTCAAACAGAGGTTAAGGATCTTTGTCAGGGCATGTAGGTAATCCCTCCCGGGCGTGACCCCACCTGCCGGGCGAAGCAGCATTCGAAGGGAAACTGGGGATAGACCATCGGCCCCAGGAGCGGTTGAAGGATCCAGGCTGTGAATGGCAAGGCGGACATCCTAGACCGAGAACTTTAGCGCAGGAGACAAACCGTGAGGGGGCATGGGAGTGATTGGAGTGGGGGGCGGGGGATGAAGAGAAGCCAAGGATTGAAAGGTAGCTTCGCTGGGGGAGAGTGGGGGATCGACTTGGAGAAGGGCTGCTGTGGCCCGAGAAGGGCTACTCCGGGAGAGGAAGCGGCGGCATCTGCGAAGGGCCGTGTCAGGGCGGGCGAGGGTGGGAGGGGATGGAATCGGAGAGGGGGCGGAGATGAACGAGGTGGCCTCGTCGAAGAGGTCATCATAGAGGAGGCTGGAGGCCATGCGGATGCGGTCAACGAGGCTGGAGCAATTTTCCCGGCGGCGGCGGCCAAGAGCGCGGGGGCGGTTGTGTCGGAAAACCAACTTCGGGATGGCAAGAAGTTCCAGAGGAGCTCGAGTCCTGTGCTCTGGCGACGGAGCGGATATAACGCGGTACAGGGCAGCGAAGTATAAGTCGTAAGCCGCGGCTTGGACTGGGCGAGGAATAAAGGTGAGAACAGGGAAGGGGGCGGAGAGGAGGGAGCGGAAGGTGAGGGGTGACTGGGATGGTCCTGAAACTTGATTCACAGCTGGGAGATTCATGCGTCAGGATCCATGTCGGCATCGGGGGCGGGAATGTGTTCAAGAAGACCATAGGGGTTGGTGTCGGCTGGTGCAGTAGGGAGCGGAGGGATGGGAGATTGGGCATTGGGGGCACCGACCGTAATCCAGCCAACGGTTTGAGGCGGAACAGGGGCATTCTGAGTACGGTGGCGTTTGAATCCACCAGCCGCTGCTGGTAGGGAAGGCAGAGGGGCTGCTCCAAGGAAGGCAGAGGGACTGCTCCAGGGAAGGCAGAGGGACTGCTCCAGGGAAACCAGGGAGACCGGACGGTTTGGCAAGTATTTTGGTATCGATGTCCCGAAGAGCGGAGGCGAAGGATCGGGCAGGAGACCATTTGCATTTGTCATCTTCCAAGCGAGAGATTTCGGAACGCAGACCTTGCCATACTGCAACGAGGTCATCAGCCGAGAGTCTGCTGCCACCCTCAGCAACCCCGTCGTTGCTCTTTCACATGCCGCAATGGATTTCTTGGTCCAGTCCGCTTCACTGCTTGACGGAGATGTAAACCTTGCTGACCCCGCATCAACCGATCATTTCCTCGCATCCGCCCTGCAAACCTCTACGTTCAACACGCTTATGCCGTCTTTCCAGAACAACCCGCAGTTTAGATCTGTCCTGAACATTCTTAACGCGCTTGTCGGCGTTGATGTTTCCGCACCCCGTTCTCCTTCCGCCCCCGACGCCAACTCGCCTGACGAAGATCCTGCGGCCACAGCACCGGCCCCGTATCTGCAAGCGGTCAAAGCTCCAGCGGCCCAAGCCCCTGTGCGGACCCATCCTATTCGCCGCCTTCCCCCCTCGGTCGTCAAGGCTTGACTGAGCATCGCGATCTGGACGACGCCCGCCTAGCCCGTAAGCTTGCAGGCACTGTTCGTAATGCCACCCGCGGCCTTTTCGAAGGTAATCAGAAGCGTTTCGTTCGCGTCTCTGTCCCCTCGACCTTCCAGATCCACAACCCGTCCCAGTTTCGTGCCGCCATTTCTGCCGGTGGGTTCCCTGGTTCCTGTTCGATCATCCAATCCGCTGATCCCAACCATTTCTACATCTGTGCGGCGGAGAGCGACTTAACAACCGTCAATGCTGCATACGACTCTTATCGCGCCCTAGCGCAGCATTCCGACAATTTTGACGCACCAACCCGTACCTTCTCCGGCATACTGGACCTAGAGACTGATCTCTCGGCTGATGACCTCGTTGCAGTATGGCAAGGTCTGCGTTCCGAAATCTCTCGCTTGGAAGATGACAAATGCAAATGGTCTCCAGCCCGATCCTTCGCCACCGCTCTTCGGGACATCGATACCAAAATACTTGCCAAACCGTCCGGTCTCCCTGGTTTCCTTGGAGCAGTCCCTCTCCCTTCCCCACCAGCAGCGGCAGGTGGATTCAAACGCCGCCGTTCTCAGAATGCCCCTGTTCCGCCTCAAACCGTTGGCTTGATTACGGTCGGTGCCCCCAATGCCCAATCTCCCATCCCTCCGCTCCCTACTACACCAGCCGACACCAACTCCTATGGTCTCCTCGAACACATTCCCGCCCCCGATGCCGACATGGATCCTGACGCATGAATCTCCCAGCTGTGAATCAAGTTCCATGACCATCCCAGTCACCCCCTCCACGTCAGTTTTCGTTGTGAACCATTCAACTGCCTCAGTGCCACGCCACGTGTAAACGACAGTGTCCTGCAAAAAATTGCACCAACCATTCCCGCGAAAACGGCACGAAACGGGGCCCAAACAAACTGTCTCCAGCAACTATTCTTTTGGCGCCAAAAAAAAAGCGTCAAAAAAACGCGGCCAATCTCCTTCCACGAACAGCCTGTCCGCAAATCCGCAAAAGGGCGCCAACTTTCCACCCGCCACTCACTCCGTCGGCGAGTGGACACCGACCGCCAGCCCTTCCCCGCACCCTCCCGCCTTACAACCGCCATCCCCCACCCGACCTTTGCGCATAAGCGCCTTGTTCAAAACAGCCAACACACGCCCGCCCGCCCGTGCGACCAGTCATGTGTCCAGTGCCCGTGCCACAACTAGAATAACTTGAACCTTACCGCGTTGCAAATCATTCTCCCCCCCCTCCCTTTGCAAACAAGAAAACGGCGTGCAAACGCAATGACAGCGGGCGGCCCCTTTGCTCCGGCGCTCGGGGCGCGAATCCAAGTGCTATGGACGATCGAAGGGTCTGGCGAGGGTGAGGAATCGAGCGGGGTGCAGGAGCGTTGGTGGGGTGCGGTAGTGCAGGATTGTGTGAGTGATGTGTCGGGGTTGAGGATCCCGGGTGCGTATTCGGGCAAGCCGGTGCATATCTTGCTGTACGATGCGTATGGGGAGTGGGAGGAGGATATTGCACAGGTGGTGTTTGCGGGGGAGCGTGCTGTGGTGGACCTTGCGAGGACGGAGGAGGAGGGGGAGGGGTTCTGGAATGGCGGTTTGAGGGGGAGGGAGAGGGGGAGAAGGGGGGGGAGAAATGTCGTTGAGGGAGGTGGTGGATGCGCAGGTGGAGATGGTGAGTGCGGCGGGGATTAGTGCGAATGCGGATTTGGAGGCGTTGAAAGAGTTTCCGGCTAGTGTGCAGATTGGGGTGACGTCGGGATATCGGGTGTTTGCGGATGCTGTCAAGCAGATGTTGGGTGAGTTGGTGGCGAGTAAGCCGATGGGGTATGTGGTTACCGAGGAGGATGTGGAGAGAGTTGTGACGAGGATTCGGGAGCGGTCCGAGTGAGAGGGTTTGTATTGTGTTGCGTTTGTGGTAGGGTTTGGGAGGGTTGATGTTGTATGTTGTTGTTGTTGTTGTCGTCGTTTGTTGTGTTGATAGTGTCAAGTGTCAAGGGAGGGGCGGTTGTGAAAGTCGAGGTAGGAGATGTACACACATGGCTGGACGCAACTTTCAACTTTTTTGTAGCCAGATGTAATGGACGCGCTCACCAACGCGGTCGAGTAGCAAAGATACGCCGCATGCGGTTTGACAAGCACCGACACTTTGTTGATGATCACAGAGCAGATGGCCAACACAGTTGTCCAAGCTCACTTTACATACCTCCTCAACAAGTAAGCCACACCGACTAACACAACCGGAAACAACCATCTCGCCACACGAATCCACAGTCCAACCTCTGTCCCCCCACCAACAACCTCCCCTCTCAACCTGGCCTCCGCCTCGGCCCTCAAAACCTCCTCCTCCGTCGGCTCCCTCAACTCCCCAACCACCAACTTTTCCAACTGCGACCGCGCCTCATTCGAATGTCCCACATCCTCAAATTCCCGCGTCGCATCCCGCCCCGACGAATCCAGCATAATATCCTCCCCGCCCGGATGCTCCAACAAAAACGACGTCACGTCATACACCTTTCCCTCAATCACCATCCAACAATCCGTCGGCGTGGTATGCTTTGCAACCTATGTTTTCCCGAATGCAAAATGTCATACTTGTGTTAGTGGGATACCTGCCCAAATAAAGGGTGGCGCGGTGGGGGATGGGCCGGCTTACCTCGATCATGGGGTACGCCTTTGTACCCGGCATTGTGACGGTGTGGCAGGGCTGGAGTAGGGGGAGCGGCGATGTGAATTCACGCGGCGTGGTAGAGTTAGTGGCAGGCGTTTGAAAGACGCTGCGTCGTTCACACAATAATCGGGTCAGCGGGCAATGGGTCTAGAGGTCACGCGATCAGCGCATTTGGGTGCAAAAATAAAATTTGTATTGTTTCCATGCTGTGAGACAATTTTGTACGACATTTGGCATTGCCCTGTGGCGTCGGCATCCATCCGATCCCATCCGATCCAGCCCATCGAGTCGCCGCTTTCTGCATTGCAAACAAATTGGCAATGTTTGTCAATGAATCCGCCACTCGTGATTCCGTCGACATCACCTCGGCACCGACACACTCGCCGACCATTGCCATTGCCATGTGCATCTTGACTCCCTTTACATAATCTATCTCCACTTCACGTCAACCATGCTCGTCCTGCCCCATTTCCCAAACTTGCCTCCCGTTTCCTCCTCTCCCTCCCTCCTCAACCTCCTCGTCCTCCTCTACACTCTCGTCCTCGTCTACATTCACATCTACCCCTCCTGCCCATCCCTTCAATATCTCGACTCATCCCACACCTGTCTCCCGCCTCAAGATCCCTCTCACACAGCCGACTGCACCCTCTCCCGCTCCGCCATCCTCCCCACACTCGACCGTTACGCACTCGCACATCTCGCCGGCTACTTTCTCAAAGCCCTTCTCATTCCAGATCCCATCCTGCTCCACACCGCATCCCTCCTATTCGAACTACTCGAGCTTCTCCTCACACCCTACATCCCTTCCCTTGCCGAATGTTGGTGGGATTCCTTTCTCCTCGACCTCGTCTTCACAAACGCTCTCGGCATTACCCTCGGCACCCACCTCTCCCATCTCCTCTCCACGCGTTTCCCATTCTCATTCCCCTTCCGAACACAACCACACCCTCACTTTCGCCTCATCGTCCTCGTCTCCCTCCTCGTCACAGACCTCAACGCCTTTCTCTTAAAGCACAACCTCCGCCTCCGCGCCGCATCCCCGCTCAACCTCTACCGCCTCCTCCTCTTCCTCCTGCTTGCCACCCGCGCCATACCCACCCTCTACAAACCCCATTCCACCCTCCCCACCCTTCCCACCCTCTTCCTCCTCCTCCTCCTCCTCGAGCTCTCCATCTCCCTTCCCCTTATCTAGGCGCATGAAGCTGCACCCCACCATACTTTTTCAACTCCATCCTCTTCAACTTTCTCACCGCACTCCTCACCCGATCCTCCGGCAGCGCATCCACCCGCACAAAAATTCTTCCCTTCCCATACCCCTCCTGTCTCTTTGTCCGGAAGAATCGTACTATTCCAGGCGCCAATGCAAACAATGTGTGATCCCGACCGCACCCGACATCCAGCCCGGCTAACATTCGCGTGCCCCGTTGACGCACCAGGATGTTCCCGGTCGTTACAAATTCCCCGTCGTTCACTTTGGGGCCCAGACGACGTCCGGCTGTCTTGCGTCCGTTCCGCGACGACGATTTCGCCTTTTTGCTCGCGCTGCGGATCGGTTGTGCAAGAGACTGGGCGGATGGGCGGGTGAGTGCACGGGTAGTCAGGCGGTAGAGGGCTTGCATGGTTTGGTGTGCCAAGGAGTGTTGTTGGATCGTGGTGACGGCGGGATGGTCGGCGGCTGGGTGGGCGACGGGCAGCCATGTTTGGTTTTGACCTGCTGATTTTGTGTGATTTTAGAGATTTAAAAATTTTGCAGTGATTTCTCGGTTTAATTTTCGCAACAGAAATGCCATTGCCAGGCCATCCAGATCTTCAACTCCACGCCGCCGCCACCGCCACTATTGATCCGCCGACTTTCCAGCGACAATCCTACCCCACACCCCCCACCCGCTACCCCCCGTCCACACAAACAAAAACTCGGTATCATGGTGCAATACCTTCTCTCCGAGTCTGCATCAGGCTACGCCCTCTTCCAAATCCTCGAGGCAGACGTCATCGCCCTGCAAGCCGATGCCGTGCAAGTCGCCATGACCGAGTTTTCGCGCTTTTCCAAAATGCTCAAGCTCGTCGCCTTTTCCCCCTTCCGCTCCGCCGAGCACGCGCTGGAAAACGCAAACCTGGTATCCGAGGGCGCCGTCTCGGACTTTCTCGCCAACTTTCTCGACTCGAATCTCACCCGTCCCAAGTCGTCCAAGTCGCCTGCGACCGTTCAACTCGGAATTCATCGCGATCCCAAATGGAAGGGGGCCGTGGCTGACGCCGTGGGAGCGGGCGTTGAGGTCGTTGTCGACGAGTTTGTTGATGAGTTGCTGCGTGGTGTGAGGATGCATTTTGATCGCTTTGTTGAGGGCTTGAATGCGGCTGATGCCGTCAAGGCGCAGCTTGGTCTGGCCCACTCTTATTCTCGTTCCAAGGTCAAGTTCAATGTGCACAAGGCGGACAATATGATCATCCAATCGATAGCACTACTCGACACTCTGGATAAGGATATCAATACCTTTGCCATGCGGGTCCGCGAGTGGTACTCGTGGCACTTTCCAGAGTTGGTCAAGGTCGTCCCGGATAATATTCAGTATGCACGTGTCGTCAGTGTCATCAAGGACAAGTCATCTTTGAGTGACGCTTCTATCCCGGCTTTGGTTGACGTTCTCAAAGATGAGGACAAGGCACACGACGTTCTAGACGCGGCTCGCTCGTCCATGGGCTCTGATACTTCCCCGTGGACCTCATCAACATTGACATGCTTGCTAACCGCGTCGTACAGTTGGCTGAATACCGCGCAGGTCTCCACGACTACTTATCGTCAAAGATGGCTGCCGTAGCTCCAAACCTGGGCGCCTTGATTGGAGAGCAAGTCGGTGCCAGACTCATCTCTCATGCCGGCTCGTTAACCACCCTGGCCAAGTATCCCGCCTCGACCGTGCAGATTCTCGGCGCTGAAAAGGCCCTCTTTCGAGCGCTCAAGACCAAGGGAAAGACTCCCAAGTATGGTCTGCTATACCATTCCACGTACATCGGGAGGGCAAAGACGAAGAATAAAGGGCGCATCTCGCGCTATTTGGCAAACAAATGCTCAATTGCCGCGCGGATGGACTGTTTCGCTGATTTTGCGACGGATGTGTTTGGAAAGAAGCTCAGGGAGCAGGTGGAGGAACGGCTCAGGTTTTACGAGACGGGAGCCGCGCCGAGGAAAAATATGGATGTCATGCATGAGGCAACAGTTGAGGCAGCGGCCGAAGCTCCTAAACCGGCGGAGGAGGCCATGGAAATCGAGGATGCAACGCCAGTAGCAGCAGTGAAGAAGAGTAAGAAGGACAAGTCGTCCTCAAAGAAGGATAAGAAGGAAAAGTCGTCGAAAAAAGAGAAAAAGAAAAGGAAACGTGAATCCGTGGATGGTTCAGAGAAAAAGAGCAAGAAAAAGAAGAGCAGTTCATAGTTGGTTGGCATTCTATCGCACCAGACCGTTGTAAAGCACAATTCTTAGAGCGGTTGGCTCGCTAAAAAGACCAACCATCCCATCCAGCGTCGCCATTACAAGTCAGTCTTTATGTACACGAAAACAACCTTCGACTGCGTAATAACACAACTACTTTAGCATCTACATCCTCGGATCCAGTATGAAACGTGTTGTCGTATGGGCTACTTCACTTTTTTCATAGTTGAAACGAGTTGATACTTGCAGGAATCAAATGCTATGCTAGGATGCGATCCCCGCCGGGTCCCTGCCCATACTTTTGTTCGCAAGTCGACTCGCATGTCGCTTGAATTTGATGTTATTGCGGTGATAGACCTTGTAAAGCCTCATCAGTGACTTATCCCCATCAAGTGCCATATCCGTCAGGCAATCCTCCACATCTGTGTCCAGATCCAAAGTGGCAATGTACTCTAAAATTTGCTCTTGCAAGTCCTTGCTAAATCGGGATGGACTGGTAACAGTCTTGTCAGCAGGCCTCGCTTCGCGTGTGCTACCTAGATCGGCGTCATTTTCGTATTCGCTCTGTGGTTTTGATCCAACAGCCTCGCGAGCAATCTCAGCCACAGGCGTAACAGCTGAAATACCGTAATCAGCCACTTCTGCTTCAGTCGCGATGGAGTTTCGTTCGCTCATTTGCCTGCGTCGGTCTGGATACTCGCTGACGGTAGGCCTCGGCGATTTGTTCCCCAAATCATCGTCAAAAACGTCATGTTGCGCAGTGACGCCAGTTTGTTTCTGGGCCTCGTTCGCTTGCATGCGTTTCTCCGCACCTGAATCCCCAAGTTTTGCAGCCGTCGATTTACCCCGTGCTGCTCTCCGTGTGATGCAGATGCGGGCACCGCAACATTACTGGCATCTTGTGAATCCTTAGCAATTGCCGCATCATCTAATACTACAGTCATTGCCTTGGTAGCATTCTTCGAGGGGTCTGGGCTTGAATCAGTTAAACCTCTAGATGATTCTATAGAACTTAAGTGTGCACAATCAGTTCCCTGGCGCAAGGTTTGCTTTCTAACGGCTCTTCCCGTTATTTCTCCCGAGTCTCTCATAGTCGTCGACGGATTTCCCACCCCCGCGGTTCCGATGTCGGCTGGTGCAACATCGGATGCATCGTCATCAATAACAATTACGGAGTCATCAATTGCTCCTTTCGTTTCCAAGGGCGGGAATCCGAAATCGATTCGGTCCTCTTCTCCAAATCCGTAAAAGAACAGCGCGTTCCTGCGTCGCGAGCGATTTGCAATGTACGCTTCGACCTTTTTCACGGTCTCAAACTTTGGATCAGCAGACAACGGGCTGTTGCAGCTCCTTAGCTCATCAGGTAACCAAAACGCAAACGAGCACTCAAATGGGACACGCACAGATTCGGTCAACACGCCATCATCGGCAATCCGTACACGCTTGCACTTGTGACAACGCAACCAATCACCCCACATTCTTTTCGATAGTACCGGAATAATGTCGGGTTGAAAACAAAGTCCATTGGATTGCCCTCGTTAGCATCGACGATCAAACGCGCAAACCCTGTCGCAGGTGAGGGCAGCTCTGGGGGCGGGATCTCGGGATCCCAACGAATAGAGAGATCCTGGCCTTTCACAGCCTTACACGCTGTACAAAACCATGTCTCGGACAAAGTATGCCCCAATGGATCAACGCAATGCTGATGAAACGCGAGCGGGCATCGCATGCACGATAAGAGTCTCCCCCCGGAACCACACACCGCGCACACACTCTTGGAAGTAACGCCTTCCATGCCAGAGGCGACAGCGGCAAAAGGGAGAATGTGGACAAGTATGTCTTGGAGAAAAACCCAAACCTCTGCGAGCGGAACGAGAAAAAGACGGAGCGATCCCATCCAGAGCCGTCATCAGGCGACACTGGAGCAACGTTGACCAGGTAGCGATCCTCTTCCTCGCTCATGACTGCATCTGTTGTCAGTGCGTTGACGACGGGAGGTTGCGGCGTTTCGAGTTGCTCGACATTGCTCGAGGTATGGTGTACATTGTCGACATTATTGGCAGTTGGAAGTTCCTCTTCCGCTACTTGACGTTGTGTTACAGTGCCCTTTTCATTTGGGATTTGTATGTCATTGCCATTGGTAGGGGTATTGTGGCCGGCATCTGCTTTTTTGTTTGCCGACACAAAGACGACTTCCTCATCTTCAGCATCATCGTGTTGAGGTTGTTTTGCGGGATCAAGCTTCATGCGTTTGGTTGCTGCCTCATCGGTAGCATCGGCAGCAAGTTGTTCCCCCGATCTCTTGGTTCTCTCCGTATCCTTGTCTTGATCGCCGTTAAGTTGGCACTTGATCTCCTCTCCATCGTCATCTTCTCCGGCGTCCGACTCGTTCTGCAAACTTTCCAAACTCAGGGCGGAATTGCTTCTCCGTGTAGCATCGAGAGAGGGGAGGCGATCATCATTAGCACGAGTGATGCGGTTGGTGACAGGGCCGCTGGATGTGTTGAGTGCATCATTCTCATCGTCATCCGATTCCGAGCTACTAGCCGAGTTGGGCTCATCGTCAAAATCGGGGAAAAGTGGGGCACGATGAGTGGTGTCTGGTGAAACGTTTGCAATGGAGCGGGGCTGAGACCTATCAAAGGATTGCATTTGAGGGGACTGAGTGGTGGGAAGCGAGGCGTCGATGGTGATGGTGCGGGAACGCGAAGGCGCTTGGAGACTCGTGGGCGGGGCAGCGGGACTGACCATTGTGGCGGTGAGTAATGGCAGTTGGCCGCCGTTGCGAGGAATGGTCTACCACGTTGGTCGAGGCTGAACCATCTGCACGACGACCGCTTTTGAACGTCTACCATACCGGGACGTAAATGCCAGCCGCCGTACAAATCTCCCAAATTTTAAATCCGATGGATTCACTACCCCTTTACTGTACAGTACTGTACCGCATGGCACAGTACAGTACTGTACAGTACTGTACACGAATGTACCAAAGTACAGTCTTCATGCTGTAAGCATAAACATCAAAATTGCCATTTTGGATAGAGGACAACAGGTTTACAGTACTGTACTCTACTGTACTGGATTAACCTCTCGAGAGAATGTGTTTGACGTGGGCAGTACACCTGTACTCAAACGGTGACGTGGAACTGATGGCTCAAGTCTGACCGAAAAAGCCATAGTACTGTACAGTTTGCAAAAAAGAAAAATAATCCTTTGCATTTGTACAGTACGCTACCGTACAGTACAGTAGGCACGCTGGAAGGCAAGGTGTAACCTATGTTAACCCTAGCAAGTACAGTACTGTACCTTTCCGAACATATTTATGGAAAGCAATTTCTCGGCGGGAGGCGGAAAACACTGTAACCGAATGAGGCCGCAGTCAAAGCAACGACCAGAATCGAATTCAACTGTGGCGTAGTGTATTGTACTGTGCCGAAGTGTATAACGCACCAGAGCCACGAGTATCTCCCGGTGAGCTCCCGGGGGGAGGCGCGCCCTGGATACCTTAGTGAGTGGCAGACCCTTAAAACAAAGCAAAAGACTTTTCACAAGCATAGCATGCTACCCCATGCAAGGCCCGGAAAATGACTGATTCCAACCCTTCCACCTCCTCTTTAATGCATTCTCCTCTTCCGACATTGCCTGCTTCCTTTTCGCGTTCGAGAACGTTGTCATGCGCGGGAAGACGGACAGCGAGAAGGCCCTCCGGGTTCTGTGCCATCTGAAAGATGCTACTTTCGACTTCCACTACGAATCGTTTGCTCAGGAAGGGCCCTTCACCGAAGACGCAGAGAGGAACGGTATCGTTAAGGAGAAGGTTCTTGCCGAGTTCAAGAAGGATAAAAAGTCAGAGTAGGAAGTTCACAAAGCTGTATTCACATTTATGGACGCAAGGGAAACAGGAGCGTCTTTCGCGCGAATGTATGCTCTCTATAAGAAGTTAGATTTAAGCGAAACGACCCCATTCGGTTTTCTTCACATCCGAGTGGCCCGCACCTGAACTTGGCTTTGTCCATCATATTGCGGGCCTCGCTGGACTACAAAGAACTTAGAAATGCAATTGAAGACTTTAAAGTGAGTAAAAAGGCATTATTCGCTGACAATGAAACAGCTCGAGCGCCTTGATCGCCCCAAAAAGTATTCTGCAGATACCTAATATGTGCGCTATCAAGCTGCAGAAGCTGGAGGACAAAATTGACCACCTATCTGGACAGGTTTAGTATTTTTAACCCTTTTGGAAAGAAGCAGTTTTAGAATCCAAGGATCTTCTGCGATAGTTGGTGAATATCCTTGTAGTTTCTGTAGCTTAAGGGAGAACTGTGCCACTAAATTACCACAGGAATCATAAAAGGATACTCTTTGCTCCTTTTGTTTGTAGATGGGCCTTTAAGGGTCAAAAAGATGGCCAAAAGAACATCTCAACGGAATTCGTCGTGTCCGAATCGCCGAGACAAGGTTGGAGTCGTGGGAATAACTTAGAAGGGAGGAAAAGAACAAAGAATATCCCGTAAATGCGGTATAGGAGTATTGCAAGGACGATTTATTGGCCACACAAAAGATGATGGCCGGAAGAAAAGTCCTTACAAAACAGTGCAGAGTCAATTTCATGGATATCGACGCTTTGATGAATAAGTCCGCTTTTTTTCGCCTGTCGATGGGTTTTAGGAGCTCAGGAGCAAGAAAAATAAGACAAGGAAGACCAATAAGGTATCTGGAGCCCTCCGGAACCACGTTAGGAAGTACAATGTAGCCGAGGAACTGGCCTCTGCTTCGTCGAGAATGAAATTCAAAGAGCTTCTCCGCGGAGATGCTGACAAAACGAGGAAGCAGTTCAAGCCTGTGGTCTCAATGAGTGCCCCAGCGACTCAGGGCTCCATGGATAGTCACCGTGAGGGCCCTCGCTGGTTGAAAATCGTGATCGTTAAGTCCTACGGGACTGATAGCCATGCTCTACTGGACACGGGCGCAGTTCAAAACCTAATGTTTTGGGAATTTTGCGAGAAGCTGACACCCACTCAGACAGCTACGGATCTTCAGCTCACCATAGACGATGTAACGGGTTTCCAAGCCATTTAATGCTTGCAGAAGGTTCCAGTTTCTTTTGAAACCTTGATGGGCTTCTTCGTTGTAGGGAACGCGCCGTTCGAGGCGATTATCGATAGTCTTACTTTAGAATTCATACAGGAAAAATCTCGATTACGGTCTCCGGCAAGTTGCTTCAGCAGTAACGGTGGAAGAGGTTCTACTGACCCTTCTCAGCGAGATGTTAGTGGTCAACGGACTCCAAAACGATAGCAGTGACGTTTTCTCCCCGGAGAAATAGGGGAGTGAATAATTCTTTCCGTCGTCGTCCTCAGAGTTAGGTGGCAGTGGCGGCAGGATAGATATGCTCCTCGCTTCTTATCTTGAAGGTAATGAATCTCGAGGAGAAAGAAAAGAACGACCAGAGGTCGCTTTTTGAGGCGTTGAAGGATACGGATGAGATTGAGTGGGATATCCATGACCTGGAACCTGTTATTGTATTACTTTCTGTTGCCTCTGCTGGCAGCTTACAGCTAGCAAAGATGCTTAAAGACGGCTGTTACTTTAGTTTACTGTACAAACTAGAACTTGAAAGTTACTCTTTTGCACTGTACAGTGCTGTAAGCTTGAGCTGATCTTCTTTAGATCAGCTCGAGCAGGTTTTGGGTTAGCCCCCCACCGTTTTCTACATGGCTTCTGGAAACTTCCTTCACTCGTCCGGAAGCACCAGTCGACTCGATTGGAGGTCTATTTAAGCCCCGTTCCCCCTTCATGTTCTGTCTGAGTAAAGTCTCTCACTACCTTCTCTCCTCTCAGCTCTCTTCCTTAGGCCATTCACTCCTTCTCCCTCTCGCTCTCTAGCTCTTTCTTCAACTATACTCCTCTCGTCCCCTCCTTCTCTCTCTACCTCGCTCTATCTCCTCCTTCCCTCTATCAAAACAAGCCTGGGTACCGATGGTGCACTTTTTAGCTCTGTCTGAGGATGCTCAGATCCACTTGAAGGTTCTCGAATTCCACCGACGCACAATGTTGTTTTCGGAGAAGAGATTGGCGAGTTATTGAAGGGTGGGGCCATTTTACCGTCGAGTTCTGCGTGGTACCTTCCAGTCTTTATCACAAAGAAGAAGGACCTCAAGCCTCGGTTTTGCGTTGATTACTGTCAGTTTAACAGAGTGATGTAGCCGGAACCTTGGCCGCTTTCGAAGATTGACGAGCTGTTCCAGTAGCTCTCAGGCGACAAGCTTTTCACCACCCTATACCTTTACACCGGTTACTGAGAGGTAAGGGTGGCAGCAGACTGTAAGGAGAAGACTACGATTGTTTATCGGTATGGAATGCATAAGTTTGAAGTGACACCGTTCGTTTATTACCCGGCAAAGTTCCAGCATATGATAGAGGAAGTTTTACGCTTGCTTTCTTTTGCCATTTTTTATGTGTACGAAGTCTTTTCTTCTTGAAAAAGCTAGAGGAACACAAGGAACACTGCAGAAAATTGTTCGAACGGATCCAAGAGGCAATACTGAAGCTTAGCATGGCCAAATTTAGCTTTGCGCAGTTCGAAGTCAAGCTACATGGTCACGTTGTCAAAAAAACCAGACATGGAGGTCGATACCGTCAGGTTTAGCGAAATTTTGGGAGCTCCTAAGCCTTAGAATGTTACAAAGTTGAGGAGTTTTCTCGGGTTGGCAGGTTGCTACTGCTTCATGTAAGGAACTTCGCATATAGCTCGACAGTACTGCACGCCGTAACCTCCGTTAAGAAGACCTTTGAGTTGTACCCAAGGATGCAAGAAACTTTCGAGTACCTGAAGGCGAAGGTGAAGACGCCTCCAGTAACTCATTTCGTACTTAGACACCCCTGTCGTCGTGGAGACGGATGATTCTTCTGCTGCTCAAAAAGTTGCTCCTTCGCAGAAGAAAGATGAAAGAAAAGTGCACCCGTTACAATTAGCATCTCGGAAGGTGACGGAACAGGAGCGTTGCTACTCTAGGGGCGAGCGGGACGCACTCTTCGTGGCGTTAGATCTCAAAAATATCCGCGTGTAAGTCTTTTCTGACAACAGGTTCGTGGCATATACGGACCACTAAGCCCTGCAAGCGGCATATAAGAAAAAGGACATCCACAGGCTGCTGGATGGATGGATGGACCTGATGTCCGAAAGTAATTAAGGCCCTGGGTCCGCCAATGGGGAAGTTGCTTTTCTTTTCTATAGCCGTTTCGGCTATTCAATTGGCAGATCTCAAATTATTGGGGTTGGATCCTGAGCTCACAGAAATACCGAGATTTATTGCTTGGGAAATGGTTCAGGGAGCGGACCCGAAGAAGTAGATCGCTACTAAAAGGAAGGCGAAAAAGTTTTTGCTTTGGAGCGACAATTTGTTTCGAAAAAATAAGTATGGAATTCGCTTTTTGCCGCCAATCGGGTGGCTTTCCGAGATACTGGCTACGTTTCACGATGAAATCGGTCATTGGGACGCAGGGCCTACGAGGAAGTTCGTGAGGGATCGTTTCTGGTGCTTCAGGGTATACTGGGACGTGACGGAGTAAGGTCAAGCGTGAGAAGGCTACCAGCAGGCCTGAGGACTACTCACGTATCATGAGACTCTCAGGAACCCTTCCACCGGTATCTTCGAAAACTTTTCGATATACTTCGCGGACCCCTTCCGGCCATCCCGGAAGGGAATGAAGTTCGCCTTAGTCATGGTAGAACACATGAATGACTGGCCGATCGCGTGGGCTACGGCGAGCGCCGCATCGGAAAATATGATAACATTTATCAAGGACGTGGTCGCCATCCCTTTTGGGCTACCAAGGAGGATCGAATCTTACAACTATACGTCGTTCATGGCGTCATTGGGGCAGAAAATAATCGAAGAAATGGGTATAGAATGGAATGCAGTCCTATCCGACGCACAGATGGTGAACGGAAGAGCGGATAGGATGGTAGAGACTGTTAAGCACGCTGTGAAGAGATCTATCATTGAAATTGGAGGTGAAGGGGTCAATGCGCTCTCCAGTACTGCATGGCTATATAAGGCGTGATCGCCGGGGGCAAAGCTTCCCAGTTCCGGTTGATGTACGGAGTCAACCCGAGGATGTTAGCTAACAACGAGGTGACCCTCTTGAGGGACGAGAGCCCCGAACATAGGTTATCAAAATTCCGAGGGAGTCTGATTGTCGTGCCACTGAGTCGGAGAGGTCAGGAATTACACGGTATCCGAAAGAAAGAGTTCAATTGTTTGAGGTCGGAGAAGAAGTAATCATCGCTCACGGCCCTGTGCTGAGTCGGAAAGTGAGGTGTCGGGCATCTGAAGCATCTACTATTACGGTCCGTCTAGGATCACCAACGCGGATCATCAATGCTACGAGCTTGTGTCTTCCACGGGAATGGTTACTCGCAAGGCTATTCATGGAAGAAGGTGTAAAGTATTGGAGAACACCTGAGAATTTATTCAAATCGAGGAGTAATAGGGAAAAAGGGAGGCAGTGACTATGGAGGGGGTAGGAAATTAACAAAAAAGACAACGACAAAGCAATAAGGAAGAGAAGGAAAAAAGGAAGGAAAAAACTAAAGCCATTATTCACGAAAGCGGGCTGCTTGAGCCTAGAACACAAGGTGGGAGAGCGAGCTGGCGCTATGATGAAGCGGATCAACCTTTCACTCTCCTATTCTTATCTCTTTCTCGTTTAGTCCCATTGACTCCACTTATGTGGCGTGGAAGCTTCGGTGAGGCCCCGCCAAGATTGACTACGCGCCGCACTATGAGTATGAAATGGAAATCAGGATTGCATCCCACGCAGTCTTGAGGGATTCAATGAGGAGTCTAACGACGCATTCCTCCGCCAGATCTATCACCTGTGCGAGCAACGCATTGGCAGAAACACAATGGTTACCTCCGTTGGAACTGATCAGGGACACAAGGTAGACCCCTGTCTTCAAGTTAAAAACCATTTCGAGTAAAGGAATGGGAGGAAGGACCTTTTGAAGCACGAGATTATGAGACGCCAAATGCTTCCGAGCATCCCGAAGACTTCGGACGCAACCTCCACGGGCGGGATCTTCATTGTTTCAATCGGCTTTTGACGGAAGTATGTTACCCAATGTTAGGCCTTGACGAACTCCCCATGTTCCACTAAGGAGTTGTCAAGGGACGATTCTATGCAACCGTTATCGCTGTCTGTGAATGTCATTTTCTCGGGGAAAAGAAACGGTAGCGCGTGATATCAGAGTGAGGCTCTCAGGAGCGCGTATATGTTGGTGATTGCTTGCGATTTGTATTAGACTGTTACCAACGATGAATGTAGTCGATAGTTTTTACTCTATCTGGTCGCTCTAAATTCAGTCGACCGTCCTAAATGGCTGATTATTGGCCACCTATAAACACATCGAACGCCATGGTACACAGGAGGATTGTGTATTCTTAGCCGCTTTCGTTATCAATGGCACAGTAGACGTTGGCACTGCTATGCTAATGGATGCTTCGGATGCACCAGGCATGGTGAGGGACCCAATGGTAGAAACTGCAGTCCTCCAAGGACTCGGTCAGTCCCAAGAGATAGGCTTTATCTTTGGTGAATTTGCGTCCTCTGTATTGCCAAACAAAGGCAACCATGTGCCGACCGAAGAGGATAATCAGCTCGTCAGCTGTTGCGAGGGTCTGGTGAGGAGCTCTGGCGATGGAGAAAGGGTAGGCGAGGAGGCTACCCGAGTGATGGAAAAACCTATTGATATCGGCGCGTCCGCGGAGGGGCATTGCTCCTGGGGTATGCACAAGAGCTACCTTCATCGCTATCGATTTCCACAAAGAGCTTCCTTTCTTCTTGATGCTCGCCTTCTGTTTTTTGCGGAACATGTCTGTTTCGAGGTTAAGAGGTGGAGATAAAGACTTAAATACCGTAGAAATCAAGCCAACGGCGGAAAAAAGAAAGACAAGGAAACAATTGCGGACAAGACGGAAGTATAGGGGAGGCCTAATAAACTCGGGCGCCCTGCCCCTGATTTCGCGTATACCATGAAGGCGTTGAGGCTGTCTTGATCCTAATAACGAGCACACCCGCAGTTATGCTGCAACTAGACGAAAGCTCCGGATTTGGTCTCTCAATAACCAAGGTTGAGCCAGAGCAAGTTCGTGACAGACGGCCGTTTTCGAGCAAAACGAGTCGTTGTTCAGGTACAGTCACTTCCTGTGCTTTGAAAGTGCTCAAATGGGGCGCTATGTCGAACAGGAGAGCGATTTTGTACTCCCGGGGCGCAATATTGGTGCGGATGCATGTTTGGTAGTGTATTGCATTGTGCCGAACTGTACAACGCACCAAAGCCATGAGTATCTCCCGATTAGGCCCCGGGGGGAGGTGCGCCCTGGGTACGGTAGTGAGTACCACAGCACAGTTCTGTATTGTACAAGTACTGTAAAGTGCTCCAGAGATGAAAGAGAGCAAGATGGTAGGTTACGCTTGGCCCCCATGGAAAAAAATGAAGGGTCTTTCACAAGCATTGAAGATAAAGTAGATTTGGGAACAGAGGAAGGGCAAAGCTAACGAAGAACTACATGCGATTATGACTGCAGGGTACATAATATTCCACATTCACCCAGTTAACACCTACCGTAGTGGATAGCTCTAACCGAAACTTTTCTAAAGTCTAAAGTTGTCTTCCAACTTTCTCATTACTTGATCTCTTTTGGAATAAACGCTTTCCTCTCCTTCTAATTGCTTTCCTTACAACCAAAAATTTCAATATCATATACTAGTTACTACAAAAATGTTGAGGAAAATTCTGTTGGCAAGAAATACTTGAGTTAAGTTGAGATTCAGATAAATTTATATATTCAATCTTCTCGACAACCCTATTTAATAGTTTTACCAAACGTATCCAATTTAATGACGAATCCTTAATTAGATAACATAAAAAGTTCCAGCGAACAGTCTAAGCTAGTAGATTACCTTTTCAAGGAATATACCTTAGTGTTTACCTTTTTGATTGACTGCTAAATTTCAGCCATTCTCAAATTTGGAAACCTAAATCAAGATTATATCCCAATTTAATATTTGTCAATCCACATAAGAAGCTTAGGGTTACCCCCTTATCCCACTACAGCTGTAATCGAACGGATCCTAAGTTTTCATTATTTTCTCGCCTTCCAAGCCAACGTCGTTCTATTGAATTGAATGAGTTCGTACTGCTACGATTCAGGGTATAATAAAGTAAGCAAAGCGTTTTTAGTACACATATATCAGCAATATTTTCAAAGTCCTGGTTGTGTAAAAATATTTGTCCAAATTATGTTTTTCGGATCAGGTCAATTCTCGGATACTATGGGAAATTTGCTACCTAAAACATTGGGAACGGAATTTGGATGAAAACTGAAAATTGTTGAAGTTTTTGTCAAGAAAAAACTACGAAATTATTCGAATAAAAATTGAGAATAGAATTGAACATTGATTTTTTGTTCTTTAAAAGAAGTAATTTAAGTTTTAGGTCTAAACTTATGAGATTACTTTTGTTTTCATGTCAAGATTGTACGACCTGATTAAGAGTGTAGAAAGTGCAAAACCGCAAAGGATTAATTTCGCAACGACGCTCTGCATTTATACAGTGAAAATGCTCCCGTAACGAAAACAGAAATCCCTCTGATTGATGGACTTCGTTTGTTTGCATTTTATACCAACAGGAGGGGCAAAGAAAGTCAGTATTCGGATCAAATAAGTCGATTATATTACTTATAAATTGAAGATATGGAATGTAAAGATAATAGACAAATATATTTTGGGATAGATAATTTCTTTGAAAATTGATTCTGTATTTACTCCACCGATCACTTGAGTAAAAGAAATTAGGATCGAACATTAAGACTTTGTGATTGCTACGAATACTTAAAATTTGCAACATTAGAAACTCAGAAAATCCAGGAGACTCATATGCAAAAATCGTACTTGAAGCCAACAAAAGTTTTGTGCCGATTCTTTCAATGAAATGTAAGCAATCTCTTTATCCAAGTTATTATTCCTCAAGGACTCAGAAATGGTGAACTTGGATAAAATTGAAACCATTTGTAGTTTTTACATTGAAAGAAGTACGAAAAAGAACCAGTTCTCGAAAAATGCCAGTGAACTTCAGTGTAGGAATAAAATGATTTAATATGGTTTACAATCTCATGGAAGCTCTTCTTTGAACATTTAGCACGAAGTTTAACAATAATAGATAGATGAAAACAAGTAGAAACAGACATAGCAGAAAAGACCAAATAAGTTAAGAACAAGATTAAAAAAGCATATTTTACCTGTTAACAGATGTCATTAAGCCTTTTAAAGAATTATTTAACTCAAAAAGACAGAAAAAGTTAGACCAAGAGCTTCTTACCAGATGGAATCTTATCAGATCGTGGTACATACTTGCTGACCATAAATTATTAAAAGAGGAAGAATGGAACGCCAATTGATGCTTTCGGAGTCCAAATAGGGATATTTTAAGCTCAAGATGGGGAGAGAAAGATATTTATGCATATTTATTTGTAATGTTTGCATTTACATAGAAAGTGCTCTGAAAGTAAAGAATTTGATAGACTGGAATGTTATGAGAACAAGATTGTTCAAATCAAGCCATTTAAGGAAGCTTTAAGGCTCAAGAAATGCTCATCTGGGAAAAATGTTTTTCCTGTACTACTACTAGATTTTAGAAAAGAATCAAGTGAGGTGTATTTGTGATGGATTTAAAATTTAGCAGGATCTTATCTAATCTATATCTACATAAATTCGTTAAAAATGTACTCTGATATTTAATTTTGTTTAGAAAAATATTTTACTCCAAAACTTTTGTCAAATTTTTTTTGATTTCTTGTTGAGGACAAATGGATTGAAACTTACTTATTATAGCTTCATTTGGTCCTGAGAAGTAAAATATGAAATAAATATCAAGCAATCCTGTACAACTCATTTAATTTTTGAAGTGAGGAACCATCCTGTACAACGCAATAGCAGCGTAGGTACAACCGACCACAACCTCCATACATTAAAGTAACCTAAAAAGTCCCCCTTTTAAAAATGTATCACCAGCAATAAATAGCTGAGAAATCACATCATTGAATCCGCATGCGTTTATTAACCACATTGTTCAGGATACCTGGTAGTTCTTTGAAAATTTTCTATTATATTCAAAAGTTGTACCACGTGTGCGGAAATATAATAGGTTTCAAACCAGGATCGGAGAAATTCAGAGCCCAAATTCTTCATTGGATCATTTGGGAAGTCTCATTTTTTTGAGAAATGACTTAATATGTGAACTTTGGGATTCCAGTGTACTTTGAATGAATATACATAATTTCTCATCGATGGTTGCAAATAAAAGAGAACGATAATTTTCTTTCTGGGCTTACTAATTGACTCCATCTATCGAATTTAAGGGCCACTAAAATTTGATTGAGGCACGAAGACTGAAAGCGAATATCACAGTGCGATTAGAACTTAAACATTTTTTGGCAAGTTACTGGAAACGAACATTTAGACAGCGACTGACGACTTGCGAATTTCAATTGATTTTCATTCCCATAATCTCAAGGCACAAAAATTGTATTGAGAACGTCGCACATTTATCTTTTTCCGAGATTAGAAAAGAAATATTTGCATGATCAATCCATCTAATACGATCATAATAAGTGCTTTAATTACTTCAATTATAACATATTTCATCTTGTAGAACCTTCAAAACTAAATGAATTTACTCTTGCATTCCTATTACTGAAGATTTTTATATTTTAACATGCAGTTGATCCTATGACTTGCAAAAAGGATAAATTAAGTCTATTTTTTCGGAATTAGGGAATTTTGAAATGTAATGACACTAGATTCATCCGGAAATAAATTTCATAAAGCAATACTTGAGATCAAAATTAAATAGAAAATCGAAGTGCAGCCTCGTGTCTATTTATTCTTACTGCCTTAATGTGATCATTAAAATATATACTGTAAACCTTTTTTTGAGTTATTTTTTGTTCCAATAAAAACTTTCATAAATAAAGACCAAGATGAAGTATTGAGAGGTCAAATTAGGGGACACAGAGGGGAATATTTTGTTCAAAGAGTAAGCAGACTCTCATGAAGTAGTATGCACTAGAATCTTTGAGTTTTAAATACTACAGATTGATCAGAATTATACATATTTCGAACTTAAAAAGAAAAATGTTTTCTCCTTTGTATTACAGATAAATATTTCGGTATAAATTGTTTTTAAATGTATTTTTATTCGTTTCAGATGTGAAATTATTTTTTGGCTATTTATTTTTTGTTCTTATTCATGCTAAATCTTCCATTGCAAAATTAAATTACACATTAAAAAATTAATTGAGAGTATAAGAGTTTAAATAAACTTATATATTAAAATTTTATATTTTTTTGGTAAGAAAAAAGGGTTTAACATTTCAGAAAGCCGTTTTGCTAACGATCTTTCTCCCTTATTGCGTTAAAAGCCTAAATAGATTGTTTTAATACAAATGCGGCAATGGAAAAAGATAGGTAATGAATACTTCTCACAAGTTCATTTAGAAACTTAGCGCATGCCACATCCTTTCGCTTCATAAAGACGTTAAATATCTTATCTTGTTGATCTTAATCTGCGCACAGAAATAGAGTTAAAATGTCGGAAATTTCTCAATACATCTGTGCAAAGATAATTTCCTTTTGTTTTGGGACAAATCTCAATTGCAATATATCTACACGAATAAATATTCAAGTTAAAAAATATTTTGGAACCATCATGACACTTTATTCAATATATTCTTTTATAAAGAACCATATAGGGCTCCATTAACGTAATTTCGAGAATTAGTATGTTAAAAACCGGTACTTGGCTTTAATTATATTATTTTACCCTTAAAGGCCTGTCAAGGGTATTCTTCTCTTGGGGAATCTTGCTGCCGCGTTTTCAACTGTTAATAATTTGCGCACTAATGAGTGATGAGTTTATTTAAGTCGTTACCTGTCTAATTAGTAATTAGCTTCAATAATTAGTCAAATATAAAACAATAAATGCAGATAATCACATTCCATTGAAACCGAAGGTACTGGAGGGAAAGCGGAATTAAAATTTTTTCTTTGGCCAGCGCAGAGGACCTGGAATCTATATTTTCAAAAGAGTGGCGTTTTCAGAAATTCATAAGCATGTTGGATTTTAAAGAGTCTCCAAAGGTACGGAACATTACAATAGTGGACCAGTAACTTGAACATATGCAAAATGCTCTCAAATTTGTTGTCCATGACAGCTAATGGTACATATTTATCAGAAAACGTAATAAATTATGTTACGAAAAACTCTTTTTGCCCGAAAGTGGAATAGTTGAGTGCTTGAAGATATTTTATATTTCTAACACCTATAAAATCCCTGTTCTCATTGTTAATCTCAATAAGGAGACCTTTACTATATTATTATTATTTAATGTAATCAATGGGAGTATATTTGAGATAAATGCTCCTAATAGGAAGTAAAACTTATCTGCAGATAGTTTCAATTAGCACATGAAGAGGTATTAAGGTTACTTATAAATGTTGAAATTCCCAAACACAAGTCATGAACTACTAACAGACTAATATTGACATATTTAAGAAAGCTGAAAAATCATTTCGATATTTTTCTATATAAGGGTTATCTCCTTGGATGTAATAATGGACAATGATATCAAAATAATTACTAATTTATACAAGAGATATCTCCCCAGAACAATTCAAAAATCATTCCAAATATTTTAGCTAGATTAAATCAATGAAAACCTTTTTGTTTGCGAAATATGTAGATAAGATAATAATTATGAAACTAGAACATTTTTATTGATTATTTTCAATGAACCTGTAAATATTATTTAAAAACATTCGGAAAACGAATAAACTTTATGGAACATTAGAGAAAAGAGATTAAGTGCCTAATTATGTCAGATTGGTAACAAAACAATCAAATAAAGTACCCATGTGAACCTAGTATCCTTAGGAAACGTTTTAAATTATATTAAAAACTCAATTTAGACTTCCACTACTTTGAAACCTGATAAATTAATTCAATAACCGTTTCATTTGTTGTATATCTTCTACCTTTGGTTAGGAAATGGAAATTTTTTTTGAATGTACTTATCAATTTAAAGAAGAGGAATATATTTTATTACAGATTACCTCAGAAATAATCGCACATGATATATTTGAGTCACTATAAGTTCAAGTCATGGGAATAATTCAGACTGGGTAAACGAAGTTTCTTAACTTTTTTCCTTTCACCGTTTCAAGTTCCTTTTGTATCCAAAGAATGTATTATTCTGTCTATTCTGAAATCTCTCGCCTTTCCCAATCAGTTCAAGAATAATTCCTTACATAAAGTTGTGGTTACAAAATTTATAATTAGGGTAAATTGGAGACTATAGAGATCGATATCTACTAAATATTTCCCGGTTTGAAATAAGTACTTCATGGAACTTACAAAGACTTATCAAAGAAGAAAAGGGACCTTTCTTATTTATGCAAGAGGAATTGGAAACATAGAATTCCAGAAAATGCACATCAGAACGAACGAAATCGCCACTACATAAATGTACATGCGAAATAATGGGGTAAGGTCTCATCTCGTTTGAATAAGTAATTAAGTTTCTAATTCGATGGAAAATATGAAATTTTCTTTGGATATACGTTTTCCAGTGTATCTAAAACATCTTCTAAATCTCAAAATAAGATACAAAGTAAGCTCTGGGGATGGTCCAATATCTCGATTCTGTGAGTGATTCTCCTTTAATTCAAGTACATCGTCAAAATAGATCTGCATAAAAGTAGGAAAACTTCGTAGGCAAGTTATTTTAACGATTAGGTCATTTTATAATTATTTGCAGTGTTAGAAATCGTATTCAATCAAAATAAAGGAGAAGCAATTCTTGCATAACAGTTCCCTTTTTATGTTTTTTGGAGGTTGTAAGGGAAATTTTAGCCAGAATCTAAAGAAGAACACCATTCATTACAAATATACTAGGAAAATAATTCACAAAATTGTGCAACGTGTCAGTTTTCATATTCTTACGAGAAAAAATATATATGTCAAATTCGAAGCATATTTTTTAAAGAAAAATTTGAACTTGGATAAGTTTGCCTGCAGGTAAATCGTAGTTCCCTTGATTTTTTCTTCACTTCTATTGGTTATTCATGTTATAAGTGATATTACTGAAACTTGTGAGTCCAGAGACATCTAGCACTTTTCTGGTGTCAATTTAAGAGGGCTTTTTCTACTGAGTTTCCAATTGGTCTTAAAAATTAAAACGAAGGAATCAAGTTTTGAGATTATTATTATTTTCAGTAAATATTTTCTGTTCTAAATACGCCCAAGGTTGAGCTGAAAGAACTAAATGATATTTATAGAGGATAGTTTAAGCATTTTTTGGACCTGAGCGAAACCAATTGATATCATGATTTGTGATACGATGACCAATCATGTTTTGAGATAGCAAATTTAAATGCCAGTCGAAAGTTCAAACTCAAAATAATGCTTGCATATCAATTTATTTTATGGTTTTTGACTCAACTGCGATAATTTAATTGATAAAATAAATGAAAAATGGTAATAATTTCTCTTTTGAGATATACTTCACCCTAGAAGCTCTCCCTTCTTCTTCTTCTTATTATCCTCGAAATATTGGTCGGCTCGGATCAGCGGCAAACTTTCCAGTAGGACCTTAAAAAGTATTGAGACTTATGGTTTAGATGTTTCTATTCAGAGGAACATAATTTAAGTGATGTAAAAATATATTTACTAGCATCAACCAGATAAATAATATTTTAGGGGAATGACCGTCATTATTTTCTGATATGGTATTTTTGAACAAGATTTACAAGATTTTACTGCAATTCATTCAACTTCAAAGTATAAATTTTTTAGCCAAGTAAAGTAATCAAGACTGGTTCCTTTCTCATGTATCGAGAGATAAGTATGGAATTATAAACCGTTGCATATGATGATTTTTCCATAGCTCGTATATCTGCATTTTGCAGACAATTAATACATTCAGGACTCTTGATCAAAATTTGATATCTAATCAGCAATTGTTTCAATTCCGAGGTTGGGTCGCATTGAACAATTTATTAACAGCTTGGGAAATAAAAGAAGGTGCGTAAAGTCTTCTGCTATCGCCGATAAACACCTCTTTCAGTGATATCTAGTTAATACATTTTGATGTACATAAGTTCCTTTAATTTTTTGGTGTCTAGATAACTTGGCTGTTTAGTAATCCAATTTGAAGTGACTATACGGCCCTATTCGTGCTTCGGAAAACAATCCTAAATCAATTTTCTTAAATGAATCTTAATACGTTGCATATCTCCACATTCAATTTTTCGGTTGAAGATTCGGATCCCCTACTTTTTAAAATACTATCAACTCTCCATTCTTTCCTTATTCCCTTTTTCCGTCCCAAAAATACCGCGCGATTTATTTATCTGTCCATAAGTTCAGTTTAAATCAAAATTTCAATTCAAATACACCTTTTTTGACCGAAACCTCGAAGAAACTGGTAAAGAAGCCTATAAACATTGTGACCAAACCAGTCAAGCCTTATCTCTGCATAAATGAATCTGACAAGTCCGGCTAATTGGATCAAAGGTCCAATGATATGAAAAGATGAATGACCAAATGCAAGCAGACACTGGATTAAATACTATGTCCTAACTGCCCTGGGCGCTCTCCTCTGGTGGGATCTGACCTTCGGTCGTCGTGACATCCAGGTCGCGGAGAGCAATTCGAAGAATGCTTCGATCGGGCATTTCGTTCCCCTAACATAGGGTGAGGAAGTCTCGCTGAACGCGGACCGTCACTGAGACGGTATACAAACATGGCATCGAACCAACGAACCGTGGAGCAACGTCTCGCTGATTTGGAACAGATGCTCAAGAATGAATGTGTTGAACAAGAAATAAGTGCAGAAACCCTTATCTCCGGGGTAGTCGGCGTGCAATCAAAAACACATGCGTTTGAAATAGTCAATAATGCTAGGCATGCAACAGAAACGCGAGCGGCCACAATGTGTGTTGATGAAGACGATAATACAGATTATGCTAGAAAAGCTGCCTTTGAGTTCCCAGCCAACGTTTCTACTCGCCCATCTTCTACCTTTAATGCGAAGGATGTGAATTGGACGCAAGAATGGGCAAGTAAGGCTGTGTATAGCCCAAAGTACAGGTCGGAGTTTCGGGAAGCAAATATGCTCCTCAATGCAGGGGCATAGCACGAGAGGGTTATGCTTGCATTTAGTTTTGCGAAGGAACTATGTGCTGCGAGCGGTGTGGTAAACACCGCACTGAACCAGTTATTTTAAGCGACGGAGCCGTCTATGGAGGCTACGTATGAGGCGCTCCGAGAGCGGGGAGACTATTCACCTTACCAGGCAGTCGGTGCAGATGCAGCAGATCAAACGGAGAGGATGAATATCACTGACAAAATATCTAGTAAGATGCACCCCGCAGCACGTAAGCATCGGAAGGCACTAATGTCTAAAGTCATTGAAGCCGAAACGAAAATTATTGCCAGTCGAAAGGCGGGGCAAAACAAAGGAAAGAACTCTGAACCCACAAGGTCTGGGGCAAAGGCCAGCCCCAGCGCAGCCAACCCGAACAATCCTAAAGGGGTTGATTCTAACAAGGATGCCAAGAGCAGTGAGAGTTCCGGAACCCCTACCGGGACACCACCGAAGGGTGAACACGAAGGCAACCCCAATGCGACAGGCGACGCCGGGAGAGCGGGCACCGGCGAGGGGAAGTGATCCCCCATTACTGAAGTTCACGTGCCTACACGGGCACGGATACTTGTGAGTGCGAACAAGTCTCACAAGAGGAGAATGGTAAAATTGCCATTGGCACACTGCAAAATACTGCGTGTCGTGGGAAGACACGAGGTCATCGGCGAATTTATGGTGGGAGGAATTAAATGCGACCAGAGAGAATGGGAATGTCTAAAATATAGTATATTCGATCCACCTAACATTCCGATACCGCCTCTCCGCAAGGTACCAAGATCTCCTCTGAAATGGACTCCTCAACAGAAGCAATTTGCGTACGAGACAATACACAACAGACTGAAGGAATCAGTATGGAGAGAACTCTTTCGAGAGGAGGCATCCACCGCTCCATACATATCAACGGAATTTATTACACAAAGTTACAGCGGAAAAATGAGGGCTGTTGCGGGCCTTCATCATCTGTCCACACATTGGCAAGCCTGACACGAAAAAGTCTCGACTCTGGAGTCATTTTCTTCCCAACTTTTGAAACGGGATCACATGCTAGCCTTCGACTTGAAGTGAGGCTACAACTATTTCCGTATATACCCATCACAGAGGAAATACTTTACAGTACAGTTCGGCGAGCGCTATTTCCAGGACATTGCACTGCCCTTTGGGTGGCGCCTAATCGGCTACTGGTTCGTTAGACCAACTACAAGACTGTGGGCTTATATAAGAGAGCAGTATGGGTGGCGGATTTTGGATTATATCGACGAAATTTTAGTGTGCCCAAGTGGCAGCAAGCATTGGTGAGCACGAGAATTTCGTCAGGCGACGGATGTTATCAAGATGCTACTGGACCGTTACCGACTGCGGCTCCACCCGGAGAAAGGATGCCTTGGCAGCGGTACATGCCAGTTAGAACATCTGGAGCTTGCGATAGATACGGAGCGAATGACGTTATCGGTCCCAAACCTCAAGTTAAAAAGGGTCGAGCACATGGCGAGGGCAATATTAACACGTGTACGTCGGAACCGTCGCCAGGTAGGGGAAAAGATGGTGCGGTCGTTTGCGATGACATGCCAGGGCCTCGCTCTCGCAGTTCCGGAGACAAAATTTCATATCAGTTCACTGTACGACGTACTGAGGGGTAGCCCTCGATAGCAGCTAACACTAAAGACGGCGGCGATCCGGGATTTGATGTGATGGAAAGACTTGCGAGATCACATGATGTCACGTGCGATACATCGATTTATACAGAAGGTAGTAGCCACGATCCACACGGACTCCTCAGGGTGGGCGTTGGGTGCCACGATGTCAAATGGACTAAAACTGGAAGGGCAGCAAGGTTATTTCGAGGTTTCAGGATACTGGGACTCAATAATCAGGGACCGATTCCATATTACATACAAAGAACTGCGAGATGAGCGAGAATCTCTGGTTCAGTTCAAGCTTTATATCAGAATGGAGAAAGGCGAGGTGATTCGTCTATACACGGAAAAACTTGTTACTATGTTTTTCGTCAATCAAATGGTCTCAAAGTCCCAAAGACTAATGAAGGAATTACGCTTGTTGCATGCAGAACTATGGAGGTGTGGCATTTCACTGGAAGCTCAGTACATCCCAAGCGCACTCAATCTATACGCAGACCGGTTATCCTGGCGCAAGAGGACATACGACTACCTTCTGACGACAAATCACCAAATAGCGGAAAGCTCATAGACTGAAGCAATAGAAGCAGATTTCAAAATGTCTTGGGACAAGGATCATTACGGTAAGCCTCACCTCGAGCTAGTTCCACTGACCATACAAAAAGCTGCTCGCAGGGGCGTTATGATATTAATGATGTGGGAGCGCAGGCCATGGTGGTTACAGCTACTCAGCCACAGAACATTAGTCCACCTAATTGGAACAAGCGGTCCAATGCCAAAAGCGTGGAAAGATGTATGCGCAAATTTCAGAACAGATCAATTTTGCCTACACTCGAGCAGCAAATCTCCGATAGTGTCCTGTCACAAACAGAACACAGCCCCAATCAATCTTTATTAGAAGGCACAGCGCTCATAGCTGATGGTTGGAAGAATAACACTAATAGGTCTTATGAGGCAAAGTGGGCGAAATTCCTATGATTATGAGATGAGGATGGGAGAGATCCTACTGACGCCACCAAATTAGATATAATAGCCTACATGGGCCGTTTTTTGGAGAATTAAAGGTAAGATAGGGGTCTATTGCAAACCACTTGTCAGTCATCAACTCAGGATAGCGCGCAGTAGGGCTACAAGCACGTTCTACTAGTGCACGACTAACCCTGGCGAGAAAGGGGTACATCAGAAAGAGGGAAAAGAAATATCTCCGTCTCCCACGCGCACCGATGCAGTTTTCAAACAAAAGAACCATACTGAACTGTGGTTTTGTTGCCCTGGCAGAGCATGATGTAATATTTACCAGGGCTTTTCCTGCAGTTTTACTGTATTATTACGTTATAGGGAGGCCTAGATTAACCACCGCTTTTAGGGTGTCATGGATGCGAAAAATAATGCTTGAGATACTGGCAGATTCAATACTCAGTTTGGTCACCGACAGAAAGAATAAGAATAGAGGCACGTTGCGCCTTGAATTGAGTTTAAACTGTGGCTTGTATATTCTACTTCCTCTAGATTTATTGTGTCGATGGTACGAAAGGAATATATACGGGCGGGAACCATCGCCGTAACTATTCGTCATTGATAGGCAACAAATTGTCACTTCTACTGCCCAATCTCAAGAAGAATGGCTTCCAGTCTGCATAAACCGCTGCTGTATTGCGCCCACTCGCGGGTCATCCTATTTGGCCCACAGTTGTAGGCCTGGGGCGGCTTCATGTGCTTCTGCAATTGGCGTTCCTCTACTCATTATTAAACTTCACGCCAACTGGTTTCCAGAAGGGACGACTTTCGAATACACACATTGGGCTCCCGATTACGTCATTGACGACCTTCGCCGTCGGTGATTTGGGGATATGATCCCGGAACTAGTCTCCGAATGATTTGGAGCTTTTCAGGCTAATTGGATCAAAGATCCAATGACATGGAAAGATGAATGGCCAAACGCAAGCCGAAAATGGCTCAAATACTCTGTCGTCGCTGTCCTGGACGCTCTTCTATGGTTGGCTTTGACCCCTCCCTTCTCTCCCTACATTGGGCATTCACAATATCATATATCAATTGGGCTGTAGTCCGAATTCTAGCGTAAATAGCGACGAACATTGAATTTTCTGCCGAATATGGCGATAATAAATGAATGTTTTCAACTTTTATCCTCAATCCTTTTACAATAACGTAATAAACTCAATTCTTCCCCTCAATTCTAGAAATTAACTATGAACCCAGCCCATATCAAGTGAATGGCTTTAAAACAGCACGGAACCTCTGTATATGAGTGATAAGCGTAGAAAATAGAATAGTACAGGATTAGAGAGTTGGCCCGTTGCAACATCATGTGGAAATCAGAATATTACAATAAGAATGAGGAAGGCAAAAAAATTGAAATCGACTACCTTAGGGAGGAATTTAATGAGTTTTCATAGAAGAACTGGGCGCCATCTGCGGTACAAAGAGATGGTAGTGAGAATAAAATAGTTGTATAAAAATACTCTGATTGGCAGGGAATGGAGCTTAAGGATTTTAAAGAGGAATCGTTTCTCTCAGTTATTCGCCAAAGGAGAAAATATTGATCTTTTCGTGGTATTTTGTTGGCACGCAATATTTTAAATTGATATTTTGGAAGATATTTTGGGACATGATCTCGGAAAAAGTTTCCTTAAAGATTACACCGCAATATTCAGTTTTCATTAAGATTTCCAATATTATGTTTTACTATACGAACTACCTTATCAATCGTAGAATATAGTTCCCCTTTTAGGTACTTGAGAAATATCCAAAAGCCATTGAAAGCTGATTGAAGTAGTTCCTATAACAGAAATCAAAACGTTGAAAGACAATTTCAGTTGTTGACGCATTAATTTAAAGATCTGGAAGTCAAATTCATACAGAAATGTTTATTTTCCAGTTAGCGATGAGTACTGGGGAGAGAGATCTACAGCAGTGAATTACATGTTGCCTTGACAGCCACTCTGCGGATTTGAGCCCGCACCCTCATTTCAGTAGAGGAACACGCTCCTTTCCTCTGATGGAAAAATTTGCTCCTTGTCGTTGAACTCAGTAAATTACACCATGTCGTCCTCTTTGCAATTCCATTGTCCCCAAAATATTATGACTGCTCTTTCGTCGCTAAAAAATGCTATGGTCTGAGATATCAGTCACTGAGTGTTTGAGTTGCGTCGGTGTACTTTTCTATGAGATACATATGTAATTCAGATCTGTTTGCATACAATTTACTTCTGCTGTCGTGTTAATATAAACCCTGATTTGATGCACCGGCCTCTCTAACGGAAGCATCCAGAAACAGTTCAACCATTGATAAAATTTTGTCAGCTCAACGCCCAAAATCTGCTAGAATCGCAAAATATTTTTTCAGTATTGAGAGCTCATCCAATTCGATAGTAAGTAAAAATATCTATTAAATTTGAATTTCCTTTCGATTGTGTGAAAACTTATTTGTTTCTTTTGCTATTGGATCTTCTTGAACTCCGCCCAGTTCCAAGAAAGGAGGCTTCCAGGGACCCTAGTTGCCGATCGAGTGCATTGCAGAAGACCTGCAATCGTTTTCTCCAAAATTTCCCAGCTGTTGACTTTGTGCAAGTTTAGAGTCGAACACAGGACAGTCGCGAGAATGCAGATAGGATAACTTAGGACACCGATGAGTTCGTGCATAGTACTTTCCTCAGTCTTATCTCCACTAGCTATCCAGTAGATACCAAGAAAGACTGTAATTCATCGCTGGAAGCCCAAAAAGCACCAGAACATTACAGATTCTCCTGTACTCGGCTTTTATTTAAATCTAAACAACCGCCAACTACATAACTGATAGGAATAATAGAAGGCATCCAATGGCAAAGAGGCTTCGATCGTATCCCTTCTGCTGTCGCCACTGTCAAATATTCTTCACAGGCCAACTGCAGTATCACGAGCACGTCCGCTCCCGTAACCCTCAACACCGCGAGAAGGCAAGGAAAATATGCAATATTTGAAAGATAGAAGCTACGATGAAGACATCAATTAAAGGAAGACCTTAATATTTATCGTTTTAGCTGCAGTAATCGAGAGATCGCCCGAACGGCTCAATAGCTGAAAATAGTATGCATTCATGGAGGAGTAAGAAAATAAAACTTATGAAGTTGCATTCAAAACAGATTTCGTATGTGATTTTTTCGCCTTCCTGTCTTGGATACCCTTGGAACCCGCTTTGTCCAGTTTCTGTTAGTATGGTTTCTAAGTACGTAGCACCGCCAGGCTATAGACAAGGAAATAAACGTCCCTTAAATCATCGGAAGGAGGACTATTATAGTACACTCAAACGTCAAACCCTTACATCTAAAGACTAATAATAGAGCACTAGACCTCTCACTGCTGTTTTACTGGACTAACCACTTCACTGTGCATATCGATTATTTTATACTCATCTTTACTTCAATAAATACAATGTTCAAGAAGGCCAGTTGCATAGTGTTAGCAAGTATACTTAGAGAATTTAGCTGCCCAACTTGGGAGACCGGGCTAATATCGATGACCTAGTTGTAGACTATATGAATACCGAGATTCTTTGGGGAAGGCGGTCAATTGCGGCCATGGAGTACAAAATAGTCATCTGGATATCATTTTTGGATATTTTTCAATCAAATTGGATATTGAAGTGCAGCAATTGTCGAAGAAGTCGAAAAAGAGGGATATAAATGAACATGGGGGTTTGTACAGGTTTCGTCCGAGGTTACGTTCAACAAAGCCCTACTGGGCGATCGAAGATGATTTGCTTGAAGATTTGGGTCGATTCAGCTTCCCCCAGGGAATTGATGGAGCTAGTTTTAGATAAAACTTAGATAGAAGGTTGCAAATAGTGAAATTAAAAGTGGCTTGTAGAGGCGCATCGAGCTTTTCGTTCTGTTACGGTATAGATTGAAGAAATGTGTCGGCGTGGCGAAGATCGGTACCCAGCACGAGGTTTAGTGCCTTCTGTCCATGAGCTAGGCAGTCTGGGCGGAGCAAATCGTTCTTCAGGATATTTAATAAGGCTAATATTTACCAGGGGAGCTTAGTAGATTCAATTTTAAAATGAAAAGAATAAAAATATAAGAAGTGGATGGTGCTTTTTGAAACTACGCACCGCAAACAGTTGACCGGTCTGCGACTGAAACTGTCCAATCTACTCTCCTCATTTCAGAAATAATACCCACAAAGCCCACCAATTTGTATTTCCAGCCGCTGGTCTTCGATCTCCTGGGTGCGCCTTCAATTGCGACTATTCTAATTATAGAACTTCTCATGCTCCGCACAGCAGAGGACCTCAAAAATCCGTCGGAATATCCGCAAGCTCACTTATGGGCGCACTAGTTGTACAATCTCTTTTTCGATCGCACGATCAATATTTTCATGGACGTCCCGTCACATTTTCGACGTGGACCACACGGATAGCTCTTAGCCAGAAACGTAATCGGATCCTGTATCGAAGGGCACTCTTAATAATACCAAAAGCAACAAAATCTCAGTGATAATGGACGAAGATGAAATCGCGGCTCGATTGATTTTCCGGTTTATGTCTGCGGGTCTCGACGGGCTGGTTTTTCATCTTTTCTTCAGTATTATAGCCAGCTCTGAAGTTGGAGTCACGAGAAAGAATCCACCCATGAAATAGTGAGCTCTGTTCTCTCACTCCTAGCTGTCGCAACTTTGCTGCCTCTTCTGCCACAGCCCAACAAGATACGGACCATATCTATAATATTGATCCTCCACCACCTCATGATGTGGGTGCTCCCTTCCGGTGCAATCGATAATTTTATTGCCTTCTGTCAAGGGTGAAACTGAGGTAGTTCTATTTACAGGCGAAAATTTTTCCTCCCTCTGATTATCTCTATGCTGTTCTTTTTGGGTGGAATCCCATCGACTTTCTGTTAGACTGCTCGCTGATGCAAGCCTTCGGCAGCAATGTTTTGTACAAATATTTGACCATATGCACATGTACTAAATAGGACATGCAGATTTGCAATTCCAAATGGGTTTCAACCAATCCATACATCTCAAAATGGACCCCCCTTTTCTTCCTCCTTTTGCCTTTTCATTTACGTGACTAAATTTTCGTGTCTCTATTCTGTTTCATTGTTCTTTTTTCCTCCTTAATTTGCGATTAATTTATTCTTTCAGAGCACTCCTTTCAGTGTCCTCAGGTAATTGGTCCTCCTCGACCCGAAATAAATTTACTCATAATCAAGATTTGCAAGAGATATTTTAGCAAGAAATTATACCTTGAAAAGCATTTCCAGTACTTACAGCAGAACCAAATCCCGCCTACTTTATTTTCTTACAAGGCCTGTCGATATGAGGTTTCTGGCGCTGTTTCTGCACACCGGTTGCTGGTGAAAATTTGATCACGGCCATCCGGTAACAAATCAACAATATACACAATGGTAAAGCACCTCGCCCTTTACTTTGCCCTTCTCATTCCATCTCCCAATATCGCCCTCCTCGTCCCTTAACTACCTCTTAGCCATTTTCTCCGGGTCTAACGACGAAGAAATATATTAAGTTCTTGAGCTAGACTCTTGTAGGGACAAATCGCTGAGGATGATATTCTCAGCACCAATTATAACAGATCAGAGGTGTTGAAGACCACAAAAGTGCTCCTGCAGTATATTTGTGGTAACAAGAAGAGAGCTATTAAGACGTGGGGTCGAGTAGCCACAAGTGATTATAGATAGGCCTTTTACCACATTTACTCAATGAATAACGTGAACGAAACGACTCTGAGGCCATAAGCTGATTTTTATCGTCTCGAATATTTTGGTCTGCAGCTGAAGATGTCTGCTGGTTTTCTTGATCTTTCCCAGAGGATGTTGTTTTGTCAGCTTACAAAGATTTTTGTTGGATATCCCTATAGAAATTTATTTCTCAAACAAATATAAAAAAATACGATAAATTGCACTCCGTGTAAATGAATCGATGAAAATAAATCTAAGGAAGATATATCTTCATCGCAAACACTCAGATTGTATCTCCATAGTCCCCACCTATCAGCCGGAGGTTTAAATTATATGAACATTATGTAGAATGTTCGGAGTTGTATTTGGAAGATTCCAGAACCTTGGCGTTAACTGACATTAATTATTGGCAGCGTGTAATAAACTAGTTAAGGCAAATCATGAATTTTTCATGCTCAACCAAATCAAATTTTAGCTTCCAAATTCTGCTATTCTACTCAAATTCGGTCCTCGTTCCTTGCATTTATTCTGTGTATACGTGTATACTATACTGAAATTATATCCCACATGCTAATGCCATGAAGTCATCTCTCCATCTCTGATCTTCTTCCTTTATGAATTACGTCTTCCCCTTAGCTCAACACCCCTTCGCCCCGGGGCATCGCCCAGACCGCAGATTTGTAAGCTCCCCCAGGTAGACCGTTACTATGGGCTCGATATGTGGGGTGTTAAGCGCACACAAACAGATCTAGGTTGAACTGTGATTGAAACTTTTCTTGAGGCTGGCTGAGTTAAGCCAGCCGCTCAAAATCAGGATTTATATAGAACTGAAGATAGCTACATACTAAAGGAAAATATAGTCTAACAGTAGCGAATTAAAAATTTTTCCCGTAAAAAAGCCCTGAGGGTATCGCCAGTAGCGCTTTCAGAAGTGCAGTCGGCACGAGTGACATACTCTCGAAAGATGTAAGAAGTGCATTGGTCCAGGTGGTATAGGATAGCAAGGCAACTTTTGATTGGTGAAGCAGTGATATAATATCCCAATGTGCAACTCGCCCGTAACTATTCCAAGTGTACAAATGGGGTCAATGGCTGTGTTCAGAACTGTAAGGAAAAGTGTAATGACAGCAAAGTGCCTAGTAGCCCTGGTTGTAAGGATAGCAGTGATTTGATTCTACTGTACAGTAGATGCAGTAAATTCGTGTAAAGCTCTAAGGCCTGTAAAGAGGAATAAGACACGAAATGAGTCTCTTTGCTTGCATAACTTCGTTCCTCTCCGAAAAGCACCACCTCCATCCTCTTTGTAAAAAGGTTTGATTTTCCGGATTTTGGCACTCTTATCGGTCACTCGATATTGACTCTTTCCGAAGCGCGCAGTATCATTACAAAACTTCTGGTACTCCTAATTTTGCCACAGTTGTAAGTATACGTCGCATGATTTCCGGTGCTACTCGCAATCCTTATTGAACCGGGGAGTCCGAAAAAAGCCGCCAACAGCGGACCCTATCATGCACTTCGCCAATGTACTGGCAAAAAGCTTCGCTTTAATGTCATTTGAAGCTGCTCAGGAGTTTCTCTAGAAAGTCTGTAGCCAGGGCCACGTACCTTTCTCCGGCCAAATCATCTTCCCCTTTGTCGGAAATTAGATGTGGGGGTTTGGGCGCACAAGAGGTAATCGATGGTTGAACTGATGGTTGAAGCTTCCGGTGAACAGACCGGAGCTTCTGACCATGGTTTATATAGAGAAGCATTCAACGAGAGTGACAATGAATGGTAAGCAAACAATACTTAATTCAAAGGTATTCTAGAAGAACAGGCCTAGGGGCGTAATACTACAAGGTTTTGAGAGTTCACCTAGTATATTGCGGTGAGACAGACAATATTGCCCATCATGGCAGAATTCCATTGATCCACTTGGCGAGACAGCACAAAGCACTTGCTGATTGGTCTTGCCTGGAAAGTATCTAGGAGTACGCCAGGTATCCATGATGGCTTCGTCTGATTGGTCTGTGGTATTGTGTTGCGTCGGTGCCAGATTACAGTACATTAGTTGCGCTGATGTCTCCTTACAGTGCTTATGTTGCACTGATGCCTCTCTACGGTGCTCATGCCGTTTGAGGACTACTAGTGGGATACTACTGGGCATATTCGTCACATTAGATGTGAATGCTTTAAGCGAAAGTCTTTCTACAACTTCAATGTCAAAAGTTGGTGCAAATTCGCAATGTTGTGTAGGCAGAGGTACATTTTTTTGGCTCTTAGCAGACGATAAATTTATAATCATATACATAGAAACTATTGGTTTTCAGAAAAGCTTCATATTTCCAAGCACCAAATGGGCGCCTCAACATTATTGATCCAAAAAAAATAGGGATCACAAACAAAAAAACGTCTGGGCAGATTCAAATACGGGCGTTCTTATTCATACATCTACTTTCCGGCCACTGTTACCGAGTACATTAAGGCCACCCTCACCCACGTCAAGGCCGTCTTTCCCGACCTGGAGTAATCTGCCCAAGTCCTTTCAGCGAAATTGAAGGCTATAGATGCTTCCACTGCCGAAGATATCCTTAAGCGGCTGTAGAAGGACATCAGCCTCCTTCACAATACTATACGACGTCCTTACAGCCGCTTCGCCAGCCCAAACACCGTGCAGGCCTCTTCATTGGCCTTCCGCGGGCATGTTTATTGGGTTGCGGCATTATGTCTCATATCCAGGTAGCCCAGGAAACTGGTCTCCCAGAAGATCACTGCCGCCCTCGCCAATCAGAAGGCCCCTTCCAATCAATATGCCCTCCCTTTGGGCCCTGCCCAGGTGTGCCCTACATTTACAAGGGTATAGCGGATGAGCCCCGCCAATTCCATCCACAGCCAACCTAACACCACCGCTCCCATCCTCGGGCCTCGATGCCGTGTCTGAACTGAGGCCATCTGAAATGTCGCCGCTCTAAAGCTTCCAAAGGAAGGGCAGTTGCCCGGCAAAAAACCTCATGTGGGGTTCACACCCTTCTCTACCTTCGCCCCTGACCCGCAGACTCTTAGTTCTGTTGACATACTATGTCCACTTGCCGTTGGGCCTTCCTTGCCTACGCATGCCATAGAGGATTTAGAGACGGGTGAATCTCCGCACAAGGACACTGGTAAGATAAAACTGGCTTCAACAATAAAGCTACACAAAATAACCGGAATGCGAGTTGCTGTAGGCGACTAATGCGCAACAAAAGACGTCACCGGACAAAAAGAATGAGTGAAAGAGAAAGTAGAGTCTCTTCTGTAGTAATAAGCTCTTCAAAAGCAGGTACATCCACCTTGCTTAGAGTCTGGATCAAAATTTTCGTGTTCAAATTTATCTCCTAACTTGTCTTCTGTCTTTTAAAAACATTCAATGAATGTAACTGAAAGCACTAGAAAGGGCAAAAATAGATTTCATGTGGATGCAAATAATTCGAGAAAAGATACTTGGCCGAAACTACACAAATATACCCCTCCGGACCTTATCATTAAAGAAGATCAGACTCGAGCATTTATTTAAAGATATCAGAAATAATCATGAAGTCCCCACACATACCCGTTAACGGCTCATCATTTCGTACCCGTTCGTGCAACAAATACTACCCACCTTTATGTTCCCTCAACCACATGCATCTGCGGGGCCACCTGGTCCATCTAATTCATTACTTCTCCCCAATTACCCAGATCTACATCCCCTTCTTCATTTTCGGACTCCTTAATCTCCTTTACTTCATCATCGGACGCTTTCTCGCACTCCTCTCCTTATTTTGTCTCTTAAACGAGTTCCCGGACCATTCACTCCTCGAAAAACTCCAAATTCTTAGCTTAATTTTCTCCAGAACCCCCTTTACCCAACTTTTGTGCTTTGATCTCTACCATGTGCCCAGCGAATATGTGTCTCAGGTGCTTTATTTTCTGATGGCCGAGGTAGTCATTTACGTACTTGGACCAAGACGAATAGCAGGGATTCAGTGAAAGACGAGAATGGAAATATTTGAAAATGAAGTGGGAAGGGCGAAGTCCATGCATGGTGGCTGCAAAGAGGGTGAAAGATATCAGGTTGTTTTCAGGAGAAATCAGCAAATAATTTTTTCAGCAAATAGGAGAAATCAGCAAATAATTTTTTTCATTTCCTGACGTTTTTTAAAAGCTGCTGTAGCATCATATTACAAACTGGGCAAAACAGTTTTCCGATGGGAATTAGTGGAAATTGCCTTTATAAATATGACTTATGGCGAAAACCACTAGCACTTCTGATGATGAATGAAAATATTACGGATCACAGGATATCAAATAACCCAACAAGAAAGCAAAAAATACCATGGAGGAAGAAAGCAATTGTTCAAAATATAGTAAACAATAGAATCAAAGAAGTATGAAGAAATGAATATTTTGTAATGAAAAAGAACGAAAAAAGAATGGAAAGAAATATGAATAGAGCCAGTTTTTGCGCGTGAACTGAATTCTTTCGGGTATTTGACGGACAAATCGGTACACGGTGTATTGAAGCATTGTCTCTCGGAGTCAGCCGTCGCGGGTCACCTCACCCAATGTCTCCTATGGAATATTCTACTAATCACCTTTTTTCCCGTCCTCTACCTCTTTTGCCGACCTCTTATGACATCCTTATAACCACCTACTGGGACTCTTTCATTTATCAAGACATCCTATCTGAATGTCTCCAACAGCTAGTTTTCTCCCTCATCAAGCTTATCAAAGCTGCTGCCAAAGTTTGCGGTGAAGCTTCCATCCATCGCGCTAATGTACGTGTTTGTATCTTGTCCATTTTCTTGTTCAACGCAACATTCGGGCGGTCAAGGGGGGATTTTTTGTGTTCTACTCTGGAAAGGGTATAGATTTTTCCAACAGAATCGCATTGCACTCCGAGACTTGGCAATGGGGCTTAAAATGGTTCCGAATAGGGCTTCCTGCGGGCTGTTGCTTCCACTCATGTTATCCAGGGGGAGCGTGGGCTAACTTGAAGTGCTCCAGTACAAACTCCTGTTCCAATTGAAATTTTTTTCAAATTTATAGAGTTACGATAGTTTTTATATCACCCGAAAGCATCACGCACAGATTTGTTTGAAGCTTCATCGGAAAATGGCCATTCATCGTGAGAATAAAGAACAGATAACTTGACTCCTTTGCTTTTTGCGAGTTTTAATCACTATCATTCTTTTATTTTGTCAATATGAACACTATCATTATTGTCTGCGAGGCATATCCTTTTATTTCATAGCTCTAAAGTATTTTTCTGATCTATGGTTGCCATCTCGGCTTTCGCTTTCGCGAACCTCATTAACGGCCTCAATCAGATTTTGTTGACACTCACCTCTGTGAGCATTAGCTCCCCGTTGTTCTCCAGGGATATATAATTATTTTCGAGATTCAACTTGTCTCTGTCGTCTCATACCGTCGAAACAGATAGAATATTCGACCCAATATCGGAAAAAAGCTCAAGTCTGTGAAGCTGCCCCATAGCGACTTCAAAGATCCATGAAAAACGTTCCAATTGAGCGTGGCAAAAACAATTTATATGTTACTATTGGGGTGAAGTTCGAGACATCCCTGGGAACTTCAGTCAAAATTTCCATATCAATCACCAATTCACGTCTTTCTCCAGGATGAATATCCTCATAAGTAGCCTGAATTGTATTCCCAGAGTGAGAGCTCATCATATCTCCGAAGTTGGATACTAACTTTCTTCCTTTAGTCATCTTCTTGTTGTTTGCACTCACATATATATATATATTTGAAATACATACTGTTCGCAGTAACCAGCAACCAATATACTTAATATTATTACTAAATAACCTTTTTAAATCACAGAAGGCAATTACTTTTTAACTAATGCTCAATTCTGCAGATTCACGCATTTTGCCATACTTTTCAGTTATTATGGTTTTTTTGTCTACCCTGATAAGTGCTTCTGTGGTATGAACACAGGTGTTATTGCCCGTTACCTAGCAATGGCGTTAGTCAAGAATGAATGTAAAGACATAATCGACAGAAAGATTCCTCCATGGCTGCATTCGTCGCATGAATTTTCGTTGCAAGCTGCTCGAGCTCAGTCAAGTAAATCTCCATTTCCTTGCCTTTTACCTGAGCTCATAATTATCTAATTTGATGCTAGAATTGTTAAGTATTTGAGCACCATCGTGGCGTTTTTTCAATGTTTCAATCATATTTTTAGAATTGACAATATGACGAATAAAATCTAATGGCAGAATATGACCAAGACCAAATATTACAGCATGCTTTTTTCCTCACGTAATTTAAGCCCCAGTCAATTACACAGCATGCGTCGTGATAATTGACTGGGGCTAGTCTTTAGAGCAACCTTTTACACAAGAATCTTTTTTAATCTTTCTGGCTATAACTGAGAGTTATCGTCTCCTTCGTTCAACTACTGAACGGAGTGGTACTTCTTGGGTTTTAGCGCAATCATGGTACGATAAGTCTTTAACGCTGTCACTTGTTTCAATTAAAAATGCGTACAAACCTGATAGCTGGTATGGTTACTAGAAGAATTCTTTCTAATATTTCCTACCTTGCAAAAAAACTCTGTTTACCGCCTTTCAATCCTTCGTTAACTTAGGTAACGTACAAAGGACACAATAATTACTATAGTTTTGAAGTTTTCAGGGGAACAGATCTACTTTTTGCTGTGTCATTTGCGTTGCTTAAAAATAGAAATTCAGTCGTACGGTAGTAATCAATTTTTAGTTAAAATATTCATATAAATGAGTTCTGTACTATCTTTCATGACAATAAGTAGCTCAGTACCGTCTATATAATGAAAATTGAAATTATTTCCACGGAAAGAAATGCTAATGTACTGAACAGCCCAAGTGTAGCAAGGCCCTCCTATTGAAGTCTATAAGAAACACAAATCAATGCCAATGTTCCCCTTTATGTAGATTTTTACGTCCTATTCGTAAGAATTGCTGTTTCATGAGACAAAGGAGCTCCGTTTTTCGAGATATCTGCATCCTGGAAATCAGTGAAAGGATTTCCGAAAACACTAGTTTCCCCGGGGAGTTCCTGAGATATCAGTTGTGGCTGATGTCGAGAAGTCAGTCATACTGACCGGAAAAGGACATCAGAGTCTCTCAATAATATAAATTAGGCAAAAAATGCAAATTTATTGAGTTTTAAATGCATGGAGTCAAGTACGGTTGCGTGTAAAGCCGAAAATTCAACTAAAATTCTAAAAAAGATAGGTAAAAGTGGATGAAAGGAACAAACAGAACCCCAAAAGCGTTATTTTGAGATTTTTTGGATAGCTGAAAGATATATTTCTCCCATAGATAATGGGAATTGAGTGTTTTGTCTGGAACTTTGAGCAGTTCAATTAATCTTCCAAAAGTAGACATCTAACTTTATGTTAGAAAGACAGCATTTCTTGTCCTGGAACACCTTTACAACATTGGGAACAGGCTTTTGAGCTCCATGAATAGTTAAATGCAGCGCGATGAAGCGAAGGATGTATTCGATATAGCGTCAGATGTATTCTTGTCTTAGTAGCTGTTAAACAGTTTAAAATTCTTTTGAAACTGTACTTTGCGAATAGATCTTTGAAATTGGCATTGATTTGAGATTAAAGAAAGTAATGGAAGGCCTAAAAAAGTACCAATTTGGGATTTAAGGAGAGTCTCAAGGTTCTCATAACGTACATATGAGGGCATGACATCATGTACAAAAGTGAAGAAGTGATCTGGGACAGGCCGTGATATCGTTGTTATTATTATATTATCAGAAAATTTAAATGGCTCCTCAACGTACGGTGTAAAGTGGAAAGTTTTTTGTGATTTATTACTAAAGTATGTTTTCTAAACTATATTCTACTCAAAAAGGCATCCTTACAGGGTTACATGTTAAAATTTATGCTTTCTAAAAAGAAAATATTTTGGGAGTTCAAAGATGAGACAGTTTTCATGTAAATTCTTTTCGTGCAGAACTGTGCGGTCGTCCTGGTTTCACAATACCTCTCTTCTTCATTTATGTCCAAAAGTTCTTGTGCCCTTCTCTCTTTTCACATATATCGTTTTATATATGATTCATCTAAATACAACTTCCCTTCCTGTCAAAGTATTTGTCCGAAATTTCTTCAAGAGTTCCGCCCCATTCAAACCCAAATATTTTCATTGATAATTTTTTCTTGCTGATAATACTGCAAAAATTAATCTCTGCGCACGAGGTTACCGCTAAGGCTCGATTTAAAGATCAATTTTTCCTAGTTTCATTCTTCACTAGGTGTAGTGATCTATGATTTTTGGTACTATTTAAACCCATCAGAGGGAGACCCAGCTTCATCATCGATCTTGCAGAAACAAACCATCAGACCTTTAATACTTTTACCAGCACTATAGACATCCAAATCTGCTCTACCATCAATTAATTATCACGAAAGCCAGACTGCATGAGCCGTTTGTCATTTTTCAGTATTTTTTGACAGAATTCTACTACTTCCACCGCGGGATGGACGACCATCTCGGACGGAAGCGAGTTATTCTGAATATTTTGAAGAAAAATGAGGACATTAAGGAGGGTGACAAGGTTGAAGGCTTTGAGTAAGGAAAAGAGTAGATTGATAAAAGGGATCCACTACAATAACATCTAGAGGAGGGTTATCATAAGTAACGGGTACCCAATGTGGAGAAAAATTAGGAAGAAGAGGATTTAATTGTGATTCAAAGCTTTTCAATGAAGAAGAATCAGAAATTGGAGGACTTCGATATGACCGAGGAGAATATCTAAAATCTCGTGTAATTCAATGATATTTGCGATGACTGAATAGAAAGCACGGATACTTCGGAGTAGTGGTATCATTTTAACTCAAGTGAAGTAATTGTGAAGTTTACCGAAATATATATTTGTAAAGTATTTTATTGTTACCCTTCCGTCCACATTATTCCTTTATGAACCTTATGGTATTTGGTGTGTTCTTTCTTAATGCTTTCATATTGTTAAATAATAATGTACAGATTAAATGAATTGATCGTTCTAAACGAGATCAAGTAAGGGTTAGAAAAAATTGAAATGAAGGAGGAACCGAGAAATTGGGGATTTCAGAATCAGCTTCTATCCTTTGAAGCATTTCACTAACTTTAGACGATGAGTACAAGTTGCAGAAGAGCCTGGAAATTTTAGGCTGACTTGCAAACCATTGGTACTCTGTCTTCATTGATCTTTTCTTTTCCCCAAAATTCATAAATCGATAGCCCCTGATCTTCCTTTGGCGCCTCTTCTTTGGATATTGCTTTGCTCATAATCCAATTTTCATTGATTATTCTCTGTTTGATACCTCGAATATAAAGCTTAAAATAGGAAACAATGGGTTTGAGAAGGCGTTGATGGTACCGCTATCGTAAAATAACGCGTTACTACAGACGCTTTGAAACTTGAAGAGACATGAAAGATGGAGAGGATAAAGGGCACGGTTCGAAGTGGTCGCTATTTTTCGTCTACGATGACCAGGGTTCCGAGAGAAGTCTAATGTTAGCAATCCACTGATTCCGGAATCGATATTTGCCAAGAAAAAAGTTTCAAACGCCCCGAGTTAAGATATTTGTTTCAAGATTACGGAAGGGTGTGATAAAAGCAGCTGGGGGTGAGTTCCTTGTCGTATAACTTGTGTAATTCCATGAATTTATATTAGATCGGGAAGGTACAAGACGAATTTTAGTAAAGGAGGTCTGATGTGAGGAGGGATTGAGTGGGTCTTGAGAAATGGTAAAAGCGGCTTCTGCTGAGAGTGCTGTAGACTGCATATTGCATTTCTCGGAAAGCATAAGAGAAAAAAAGATTTGGGGTACATTTGACAAGATGGGATTCAAGGCGAGTGATTTCAACCCGAGGGATGGGTAGAACGGATAGAATGTTTTCCATTTTACGGTCCGTGGAGGAATAGAGAATTGCGATAAATTCCAGTACCAGAAGATTAAATTTATCAGATATCAACATTCAGGCGGGAAATTAAGGTGGGTAATGAGGAAAAACCTGGCTTCAGGAACACCGATTCGCGTTGGGCGGCGCAGACTAAGAATAAGTGGGAAGAGTTGGAGCGCAAAATTCATGAAGAGCCAGAGAAGCGGTCGTTAGAAATCTCTCGGCGGTATGCTGAGTAGTCGTGAATAAGTGAATTCATGGGCTCTGTAACGACCACAAAGCTTTTGTAGTTTTCTCCTAACAGGTTACGAGTGTCTTGACATCCTCTGCCTGCTACTTTATCTGATTTTTTGTATAAGAAGCGTAAGTGGGGTGTGTGAGGCCATAGCTCTTAAGGAAGAGGAAGTGCTAGTGGGGTTCCGGGGCGACTTTTGGAGCGGGGACGGTATGTAAGTACGTTGATATAGATCTAAAAATATGATTACTTAGGAAAGCGGACTCTGAGTTCTGCAGAAAGCCAGCATATATTTTGTTGAAGCAGAACAGACCCGTTAAATTTATGTAGAACCCACGAGAATTTTACTGAGAGCCAAAAAATGGAAATTGGGGATTATTCTGAAGGGGAGGAGTACAGATTTAGATAGAATTTGACTCGAATAGAGAATAAATAGACGAGGTGCTCAATAATGAGATCGAACACTCTGTTAAAGATAGAGACGCAGCAATTCAGGCGATCATGGGAGGCTTAGCTAAGCTAGACGATGCAATCATAATGCGCATAAAGAGAAAAGAACAAGAAGTTGTTAGAGATATAAGGCACAAAAGAGCAAGAGGAAATATATTACCGAAGAGAGCACGAGAAACAATATGAGCAGGAAATAATGACGGAAAATAAAGATCAGAACCTCATTTTTAAAGCAGTAATGGTAGATGAAACCTCTTAAAAGCCACAGGGACACCGAATTTTTCGGAAAATTCATGATAAAATATTTGGCAGATGTTGGAATGCTAGCAATATCTGATAGTAGTGCACAGAAAGATATTCGAGGAACCTCGGTTTGATTGTGAGAACCCTAAGAAAGATAATATTAATACATAATTCCTGGTATTTAGAGCCTCTAGGGATTAATATAAGTTTTTTTCCTTTAAATAATCTTACTTTTTATGGACTTTGTCTACAAGAATCACTTTAAATCAGTTCACTTTATTCAGTTCGCACAGTTAAAATTTCCGGTCACTTTGAAGTTTATACATAATCTTAGCAGATTTATCCTTCTGGAGAGTTCAACGAGTTGAAAAACATCTTAAAAAGCAAAAAGGGGTAACAATGGATTCTTTATTCAAATTTCCTATGAGGAGATACGCCTCTATTTTAATCTTCAAGTCAGCTTTTATGTAGTGATGGCTGTCCACATGATTTAATTGCATCCAATTATATTATCTAGTATGACTTATGGGAATTAAGAAGGAGCAAAATTTCGTTTAATGTCAATTTGATAGCTTCAAGTGTAGACAAAGAAAGGTATAATGGAGTTAGATTATAACTTTAATTAAACAAATGTTCCTGTTCGGGTTAATCACTGAGCGAAAATTAAGACAAAAGGATAATTCTATTCACACCTCTGTGATATCATTAAATTTCCCCTTTAAACTTCTATCGCTGCTAGACTCGGAAACAAGAAGCATTTCATAGTTTCAGATGTATCTATAATGGCTTTGCGACAGCCAAGAGTATCATTGAAGCCGTTTCTTTATGTTATTTGTTACCAATTAGGACATTACTGAGTAGTATTGAGCATTTCTGTAAGACATCAGCTCCCCGTTCTGAGAATTAGTGGAAATGTAATTCTGAAATTCTCTTTTCTACTCCTACTCCGATTTCGTTTTCTCTTGCATTCATTCGCTTTGAATTATACGGATGTTGGAATGATTATTTAGTATTATTTTCCACTGAACCAGAAGGATTTATATTTAACATAAGTTAAAATGGAAATGAACCTAAAAGATGATTGAAGGTACAGATTAAACGGAAACAAAAAGATAATCTTGATCCTAAATACATAAAGACACTTATTTCTTGTTATAATTAATTTATCAGCAGTACTCGCCTGTAATCACGTATTGGTATTTTATATTTCTATTGTATTATATTGACTGAAGTATATCTTATAATTTAATAAAATTTATATAACTTTAGAGCCATCATTGCATATAAAATCCCTCGACGCATTGCTACAATATCTCAATAAAATTACGGATTGCATTCGAGTTCTAGGATTGCGTGCTTTCAACTGAAAAAATGTCACTATTCTTCCATCTTCAGCCTCTTACTGAGCCTAAGTTACTACTGCACGACTTCCCAAGAGATAAATTCTATAACGAAGGAATTGACTTCCGCAGTACCCTAATTGGTTCTCATCGATTGATAGAAATATTTCAATAAAAAATGATTGGTGCAAAAACATTGTCCTTAATTGACGGAATTTGTGATGCACCTGCCAATTTTAGTCTTCATCTGGTGTTTTCCTTAGTATCATAAGTAGATCACTTGATGAAAATAACAACATCGACGGTGAAAAGCTCAATTGTAATAATATTTGATCAGGAAGAGATGGAGCACTACTCGCAGTCAAAGCCCATGCGAATGAAAAACTCAGTCCTCCGCAAAGTAACTCCTCTGATGCGCTACGGTGGCTAGATATTCCCTTTCGTGGTGAAGCTGAAACAATCGTTGTATGCTGCCAGCATTTTTGACTCTTAATATGCGTGATTCTACGAAAACCCCGGGCAACTGGGAACTATAATCTTTCGACTCGGTAACTTCGTCGCATGGGATGACATCTAAGTCATTCGAAAAGCACGTGACCACTGTCCGCAACAAAAGAGGATGCCCAAAGTAATGAGTGAGTAATAGGCGTTATCATTGGCCGTTCTTTGCAATTAGGTCCACATAGTCCGTGTATGTGACAAATGTGTCGTGCCCTGTAACATTTTATTCAAACTTAATCTTCAAGGATTGTTCCAATGGGATTTTCTTTTTTCCATTTTTCACCTTTCTAGATTTTTTGCAAGAAAATTTAATATTGACAAAAAAAATTAATTACGCGTCTAAAATCATTTCCAAGCATTTCTTTCGAAATAAGCACACATATAGTGCAACCTACGTCAGATTACATAACTTAAAATCAACTTTGAAATGTACCACGCATTTTACCCAGTCTATCTTGTCGAAACTAAAGAAGTAACGAATCATTTCCTCAATATTTCTATTCACTGTTTCCTGGTTGCATTTTAGTGATTCATAGGCCGTATCCCGCATAACGCATTAGCTGCGTGGATATAACCGACCACATCTTCCATGCATTAAAATAACCCAAAAATTTCCCCCGTAAATGCCCAGATTACCTCCTTTTAGACAGCAAATTTCCAATTTCTACCACCATAACTTGGGCACTACAATCAAACAACGGTGCTGCTTGTCAAAGGAAACAATTCAAACCTCTTTTTCAAGAAATGCAGACGAATTCACTGAGAACATTTTGCCATTCCCGTGTCACTTCTTGAGATTCCACAATCAGAAATTATTTTACTCATTATTTCCAAGTCTTGCTTTCCGCCCTCGTCCCCTATCCTTCCGCTATAAAAATTCGATATTTGTTATCTTCATTCCCCGAAGAGAACACAGAGTTGGAAACCTTGCTTTTGGAAATTCGGTACCATGATGATGGTTATATCGTAGCCAAACACACCGCATTACTCAAGGCCATCGAAGTTTTGTCCTCCCCGGAAGCCAAAAGTCTTGGGCTTCATCTCTCTATCCCGAAATGAAAGATCTGGTGGCCCACAGCCCCTGTCGCCTTAGTCCAAGCGGCCTATCCCTCCGACATGTTGCAGGAATACTGCGAAGGTTTTTTCATCTTAAAAGCTCCAGTAGATTCTATGGCATGTATGGAAAATCACATCCTGGACCATGTCCACAACCCGGGACCTCTTATGAATGCCATCATGGAGCTAGAAGACTCCCACTTTTCTTTCCAATTACTTCGAAACTGTTTTGGGGTCTGCAAGTTGGGGTACCTTTTTCGAGTTGTTCCACCTTCCTGCACAAGTAAAGGGGCCGATTATTTTGATGCCCTATTCGAAAAATGTGTCCGAAAGTTGGCAGGTGGATTGCTTGATAGTACCATATTTAAGGGATTGAAACTGGTCATCAAGCCGATCCAGGACAAAAAGCCGACTTTGGGAATTGGATTGAAGTCAGCGAAAGACGTTAGCGCTGCTTCGTTCCTTGCGTCCAGTGCTGCCTCGAACAAGCTGTGCACCAAATTCTTTTCCAGCTTCCACAAAAGACCTGTCCCAATACGATGACGCCCTCAAAGCTTTTGACATACGGAATCCCTCCTGTCGATCTTCGGATGGACTTACTCTTAGAAACTTCTGCTCAAATAACCCAACACCACAGAAGAAGCTTACAAACGCAGTTCGCGTAGCGGCGCAGGAAGCGTTGCCGCCTGACAATACCATCACCTGTGCTTTCAGCGCCTCCATGTCACTACCTGGAGCCAAGGGATGGGTCCACTGTGCGCCTTGCGTGGGGTTGAGGACATACGTCAGGAGCAAGGATTTCTCGGTTTGGCTGCAGTACTTCTGCCAGAATCCGTCTTTCGCACCCGATACTCCATGTCAGACGCTTGGGTGCCCTGAGACATTAAAAATTATGGGGATCATTTATTGCATTGTCGTTATGGATGCCAGCGCAACAGTCGCCAAAACAATCAGGTTTCCTTGCTAGGAAATGATCTTGGACGGGCAGCTCGGCGCCCTTTCATCGAACCGCGTGTCCATCTTCAACGCTGTACAAGACCGGACACCAGAGCCATGGGTGCCGCAGGTGGAACTGACTATTTTCACATAACATTCATCAATCCACTCGCTCCCTCCCATTCCAGAATCCGGACTTTCAACCCGATGACCATTCTCAATGCCGCGAGCGCGGAAAAGATGTGGGAGTAACAAGGCTTTCTTGCGGAATTACCGGAGAGAAGCAGGCTAGTTCTTGTTCAAATCTACACTCTTGGCTGATGGCATCCAGAAACGTTTTATATGGTCACGAAGCTTGCAAGAACAGTCGCCAGCCGCTAAATGGAACGGTTTTCGAAGGTTCTAGGCATTCTTCTACAACGAAACTCGGCGTGGGCAGGAACTATCCACGCTGCTTGACTGCTAAATTGCATCAAATCAACTTTCTGGTACATTTTTGCTAGTGCTAGATTCAACAGCAATGATTTGTACATTGCTTCGAACACCGGTACATGTATCTAATATTAAATTCTTTTTTTGCAACTCCAAATGGAATCTGATAAGGTGAAAATGGCGCCGAAGGAAGAGGGGACCACTAACTACCCGAGGTGAGAGTCGTTGCGAGCGATTAAGTGCTACAGTAGACCTTCAGGCGGTGAGAAGTGCTACGGTAGACCTGTCTGCCAACTTGCTTTACACTCTGTGTTGTGTGTGACTTAGTCTGGAGGGCGTCCCACTAGGGTTTGCTAGCCCCCCAAGTACTCCTATCATTTCATGCCAACAGCCCCTTATATAGAGTTTTCAACCCTCACAATTCGTAGCACCTATACAGTACCTATGTGCCTTATTGGCACCGCTACAGTACGGTGCAAAGCATCCCTCTAAAACTAATTGAAAACAAAATTGTAATTATAGTGACAGAGCAGCCAGCGCAGCCAGCGCAGCATGCCAGCTCATCCAGCGCAGCATGCAAGCCCAGCCAGCGCAGAGTGCCAGCGCAGCAAGCGCAGCATGCCCAAATTTTCAAGAGCAGCATGCTCAAGTTTTCATTTACAACAGAATCCAGCCAATCCAAGTATCCCAATAAAGATACCCCCTTCTTTCCCCCTTTCCAAGTCGGGCAAAAAAATTTCGCCATAACATTCAGTGCTGTCAGTTTCACTGTTTTTTGTAACGGAAACCCTCATAGCCTTTTATTTTGAAATAATTGTAGCCTTTTTCCTAGAATATCTTTGAATTAAATCCTCTGTGCTTAAGATTTACTTATTTTCTGGCTGTGCACTTCTTCATACAAACTCACGTCTCAAGCTTCACGCTTTTAACTGGAACCATTAATCATACATTAAGCTTTTTATTACTATTTGTGCTTCCAACTCCATGCAAAGTACTCATTGTATATTATATATATATTATGGGTGAGAACAAAACTATTAAGCTAATTTGATTTTTATCTTTTCCAAAGGACCCGAAATAACACTAAGTAATAATAAAAGTACCTCTCCAAGCTTATCATTGCAGTAAACTTTATAAAAATCGCTTCCTCACTGAATCTGTTACGTTGGGCACCACTTTGACTGCGTAAAAATCTTTCTAAAACTCCAAATAAATGGTAATACGTGAAACGAACAGAGAGTCGAGGATGACCGTTCTATCTTGAATTTTTTTATTTTATATTGATAAGGTCGTCCATTCTGTCTTGCATTTTTGTATTTTGCATTGAACGACCCTTTCAGGTCGCGCCCTTTTGTGTATTGAATATTGAGTGTAAGAACGTATAGAAGACACTCGACATGTAAAGAAGTTCTTCATCGGAAAAGTAAAACTCAAGTTATTTTTTTAATCTCATTTTTGACGAACTGTTTTACTAGTAGCATCGCTATTAGCGACAAGATGACATCAGAAATGGACACTACGTTTCTGATCACTTCGCTCAAGCCTAAGCCTCCGGAACCATTCGATGGAAAACGTGATTTTCTGGCTGCCAATACCTTCTTGTACAAGGTGGAACAGTATCTGAATTTTCAGCAAGTACTGAACCCTATTATTGACCTCAAAGACTCTAATAAGATCATCTTCGCTACCGCATATTTGACCGGCAACGCTGAAATTTGGTGGTGTACGTTGATCAGGATCGCACAAGCCCCAGAGACCTGAGAAGTTTTTCGAAACGCTGTCTACCAAGAGTTCGTTCCAGAGGACCACGTAAGGCGAGCTCGAGATAAACTCAGACGACTTAAACAAGCCAAGTACTTCTCAGCACATCTTGCTGAATTTCGCAACATAGTGCTCATAAAAGCAGATCTGACGGAGGGGGAAATGTTTGAGCGTTTCGTGTGTGGTCTCAAAAGAGATGTCAGAATTCAGGTGATGAAGTATACAGCTGCGTCTTTCGAGCAGGCTACGAAGATTGCACTGCGGATAAACAGTGCAATATGGAATGAGCCACGATTGTTCAAATCACCGGCTTCACATTTCGCGAGTGGTTTGGGAAGTTCAGAGGTGACACCAATGGAACTAGAAAATGTTGAAGGCAGACGGTGGTGAAGAGATCAGACCCAAAGTAACAAGTACATGGACAATAATGCTTGTTTCTCCTGTCGCACTGTAGGGTGTAGACCATGGAAGCGTCGCCGCCAACATGTAAACAACATCGAAGAAGGTGGTGGAGAGGACGAGTTGTCTGATGAGTTGGAAAACTAGATCGTCCCACTGACCTGCTCAGTCAGGTGGGACACGAGATCCCTAGACCAATTAATGTCTGTTCCAATGCAACAAACATTCGAAAGGAGGAATCCCCACGCGGGAAAACAGGAACGCAATTCGCAAGACTCTTCTTAATGAGAGGCACATTGTACGGAATGCCGGTAAATATTCTGAAAGAGGACGGGTCTAGCACAAATATCGTCTCCGTAGAATTTGCAAAAAAATACGGAGACCTTCTATCATTCCGCCCAGCCAACGTAGTGATTTCCAGCAAAGGAATACAGGAATGCTCAAATGAAATAATCACCAACCCTACATTGCAGATCGGTGACCACGAGTATACCTCGGACTGGGCCATCGCGTCGTCACGATATAATATTATCATCGGAATGCCTTGGCATGTGTCGCAGTCCCGGAGGATTTATTACAAAAGTCGCACGGTGAGTGTTAATGGATCGGTTCTGCCCATGACATCAGAGAAAACTCGGACCCAGAAGGTAAAAAAGATGAGTATTAAGAAATTCCGATCGCTCCTACGCAAGAAAGGACATCAGGAAGATTTCGAGATGTACTGCGCATACCAAGCGAATAATGTCGCACTCTATCCAGCAAAAGTTGGAACTTCCGAGATTGCGGTTGCCGGCAACCCGCGATTGCAAGGTACACCTCGCAAATATAAGACGTTTTTTCGTTCCGACTTCCCTTCGGGTCTTCCCCCAGGCGCGAGGTAGATCATGCCATCGAACTGGAAACCGATTCTAAATTACCCCGACGGCCACTGTCCGAACTCTCTCCTATGGATTTTGCTGCAACGAGAGAGTACATCGACGACTTACTGAGTAAGGGTAAGATTCGCCTCAGCCACTCCCTGTTTGAGGAACCCTTGTTATTCATGAATCAGAAAAGAGGATTGAGAGGGGTAGTGGATCATCGCACTTTGGATTTGATTACGAAACGCCACAGTTCCCCGATACCCCGGGCAGACGAAATGTTCGACTGTTTGGGGCGGGCTAGATTTTTCTCAAAGGTTGACCTGAAGGCGGTTTTCCATCAGATTCGGATGAATAACGAGGACATCGAAATAACAGCTTTCATGACAAAATACGGACAGTTCGAATATTTAGTCATGCCCATGGACCTACGGAACTCACATACCACCATTCAGAAGCTGGTGAATTCCATCTTCCATGATTCCATCGACCAGTATCTGCGAGTTTTGGACGATACGTTAATTTTCAGTGAGACGGAAGAAGAGCATTTGGATCATATTGAGGAGGTTTTGTGTCGGCTGAATAAATATAAATTGTATGTAGGCTCGAGCTAATATGAATTCATTAAGCAAAAAATTTAGTTCTCAATGTTAGTGGTCACGAAGAATGGAATCATGATTGGCACCGGTAGGGAGAAAGCGGGAAAGAATGGCCGAAACCGCAATCTCTGACAGAAGTGCGAAGCTTCCTTGGACTACTTTAAGTTCTTGCGCCGATTAATTCGGAATTTCTCCGAAATCGCCGCGCCTCTCACCGACTTGACGCGAAAAGGTAGCGGAATCTACCGGTGGGATGGGCGTTGTGATGACGACTTCGCAAAGTTGAAGTCAGCTCTCTATTCGGCACCAATCTTACAACCTCCCAACTTCACTCAACCAATAAATTGTCACACTAACGATTCTCAATTTGCGGTGGGTGGGACGTTGACGCAAGAACTGGAGGGAAATGAGCGAGTCGTGGCATATTTTTCTAAGCGACTCTCGGCAGCGGACACTACCTGCGCTGCGAATGATCGAGAACTGTAGGGCTTGATGTACTTCTTGCATCTGTTTCATTGTTATCTCAAGGGAGCAAGCTTCGAAGTCATTACTGATAATCAAGTGTTAAAAAAACCTGTTTACGAAACCGCAAATCAGTCGGCGTGAAGCTCGCTGGATAGACTATTTAGGCAAGTTCTGAATAACTGAGGTAGCAATGAAGCCCTGATAGATACACCTTTTGCGGACGCACTTTCGTGGATCCCTCACCCACCAGTCTTCGTGCACGTTTCGAACATTGTGAATGTTCAAGTGTCCTACCATTGGATTTTACGAACAGTTATGATCATGAACCGGCTTTCAGTTCAGTTTATGGCGCACTACAAAAAGAAATGGCCCGAAAATCCAACGGAGAGAACACAATTAGAAAAGATACTACTGCATTTTCGGTTAGATGCATAGGTGCTTCTGTACGACGGAAAAATATGTGTGGCACGCAAAAATTAGCGATGACTTTTAGAATTGGCTCACGACTCGAAGCTTGGGGGTCACTTTGGTGTCGCAAAAACAGCGGCACGGTTCAACAGATTTTACTGGAAGAAGAAAACGCGAGACATCCGACAATATTGCCGCGGTTGCCAGGATTTTCAACAACACAAAGACCTCCGACAGAAGCTCTATGGTGAAACGCAGTCATTGGAACAACCAGATCGCCGGTGGGGTTCTGTCGCCATGGATTTCGTTACTCACTTGCCACAGACAAAAAAGGTTACGATTATATCACCACGTACGTTGATCGGTTCGGTAAGAGGGTAAATTTTATCCCTGGAAAGAGTTCGGACACAGCAGAGGAGGTTGCGCGAAATTTTTTTGAACACATCTTCCGTCAACATGGATTTCCCGACTCTATCGTCAGCGATCGCAACTCCGTTTCGTGTCAAAATTTTGGCAGGAACTCAACCGCTTACTTGGCATTCAACTCAAGATGTCAAGCAGTTATCTTGCACAAACGGATGGCGCCTTGGAAATCGTGAACCGCATGATTTCAAACTACTTGCGTTTTTGTTGCAATAATTGACAAGATGATTGGCGCGAGCTTCTCGTTGCCGCTGATTTTGCCTAAAATTCTGCCGAAGTGGATTCGCTGGGGTATTCTCCATTTGAATTGGACCTCGGATGGTGCCCAAATCTCCGTTGGACTTTATACACCCGAATCAGACCATTGTCCAGTCCATCAGCGATCTACAGGAGCGTTTGCCGAAATCTGCGGATTATGCAAAGCTAGCGCGTAGGTTTGCGCGCACCAAGTATGAAACAAACAATGCTTGCCGTAGTCGCCCTCATACTTATCCAGTGGGGGACTATTTATGTATAAGTTATCGTTATTTCAAGGCCCCTCCTAATAAGGCGCAGAAATCGAGGAAGCTTGCTGCAAGACGTTATGGCCCTTTCCCGGTGACTGAGCTTATCGGTGAGGAAGCAATTCGGGTTCAATTTCCGCAATCTGTGCGAGCGCACGATGTGGTACACCTCGAACATACCACACCTCACCACACTCAACCACCAGATATTGGACAACAATCAGTGCTGCGGGCTCCCGTGGCAACGATCGATAGCGCTGCAGAGTTTATCGTAGCGGAGAAACTCAGCCATCGACGGCGTGGACGCAGTTTTCAATGGCTCGCGCGAATGCAGATATATATACTACCAGAAAAGACTTATCTGGACTTTGTCTCGCCTGGATAATACTTCAAGAATCACTTCTGTTCGAATCATGGTCACTAAATCACTAAGTTTTTACCTGAAGTTATAGAATCATATACTCTTCTTACTGGAGCATAAATAGGCCTGGTTATTAGAATTTTTTACGCAACTCCTGTCCATCAGAATATTCGGTCAGACATCGTTTAAATTGGCTTTATTCAATATCAATTAATTGAAGCCGTATTTCTTTCAAGTAATTTTTATTATATTTCAATTATCTTTATCTCTTGGATCTTTGTGTTTAATATTTTTATATTTATCGTAAATAAGATCTCGGCCTCGACGCAAGGCAACCCTTTGTCGCACCCCGGGCCCGTGGGGAACACAAAAAGAGGCCAGATATCAGGGCTACAGGCCCTGCCGGGGACACCGACTACTTCAATGTCACTTTTGTGAACCTGCTATCCATTCCTCATATCAGAATGAAATCTTTAACCCACAGACAAGCTTAAACGCGGCCTACGCTGATACGCTACGGAAATATCATGGGTTTGTAGCCTTATTACCTGGAAGAAAGAGGCTCTTTCCCGTCCCCGTCTCCACGCTCGCAGGGTGGCACCCCGACGCTTTTTCTCTCATTACGGAAGTTGCACGTTCGGTAGCCAGCCGAGACCGGGACCAATACTCCAAGGTGCGGATCATTCTCCATCATGGACATGCCGCGTTGATGGTCACCTCTAATGCTGCTTGCTTGCTGAGCGGGCCCTTGGCCACGTTTTAGTCGACTGGAAAGCTCATTGAACCGAACTCTTATTCATATTGAACCATTAAATCTCCTTTACACGACTTCTTTTTAGTATTTTGTCTTCTCTGTTACGCAGCGCCTTCCCCCAAAGCTCCCCTGTTTCTCAGCAAACCCAGCTCTCACAGGAAACGACCACCCTATTTCACCCTTTCTCACAGACAAAGATAACGTTTAGGGAGGTTTAATTTTGGAAGACATTGTGGCTGTTACCTGGAGAGGTGGTGCATAAGAAAAGCTAAATGATGGAAGGTCGCAAGGTAAGATTACGATGTCCCTCAAAAAACCGAGGTACGACCGACCATAAAGCACGCATTTTTTGCCCTCACAGCTGCTGCATCATTCCTTTCCACTATTATCGAACGAACCTTTTCGAACGATTACATCTCTCTAAAAGCTTTTTCCCAAGCAACGTTGTTTACCACATTATATGGGCATAGTTTCCAGCCTTCGAATGGGGAAACGGGAATTGGGACGAGCTTAGGTCTTGCACAAGTCGTAATTAACTCTTGTTAATTCCGAAACTTTGCAGTCCTTGCCAATATCAAAGCCGAATAAAGATCATCTCTAGTTTCAGGTCAAATAATCTTTACCTCTTTTGTATCCCTTTTCCCCATATCTCATATCCGTTCATATTTCTTATCCGCTTAAGAAAAGGTCCAAAGAACCGTACTTTCTAATTACGGAAGCAGATAAACGGTTCTGGAGAATAATCTGAAAATAATGATAGGATAAAAATGGCTCCAACGGAAAAGGGAACCACCAACTACCCCAAATAAGGATAACTAAAGTTCTTTCGTATAATTTAACGATAAATTCTGATGAATAGTAGTAAAAGAAGAGTTATTGATCTAGTAACTAATTCTTTGGGGCAAACCTCACCTCGCTTCGAGTCGAGAGAGCTTATCGAAGGTTTTTTTGAAGTTGACTATCAATCTACCTTCCCTGTCCACAAGAAAGAAATCTATTCATCTAATATAGAGATTTAGCAAACTAAAATATGAGGAAAACTACTATAAAAGGCTAAAACACGCAGAAAAAATCCATGTAGACGTAGCTACTTTGATAAAAGATACTCAATAGCAACCGAAAAAATCTATCCCTCACAATCTTCTTCCTTTATATCAGAGCCTAGCACTTCAATCAAGACACCATAAGTACCCGTTAATTTCCTAAAGTATCCATGAATGGTTCATACTTGCCTACTTCTTGCGAGAAATACAGCTCATCTAATGTCCCTCCCAATGAACCTATGGTCGGGACCGCTTGGCCCATACATTTCGCTCCCTCCAATGCGAGTTCATCCGTTATTCCTTACCCCTCCTCATCCTTCTCAACCTCGACCTCCTCTTCTTCATCCTCGGACTCGTCCTCTCCGTCCCTCTTCTTAGATCCCGTAGACCAGTTCCGGGACAACCCACTCCTCGAAGTACTCCTCTGACCTAACGTCTTCTTCTTCCAAGTCCCCGGTCGCTGCGCTCTTTGCCTCGATCTCTACCAGGTGACGAGCTACAAGCTCCGTGAAGCGCTTTCTTGTTTGATGGCGTAGGAAGTCCTCTACACCGACTGGGACCGAAGTGAATAGAGGGGAGACGGTGATGACGCGAGGATGACAGGATTTGGAAATGAGGCAAAAAGGGGGAAGTCCGTGCATGGTGGTTACCAAAGGGTTTTAAACTGTCGAGTTGTTGTTGTTAGAGGACTGTAAATAAATTTTAGCCAACATAAGAAGGTGTTAAAAAGCTTCAACAGGCTCAGATAAGCAGGCCTGCTGGATAAAAAAAGGCAAAAGTTACTCTTATAATGGTAATTAGTGAAATTCGCATTGAAAAGGATAATTAATGGAGAAAATTACGAGCGTCTACTCTTGATTATGGAAGAAGATATTTAGAGTCGAAGAAGCTCAAATAATCCGAGGAGACTAAAGGAATAACTGTCAATGGCGGGGATAGCTGCACGTAAAAAGAGAAAAGGGGAAGATTATAAAGAAACGGGAATTTCTTCTTGTAATAGAAACAAGAAAATGTAGAGAGCAATTTATGAATATGAATTTCTGCTCGTAAAGAGAATAGCTTCAGTTTCTCTCTTGACACATGAATCTCATTTCCAAATAGAATTTTCTGTCGCTTTCCTCTTCGAAGTGGTTCACATCTTCAAAGTTTTTTGAGGAGAAGTGATGTGCGCAAATTCTCACACGAAAAAATCTAGATGAGGACCATAATTGTATACAGTATTGGAACTGGGAAGATATTTTTACATTTTTTGAATTTGCAAGATATTTTTAATTTGGTGAGTGTGGCAAATTCATCGGTTGATTTTTTTATTTTAGGACACGCTGTCATAGTGGATGTCAGTACAGTTCTAGGTTGTGGGTGATACTACGAGTGACTCTGAAAGGTCTATATAATGGCCACATCAATTTCCACCCCTGGCCGATGGGTGGCTGGATGGGTATGGCACCTAGATATTTACCTTGAGGAAATATCTTCTAATGGTCTCTCTGGTTCACACGATTCCCGTGAGTGCATTTTATGGTTACTAGTCTGTTTGTTTGAAGACTTTTAGGGTAGCCAAAAGTCTATATAAGCCGAGTAAACTGCTTCCTTTAGTGGAGGTCAAGCAAGTTGGCAGACAACTTCAAGCCAAGTCCAGAGTAGTAGGAAGTTGAGAGTCAACTTCAGATCCAAGAAAACGTTTTCTTACGCTAGTCGCAGAGCGTCGGTGGTAGACCCTTCCCATTCCATACTTGCTTGTAGACCTCTCAACTCTCTTCCATATACACTCCATTTTATTCGTTCAACTATACCACGGCAGCACTTTTGTCGCTTGCAACACCTCCTTCTTGGGGTAGTTGGTTCTGAATATCTCTTCTCCCGACGATTTACCCCTATCATTTGGTACTTTTGTGGAGGGGGTTGCACCCGAGGTATTCGAGTTGAGCAGTAGTAAGGAACACTTCGTTGGGATTTCTTTTCTGTAATCATGGATCTCAACGCTGCTCGTATAACGTTCACAGGGGGCAAGACTGAAGACGTTGAGGAGTTTCTTTACACATATGTCAACGTTGTGATGAGTGAGAAGGGCGATGAAGAGAAGGCCGCAAGTATCTTTGCCTATCTTCATGGTGACGCAAAGCACAAATATAAGTCCAAGTTTATCGACGGGTGGTCTCTTAACGGGAATGGGCGTAACTCAGTGACGTATGTGAGTGGCTTGTGAAAGAGTATGCTAAGGAGGTCGAACCAGATGAGATGATTCGTACCGCCATAGAGGCCCGGCTCAACTTCGACGATTTGTTAAGCTCATTGGTGTATTGTGTGATCTTTATGAAAAGGCTGGGTTCAACGCCCAAGCCAAGTACGGAATGCTGCGTAAGGCGGCTATGGGGGATAAGCGGCTCTCCGATTTCCTCCTCATCAAGGGCCCTCACACTTTTGATGAATGAAGGGTACCATAGTAGAATTTGTCAAAAATTCGGAGACGTTTCAGTCACTGAGTGAGGTACCGAGGGAAACCCGCACATCGATGTCTATCATACATCCTGAAAAGAATTATCAAAGGCCGGCTACTAGTGCAGCGGCATTAGAATCTGTCAGGAGCGATGTCAAAAACTTGGAAGAAAGGTTGGAAACCCGATTCGATAATCGACTTGACATGATAACCTCGCAGTTGGAAAGCCTTACTCTTACCATTAAGAAGAACCAGTCTGGGGCCCCTAAGGCCGCAGAAGTCTGTTCTTACTGTCACAAGCCTGGACACTTTGCAAACAGGTGTCCTGATAATCCACATAGAAACACTCGTTGTGGAAAGTGCGGTCGATATGGGCATCATGAAAGTAACTGCTGGTCTAAAGACAACAGAAGAGCAAATTTATCGGAAGCAAGGAGTGAGTCAGGACCAGAGGTGAAAATCTTACAAAATAGAAGGGATCAAAGGTTGACGTATGCCGGTAACGTATCCATCGCTGAAGAGATTAGTCAAGTCAATGTGACAAAAAGGGATGGGGAAGGGAACATTTTATCGAAGAAACCTAGGCTAGATTATGGAATGCTGGAGCATATCCCAGCACCTGTACCTCCTCGAACCAAGAGGTCTGATCAAGTTGTTCCAGGAGTGGGAGTCACTCCGGCCAAGAAGACGAAAAAGAGTAAGAAAGTTAAGAGTATCTCTAAGGACGTACTAGAGTATGTGAAGAGGTACAATTTGGTGGCTGAGCTTGCATCGGCCCCAACTGGGATAACGTTTGGTCAACTTTTGAGGGGCGACGCAGAGGATGCGAGAAAAGAACTCAAAAAAATTATCAGGTCTAATAAGTCCGCTAAGGGTAAGAAACTTTTCTTCAATCGGCCTCGACAGCACCAAGACGTCTTAAGCTGGTACCAGTCAAAGTATTGGGTATGAAAACCCAGGCTTCTTCGATTCGGGTGCTGTTCCAAACCTCATTTCAGAAACTTTGGTGACAGATCTAGGTCTCGACATTACTCCAACGACTCGAAAAATAACTGTAGCGGATGGAACCGTCTCAAAATGCATGGGCACTGTTGACAATGTTTCCGTGTTCTTTGGGGACTCTAAAGTTGATGTAGACTTTCTTGTCATGCCTGATCTCCCTTTCGATGCAATCATTGGCTGCCCTACCATGGAAAGACTAGGGACATGCATTGACTTGGGCAATCAAATGGTTTCAGTTAGTATTGATGGCAGAACCGTGAAGTGCCCCTGGATTTCGACAAAAGCACGCATCCTGAAGATTTAAAAGAAACTGACAGTGAAGATTTCACTTCTAGCTATGACAGCGAAGATTCGGAACCAACGAACACTTTCGGAAGTGGAAAAGGGTACCCTTGGGGGTAATGAACATGGCATGGGACGATTATGATTCTGGGTTTGAAACAGATGACGACTGGAATTCTAGGATAAGTTTGAAACCGAATATGTTTCTTTTTGCGATGATATCGAATCAAAGGACAGAATTCGGAGCATGAAAGAAGATTACCTTTGCAAAGAAAATAAGAATACGTCGAATTCCATATATGAAGATGTGAGCACGACGGAAGAGGTCCTTCAAAATATTGAGGTTGAGAATCAAGAAGAAAAAGGGCGCCAAATGGCATAAATCCAAGGAAAAGTGCAGTACCTTCCCGCCGCCGCCTCACTGAAAATATCCGACATGTTAACATCTTCCGAAGTAATTGCATGGAGTGTATCAGATTTAAGACAAGCAAGTGTACCGGTTACTCACTCGTTCGAACTTACCGACACTCAACCGATTTACCACAAGCCCAGACGTCAACCGCCAAAATATGACCAATTTATCTCAGAAAATGTTACAAGTATGCTGAAAAATGATATTATTCGACCAGTTTCATCCCCATGGTCGTTTCCAGTTGTGGTCGCACCAAAGAAGGATGGAAAGCTGCGTTTTTGCGTCGATTACCGACAACTGAACCAGAGAATGATACCCGATCGATTTCCGATTCCGAACATGGAGGAGATCCTCGAGGACCTGAAGGATGGGAGATATTTCACCTCAATTGACCTTTACACTGGCTATTGCAGATTCCATTGGATGAAAAATGTAAGGAAAAAACAACCTTTACCAGCAAAGTTGGTACGTTCAGGTTCGAAGTGATGCCTTTTGGTCTCATGAATGCACCAGCTACATTCCAAAGAATGATGAACGAGGTTTTGAAAGGACTTCCATTCGCAAGAGTCTATATCGATGATGTCGTCATATTCTCAGAAACATTGGATCAGCACATCTCGCACGTCAAGACAGTTGTGGAGAGGATATCGGAGTATAGCTTGAAAATTAAGTTGAGCAAATGCTTCTTTGCGAAAACTTCTATCCAATTACTCGGTCATATCGTCGACCAAGAGGGAATTAGAGTGGATCCAGAGAAAACTAAAAAATAAAGTTGGCACCAAGGCCCGCTTCAAAGACGGAGGTCCGAAGCTTCTTTGGACTGGCCTCATATTACAGAAGATTTATCAAAGATTTCGCCAAGACTGCAGCACCGTTACATACCAGCACTACGAAGAACGGAAAATTTTACTGGAACAAGGAAATGGAAACTGCATTTCAGGAGCTTAAAGATAAGCTATGTGTCCCCCAGTTCTCATGTACCCAGATTTCAAGAGACCATTCGTTGTGGAGACAGATGCCTCAGAACGGTCTTTGGGTGCCGTTTTGTCCCAAAAAGATGAAAAAGGAAGACCACACCCTGTTCAATTCGCAAGCCGAACTCTGAATGATGCGGAAAAGAGATACTCAGTCTGCGAGAAAGAAGCGCTAGCTGTCGTCTTCGCGCTGAAAAAGTTTCGCGTATACCTTTTATCACTCGAGAAATTTGTCTTGATAACTGATCACCAGGCACTTAAGACAGCATTCCAAAAGAAGGATGTACATCACCGCTTGGCCCGATGGCTCGACATTTTCGCAGAATATCGGTTTGAAATTGTGTATAGACCCGGACGCAATAATCAGCCTGCCGATTACCTATCCCGCTTGAGGGACGCACTGATTCCAAATGAAAAAGCTTCGGAGGACATCGTCGGAGTCGCCGAGTTGCAGTTGCCGAACGATAACGAGTACGAAGCTAATATTCACGGACTGATCAAATTCCTCGATGGACTAGAAATGAGAAAGGTTGATCTTGAACACAGAAATTGGGTACGCAGGAATCAAAAGGCTTTTACATTGTGGAATGGGAAACTCTTCCGGCACACTAAAGCCGGTCCCCGACTAGTGGCCCCTTTGAAAGAAAGAATGAAGATCTTGAGGATTTCCATGATGAGCTAGGGCATTGGGATCTCGAAACAACCAAAAAATTCGTAACTGAGAGATTCTGGTGGCCCGGTATCCATAAGGACGTCTATAATTTCGTGAAAAGCTGCGACAACTGCCAAAAATTCACTCCAATACGGAAGTATAAGACAACTCTAAGTTTTCCAGTTTCCGGTCTCTTTGAAACCTTCTCAATTGACTTTGCGGGAACGTTCAAGGAAACCTCTTCCGGAAAAAATATCTCCTTATAGGGGTGGAACATCTTACTGGATGGCCAATAGCAGTTGCAGTTGAGGAGGCAAATGCTGAGGTGGTACTGAGATTCATCGAAAAAGAAATAATTGAACCGTTGGATCTTCCAAAAAGGATAATCTCGGATAACGCCCTTTGTTTTACTGCAACTTCACTGCTTCTTTTTTTGGACGAGAAAGGGATTCAGCTGAAGACGTTCTCGCATACGCTCCTATGTCCAACGGGAAAGCTGAGAGGATGGTTGGAACCATTAAACGAGCAATATCGAAAACTATGTCGGAGAATGAAATCCAGTGGGAAGATGCCTTACCAAAAGTAATATACGGCTATCGTCGAAGAAGAGGAAGAAATGGACGCTCACCATTCGAGCTAATGTACGGAAGGGCTCCTAGAATGTTACAGAGAGACATGGAAACAAATATTATCGATGAAGAGAGTAGGGAAGTTGAACTACTGGCCACCGAAGGCTGGAGATCACACCGTGCCCTAACACAGACAAGAAATAAGGATGCAGAAACTGCAGTCAGAACCTTTTCAGTTGGCTCTAAAGTACTTATAGTACATGGAAAAGCAATGCAGCAGGCTGTGAAGTGGCCGGCCTTCCAAACCAAGTACTCGAACCCTTGCATCGTCACGGAGGAAAGACACCCGCACTATCAGCTCTGTTCAAGCACAGGGAAGAGATCAAGGAGGGCTATCCATGCACGTCGTCTGGTCCTTATCATCAGAGGCCTGAAGAATTCCTTCTCACACAGGACTATGCGCAACCACGGGGCATACTCATCTTTAACTATATAGAATGATTCCTATGGGAGGAAAAAGGGCCTGGGAATGGATCATCTCGATTACGCGGGACTACTACGAACTCCACGTAATCATCCATTTCTACATTAATATATGCCTATGTTTTCGTACGTTGAACGGACCATTGCTACCTGAAGAAGATTTCCGACTATTAATAAGAGTTCTATTTTCATTCCAAAACGGAAGGTTCACGGAAGCAGGTCCAGAGTTTGTGGAGGTAATATATCATTACTCTATAGGAGATATGGAATGGTAGCTGCTGGAGACTTGTCGCAAACGTATCTGAATATTATCCGTCCAATTTACGTATTTCTCAAGAACAACCAAGACGTGCGACTGAGAGGTTACGCCTTACCCCCGGATATGGAGTACAGACTGGTCCCGTATCCTCTATGGGAACCTTACGTTTCTCCGCCACAAATTGGGAACGTTGGAGGCGGCGAGGATCCTCCTGAAGCAGTGATGATGACCAGAGGAGGACCTTCGGGAGACAACAACCCGCCCAGAAGAGGTTCCGGTCGTCCCCCGAGAGGACCTCGTGCAGGTCCCAGTACGTCAGGAGCTGGTCGCGGCCATTCATCGGGACCGTCCACCACAACTTCATCTCTAGCTCTCCTTCACAACCATGCACAGCATACAGTCGGAAGAAGAAGATTATCTTTTTGGCTGCGCAATATCTCCGAGGATGCGAACGATGCGCAGGTCATTTCTTATTTCATGATAAGCATCTGTTTATGTTTTAGGGCGCTACATGGACCGCACTTATCTTACGAAGATTCGTTCTTGATGATGCGCGTCTTCTTTTCTTATCGGCATCCATTCCTCCGGCATCTTCCAGAAGAGTTTGCATATCACATATACTTTTTCACTCTTGGAAGATTCGGAAGAGTCACGGAAGAAGAATGTATTCAACCCCACCTCGATGTTATCAAACCAATATATGAGGCTATGCTACAAAGTGAGGTACCAGTAATGCGAACCTACTTTTTAGAACATCATATTGGTAATCAGTTGCATCCGTACCCGTTTGAGAGACCATACGTTTTATCAATAAGACAGCGAACGCTAACGGAAACAGAAGAAGAGCAGTGACGAGCCGGGACGTTCGTCTTGAGCGGAGGGCGTGATGTGCGCAAATTCGCACACGAAAAAATCTAGATGAGGACCATAATTGTATACAGTATTGGAACTGGGAAGATATTTTTACATTTTTTGAATTTGCAAGATATTTTTAATTTGGTGAGTGTGGCAAATTCATCGGTTGATTTTTTTATTTTAGGACACGCTGTCATAGTGGATGTCAGTACAGTTCTAGGTTGTGGGTGATACTACGAGTGACTCTGAAAGGTCTATATAATGGCCACATCAATTCCACCCCTGGCCGATGGGTGGCTGGATGGGTATGGCACCTAGATATTTACCTTGAGGAAATATCTTCTAATGGTCTCTCTGGTTCACACGATTCCCGTGAGTGCATTTTATGGTTATTAGTCTGTTTGTTTGAAGACTTTTAGGGTAGCCAAAAGTCTATATAAGCCGAGTAAACTGCTTCCTTTAGTGGAGGTCAAGCAAGTTGGCAGACAACTTCAAGCCAAGTCCAGAGTAGTAGGAAGTTGAGAGTCAACTTCAGACCCAAGAAAACGTTTTCTTACGCTAGTCGCAGAGCGTCGGTGGTAGACCCTTCCCCTTCCATACTTGCTTGTAGACCTCTCAACTCTCTTCCATATACACTCCATTTTATTCGTTCAACTATACCACGGCAGCACTTTTGTCGCTTGCAACACCTCCTTCTTGGGGTAGTTGGTTCTGAATATCTCTTCTCCCGATGATTTACTCCTATCAAGAAGCAAAAAATTTCAAAAAATAACAACGTCGAGCTAAGAGAGAAATCGATTTCTAGAAGGGGGAAATACTAGGATTCCGATTGCAAAAGAAATGAAGGATTGGCTCTTCGTCAAGAAGTTGAAACTAATGAGGGAGTACGGGGGGCTCATTTACTATAACAAATAAGCTGGCTGAAAGTGGGGCAACTGGTATGGTAGTCGGGGGAAAAGGTTTGGGTGTTTTACTCTTGGAAGATATATTCGGTCTATCCCATAGTTTTCCAGACAACCGCAATCAACTCAAAAAGGGTATACCGACACAGTAATGGGGAAGGAACTACGCTCCCTAAAATGCTACCTTCAGGCCAGCCATCAAGCAGGCCGCATTGGACATGACGGCTGCTATGGTAGTCTGCTTGCACTAAAATGTTGCGGGAGGAGCAGATGGAACTCCGTACTACAAGTAATTCGAAGCTATAGAGGCTAAAGATAAAGAAAACGAAATATTGCAAAGGATAGAGCACGGAGGGATCATTTACTGTATCAGATAAGCTGGCTGATATCCAGTCAACTTGTATGGTGGTAGTGAATTTCAAATATTACTAATTGCCGAATTCGTAGAAACACATAACTGATACATTTTCGGTTCTGGGATAGATCGGATGTATCTTCCAAGGGTAAAACATCCAAACCTTTCCCCCTTTTCGGTTCTATTCTCAACTTTCGTAATCTATAGCTAGAAGTAGCATATCTTCGTTGTTATTTCACACGGTCTTTGCAACTAGCCCTAGAAGCGTTCAGAGCTGCTATCTCGTCAATTAAGGTGTGTCTTTCAACATGACTTCCAACGTAGGAGCACGCAGATGAATATTAAATGTCATTGTCATTGCAAGTTAGCCGCTCCATTATCTTACCTATAGATATCTGTATGTTTCATGAAACGTTGCCGTATTGGCTTGAGGCTTTTACGCAATTATGAATGGATCTGTCCACGCAAGGAAGGGAGTGGACATATATTACTTCATTAAAACTACTCTACTTGTCTACTACTTCTGACCACCTCGATGATAAAGTAGAAATTGAGTTCCCCACTACTCACTTGCTCCATTGACACCTGCGAAATTTTCGCGGGTGGGCTCCATAGCAAACTTTTAGGACAGACTCTCGATCTCTACAGGAGAATGTCAACAAGTGAGAGGCAGCTGCCTCTACTGCAAAAGAAATCCTTGCAACAGGGGCGCGAAAACGAGCACGGATCACCACTTCCTCCACAGAAAGTACACTGGCCAGATTGACAAGTAGTAAGGTATCCAGGCCGCCTCGGCTGGCAGCAATCTCTAAACGTGGTACACGGGCGGAAAAGGTCTGCGCAACAATTCCCATCTTTGCATTTCAGGTTGAGACAACAACGGTTAGTGCTTGAGAATGAACTGCAGGAATCTCCGCATTGCGACATGTTTGCGGGAGTGTGGAAGATCCGCCGGAAGATATCGTGCACCTGTTTGAGACGCACGTGAAACCACTGCAGCATGTGAAGCTATCCAGGGAGGTATTGGTAAGGCAGATGTCATCTCTACCCGCACATGTTTGACGGACCGAGGTTTCGGACTTCTTCACACCTTGGAAAGGTATCTCTGCCCCTTTAACAGCACCCTCTGAAAACCCGATCGAAATAAGTGCAAAAAGGGGAATGAGACTAGAGGCCTTCATCATTGATGTTTGGATGTGATGCGGCGAAACTCTCACAAATTGAATGGATGAGGGTAGGAAACTGGTCGAAAATTAACTCTGGGGAATTGGACTCCTGGTGCGAAGATCACCTTGGCTAAGTTGCCAGAATATCCGTTCGAGCTGAATTACCTTCGCCAGTACTTATACCAATCAAAATAGCCTTCATCTCCAATTATGAAGAGGAAAAGGAGGGGTTCATTGGCTGTAATTTAGATGTTGATGAAAACCCACAGAGTGGTTTTCACGTTGTAAAGTGCTACAATTCAAGTCTCAGTTGTTGACGTCACGATAAAAGTCTGTCCTCGCAAATTGCCATGAAGCGCAGGTAATGTTATCGACCTCTTTTGACTCGACAATGGCTATGACTTAAGCCTAACCATGGGCGAACCAGACTATGACTCCAGAGTTCAATTCATTTCATAGCAGCATCACTCTGCAGTGTGATGCTGTTATGGACAGCCAGAGAATGTACCATCGAGCACTTAGTGGTCGGTCCCATAAAATTCTCGCAAGAATCCAATGCATGCTTGAAAGTGTGATTTTGCTGCAATTGCAGAACCCCAACCGTACCATGCATTGTGAGAGCACAACACTGCGTTGATTCTGTTTAAAATCTATCTGAATTGCATCGCAAACTTTGGTAGTCATGTCGTCGAAAGGGCTAAATAGGGTTGGTTTACTATGAGCGGTGCGAAGATTGGCAGTCCTCTCCAATTGCGTACAAGGCATGTTGCTGGATCTATAGTACGAACACGAAAGCATTTCCGCCAACTAAAAATAGATAGTAGCCCCTAGACAAGCAGGCGGTTTTCGAGGTGACCCTCAACCTAGAGTATTGTTGAACGAGAATAGCCCTCACCTTTAGCTATTGGTCCAAGGATCGGCCGGCGCCCGAACGTTCCACCTCCTTGATTTGGGAAAACGCATCGGGATGTCACCCTCTGAGCGTGGAAGGAGGAAAAGGGGGCGGATTTCAGACTAGTTATGTAGGACGGCTATTGCCCGAGACGAGGGACAGGTTCGTGTATTGGAGGGTCTGAAACAGCCAAAGTGAGGCGGGACTACTTCACAAGGATTTTTTTTGCAGAAGGCCAGCCTTGTGTAAAAATGTTCCAGTAAAGCCTCTTCCCGCATAAAGTATATACGATTTAATTTCCATTTTTAGACTAATTCACGCATTATGGTAATAGCACAGGACTATCAGCAGTTTCGCGTGCCCATTGAAATCATCCAGATCGCCACAATGCAATCACGAGTACAATTTTTTGGAAGGAGTCCATCCCAAAGAAGGGGGAATGGAGGGATAGTTACTTCGTCGTTTGACACTTCTAGCGGGAATCTAAACGGAGTAACAAACTTCATTTTATGCTTCTGTCTCTCTACTTTCGTGGCCACCCGCCGCGATACTTCTCCCCAGCAGGAGCGCAGACTCCTCATTACTCGCGGCCGTTATGTCTAACGGCATGCCTGCTCGCTGGCATTGAGCCGGCCCTGTAAGGAATGTTATTTAGTGTTACCCATTGACGACTTCTCCGGCGCAACGCACTTGCAAGGGCGTGGATACCAGTGACGACTTCTCCCGCGCAACGCACTTGCAGCGGCGTGGATACAACCGATCACATCTTCAATACATTAAAATAATGCCAAAATTCCCCGTTACTCGCTTCGTTTTCTCCTTGCACGTGATGCAGACGTTTAATATGCTTTTACGACGCATTTCTGAATAGCTTCTCGCTAATACTCCCTCGCATGTTCTCAAGGATGCTCTGTTCCCCCGCATAAAGATTACACACATTGTACTGTACAGTAGAACCTTCCACACAGTTTGAATGCAATATCATAAGACTCCGAACCTTCGCATAACTCGCAGTAAAATACACCCCACCTGCTGTACCATTGGTCCTTGACAATTAAAACCCAATTTATACTCTACGGGGGAAAAAGTTATGTTGTGTACTTTGATATATTACTAGGCGCCTCCGAAAATCATAATTTGTGTAGACGTCTCATGAAGATTTTGATCTGTCTTTGTGTGGAGCATTTTGTGCTCCCGCACGAAAAACTCACATTGACATAAAATGGGTGCTGCACAAATAGAACTGCGTTTCACGTAATGTGGAGCTCTCTGCCATCTCCTTAGAGTCTGAAAATTGCGAAGTAGCCATACTGCGTGAACTTAAATGTGTTTGAAGGGGGTGGAAAGGTTGAAAGGAGGGAATTGAGGAAGGAGTTGGGGAGGAGGGATGTTTGAGGTGGTAGCACGAGTGCTCTAGCTAGAGATACATAGCAAAATCGGAGGCACATCTGGTGGGATTTGTGCGTTTGTGTCCATGGCAGATCAACTCCGTACGTGCCAGTACGTCGAGCAAAAGCATGATTTGTGTAGACACAAATCAAACATATTGATTGATTTACTGCTGTTTTGTGTCTACACAAATACGTGTGTTTTTCGGATGCATATACAGTATATTACTTATTACTTCAATGCATTTCTCGCTGGCATTGAGCCGCCACTGTAAGGAAGGTTATGTACAGTATAGCGTTACCCATCAGCGACGACTTACCCCGCGTAACGCATTAGCGGCTTGGATACAGTATAACGGACCACATCTTCAATGCATAAAGATAACCCAAAAATTCCCCCGTTTCTCAGATTACTTGCACCAATTACAGTATTTGATGCACTTCGGAACAGTGTTACCATCAGCGACGACTTATCCCGCATAACGCATTGGCAACGTGGATATAACCGACCACATCTTCCATGCATTAAAATAACCCAAAAATTTCCCCCCTTCGGAACACTAGCTTGTGTGGCACCAATGCACAAATTTGATTCCTTCACTCTGAGAATCACCTCCGTCTACCGGCTTCTCCGATCCCGCATCTCCATGGCCCTGGAAGGACGCTGGCAAACGCTCTACTCAGATGCACTGGACGCCTTCGGTTCCCCATTGCCATCCACTTCCTATTCCCACCCCTCTCCCACCACCCGCTGCAGCCGCTTTCTCCAGCAGGGGGCCCTCACTAAGGCTGTCGCCGCCCTCTGCTCTACCACCTCACCGGCACCGGCTCTTCTCCATAACAAATCCCTCCTTGCTTCCCTGCATCCCTCTCCAAGTGTCCCGGTTACCCCAACTCCGCGCCACTTGCTGCCCCCCGCCTTTGTCTTTACGGAGGCCGAGGTTCGTCGTCAGCTCGCCTTCCTACCACACCACAGCTCTCCGGGCCCTGACGGCCTCCGCCCATCCGTCTTCAAATCCCTCTCCCATGCACCAGGCGGTGATACCGCAGATCGCTCCGCCCTGTCTCAGCTCACAATCTTTGTGAACTCTGCCGTGGACGGCCGACTCCCAACTGAGCTCCGTCATCTCTTCGCCGGGGTTACCCTACTCGGCATCCCAAAGGCCCGCGGCGACAGTCTCCGCCCCATCGCCATGGGTACGGTTCTTCGACGCTTCATCTGCCGCCTCGTCGTTCGGCGCTTGTCTACACAACCCACCGTCGTCTCTTATTTCCTTCCTCACCAGCTCGCCGTCGGGGTCCGCCACGGAACAGAAGCCATCATTCATGCGACACGGGTTCTCTCCACCCGCCCTGACAGCGCCAGCTTCGCTCTCCTTCATATTGACGCGTCAAACGCGTTCAACAACATCGAGCGTCACAACATTCTGCTCGAGACGGCCAAGGGGGGGCTAGCGGCCCTCAAAAGGGGAAAAATCTATCCGAGCCAGGAGCGGTTGAGTTGTCGTCGGTTGATCGCGACAGAAGTTCGTTGTTGTATGAGCGAGCTGATAATCGTGAACAAGCGATCGCGCTCGAAGGCAGGGCTACTGCCTTTCCGTAGAGCGATGTACTCAGCAATTCTGGACAGACCTCGTTCGGCACCGGGACTGGCAGACCCGTATATATCGAAAGCCATCGGGTGGAAGTCGATACGTAGTTCGGCGCAGAGGTGGCCATAGCGGAGAGATTTCGCGCGCTCAGATGCAGTAAGGGCAGCGAGGGGCGTGTAGATCCGCTGTTGGGCGTATGGAGCGGAGTGGGGGCTGATGACAGTGACGTCGTAGCCCTGCGGGACGGGAGAGAACTGGTCATCATGGATGTAGATGTCGAGGCACCGGCGAAAGTTGGAGGGTCGGGGCAAGTCTTGCGGGAAGGTCCATTCCCGGACAGGGCGAATCCTAACTGATAAGCGTGATACCTCGGAAATGAGGCGGTCGCGAAAACAGTTGTGGCGTCGAATGGAGCCGTCTGCGCAGGGACAGACAGAGGCGTGGTGTCCGTAGGAATCCAGGGTGGGGACAGTGCGGAAGTGGGCGGCGGCGCAATAGGTGCAGGGTTGTGTGCCAGAGAAGATGGGGACACCAAGGCGGAGGCAAACCATGGTTCGCCTGACTTCAGGAGCGGCCCGGTACCGAGATGGCTCTGCGGGAGGTTGTGAAAGGGACGGGAGGCGTGGGAAGAAGCGGCGGAAGCTAGGCGGCGGAGTAGCCGGGAACCTTCGGGGAGGAGAGGTCGACGGAAGAGAAGTTTGGCGCGAAGCGCCTTTGAGATCTCAGCAGTAGCGGTTGTCTGGAAGTCAGACAGGCCGGGGGAAGAAGAGGCGCGGAGGCCAGCAAGGGCGGCGGGGGGAGAAACTGTCGGGGAGGCTGTATTTGGCCTGGATAGAGGCGAGAGACGTTGAGATCAAGGCCGAAACGTCGAAGCAATCACCGAGGAGGAGGCGAAGAAGTGGGTAGGAGGAGAGAACAGAGCCAGCGTAGCATGCCTCTGCGATGGTTTCGGTAAGGGGCAGTCCGAGCCCTCCCATACGAAGTGGAAGCTGGGCGGTGAGCCAGGAACTGTCTGGGAGACGACGGTGCATGTCTTCGAACACCCTTCGCATTCCAGAGTCAAAGGTTTGGGCTCCGGAAAGAGTGAGATGCGGCGGGGTGCAGCGAAGAACATAGATCAGGCGGCAGGAACTGGCACAGTGTCTCAGTAGTTGGTAGCCCAGTTGAGGGTCATTCAATCCGCAGATGCGCGACCAAACCTCGGAAATGGCATGTACGCGGGAGGCAAGAAAAGACTGGCAGCTTTGAGAGGTGCCGATTGGGGATCCAAGGACTGTCACGGAATTCTGGGAAAGTATCGTGCAGGGTATGGCACACCGAAGGGACGTGGGGAGGGGATCCGCGCCAGGACGCCATAGCGTTGTTTTCGCCATGTTGACAGAGAACCCGAGTGGCTTTCCACGATCTGAGATGAAGCGGAGAACCTCAGAAGCGAGGTTGACAGGGGCGATGACGGTACCGTCGTCGGCGAACCAAGCGTTTAGGCGTATGGCGGGAAAGCGTGATGAGAGCTAGGTGACCAATGGATGGATGCCAAGGGCGAACAGGATGCTTCCGAGCGGATCTCCCTGGTGGGTGCCTGTGCGACTGTGCAGGATGTGTGAACCGAACACGAGGGTGGAATCACCTCCGTACAAGTAGTGCACAAACCGGGCGAGGTCGGGGATATGGTTGGCCGTCTCGAGCAGAATGTTGTGACGCTCGATGTTGTTGAACGCGTTTGACGCGTCAATTTGAAGGAGAGCGAAGCTGGCGCTGTCAGGGCGGGTGGAGAGAACCCGTGTCGCGTGAATGATGGCTTCTGTTCCGTGACGGACTCCGACGGCGAGCTGGTGAGGAAGGAAATAAGAGACGACGGTGGGTTGTGTCGACAAGCGCCGAACGACGAGGCGGCAGAAGAAGCGTCGGAGAACCGTACCCATGGCGATGGGGCGGAGATTGTCGCCGCGGGCCTTTGGGATGCCGAGTAGGGTAGCCCCGGCGAAGAGATGACGGAGCTCAGTTGGGAGTCGGCCGTCCACGGAAGATAACCTATTTTCAATCATTAAAACACTCAATTTCCCCCCTTTCTCAGATTTGGAAAGATGGGTCATTTTCCAAAGCCCTCTAGGATGAACCGGGCGCATTGCTGATCTCTCAGTGTTTCAGCTTACATCCACTATGCCTAACGCCATAGGGAACAATTTGCCTGGCCCTGGGAAACGATCCTACCTTACAAATCTTCGTTTCAAAACTTCCTCCTCAAGAACTTTCTGAGTTAGCAGCCCTCCGAAATCCGACAGTGAACACACCTTTTGTCGTCCCCTCTTCCAAAACATTAATCTACTCAAACATTCCTCCTTATTTTGATCGCTGTCCCGTCTGCTCCCGCCGCTCGGCCGACATCGCACCCGTCTTAGATCCAAGTGGTCAACACGCGTTGACCTGCAAATACGAAGACGGAATGACTCGTCCCCATCACATCCTCCGCAACGTTCTTGCCCGCTACTGCAAGGAAGTTGGGATCGTCGCCCTCGTCGAACATCCGCTCCTCTACCAGGTTCCCAACCCATCTGGGCATTCGGAGTCCCCCGCGCTACGAATGGACATTTACATACCCGCTGCATACGGGCTTCATAGTACCGATATCGCCGTCGACGTTACTGTTGCCCACCCCTCCGCACGCCGCCACATTTCGCCAAGTACGGTTACCGCAGGCGCTGCCGCAACACTCGCAGAGCGCGAGAAACATCGTCATTACGGCACTTACTGCAACCAAAACGATATCCTCCTCTCCTCCGTCGGGATTGATATCTATGGCGCCTCGGGCGACGACGGCAAGGGTTTTTCCGCCGCCTTGCTTCCTTCGCTGCTTCCCGTCGCGGTTCCTCCCCTCAACAGGAGCTCCCCGACTTCGTTACCCGTTTTGCATTTAGTCTCCAAATAATGCAGGCGCGACAGATTTCTACCCGCCGCCCGCATCCGTAGTTCATTTATGGATACCCTCCGTACGCTTCTGTGCGACATTGTACAACCAATAAAGATTTACCACCACCTTATTTTGAACTACAGTAACACAGGAGATTTTCCGTATCTACAGTAATAAAAGCTTTTTCGAAAACATACGCGGCATGCCTGCTTGCCGGCATTGAGCCGGCCCTGTAAGGAAGGTCATGTACTGTAGTGTTACCAATCAGTAACGACTTCTCCCGCCTAAGGCATTAGCCGCGTGGATATAACCGACCACATCTTCCATGCATTAAAATAACCCAAAAATTTCCCCACAATCAGCTTGGCTTCATCCTTACAAAGACAGACTGTACATCTTGCTATGCATTGACAGTAACCTCCAGTGCAGCTTGTTTGCTTGCTGGCCTCCCCTCTACTGGCTTGCAGAGGAAAAGGTTTCGGTTTTACTCTAGGAAAATATATTCGATCTATCCTAAAGTTTCTCATACAACCGCAATCGACTCAAAAAATGAATCACGACACGGCAATAGGGAAGGAACTGCGCTACCCAAAAGGTCACCCTAAGGCCAACCATCAGACAGGCCGCATTGGACATGACGGCTGCTGTAGCCTTCCTTTTCATCGAAACCCTCGAATATTTTCGTAGGTCATGATGAGGGGAGAGACAAACGAAAACAGGTAGGGTAGACGCAGACGCAGTAGAGCGGCTGGAGCAAAAGAGTTGGAGATCAGGCAAGCACAAAATGGGTACCCCGCTTGGGCGGTGCCCCGCGCTGCAATGGGAAGCGGGATTATTATTCCCTGAGGAGCTGACCCGAGAAGCTTGAAATCCACGAGCTGGGGATGGTCCAATGAAACGTTCGCAGAACTTTCTTATTGCCAATGAAACGTTCGCAGAACTTTCTTACTGCCTATTAACAGAGCTACAACACCGACACTGTAGTAACAGATGGCTCCAGAGCTAAAGGTAACTGTCGCGCGATTTTTGTGTCGCGCGACGGCCAGGGTCGCTAGTTGATTGGCCCAGTGTGCTCGTACTACTGTACACTGTACGAGCGGGAAGTGGGCTCGTACAGTGTACAGTAGTAGTGTATACTGTACTTGCACGTTCATGAGTAGAAATCCCAGACCGGCCGCCCTATAAGATAACGCGAGGGCTGCCGGAGTCCGGGGGAATGGGAGGTAGGTTCCGCTTGGCCGCAAGAGAGAGAAGAGGACAGAGTAAACAAAAAACAAGCATTTCATGGTACCGCATCCAAGGTTGACTATGAACATGAACGATTCCCTTAGACCTCACGTTTCCTTCAACGGTTCCCCTTCTTCCGACGTCACGCGCTTCCTTTTTGCGTACGAGAATGTAGTCATGCGCGGGAAAAACGACGAGAAAAGGCGCTCCAGATCCTTTGCCACCTCGAGGGCGCGGCGTTTGAGCGTTACTATGAGGCTTTCGCGAGAGACGGAGCATTGGTGGAGGAGGCGAAGGACTGTTCGATCGTTAAGGCCAAGCTCATTGAGGAGTTTGGGAAGACCCCGAAGCCGGAAGAAGAACTGCAGAAGGCTATAAACTCTAGGTTGGACCCGAAGGATGTAATGGGCTCCCTAGCGCAGTTGGACGATCTATATAAGAGAGTTGTATTCAATGATACCGCATCGTTCGGCCTGCTTCGGAAAGCAGTGGCAGAAGATCAAGATATGGCGCATTTCGTAATATTTCGAGCCCCTTCAGACTATAAGGGGCTCAAGAAGGCTATCACGGACTTCGTAAGTGGAAAGAAGACGTTCTACGGAGAAGGAAGTCTAGGACCATCGTCGAGTGAATCGCCGAAGAAGATCCTCCAGAGGCCGGATGCTCGTAGTTCTCAGCATCTGGAAAATAAGGTGGAGAAGTTGGCCGACCAATTCGCTGAACTATCGTTGCTTGTGAAGAATCAATTCGACGGAACGAAGCCGCCGGTGAAGACGGATGCGGATTACTTTTGCAGCTATTGCAACCAAAAGGGCCACGGAGCGAGCCGTTGTCCGCATAATCCGCATCGAGATACGCGCTGTACAATTTGTGGGAGGAGAGGACATTCGGAAGCAACATGCTGGTCCAAGAACCCCCGTGGTGATGACCAGCGGAGAGGAGTTGCTGGGGCCCGGTCTGAGTCTGGAGAAGAATTGAAAATGAAGAAGCCGAAGGACGATGACAGGGTCGCTGTTCTTCAGGAATCTCGCAGAAAGGACGTGGTTGCCGCTGCGAAGAGAAGAGCGGACGGGCAGGCCCTCCCGAAACAGCGGAGGGAAAACTTGATGGATCTGGATGCTATCTTGAACAAAGCCCCTGCTAATCGTCCGATGATGATGGCTCCTGCCCCAAAGAAGAAGAATAAGAGAGGAAATCGCAAGTCGAAGAAGAAATCCGGTGGACTTCAGGATCATGTAGGTAAGTATAACGTGATCGCTGAACTGGCTTCCGCTGCCACAGGAATGAACTTCGGGCAACTATTGCGCGGGGATGCTGAGGAGGCCAGAAGGGTTTTAAGGAGATTTTATCCAAGAGGTTACCGGTTACACAGGCGTCGATGGTTAACTCTTCAGGGGCTCCACGCAGACTCAGGTTAGTAGCCGTGAAGTTGTATGGAAAGGAGACTCATGCCCTTTTGGACACGGGTGCAGTTCCGAATCTAATCTCTTGGGACCTCTGCAAAAGGCCTGCACTCACCCCGACGGAAACCGATCGTCAGGTGACAGTAGCAGACGGAACTGTCGCCGAGGTTCTTGGTTGTCTGAAAGGAGTGCCGGTGTCTTATGGGTCAATGGTTGTGCATCTTGAGTTCCTGGTTGTCAACAATGCCCCGTTTGACGTTATTGTTGGAAGCCCGACTTTGGAAGCCCTCCAGACGCGCATCGATTATGCACTCCAACACGTCACTTTGGTTATTGGAGATGAAGAGGTTGTGTTGCCATTCGTCAACGAGCCGTCCAGAGTCAATGGGGCTCAGACGGATAGTGAGGACTTCACGTCCCCCAAAGGTTCAGACGATGAGGAATCTCTCCATCCTTTCTCGTCGTCTAGAGAAAGCGATGGTGGATCGGACACCGAACAAGACCTGGTCTTAGCCATCATTAACAAGGAACCATACGAGCCTGATCTACCTCGCTCGACGAAGACTGAAGTTAAGAAGGAGGTAAAAGAGGAGGTGGACCGCTCGGCTCTATTGGCCTCGAAGCTGGACCACCTCGAAGAGAAGAATCAGAAGGAGCTAGCGGGAGCTCTCAAGGAAACGGATGTCATAGATTGGGACATTCACGACCTGGAGCCTGCTAATGTGCCGGTGGTACATTCTTTCGAGTTGACGGACGAGACACCGATACATTCGAAGGCCCGCCGAATGCCGCCGAGGCATAACGAGGTCGTAAGGAAAGAAGTGAAGGAATTATTGGAAGCTGGAATCATTACGCCGTCAAGGTCCGCCTGGTCCTTTCCGGTCGTGATAGCCGCGAAGAAAGACGGAAGGCCCCGGTTCTGCGTCGATTACCGTCAGTTGAACAGGGTGATGAAGCCAGACCGCTGGCCGCTACCGAAAATAGAAGAAATCTTCGATGAACTCTCTGGCGCAGAGTTCTTCACAACGTTGGACCTTTACACAGGGTACTGGCAGGTTAGGATGTCCGAGTCTTGCAAGGAAAAAACGACCTTTGTCTCTCGATATGGAACGTACAAGTTCGAGGTAATGCCGTTTGGACTCATGAATGCTCCAGCGACATTTCAAAGGATGATGGATGATGTCCTTCGCGGGTTGACGTTGTTATCTTCTCGAAGACATTGGAGGAACACATAGCTCATTGCAAGGAAGTGTTAAGGAGGATAAAAGAATCGAAACTGAAGTTGAAGGTTACCAAGTGCAGCTTTGCTCAATCAGAAGTGAAGTTGCTTGGCCACATCGTTAATTCAAGTGGTGTGAAGGTGGATCCCGACAAGATCAAAGATATTGGAGAAGCTCCGGTGCCGGAAAACGTGACCGAACTCAGGAGTTTTCTGGGACTCGCGGGGTACTACCGACGTTTCATAAGGGAGTTTGCCGACAGCTCAGCAGTGTTGCACGCGGCGACGTCTGTTAAGAAGGCTTTCGAGTGGACTCCGGAGATGCAAGAGGCCTTCGAATACTTGAAGGGGAAACTGACTACCCCTCCAGTATTGGCGTTCCCGGATTTCAATTCTCCTTTTCTAGTGGAAACAGACGCCTCTTCGGCAGCCCTTGGGGTTGTTCTCTCGCAAAAGAAAGAAGAAGGGAAAACACATCCCATTCAGTTTGCTTCTCGAACGATGACGGACCAGGAGCGCCGCTACTCCACGAGCGAACGAGAAGCACTCGCCGTGGTTTTCGCTCTTAAGAAGTTTCGAGTGTACCTCCTGTCTGAAAAACCCTTCGTTGTTTATACGGATCATCAAGCCCTTCAAACCGCATTCAAGAAAAAGATATTCACGGGCGATTGGCAAGGTGGATGGATTTGATGGCGGAATACGACTTCGAGATCAAGCATCGTCCGGGGCTGGCAAATGGGGCGGCCGATTATCTATCGAGAAGACCTAACAAGAAGGAAGAAGGAAGAAACGAGGAAAACATAACAGAAGTATTAGTAGCGACAGTGGATTGGGCAGACCCGAAGTTGGATGGTTTGCAACCGCAATTCGTAGATGTAGCACAGTTACTAGCCGGAGAAATGGTTCAAGAATCCGACCCGAAGAAGAAGGTCGCAGTCAGCCGGAGCGCAAAAAGTTTCATGCTCTGGAACGATACCCTCTTTCGTCGTGAGAAGGACGGGCTCCGTGTAGTGCCTCCGATCAATCAGCGCTCGGAGATTCTGGCCACCTTTCATGATGATATTGGCCACTGGGACGTCGGTCGACAAGAAAGTTCGTGAGGGACCGATTCTGGTGGCCTGGGGTGTACCGTGATGTCACCGAGTATGTGCAAGGCTGTGATGGGTGTCAGCATGCGAGAATGTTGCCGACGTATCACTCGAGTTTGAGAGCTCCCGTTACTGGACTCTTTGAGACCTTCTCGATGGACTTTGCTGGACCCTTCAAGCCTTCGAAGAATGGGAAGAGATTTATTCTGATCGCTGTGGAACATATGACAGGGTGGCCCATAGCCTGGGCCACGACGGATTCTTCGGCCGATACGGTGATGAGGTTCATCGAGGAAGAGATAATATCACCGTTCGGGCCGCCAAAGAGAATTGTCTCGGATAACGCGACTGCGTTTATGGCGGGAGCGGTACAAGAGTACATGAAAGAGAGGGGAGTCGAGTGGAAGGCGGTGCTTGCTTACGCGCCGATGGCAAACGGTCGCGCGGAGCGGATGGTGGGAACTATCAACCACGCGCTCAAAAGGGCTATCGTCCGCAGTGGGGTAGACTGGGCAGAGGCCCTCCCCAAAGTCTTATACGGTTACCGCAGACGCGACCGAAGCGACGGCCCTTCCCCTTTTCGACTGATGTATGGAATTAATCCGAGGATGCTGTCCAGCGATTCGGTAGCATTTCTCAGTGACGCTGGCCCCCATCATCGGCTTATAGAGACCTTAGCCGATTCGAGAACGCGGGCCGGCGTGGTGGAGAAGACCAACGAACCCCGCAAGACGAAAGGAAAAGTCAGGAAGTTCGAAGTTGGAGATGAAGTATTGGTAGCGCACGGTGCGGCCTTCAATAAGGGGCGCAACTGGCCGGCTTTCGACTCTTATTACTATGGACCGTGCAGGGTGACGAAGGCGAACCACCCTCGCTACGAGTTACTTTCCTCCACCGGCCACGTTACGAGGAAGGCAATTCACGCGCGCCGGATTGTCCCGTATCAGAAGAGATCGACCCGTTTATTCAATTAAGGAAGAACAAGAAATTAGAGGACCTGAGAGAAGAAGAGGCAAGAATCGGGTAGATTGGAGTGCGATGAAAGCGATGAACGCATGATAAAATGCTAAGTACCGAAGAGGCACACAGAGAAATCGTAAACATTGTGGGTGAAGTCTTGAATCTTGAGCAACTAGGGAGCGGCGCTGCTGCCTCCCTGGTTCTCCCTAATCCTCCTCTCGCGCTTCCGGACGGACAAGGAGTTGCGAAGGGGTTAAGCGTTCAGGGCGGTGCAGAACGGTGGAAGTTGCAGAGAAGAAAGATGGTTCAAGATAAGTTCCGGACGGTCGCGAGTTTCGAGGGCAGCGGGGAGAGCACAACGGTGCCCGGTTGTCGAAGACGAGAGGTTGAGATGAGGGAACGGGTTGACAGAGTCTGGAGGAATAGGGACCTCCGGGCGTATACTGGCCGTTTGGCGGCACCTCAGTCGTTCGCCCGACGGAAGTTGAAGGGTTGATTAGGCTGACAAGTTGAGTAGGGCGAGTAGGGACTGAGGTCGGTGGAATGGATGGTGGGCGAGTCGGGCATGGGGTGGTGATGAGGGGGCCCCCTACGTGAGATGGAGGCTGAGCTGGAAGCCCGTTTTTATCGTTGTGGCGCCCGTGGCCCACAATCAGTGGGGGGGCGTGTCGCGCGATTTTTGTGTCGCGCGACGGTCAGGGTCGCTAGTTGATTGGCCCAGTGTGCTCGTACAGTACACAGTACTACTGTACTTGCACGTTCATGAGTAGAAATCCCAGACCGGCCGCCCTATAAGATAACGCGAGGGCTGCCGGAGTCCGGGGGAATGGGAGGTAGGTTCCGCTTGGCCGCAAGAGAGAGAAGAGGACAGAGTAAACAAAAAAAAGCATTACAGTAACTAATCTGATCTCTACACAGTCTAGCACATATTCGCGATGGGGGCATACAGTGGTTTCGTGAATCAATTTCCAGTCGATTTTTTGGACAGCTCTGAAGGAATTTGAGAAGAGGGCAAGTTGTTATCTCGAGTCCGGCAGATGGGGACTCGAGTGTCCTTAATACTGTATACTGTAGCAATCCTGAGGAATTGTACTAGGATACTGTACAGTAGTCTACCATAGAGAAATGCATGCTGACTCTTGATGATTGCCTGTAGGACCAAATGCAGTATCCCAATGATTAAGTGTAACCCAGGATGATGATGTGACCCAGGACGTAACTTGTCCTTTCGCATTGTACAGTAATGATTTCAATGTGACACACGCCCTCGGAGGACGAGTCATCCATTCCGACTGGGGCTTCGAGCTGCCTCTGCTGCTTTTTGTTCAGCTGCTTCTGATTTTCTTTTGGATTTGAATTTTGTATCTGCTGCTGCTTCAATTGTTTTCTGCTGCTGCTTCAATTTCTTTCCTGATGCTGCTATTTCCGCTCTGCTGCTGCAATTTCATTTTTTCATGAATTGTTTCAGCTACTGCAGCCTGTTTCAGCCACTGCAGCTTACAATAAAAAAGAATGATTAAATTAAATCAAGAAATAATTTCCACTAAAAGGTCCCGTAGCTATCCAAGTACTACAAGCCAACTATCCACCCCAAAGCGTCTTTTAACATAGGTTTTGTCAGTAAATCCCCCTTTTCGTGGTTACAACGAATGTACCTCAGCTTGATTATGCCATCACGGATCAGTTTCTTAGCTTTGTGTACCCTGAGATCGATGTGCTTGTTCTTGGGCGTCACATGATCTCCCAAAGCCATTGAAATAGCCAATGTACTGTCTGAGTTGATAAAAGTTGGGCAGAAGTTGCGATCCTCAGTCCAAAGAGCTTGGTGACATAATTCCCAAAAGTGTGTCCTTATCCAGGATACCTATTTTCCACAAGCTGCGAGCGCAACATATTCGGATCCTCGAGAGGAGTTTGCTATTACGGTCTATCGCTTCAATTTCCAGTAGATTTGTGAACGGTTGATGTCGATGAACCCAATTGTTGATAGCGTGGTGTTCACACATCCGCCCCAGTTGGCATCAAGGAAAGCACCGACGGAATCTGCCGTGTTACCGTATGTGCTATTATAGTTGAGTCCCAAGTGAATAGTCCCGTTTAGATAGCGAAGGAGTCGTTTAACTAGCTTTATATGACGCTCAGTCGGGGCGTGGACTTGACGGGACAATGCTCACACGGGGAATGAAAAGTCGGATCGAGTAGAAACGGTTAAGTAGAGTAAGCCGCCGATTATACTTCGATAAGCGTGATTCCCATCTGGTGTCCGCTCCCCACATCCTGCTGGAACAAGCAGTTTAACGTCCATCAGGATTGTAGTCACGACAGCATTTGATTGGTCCATTCCATATGCCCGCAGAAAGGCCCTTGCGTAGGGCGTTTGGTCGATCCGAGTTCCCAGTGGAGAACGAGTTATTTTCCATCCGATGAAGGATTTCAGTTCACCAAAGAATTTGATGTTGAATGTGGATGACAACAAATCGTTCAAGTTCTGAAGTAGAGCATGGTAGTTCGAAGCAAAGGCCATTTTATCGACCAAGACTGCTAGTATTATGTACTATGAGTTGGTGTGGAGGAAATACGGACGATTTTCGAAGTTGGAAGCTTTCATTCCCCAATTGACGAGGTTTTTGTGGCGAAATGAACCGTAGATACGCCCCGCTTGTTTAGCGCCACAGATGGACTTCTCCAGCTTACATATGTGACCAGGCCTAGATAGCTGACGGGAAGAGTTTGTCGGCTGTTCCATGCATATCGCTACATCAATTGTTCCGTGGAGGTATGCATTGTAAATATCGCCTCCTTCCACGATAAGATTGTTTGATGCACCTATAGAGAACAGTAGACGTATGATTTCATGTGATGCGAATGGAGCGTAAATGCTTTCCGGGTCGAAGTCCACGTATGCCCGTTTACGATCCACACTCAGAATACATCGTGCTTTTGCCATATACTGTTTTTCTATTGAGTCCAAGGTCTTAGCTTTGAACGTCCGTTTGAATGGTAGAGGCACTATTTCAAGGGTTTGGGGAACGTAAGACCAAGTATTTCTCTTTATGAGTGCATTATACTCTCTGTCTATAGCCTTAGCCCACTGAGGGATGTTACAGGATTCCTCAAATTTCAAGGGTTCATACGCCTTCTTCAGGGGTTCCTTTACGTCAGGGTAAGCCATGTATGGAGTCTGTTGATGCTCGGAAGTTATCCAATGGATTACGTTTTCCTGTCCTGAATCCAAGTAGTCTCCGTTGGCGACTTCAATCTCGTGTGCAAGACCATCAGGAAAGGAAGAAATTTCTGGGAGCTGTTTGTTCGAGACCATGGTGGAGTCGGCCCTCCTGATGACTTTAACAGACTGGGATTCTGGAATGTATACCCTAATCAGCCTCGTATCTTATTACATCCCGACGAAGTGTCCTTGTTCGGAACGAGGTTTTAGCTTTTTGGCTTGCTCTGCATAAGGACGATAAATGAACGCATACCCTGGTTGACCGAAAATCAGCAGTGATGGAAAATGTATCCCTATACTAGGATCCCAAAGTGGGATCAGAATATTGCCATTTACTCTAAAAGCTGGAAGCCTATTACGTAGCCAGTTTGTATGCTTTAAAGCCTCGTCCCATAAGATATGTGAGAGATAGCTGTCGTATAGTAAGACTCTAGCCCTTTTCCAACGATCTTGGACAAGATGTTCAGCAGTGCCATCGCTCTCAGGTGCTCATGGAGGAGAGAGACTTACTTTAATTCCTGATGAATTGAGGAAAGCCATCATCCCTTTGCTCATGTGTTCACCCTCTCGATCAAAGCGTATTCTCCGCAATTTGTAGTTCGAGGTCGAAAAATGAGTTGCGGCCATAGCTTTGTAATTACGAAGTATGAAATGGAGCTCAGAAATGCTTTTGATCATCAAAACGTCGGATTTTGCAGTGTACGGTTCGAGGATGTGAACGGCCTACTTGTTACCTCCGATTGAGCTAGTGAACGGACCAGATACATCCATGTGAACCTTGCTGAGTGGCTGCAATGTACTGCTTGTCGCTTATTTGATGGGGGCTTTTCTAGCTTTTCCGGTCAGACATAGAACACATTCGATGTTGTCGAGTTGTGAACCATCGAAGGACTATACATCGGATCGCTGGCGAGATAGCTTTATATACCGGTCTGTCGCGATGTGTCCAGTTTTCCGGTGCCATTTCATGTCCTCACGTTTGGGAAATTCTCTTGTGGTTTTGTTAGCTTGCTTCGGGTAATTGCTTAACTCTAACGGGTAGAGTCTGTCAACACATTCGATAACCCAGACCATGTCTTCGATGCCCGAGGAGCTGTATGTAAAGATAAAGCATCCATTACGTTGGAACAGAGACTCTGAGAATATCACGTTGATGCTTTTCGCGAGCGATTTAACAGCCAGGATGTTTATTTCAAAATGAGGTGCATGGTAGGCCTCAACGTATATCCCGCCGTTCATTGGTAAACACAATAGGCCCCTACCGAGAAAGTGTGAAGTTACAGCTGCTCCCTGCGCAGTTTCTTAGGAAATTGGGCTGTAGGACTTAAATGAGGAACGAATATGGAAGAAATGGTGTGTTGCACCAGAGTGTATGAGCGCGGTGTCGTCTTTCTGTCCTCCCATTTTTGCCACCTGATTTCGAAACTTGCACTTTGCCATGTTTTTGCGGTAGCGAAGCTCCCCATCAAAGCTTGACTGTTGTTGGAACTCGGTCAGATTTTGTGCATAAAAACGTTATCTGTATTCGTGAGGGCCGCGGTGGTGTTAACTGAAGGCACAGGAGGACGATTCGGAGGTGTCAGGGATCTTCAGTGTTCGTGGTTACTTCGTGGGTTCCATCCCCGGTCATCTTGTGAATAGTGACGCTGTCCTCCACGTCCACGGCAGGGTTTTCTAATGCGCCCATTTAGCTCATCCTTGAGGCGTTTCCGACAGATGCTAATGAAATGGCCTGATTTGCCGCAGTAATGGCAGTTCCCTGTTAGTCTGATTTGCCCGGTGCGACATCTGCCGCGACCTGTTCCACGAAAATGTCCGCCTTTGGCGTATGAGAAACTCCTATCACGTCCTCCAATGTATTCTCTTGTGCCGTAGACCAAGTCGGCTTGGATGAACTCTTAGCTTCGAGGAGCGCTATGAGGGTTGTTTTGGGTCATCCTTCGAGCGAGCTCCGCTTGAACAGCATTCAAGACGTACTGAAATGAGGCGTAAGTGATAGTGGAGACTATGGAGAGAGCTGCAAAGGAAGGAGGAAGAGGCCTAATGGGTTTTGAAGTCTTCTCTTGATCCGGCAGTTCCTCGTCATATGTTGCGAGTTCTCTGCAGGTGTTGTTAAACTGAGAGACGTGTTTGTGCCAGTCTCTACACTCGTCGAAAAACAGCGTGCCTAATCTGTTCCGGATGTTTTGGGTGGCTTCTTCGTTAGTGGCTGTATAGTTACGCTCCAAGGCGTTTTTCGTGTCATCATCGGTGATTAATCTTACCTGGGCCATGGCAGATGCACCAAGGCCTAGGGTGATGACAATTTTTGCTTTGGCGGACTGTTTTAACCTTTCGTTCCTTGCGCCTGCGGAGTTCGTTGCTGGTTCCCCGAGCATTCCGATCATGGAGTTGTCATCTGCTCTCAGGATGGCCCTGATCCGTCTTGCCAACATGATGTAATCAGAAGTTTTTCCGAGGGGTTCAATACGAAAGAGGCTTCGAGAGTCTCTTGGATGATCCATTCTGATGCAAGTGTAGTTTTTGCGGCTGGTAAGCTGGGCTTAGGCTAGGGTTGTATGCTTACGGCATTGATAATAGGCTTTGGATTTCTAAGGCGGCTTTTTACTACAATTTCTTTTCTTTCTTTCCTTCTTCTTTTTTTTGTTTGTTTCCTTTGCTTTTTTGTTTGATTGATTGTTTGTTTTTGTTCTCTTTCTTTCCTATCTAGTGGGTATCGGAACCCTGGCCCTCGGTTAGACTCTCCGGATGAGTCGCGTTTTATTGAGTTGATTAACTCTTCCCTGCACGAACTGAGATGGAGCGCAGCGCACCAACACCATCGTGACGGATCACTTAGAGTACGAACCCTCGGCCCCTTGTTAGACAGTCCAGGTGTAATGCGAATTTCAGCCACTACTACCCATCTCCACGCAAAGGAGAGACAAGCGCAAATGATCTCTACGAGAGCGTCCCCCGAAAGATTATTAAGTCAGAGACTTTTACTCTTTTAATGTCGGTCTAGCCTCTTACGAGAAATTGCTCAGTGCTTCTAAGCTTGTATTCCGTACAACAACGTGTCAGATCACCCGTTCGCTTCCCACCAGATCTTTCGATCGACACCGTTATCCGCCGAGAAAGCTCAACCAGTGGGGGCAGCACGTCAAAGAGGTCAAATTACTTCAAGTTACCTCCGTTGCTTAGGACTATATTCAGTCTGTCGACTTTGTTCCCTTTGCTCGACACTCCAGCCCTCGAGCAGAACCCACGTATATTTCATGTACCCTCTTTGGCAATATTTTTTATAGTCGCTCCGGACAGGGAAGTTTAAAGTCCAGAAGAACCTCATTTAGAGTCTGTAAGCTGTAGCTTATAGTACGGGGACTCCTTTTTATAGTCTGTCGACTGTAAAAGAAAATGTGGTAGACTTCTGTGGTGAGGTGAGTGAAAGGTGGGGAAAGGTAGGGGAAGGTGGTGGTTGTTGATTGATGGAGGTCCGGGGGAAGGCTGACTCAGTGCGATGCTACCATGAAGGAATTTCAGAAGATGGCTAGTTGTTATTATCTCGAGTCCCGCAGATGGGGACTCGAGTGTCATTTATATACTGAAGCAATCCTAGGGAATTGTACTAGGATACTGTAGTATACCAAAGCGAAAAGCATGCTGACTCTTGATGATTGCTTGTATAGCCAAATACAGTATCCTGATGATTGGGTGTAACCCGGGACGATGATGTGACCCAGGACATGATTTGCCCTGACCCAGGACATGATTTGTCCTTTCGCATTGTACAGTAATGATTTCGATGTGACAAGCTCAATTTAAATCGCAGACCTTGATTCAAAACCTTCTTTGCGTTGTCTCCAGACACCAAACCACAGAAATAAAAAAAATCCAGATTTTGCGGTCAAAGTCGATTTCAGTCAGAGACAGAGATTGAAACACATTCATTCATTTGAAATTCCCTTCGGGGGCCGCCTCTGGCGAAGTAGCCTGGTCGTTAAGCGTCCGGCTACCAGCCCCCGGCGGGAGTTGAGTTCACGAAAACTAAACGGAAGGCCGATTTGCCCCAGCCCGCTCCCGACTTTGCACCCGGCCCCTCTTCCCCCACGCCCTGTCCCTCCGCAGCCCGAACCCGCCCAGCTGGGCTTCTTATGTAACACGCTTGCTGCGCCTTGCCCGAAGGAGGTCTAATTTGCTTACAGTAGACTCCGATGTCGGAGCCCATCGCATACCAGTAGCCCAAATTGACACAGGGAGGACAAAAATCGATATTGTAAATTTTAGGCAGATTTTTTGCTGCCTGAGACCCCCTGAAATGTTGTCTGAAGATCGTGTGGTAAATTACTGTCGTGCGCTAGGCCAATCTCTACCTCGCAGGCAGAAAATATCTCAGAAATTATCACTCCCGCCTGCGGCAGGCAAAGCAACAAACAGCAACACGAGACTGCTGTCCTAGGGCAACATTTTGCCTGCCCAGATCACTGCCGGAGCAACCATTCGCGGCTCACATGTAACGATCACCCTACTATATGCCTCTGAGCATGGTGGATCCAGGGTTTCAGTCGTCCTTGCACAGGAAGCCCAGGAGATTGAGGCGGAGGATCCGTAATTGAGCACCCAAACTCACTCTACCACCAAGCGCCGCCGATAGAAGATCTAATCTCATCATGGGAGGCCAGAGACAGCTCTCGACACTGCCCCAGAGACTCCTCCACTGAAACGGCACAATGCAGATGCGCATCCGCTAACGTCTCGAGGCAGGCGGGTGCAGTCTCTTCCGAGCATCGGGAACCTACAAGACAAAAAAAGATGACAGCCCTCCCCCGTCACCTTACAGGGAGCAAGATGTTGACCCATCACCCGCCCCTGCTCTCGAGCTCCACAACTCCGCGCTTCTGGCGCAAAGGTCCGTGCAGGCATCCCAAAATGCCATCAAAGGCCTCTTCCGCGACTCCTTCCTCGACATGGAGAAGAAGCTGGATGATATGAATGAGCGACTAGGGGAAAGAACCAGGAAGTGCGAGGCGGTGCTGCAGAAGTCGCTCAAATTCATGGCTAGTACCATGACCACCCGCCCCAAGGAGTCCACCATCAGTGTCTCCGTTACCCTCGCTCCCATCAACAACATCTATTACGGAGTCTTTTACACTCGAATGTTCGGAATGGTGTTCATAATCACAGTTATGAACGAGCTGAGGATGGAGCGCGACAAGCTGGGCGAAGAAGAACTAGAACTAGGAGCCCTTACCTCTGCCGGGCAGAATATCCTTCACGCAATCTTGTATCGAAGGCTTCCGTCCGAAAAGAACAAAAAGGACGTGACGAGCTCCCGTGCCTTTACCTTGCATAACCTCTTCGACCGTTACTTGTGCTTCCACATGATCACGACTGCTCAACAAAACGATAGCGTTGGAGTTGAGCGGTTCGTGTACAAGGACAAGTTCGAGGAAATATCAAGGCCCTTCTGGCTGCGCCCGAACTTTTTCAAGAAAAGGGTCATTGATGAGGTTTTCATGCGGGAGGAGGGTGGCGCGGAGAATCTGAGGGCGCTTGGAAGAAGGTTCGGTCTAAGAAACAAGAGGCGGCATCTGGGTAGATCATTGAAGAAGCACAGGACAGGGAAGAGCTGGTTCGGGGTATTGTTGATGGAGTCAACACTCGGAACAAGCAGTAAATGAACAAGTCCAGGGAAAACGCGCGGGCTGCCTTCTTGAGCAAGATCGGGTTTCTTTGGCACAGCAACTGCAGTCCCCGCTGCGACTGCCACGAGATTCCCGGCCTTGAAGGTGAAGATCTAGACGTGATTCCAATCACGAACGTGTACCCTTCGGATGAGAGCCCAGTCGATATCCGCTTGAGGAACCTAAAGAGGTGGCCAGAGATGCTCGACAAGTTTCGGGACTCGATGTCTGTGGTGGTTGAGTGCGAGGTGAATGTCATCAAAACAAGTGTGGGAAGCGGGCCGGCAGAGGTGAACCTTCTTCGCAAGGAAGTCAACTTCATGACAGCAGCCATTTCGTTCTGCACAAAATATACAAACTGCATCAGAGGAGACGACTTCCTGGTAATGCACACTTCGGCCCTTAAGACCATCTTTGCAGTTGCATATTTCGGGCTATGGTGCAGGGTCACATGATGCACCCGTTCTTCATCAGTGGGGATGTGGAGAACTTGGGCACACGAGGAGATTGAAGGAATATGGACACCCTCATATACAGCTTAATTCCGCCGACTGAGAAAAAAAGTGATAAGATATTGAACTCCGTTCATGCCATGACCGCGGAGCAGTTTGCAAAGCTCCATATCACCTATGATGAACAGGAAGGGGAGGAAGACGAGCAGGAGGGTGGACCCGCGGGGTGTGGCCATTCTGAAGAGGAACCTGAGAATGACTGAAATGATGAGGAGGTCGACGAAGAGCTCCTCAAGATGCAGAACATCAACTTTTGTAGCACTAGGGATAGAGATTAAAACCTTTGCTAGATAATCATGGTAGCAGGTGCAAATAAACTTGGAGCTTGTTTACAATGCGTTCCATCATTTATGCTACCTTCTTCTACACGTTAAACTGGGAGCTCATGTATTGCTTACTTGTTACCATTATGCTCTTATATAGCAAGAGAGAATTCTCTACATAGCGCTCTCCGCAAATCAAAACATACGATAGCGTTACCTCCAACAGACCAAGTATATCGTTTAAATTTGGGTTAAGCAATAAAAAACTACCTATTTCAGCGTCTGATTCCATTATCCAAGTAATCCAAAAGGAGTATTTGTTCGCATGTCGTTTTTATTCGCTCTCACCGAATGCTTGCTTGGATTTCTGGACAAACTCCGAAACAGAACAAGATACAGCATTAAAGTGGTTACGAAAGCACCCCTCGATACTATTCCAAGTGGCGCCTTCCCGAGCAATGAAAGACATTTGCTGACCTCCATTTACATCTTTGGGGCGGTTTCCACCAACAATTAGATGCATTGGAGCAGAAGTATCTTGGAGACGTTGTAGGACCCAACCTAGAAAGCGTAAGCAGACAAAGTGCCTGAGCTGCGGTCGACTTTCCTCCTAACAATGTAGTCCTGTAACTTTTCCGAATCTGCTCCGGTGAACACGGAAACGAGTGAAGCAAATTTACGAAACGCTATGCGACCCTCTGCCTTGGGATTCTTTATAAACACTTCATACGATGGGAAGAACTACGCATCGGATTCCGACATCCCGTGTAAAAGATCTGCAATCTTATCGAACTGCAGAAGAGTGCAGTCTAAAGTCCTCCTAAAGAGCTTTTAGCTGTAGAAAGAGAAGCCACCTCTTAGCTCGGCTGCGGAGCTCTTGGTTATCATACTCGGGATCTTCTCTAGAAAAGATCGCACCCTTAGGCTAAGGAACTTCAAAGGCAGCAAAGATCTTGAATTGCTTCGTCTGCAAATGCTGATAATTGGTTCTTGCCTCTCCCGTAACTCAGCTATGCGGTGAGCTTGTTCTTTGATGTCTCTTTGTAAGGTAGACACGAGGCGGTCGAGCCCGCAAATATCTCGTTGATTCTGGAGCCCTTGCTCATCTTGATGACCACCTTACCGCTAAATCTCACAAGCACGTCGCTTCCCAAGTACTTGGGCCTTGCTCGGATCGTAGCTTTCGTCCCTTTCAGTACACTCTTCTGAAGAAGTCTGTGCATCATCTGAGTCTGAAACTTGCGGCGGAAAGCGACAAGTGAAACATGTTCCATGTTTATCTTGAACTTCCTGATCTTCATGAAAAATGACCTGGTCCGTACAAGAACGAAAACCGAGCATGGAATGGTATCGTATAGAAGCGGAAAGCGTAGTTACACGCTTTTCTTGAACAAGGGAAATCTTCTCGACTGTGCACGGCCACCCTATCTTTTTGCTTGAACTATCCTGCGTTGAGACGTTGTAATATATCTCAATGGATGTTCCGAAAGAGAGGCCTTCAACAAGAAGCTCATTCATAACGGCGTTGGAGTATTTTGGAAGTAAAGGGGTAGTTCTATAAAGAGTGGGCAGGAATTCGGGTAGTTGTTAGGATCTGGAATATGTCATGATCATGCGGATAGTCTGAAGCATATATGGTATTTTTGTGCGAAGCTACCTTGAAACGGTCATGAAACAGTACAGATGTTTCTGGTCTCGTCCCAGTTCGTGGTTGTAAGTGTGATTGGGTTCATCTCCGCAATGTGAAAGTATTATATTATCCTCAAAGTGTCTGGTCACTAAGTAACCTTTAAAAGAGATTCATGTTCCAGTAAGGAGGCATTTCTTTACATGTACTATATACAATGGCTATTCTACTCAATATGAGTGCTTTGATATACAGTACTAGTTTCGCCGCCATCATTGTCAAAGCTGACTCCACTTTCAGCTGTCAGGGACAGGACTCTCATCCTCGTGACCGCCAAGGCCGTCGTGACCTAGACAAAATTGGGTAGAGAGGTTTGAACAGGTGTACTGCAACTTGCCGGGACAGTCAACAAAGTTATGGAGATGAGCAGCAACGATGAGCAACGATGGGTTAAACTGTACAGTGCAGCAGTTGCCCTTAACTAGTGCGCGTAGTGACAGCTAATAAGTGCATTTACTGACCAATAACGAGCATTTGCTTCAAAAAATCATGTGAAAATTACGTAAAAATCACGGCCGGGACAAGTGGTCCCAACTTGGATTTTTCCTCCAAGGTCTAGTCTGGCTCGTTGACACATACGATCGGATGTGTCGAAAAATCGGCCAAATTTTAATAAAAAACAAAGTGCCCAGCTGTATGTCTCACCAACTAAGGGACACGTGGCAAAAGTGTAAGCAGTGTTTGGAGGTTGTTAAAGGCCCTCAACACCCTTTCATATTTGACACCCGTTCACTGACCTTCACCGCTGCTCCCACCTGAGTGCACCTCCCATCGTATACATCAAGCCCGCTCACACATACACTGCCTCTCCCTGCTTTTGCATTTGGAACCGGTTTTCAACATAGACCCGCATCCTCTTGCGATGATTAACAGACCTTTTCACTACTTCGGACGGGTCCGGAAGAAAACGACGGCTCTATTTCCCGTCTGCAGTTGGGCTCTTCATTGCACCAAGGCTGAACTAAGCAACGGCGAGGCATTTGAGGTTGTCGATTATGCTGGTCAAGGCCATATTGCTTCCCGACATTCCGCGTAGACAAAAGTTATTGACGAGGTTGAACGCTTACGACCTGGGGAGCACTCAAAGCAGGTAATGGCAGCCGAGGCAGTCACTGTTGGAGTCTGCGTGGGACCGTTCACGATCGAGCATGTTTCCGCTGGAGAGGGGGTATTCGCAACCAAGCCGTTCAAGAAGAATGCCATCATAGGCTATTACCACGGGCGATTGTGTATGAGGACTTTGAAACACGAGCGCCGAACACCAAGACCTATGGTGATAATGGCCACCTCGGTGTCACGGTCAGGGAATTCAACATGTTCCGTATGGAATTCCCCATTCAGCCCGGTGGAATAAAGTTTGGGACACAGGTAATGAATACCGCCTATTTCGTGAGTAAGTATTGCGCAATGGGAAAGATGAATAATCCAAGGTTCATAAACGGGGATGCGGATAAAGTTAAGGTGGATGCTGGGGATCTAGTACCTAGACTATCTAACGTTCAAGTATTGGCATCAACAGCCAAATTGCTGAAAGACCTTATCAAATACAAGAGGTTGAGGTTAGTTGCTCTGAATAACATCGATCTATGCCAGGAGTTGTCTTTCGACTACGGTGATAGATACGTCGTTTAGTATACCACTATTGTAGATTTTTCTGCTGTGTACTTCTTTCGCTCTGAAGCAATCCTATGCGCTTCATGGAGGATATCCTTCTGCGTGTCCAAATACCTCATACTGGCCACCCTCCTCAATGCCCGGGCAACAACTTTCTTGTTCACTACTGCTAATGCAATCCATATTAGCGCCATCGCCGCCCTCGCACTTGTGCACAGCCATAGTACGTCACACACAGTGTGTTAACGGGATGATAGTACTCGCGATGGCTTGTGTTTGTATAACTATCGTCATTATATCGTGTTTCTCACACGGCAGAACCAACGCAAAAGCCGACGCCATGCCACCTAGTGGCGATATCTCCTGCAGCTTTCGACTTCCGAGTATACTGAAAACCATCCAAAACGCTCTAAGACACTCCTCTTTTTGGTCATAAGTTAGGTCTAATCTTTCCTCTGTAGATTTAGAGAGCATGTCCCCCGACAGGCATGTAAGGCGCCGAATGACAAATTCTGGCTTTACGCGCACTTTACATTCTTTCCATGGATTGCTACCTCCATAAATCACTACCCATTTGGCTTCTGAGTGTTCAGTGATTTCAATCTCCGTCCTGTGATCGCAGGAGTTAGCTTATTTCATCCGTAAGTCGTTCTTGAGCACCTCGAGAAGAAAGGATTTTGTGGTGTCAATCTCATGTTTCCACTTCTTACTAGAATCACAGAAAATGACAAGTTTCTTCTTATGTGAAACTTCCCAACAGCACTTTGATGACAACAAGGAGCTACAAGACCATCTCAAACTTGCAAGGTGCTGCAGAACGGGCGTTTGAAAGGCTTTCTTCACCCTTTCAATGACGCCGACTGGAATTTTCTCTAGTTCCCACTCCGGTCGTCCGAGGAGTCTTAGAACTGCCCTGCAAGACCGTTCAATCAAACCTTCACCATTTAGTGACACCTCTTCGGTTTCAACTGCAAGTCTTCCGGCCCAGTCATTCGCGATTGTATGTTCCATGCATTGCAGCTGCGCTTTATGAAAATTGGACCGAACGTACGCCCTCTTGAGCTCCTTGAGTGCCCTTTCAAGTACCAGCTCTTGGAATAGTCTTATAATTCCGAACGCCGGCAAAGTGAGGTTGAAAAAATCCAGTAAACAATGGACGTTAGGTTTGCCCAGGCTGTTACTTGCTTTCTCTGAGACCCTGCAAAGTGAAGAAAGCTTCCGGATGTAGTCTTTTGCCAACTACATTTCCAGATAGAGGCGCTTGTTTCCATCTTCTCTGTTAAATTCATCAACAGCGCCCTTCCAACCCATAGTGAAACGTTGAAAGAATTGACTACGACTCACAAGCCTTTGGAAATGTAGTAGTAGGTCGACAAACTTCTTTACCAACTCAAAATCTCTTCCGCTTCCACTGTCCGGAACTAAAGTGATCTTATATGCGTTGGGTAACACGAACAACAGAGCATAAATTCCGGTTATGCTCATGCTGTTGACTTCTATCTTTTCCGAACTAAATAGTTCGTTCTGGAAGTAAAGTTGGTTTTCCCGAAGGAGTCGCTTTGATATCATGTGGGTTCTCTTCCTCACAGCCACAGAGACATGTTTCAAGAAGCAGTTGATGACATCATGGGACAGGCGAGGAAAAGGTGATCTGGAGCTATGGACATGATTGGTAGGGCTCCAATACTCTTGGAACTACAGGCAAGTCGTATTCTTTTCTTGGTATCTTTCTGCGGACTCGTTAGAGATGGATGGACAGCTCATGCAGGGCATACACTTTGGATCCGTACACTACGGATTCTTGAAATTCCATTGCACGCAGATCTGAGTCACTTATCTTTGCCGTCCTGAGAGCGTTTGTCAGCTCGGCAAGGCGACAGAAGGACAGGTGGCTGCTTTGGATAGTTATGCTGTATCTGTATGCTGAATGACCCCCTCCAGATTTGTCGTTTCGACTAAATACACATAGGTGACATTAAACGTTCGAATTATGACCCAGAACGTCAAGCGCCTCCGACATGGCTAGGTAGTCTGCGATGAACCCCACGCAGTCCAGGAAAACTACCACCTGCTTTCCGCGCGAGTCTTTAGTTACGAAGCCTTCCACAGTACCTTTGATAATGTCGCTCAAGATAACCTTGAGTATCTCGTTAGTTTACAAGCCGGGTGGTGCAAGCCCTATCTTTCGAACGGCTCCGACTGCAGATCTTCAGTCTGGTAACATTCCCAGAGGAAGCATATAACATCCTCCCATGCTTCTGCGCTTCCCAAGCATCGGCGCACAACAGGAATCGATAGGTAGTGTATCTTCTTCCATCTTTCAGCTTCCTAAAGCTCGTTACTTCCGGCCTTGAATCACCGGAGACACCGATAAAGCCTTCTCCTTCTGCTCTTTGATTGGCAGCACCACAGTTCTTATACATAGCTCCCCGTCTTTATACCTCTTCGGATCCATATCATTTCTCATAAACAGGATACTCACACGATGTTCCCTCGCGTTACTCTTCAGCCAGAACCAAAAATTGATGTATACTGAGAATTCTCGTCAGGATAAGGTTCAGCGCAGGTTATGTTCCCGATGATGTCTTCAGGCCTGAAAGGCGAAGATGCCTGATCAAAGTCTTGCTTTTTGTGTTGAGAGCTTTGTTTTCGTCTCTTCACTGAATGCATTGAGGTTTCGGGTTCTTCGACCTCATAAGTAACGTTTGCTTTTTGAAAGAAAGTTACTTAGCGAACAGTTGCTGTAAACCGTATTTCGCTCTTTCCGTGAGCTTCACAGGTGAACCTGGACTGTTGCAAGAACGAGAATGCTTGTTCTGTTCTTCTCAGTGTGATGTTAAGAGATGATCCTCTCTGTAGCAAGGACACTCCTCCCTTCTAGTTTGGAATTTGTATTCCTGACAGAACGCTCTCTCGGTTTCTCACAATCAGAGATTCTTCGACGCTAGCGAAAAGTGCTTGGTGCTCTTGGTCCCGGGACTCTACCTGGCTGTTCGTATTTCCTCCACGCGCGATCTTCTCCACTGTGTGCGACTGGATGTCCCTCTTTGCCCACTCACTTGGCTTCACAATAATTACCGGGGCTTTTGTTTCGGATGCAAACTGCCCGACTCCCGCCTTGGCACCACTTTTGGCAAAGTTCACTGTTAACATATGCGTGCTTGTCTTTGTAAAATCATGCACCAATGCGGATTTGCGGATACCTCTTCTAACAGACCTCCAACTTGGTATCTTCTCGTCAGCGAACTCATTGAGGTACCACAGGAACCTTTCGAATCCAATCGCCGTGTAACGATCTGTTCCGGTTGTGTTTAAAAGACCTGCCAGTATCCTCCAGTCTATGGAGAGGAGGGGAGTCGCACCTGTGGTGCTGCAGGAATCCTGATCTCCATCATCCTCGCTACACGAGCTTTCATTGTGATGTTTTGGAGCAAAATCGTACAAAAATTCTTCATCAACGGCGCAATCGTCCCTATGTTCATTAAGATGCATAGAGCGATCTTGTTCGATGCAGTCTATACAACCAAACTCTTGATCCCCGTGAAGAGGGTCTAAATTGGGGCTGGAGCTGCTTGCCATGTTATGAGTGGCATCGGGGCTCTGTGTATATGCATGGACCGGCTCTGAGCTACGAAGAGATGCACGCCGCCTGGAGCGAGGGCGCGGGGGTAGAATGAAGGGTGGGGCCATGCCGAGACTTTTTTTTCCTGACTACCTTAATACTCCACTGCTTGCCATTCATGATGACGGATGTTGTGTAGCACAGGGACAACTAAAAGGAAAGGGATGATGGTATAGAAGGAGATATAGATGGGTCCTAAAAGAGTTATTGAAAGAATTCACTTAGTTTTGGTAAAGTGCTGGAGTAGAAGATAGTTTTAATTCATTTCTGAAAATTGTACTCAACGCCCTTGCTGAGCTTCGATCTGTGTCACATCTGAACGTGTCTTTTAACTGTGGGTAGTCGAAAAGTAACGGAAATTCAATGCGTCAAGGGCGGGCTTTTCTGAAAGATCTGATTTGAATGGCAAGTTGGCGCTGATAAGGCTACAGATTGGACGTGATGCCGGATCTACATCTGTTATATCGACACTACCTGAGTACGGCCTAGGTAAGTACGTTTCCTTCGACGATATCACGACTAACTGAGAGCTTTGTTCACTGTGTTTTGCGATGCATGCGTTGCGCGACGTTGCTGCAAGTGTTCGGTAAGCATCAGCCATTGCTAAGTCACGGTGTTCAGATACTAACAAAGTTTGCGACTGTTCCTTTTGGTTCGAGCAAAATTCTGCCGGAGCATTGCGACATATGATGGCGTGCAGGGTGCGGGCTGCGCATTGCGAGCCGTGGGTGGGAGGGAGCCGTGGGCAGGGCGTGGAGCGTTGTAAGTTGCGAATGCGATTCGAACGAAAACTGACTATGTTAGCTGCGATAGCGCTACTAGTTATCAGTGAAAAACTTGCGACCGCACAGGGTTCGTTGAGAGGTAAGCTACAGGTGCGGGACTGCGGCTAACTCTCTACTTCACATTTTGTTTCCTCTTTCGAGTATTGCGCGAGCGTAGCAATGGAATTTCGCAAGATAAGTTGCTTATGCGGACGTGCGGACAGCTAGCAATGGCAACTTCAATTTCTCTGTTTGCTGCGGAAGGTTGTGAACAGCGGGAGTGAAGATTGCGCGGTATTTGGGCCCTTTGTATATGCCACTGACTCTGCGCGTTTCCGGTGCTATGTATGTTGCGTAGCGGATGGGTCGAGTAGTATGGAAGGCAGTTTGTAGAGCAGATAAAGTAGCATCTAGGTCAGCACAAAGTATATGCGCCCAATTGTAGTGACAGTGGGCACTGCACGGTGGCCAGAAGGCCATCTTCAGGGCTCACTGCAACGGTGGTGGGGCACTGTTTTGAAACGAGAACACGATGACCCACGATGACCCACCCCATGCGCAGAATACGAGCGATATCAGCAAGTAGATACGGCCGGTATTGGGGCGCCCATGATGACTGTTTTAGGTGCGCATGCAGTACGGTGTAGGCAGTAAAAGTGCTGCCTGGAGGCAACGGTTTTGCTGCCTGGAGGCAGTAAAGAAAGTGGCGTACGGCGGGGTACAGGTGCCGCACTGGCAGCACTGGAGCAGGGCTAATGAGTGCCGGGAGGCACTCAGGTCGAGGCTGGCCAGAGTGCAGTGAGCAATTAATAGTGGTAGTTCTTGTCAGACACTGGAAGGGGTTCTGATTTTTTCGCACCTCTATTTTAGGGCTTCTAATTCTTTTTCTTTTTCTTTTTCTTTTACCTCAGGGTTTATATTTTAGCAGTCACTGAGGGTATTGCCGCCTTGAACTTCGAGATAAGCACCGAAAGTCCAAAGAGAAAAGGGACTCCTGGAGTATAATCGGTATTGCCCCTTGACCGTAAGTCCAAGGAGACAAGGGACGCCACTGCTTTGACAACAGAAGACAGGACAACGCAACGTGGTGTTGGTGTATTGGCTTTTTGGAGTGTTGGTGTTGGTTGTGTTGGTTTGGGGGTTGTGGTTACTTTTTGGTTTGTGGGTTGTGGTTGCTGGCCAGTCGAGGCTCGCACCCCGGTCGACCAGCCTGTATATACAGATTCTCAAATTTCTAAAACGCACTCATTGGTACTAAATTCCCAGTAAAATACAAAAAGCAGCCCTTAGACCCCCTATTTGCCTGCTTTGAGGCACGTATGCTGTACTTTTGTGCAGTGCACGCTATTTGTGGCTCAGAGCCATGCACAGAACTGTAAATGGCTTTCTTATTCCAAATTTGTGGCCATGTACAATACTGTACATGGCTCTCGGGACCGTAACTTGTGGCCGTAGGACACCGGTCACCATGAGCCACATAACAGCTAGTATTAATGAGCGGTGCGATTCTGCGGGGAAAGAAAATTCTGGGCAGTTTCTTTGGAGTTCCACGTGCGACATTTTCAGGCAGAATTTTGATCAAATGAGGCAGCTTGTTTTGCGCCTGGCCGGCAGCAATTTTCATCCGATTTTTTCTGCCTGATTTGGCCCAATGTGTCCACCCTGTGGACCTCGCCCCCGCCCGCTGAGCTTCGCCACCACAGTAAATGTATTTTTCCCGCTCGCAAAAAGAGAGAGACATCGCGGCACATCCAAGGGAGGGTGGGTGGGGAGAAAAAGAGGCATAGCCGAGACTCACCGCCGCCGGGACTGACTCGCGACTACTATAAGGCCGCAGCACGCAGTGGAACATAGCAGGGACCACGTTAGACACTTGCGCCACGTACGCTTCGTGACGCAATTCCGGCGACTTGCCCTTGCTATGCACTGACATACGTTTCATGCGCATAAACTCCGGTCTACACACGATGAAACAGCCAAAACCTTTCCGAGGTTACGAGGTCGGCTTGCGCGCTCCTGCGCTGGAGCCGATGGAAACGGCGCGCGGCATCGTTTCAACACTTGACGTTGGCAAGTACAGCTCGCCGAAAATCCAGATCCACGCACCACTCGTGCGTATAGTCCGGTCAAAGTAGAGAGAAGCCATCTCCTTACTGCTCTTGCCCCATCCAAACCTTGACATCCGCACCACCAGCGGGATAGCCAGCAGTGCTTGCTCCGTGTTGGCGCCAATGCGCGGCGAGTGCGAGGTGTTCTTGCCGTCGGGTGGCGCGCGCAAACCGAGCGCCTCCAGACACCGGGAAAGAGCACGCGTCAGCAGATTTCTCACGTACACATCCGGCTCGCCGTACAGCGCAAAGAATCGCGAATGGAGGCCATGGCTGCGCATCCACCGCTTGAACAAGTCCAGCGGCGACAAAATCTCCGGCGATGCGCGATGATAAGTCATTGGAGGCTCCTTGTTCACACGAAGTCCCTTCCAGTAACACGGCAGGGCCGTCATCGCATAGCCTTGCACATGCACCATGCTTCCCTCCATCGCCATTTTCGACGACTCGCGCAGGTCGTTCATGCAGTAGGCAAAAACGCACACGGCACAGTCGCTGTAACATACTCAGTACCGGCGTTTTCATGCCAAGGTCCCAGATCATCAATATCTTCTGCGCGTTCACACCACACCGCACGGGGCTCGTAGGGAAGCTCGCTTCTTCCCACTTCCCGTATGCGCGGATGACCACTTCCAGGAACCGAAAGTGGGGACAGGCCTTCCTGTATACAAGTCGTGCAAGCGCCGTATGGCCGACAAATACTGCGGGATGGACACTATGCCCACTTTCCGTGTGTTTTGCTCGGGTAACCTCTTCAACCAGTCGATAATGGCAATTGGGCTTCCTTCAGACACAGGAATCGGTTGACGGTCGTCCTCCGTGCAAAACTCGATTGCGACTAGCATTGCATTGCATTCCGTTGCGACTAGCGAGACGACTCCGTCCGCTCGCTCCAGGCGTGATTTGCAGCACGCTCAGCAGCGTGTCGACTCGCTGCTGCCGGACGCTGCCCCGATGTGAGCCGCGGCACCGACGCCCAGCATCGCAAGACGGGCAGTGGAACTTGTCACGACATGTTCATCTCCAGCTCCAGTAGACGCTATGCCGGATTGAGCTGTCATTGCGCATCCCACATCTCCTCCGGAGAGTTTGGAAGCCGCCGCTACCGTTGACACAGCTGGATGACCGCTTGTTGCAATGCTTGGCGCGGCCAGTCCGGGATGAGGAGGTGGGCTGGGGCCTTGGTGCGCGCCAACTTGTTCACGTCTACAGGAGCAGCGCCATACCGTCGTTTCATGGACGTTCCAGCTCCACGAGCACCATCTTCCGCGTGAAGACCGGGTGCTCTCCGAGCGGGTGGTACTTGAAAGCCTCGACGGGCGCCTTCATCCCATCCACGACGGAACGCCGCAGCTGTCGACGGATCGACAAGTCGCCGCAGGGGAACCGTCGCGAATGGGCGTCTGCAAACTTGTTCACTGCTGATGGTAGCCACTCCGCGCGGATATGCACGTTGAGGTTGGACAAAAAGAGCTTCAACCGACGAAGTTCGCGCATGAGAGGCCGACTGGCGGTCACAAAGCTGTTCACGATGTGAACCACTGCTTGGTTGTCCACGTGCACGAGTAGCTGCTGTACGCCTCGACTTCTTACTTCTTTTCCGAGCGTCCCTTGCAGCACTTTGCGGATGGTATTTTACTCTCGGTAGGTAATCGACTCGGCACGATCTCGCAAATTCAACACACCATGGTGGCACAACATTCCCGCGACGCCGGGTAGGAGGTTCTCGTCGTTCAAAGACGCACTATAACCCAAGTCGGCAGCGTCCGTGTGCATCGCCGCTTGGGGTGAGCGGGGGACCAGCGGCCGCCCTTCCATCTCCGGCCCGGCGAGTCACTTCCAAAACACGAGATACCGGATGGACTGGCGCCAGAGTGGGCAGCGTCCGCGGCTCTCGCGAGCCCGGCCAGACCCAGTGTCCCAGTAGAGCGAGCGAGTGTAGAACCTTGCCCAGGGCAGCGCCAAAGGCACCAAAGGCAGCGAGATGAACGTGCCGCACATCGTTTGCACTGCGCTAGCGCTTACCCAGCGCCGGTTGTTCCGGACTTGCTTGAGAAGGTTATTGGCGAAGCTATGAACGTGGTCCACCTTGTGCGGCAGCATAGTAAACCCCATCGCTCTCGTGCCCGCCCCTAACGCCCAGGTAGTCGACCACCTGGGATCCTTCCCACTCCCCTTTCTCCGGATGACGCCGAAGCCCGAGGCGGCGGAGCAGATGTTCGATGCGCTCTTTTGCACGCCGACAGTGCTCCGCTTCCGATTTGACGCCATACGGAGTGGGAATGACGAGAAAGTCGTCCATGTAGGGCAACACGCGATAAACATACGACCGCATCTCCGCTATGAACGGGGCCATCAACCTTGTGAACCAGAGGGGTGAGCGACCCAAACCAAACGGGAGAGCCACATACAGGTAGTACTGACCATCGTATCGGGTATCGGAAGATGAACCGGTCCCGCATGGCGGGGTGGAGTTGAAGGTAACGAACGCCCTTCCATATGTCGAACGACAGCATATGGTCCTCTTGCTGCACGCCCATCGCAAACTCAGACGGCTTCCATGCGCACAGAACCCTTGGACCAGTGGGTCGATTGAACCGACAAGCTGACCACGAACCGTCCTGACCGTCCTCCGTCCTTCTCTTTCCAGACGACAAACGCCGAGGAGATGACAGAGACATCCTACAGCAGGCACCGCGCGTGGTCTGGGGTGACCCCCTGGTAGATACCCGACGAAAGTCCCTTCTTGATGTCTTCCTTTCCAGACTCCGGTTCTTCCTTTGACTGTCGGATATCCCCTAGATCGACACCATTCTCCTGCGCGAGGTCACGTTGCGGTCGCTCGTATATCCCGTACTGGATACTCCGGCACAGGTAGGCCGAAGCACCCATCCGGCGCCACGCCTCGACGTGCTTTTGTAGAACACGCCATAAAGGGCGCCCCATGGCCCCGCCGACTAATTTTCATCGGCAACACCACCCTTCTTGCTGGCACTCCCTGCACGCTTCATCGCGTTGCTTTCCTTGAGGGTGGCCATCGCCTTGAATATCTGAGAGTAGAGATGCAACTCCAGGTTAGCCAGCGGTTCGTCGAGGTCGTCCGCCAACGCCATCTCGCTGCGGCCCTCGAGCCACGGGAGGACGAGTTTGGCGTACGCTAGGTTTTTGGCCGCCATACGGTAGAAGTCTGCCCGGAGATCGAGGACGCGCAACGAGTAGCGGAAGTCGACGTAGGCCCAGGCATCGAAATTATCAGCATCGTCCTTATTCCCGGACTCGAAGACCTCTTAACGCAGCTCATACGACACATGGTACAGCACAGACCAATAGCCGGCAGCATGGATGTACTTCGCGTCATGATCGGCCTCCGATTACATGCTCTGCTGCTTGGCGAGCTTGCGGCGCAGGAGCCGCTCCTCGTTGTCGAAGAAGCCGCCGATGAAGGCGGAAGCGGCATCGCCAGCTTGAAACAGGTAGCCCTTCAAACCGAACCGCTGTCACACGGGGCACAATTGTCCATCTTTGGGTAAGCTTGCATCCATTTGGCGGTGATGCCGACTTCGACGAAGGTCTTGCCCTTCGCGACCTGCTTGTACTTGTCCAAGAGATCTTCGACTAGATTCTTCGAGTTGAGGACAGGGTTGAGAGGCTACGACAAAGTAGCCATGGTATTTGTGAGTTCTGTTGCGATTCTCGAAAAAGCAAAGGACCGGATAGCTTTTGGTCGTTATTAATGGGCCGACCACCGGACTAGGTCTGGGGACTCTCGAAAGAGAGGGGAATATCCGCGTCTTACCGCCGCTGGGTCTGACTCGCGACCACTATAAGGCCGCCGAACGCAGTGCAATATAACAGGGCCCACGTAGGACACGTGCGCCACGTACGCTTCGTGATACGGGTCCAGCGACTTGACCTCTCTATGCACTGACATGCGTTTCATGCGCATAAACCGCGGTCTACACACGATGAAAATAAATTTCTCTTTGTCTCCCGACAGTACACCATAATAGACGAAAGCTCCTAATTGGGTATCATTCAAAACAGTCTCCATTTCCCTCACTGACATGTTACTTTCCACCTCACTAAGCATTGAGCATGCATCAGGATTGAAACCTCCAAGAGTGGAGAATGGCACAGACACGAGCCTGTCTCCAGTGGTGGTCGCGATAAAAGATTGATATCTTCTCTGCTTCCCATTTCGTACCGCAATGGTTCCCTGTAAAATGTAGAAATAGATAAAGAGGAGGGGATTTTTCTCAGAACGAAACATAACTATCAGAGCTCATGCGGTTGTAGTTTCCTTCGTTTGATCGCGATCGCTATTCGCTACTAATCCGAAGAACTGAGGGTTAGCAGAAGTTTATGGCGTTCTGCAGTTCAACTGGTAGCTTTTCGAGAGGCCGTGTATTCAAATACACGGTGGAGGCAGGCTTAGGCACCAGGCCCGACTATGCCGTGTACATCAAATGCCATCGCATGAAAGTCTATGTCGAGTACATTGCATAGAACTTGGTGCTTTGCCTTTTTGGCATCTTCGGCTCTTCAGATAAGAGAGGAGGGAGCAGTGGACGCGGATTGACTGTAATGTGTAGAATACCGGCTGATTATGGTCAATCCGTAACTCTGTGGTCCCAGAGGCATTGCGTATCATCGATGGGCAGATCATGACGACGACGGAGTGGGACGGGAAGATTGAAATCTTGAGCAATCTAAAGCCCTGTGAGCTCAGAAATGGGAGAATCGCGGACCATTTAATAGCGCTTAAAAGACCCCTCCGTAAGGGGAAAATGGTAGCGTGGTAACATGCGACGTCAATGATTGGAGGGTGCAGCGTAAATAATGTTCAAGGAACGAGTAATCCTCAGCACTAGACAAAATCAGGGATCTGATAGGGATAAATCGTCGGAAGAAGAGATACTCAGAACCAATTGCCCCAAGGACGAGGTGTTATAAGCGAAAAAAAGTGCTACCCTGGTATAGTTGAGCGAGCAGAAAGAGGTGGGTAAGTACGAAAGTTGAAAGGGCTACAAGTGAGTATAAAAGGGGTAGGGTCCACCACTTACGTCCCGTGCCCATCATAAGAAGAAACTTTCTTGGGTCTGAAGGAGACCCCCAACTTCCTAACTACTTGTGACTTGACTCGAAGTTGTCTTACAACTTGGTTGTCCTTCACAAGAGGAAGCAGTTTGCTCAGCTTATACAGACTTTTCGGCTAACCTGAAAGTTTCAAACAAACATACTAAGTACCATAAAATGCATTAAATGGAATTTTGTGAATGAGAGAGACTAGTAGAAGATATTTCTTTATCTAGGTGTCATTCACATGCCCGCCACCATCGGCCAGGGGTAGTAATTGATGCCGCCATTACATGGATTTTTCAGAGCCACTCTTGGTACCACCCAGAAAATTAGCGTATATTTATATCTACTAATGCCAGCTTGTTATAAAATAAAAAATTCTAACCCATGAACTTGCCACACTCATCTAAATTAAAATATCTCTCAAATTCAGATACTGTAAAAATATCTTCCAAAATCAGATACTGTATCCGAAATGGTTCCTCTTCTAGATTTTTTAACGGGCGCAAGTATAGTGTATATCAGGATCCAAGCAGAAAGAAATCATCGTGTGCCTATGAATTTGAATATGTTTATGGTCGTCCACGGAATAATGGATTTGAACTTGCGGCCCCTTAATTTAGTTTTCAAGTTGATTCCAACTAACTGGCGTCCGATTACTGCTTAACAGATTAATCTTAGCCCTAGAATCTCACTTCTAGTAAATTTCCAGAGTCCAACATGACATCTCTCGTCTGTTGTCTGCTCTGTTGTACAATTTAATGCCCTAAGCTCTACCTGTTAGAACTTAAAATTCCATAGCATTCTTAGTTATGGGGCCAGCGCTACATTCAAATCGGCCCTGTCTGCCCAGGATTTCTTGGGATGCGAAGTCTTCTCCGTGAAAAGGTGGAAAGGTTCACCAAGAAGAATACAGGAATGCATTCAAAATGTGGCAAAAATTCCACAATACTCTTCCAGACTCTAACTGCAACAAGATTCCTTTCTGCATTATAGGATATTTTTCTGAAGTCACAACCTCATGGACGTGCTAAGGATCTTTGCTCGGGTATTACAGATGTCTAGCTAACTGGAGAACATGTCCTTTTACCTTTTTATCGGTAAGATCTATCAAAGAGATGCAATGACCGTCGTTAATGAAGCTTTATCGTGCTGTTAATCAACTATAGACCACTCGCAGAAGCAGTACTGAAACAGTAAAGAACTTCGAATCGCGCTTCTCTGCACAGTTGGCCAAGATCAACTCCATTTCTAGCACGACTATGCAACAAGAATGCATCACTGCTTTAATAAATATGTCCAATTATGCAATTGACGACTTGCAAAGAATTTCTGTAATGGATCCAGGGGCACCATCTGATGTCAATCTCAATAATAAATCTACGAACGGTGAATTTCTCAGCGCTATCACGTACCGACCTGTCTCATCGGCCATTAAGCAATGTGACCAAACCGTGCATACTCATAAGGGTGAGAATAAAATCAGCGTAAATTCAGCCCGTTTTAGGCAAAATGGTCATCGTGACGGTAACATCAAAAGTAATTCTAAATGACAGAACCTTTCTATGAAATACCCGTGTAACATATGTGGGAAATATGGACACTGAAATCGCATCCATAACTCAGACGGCTCTCTGACAGTTCACCTCAAATCATTCGATCATCCCACTATTGGTCCCTCCTGGCACCACGCCGGTTCATCTGATTCTGCATCTAACTCTACTAACGATAGCAATGAAAGCGCCTGAAAGAAAACCATTTCCTTTATTGTGGTCAAGCTTATTATGTTTTCGGCCAGTACTTCAACCTCACAAGAACTGGGACCTTTATTGGGTGATGGTACTCACCACTGCGAAATTGCAATAGTTGAACGCGATATATTAGTTGATCATTTCGGGCACCCATCCAGCCGGAGATTGAACGTCACCCCGGAATCACTTAAAGGCCACACGCATTGGCAACATGGGATAGGTAAACATACAGGCCCCGACCGTCGCATACTTGGGTATAACGTACTAACTGCCACGTCATACAATGGAAACCACGTACGAATCACCCATCGAGTTCTTGACGGCTCTTCCCAGATGTTCATTGGGAGAAATGTCACCAGCCGGGGAAATATCGAACACATCGACTGCAGTGCTGTTCTATTCATGGTTGATGGCCAGCGTGAATCTATCTCAATTATCGACGAAAAAATTCTTAGTTACATAAAGCTTGACCGTTTTGATTTATGGTGCAATTTCGGATCCACCTTTCATGCCTTTCTGCCGTGACCATTAAAGAAACACCTTGGTCAGGAAATGAGGCATGGATCCTTATTTCCTGACGAAAATCTGGAGCTATCATCGGATCTTAGCCTGAGTAATTACAAGAGAGGAAGGGGGATAAGTGCGAGTTTTTTATATGACAAGACATGAGGTTCAGGGATCTATCTCAAGAAGAAAATTCCCATTGGAGAGCTTCGCAAGCGACGGAGACTCTATAGAGCGATGTGCTGCCGCTGCATTACGTAGAGAGCCCTGTTATACTAGCATGCGGAAACAAGCTGACATAGCGGATGGGGATGGAGAGTAAGTGGGGGGCCACTTACAAGTAACTCAATAGCTATTTTATAAAGTTAGCTCCAGTCTTCTAAAAGCGCAAGTTTTATCCGGCGGAGAATTAAAGGGTGGACAGCGATCCTATTTCTGTATTATTGCTCATGACAACCGTTACGAAGAAGTAACTATTTGGCAGCTGCGATATTACGAGAGGGACACTAATGATGTCGGAACTCTTTTGTAGCTCAGTTCAAGCTTTGAAATAGGGAGTAGAGCAGATATTTTAAATCAAAGCGGAGAGAGTTGAGAATATTGTTGGCGATAATTCTACATAGAATGATATTCTCAGGACCAATTGTCCAAAATCCGTAGTATTGCAAGCCACAAGAAAGCTACTGAAGCATGGTTGAAGAAACGAGAAGAGATGATCCAAGACGGGGTTTCTATACTCCATGGTAGCCTAAAGACAAAAATGGAGAATAGAAGGGACTTTTTTTGCCACCTTTGCTCAGGGAATATCTTTAAAGAAATTTTTCTTACGTTAGAATTTGATATTCAACTTCTGGATTACCTGGATATGCAGTTGAAGTTGTCTCCGATTTTTCTTGGTCTCCCCTTGAGTAAGCAGTTTCATCAGCTTGAGTATACCTTTTGGTTAATTCTGAGGTCTCAAAAAACCGATTAATAATATAGAATTTAATAATGGAAATCGTATGGATGAGAAAGACTATCGGTATGTAATATTCGGATAAATGTCTATAATTCCTCCTCAACCTCTTTTTCGTCGATATAAAAGCCAAAAAATCCTCTACAATACCCTTAACCACAATGTAGTCCCTGAAAATACTACGTGGTACGGCCCGTGTATGACAAAAATGACAGATAGCCGACCCGGACATATTAAGATCCTTCAATCACTCCCCAAGAACCTTATCTTCCTCCTTATCCGCGAAAGAGGAGTCCGATACACGATTACCACCTCATTAGAGAGACAACGCAACGAAAAAAAAATGCAAAGAAACTGCAAGGAAACTCTAACTGAATTACAGTAGGAAAGGATTGTTTCAGAACTCTGCAATGTGGCGTGTGCTACATTGCAGAATTATGAACTTTTAATGAAGCGAAAACTGCAATTATTCAGTAATACGTGTATAATGTTTCCGTACATTTGGCGCGCATCTTATACATGTTTCGTATATGAACCTGCATCCATCCCGTCACACTCAATCCTCCTTCCTCCAACTACCGCTCCTAACCAAGTTAAACATAACCATAGGAGTGATCCGCAGACGTCTGTATCAGCGCGTAAGTTGCACATTGTCGTCTCCTGTTGCAATGGAGATTCTATCGCGAACCCCACTGCACGTGCCTGCCGTGGAACATCCGGATACTTCTTAGCCGTATAGCCAGATCTGCATTGTACATGATAGGTACTCAATAATGAATTAAATTTTCTTCGATCCTTGACCTTATTCATATCTCTACCCTCGCCTTAGTCGGCATGAGCAACTTTCATGTTGGAAGAAGGTAACTAATGCTCACGTTTGAAACATAACTTTGCATTCGTTATCCAATTGCTGCAATTCACTTCACAAAAAGAATTGCTTTCGCTTACATATTCTAATTACAGTATCATTAAATTTTCATTGCAGAATTTCTTTCTTGCGTAATCCCTGTATTCTCACCTTCGTTCTATACAATGGCTCCTCCGCAGTTGTAGACCATTGGCTTCCATGGCTTCACCCAATCCTTCTCACATTGCGGTCATTACACATCCACCTCAGCCTCTTCCGGCTCCTCTTATCACTCGGAAAAGTTACGACAGACCCGCTCCCGACCGCGTTCCCGGTCTACCCGTTTATAGTAGTCGACGTAGTAGGTTGGAACATTGGCCATCAAGGCCAGGGCTTCGATGGAACTGTGGGCCTTGGATGCCTTGGCGACGGAGAGAGACGAGCCTAGGTTAGTCATGTTGAGAAAAAAGGGGGTTGGGCCGATAGATGGGTTGATGGAACGGGTTTTCCTTCAACGAAATTGATATCTTATTTTAAATAGCGTTATTTTTTTCAAATTTCCGCGGCCTTACCCGAAATAAAGAAAGCCAATATCGCGGCTTTGAATTTCCATGCGTTCAGGGCAATAATAAGAAACCTGCTAGATGAAATATTGGCACTGAATTCGAAGGATCAAGCTGATCACGAGTCAAAATCTTTATTTTTTGAAAAGGGAGGAACAAATATTCAGGAAAAATATAAAATACAATTGTACAGTAAATTTTGATTCAAAAAGGAAAAGGATTTTGGGATGACTTTTTTGTTACAAGAAAAGGTTGGAAGATTGGTTTGACAAAGAGAGACTAACAATGGATATAAGGATAAAAGGTCCACGAATTTGCGGAAAGGACCGGTTCCGTACTAAAAATATAAGGTAGAGACGGGAGCTGTAGATGGGAGATTGTGAGCATATCTTAAGCCGACTGTGAGCTGAAAGAAAGTTCATTTCGATAGATGGAGCTCACTCCTCTTGACTCATTTTGGTATCAGGAGCTGAAATATATTCGAAGGGATTGCATCTATTGGGGCCAGTGGATGTACAAGAGACAGGGCTCGTGGGAGCCGCATGCCCCAACAGAAATTCAGCCATCCGTACCAAGTTGGAACGAACCATTTTGGGCTCGACTTCATTTATAAATTACCGCCGTAGGTTGCTTAGGAGGCATGGATTTGGCATTGGCTGTCCTAGGGATCAGGAAGAGCTTGGCGTGTATGATCGTATGAATTTCGCGCAGAGCAGTAGCAAAGGATCTCATATGATAACACTTGCAGTTATCGTTGTGTCCAGGCGACAGATCTTGTAACGGAATTCTTTCGAGAAATTTACAAGTTCTAAATTCGGCATTTCGGTTCCGATATCGATGGTGTCGGAGAAAACCAGTGCGGGTGCGTCCCAATTTTCGGAGTGTTAAGCAAGGTTATGGCAGGAGTCGGAGGCAGCTGGGATTGAAGCTAGGTCTCTCTCAACGGCATCGACGCGGATTCGATTATATTCTGCAGTCTGTATAATTGAGCAAGCACCTTAAAATACTTTGGATTAGACAGCTGCCCGAGCGGCCGGAATCTGTCCCGTGGTTTGGATAGGGAAGGCGCTTGGAACAGAAAATCTCTAAAATCTTTCAGTTTCCATCGAAAAGACCCCGGGTGGCATCCCGAGCATATTATGCAAGCATATAGGATATTACAGTGTCAAAAAAGGCATTGTGAGCGCTGAGGTCTTTTCGACCAAGTGAAGACAAGCGGTTTATACGTCGGGCTCGTTGGGAAGTCTGGGAGGCTTGAATGTCATGGGCAGGAGTGATCATTGCAGCAGACTTATCTGCTTGAGGCGCGCTTGGTCCTAAGGGTTCTCAATCTAGACACCGATAAAAGAATTAAGAATAGAGAGCAAGGACTTGAACTGCGGATTATTTTGAAAGGAGGAAATTTTGGGACTATTTTAATTTATGGAAGATGTGGCCGGTTTTGAAAGGAGTGCTTCAGCGCCATCACGGCAGAGAGTTAAAGGCACCTGTCCGAAATTGATCAGTGGACGCCTTATTGCGAATATCCACGATCCGTCCAGAGAAGAGGTTAGTAAAACTAGATAGTCAAAGGAAACATGGCAGAATGTCGTGATAAAAGATCCGTTATGCTTTTAGTTGCCAAGTTTAATACAAATTAATGAAACCGGTTGCTGGATTAGGCTGCTACTTGGCCGAGTAGCACTATTTATTTTACTTTTAATATAATATCAAAAGCAAAAATAAATCGAACAAATGTTGTAGGATGAGGTGTGTAGGAGACCTGTGACCCTGTAAACATAATAAAATATACTTTTTGAGTACCTAGCCAAGCATGGTGTCCAGAGAGAAACTGAAGTTATTCTCTTTAAGTAAATAAAATTGACCTTTTATGTTTGTCTCTTCACTTCCCTTCCTTTTCTTCTCGATCCACCACTTTTTTCTTTTCCGCAACGAAATTTACATTTATTTATGTTCTTTTGATTTTCTCGTTCTTCTCTTTTTTTTTGAACGACCGCCTTCTCCTTTGACAGTAGTTCTTTTAGTCTTCTCGATCTATTTGCTCTTCTCCTACCCTAAACATATATTCCGGTCCTCCATATTTTCGCCATAAATCATGCCTTTAAAGGCGGTTTCCACGAATCCCATATACAGGACCAATTTTCGTTTACTTTTTCGATTCAACCGGCCGGATAATCTGATTTTTTTTGACGCTAGTTAAAACCACCGCATGCTGTCTCAAATTTACCCATAACCCTGCAGCAACAAAAACTTCACTTATCACACCCCTCGTCTCGGGAGCCATCATGCACTGACTGCCTTGTTTTCGTCCTATTGCCAAATCCCGCCATCTTCGCCCCATCACTGGCTCCCTTTCATTATCTCTGCCTCCGACCGACTTAGAGGACTACCTACGTCTCTAAGCCCGGAAGCGCCTGACGGAGCTCCTTGGTCGTCACGTGTTAGAGATAGCAGTCTGGGACGCAGTTGGGGGGGTTCTGAAGAGGAGGATGGTAAGGCAGGTGAGTAGTTCGAGGAGTGGGTGGCCACAGAACTAGTCTACGGGATGGAAGAAAGAAGGGAGCGAGGAAGAGTGCGGGGAAGAAGAAGAAGAAGAGGCCGAGAAAGAGTTTGGGGAGGAAGAATAGAAAGTCGAGGAGTCCGCGGATGAGGAGGGGGATTTAAAATTGGGTCATATGGGAAAAGGAAGATTGAATTAGTTAGTTAGTTAGTTAGACCAGGTAGTTCCGGCCATAGACCCATATGGAGGGGCTTCAGTTGAGCTTTATTCGTTGCAGGAAGTGGTAGGCAGCTGGGAGCCATTCACTGGTACGTGTCAGGACTACATATGCACCTATGATGTATTAAAGGAAGTGATAGGTTCTGATCTAGAGGATGAGGATTTCGAGAGCAATTTTATTTAATATCTTTTGTCAAACTCGCTGCGCCGGTATGAAGTATTATCCTATTTTTTTCTATAGCTTTTAGGAGTTTTATTGAGATTTTAGTGTTGGAAAAGAGTCTATATAAGCTGAATAAATTGCTCTTTTCAGGGGAATAAAGGTAAGTTTAGCGTCCACTTCAAACAAAAACCATTAATTAGCGTCCTAGACTCTAAGCGAGGCGGTAGAGTCTTCCCTTCATTGTCTATTACTAGTATAGTAACTCATTTTTCATGTCCACTACTCGCCATTGTCCGTTAATTTCTATTATAGCACTTCAGTTGTCCGCAACGACACTCAATTCGGGTAGTTAGTGGTTCCCATTTCCGTTCGCGCTACTTTTACCCTACCATATGGCAACAAGGGATATTAGGGTAAGAAGTAGGCTTCGCCAAGATATTGAGAGCTCAGCAAAGGAAATCATGCATAAAAGGGGGAGCCTAAAATGTTTTTCCGACATTGAAGACTTGACTGTGTACAGTTTAGGTGGCTATCATCTCCATCAAAGAATTTGATATCTAGGCTACCGTATCTGAGTAGAATCGACACTGGGTCACATGTGGAATGGTTAAAGATACTAAGTCTTCTTTTCGTGAGACACGGAAGTGTAGAGAATTGAGTCTCACGTATGACCCTTTGAGCAAGTGGGTTTCCAGAATAGTAGTCAAGACGGATCAGCTATTTACGTTAGCGATGGCATCATTTTGTATTTTCTTCTGTGCATACAAACCTAAATTGGGAATTCAATGGATACATACTTGCAACAACATGAATCGTTGACTGTGGTGATGTCGATCATTAGTCTTTCTTCGGCCGTCGAAAAGCATTTATTTATCAAATATAACAGAAACTTCACGACTTTGCGCATTTTCAAAGGAATATCACGTGGAATTAATGAATAGCGGTGGATTCGAAGTGTAGATTCAAAATTGAAGGCATTCTCGGAGGCTAGAAGTTCAGCTGATGGTACTTAACAAAAAGCGCGATGGATTTTTATCCTAGGGTATTGAAGTATATGGCAATTTTAAGAAGAATTAATATGTAGAATAATATTGCTTTGCTGAGATGCGATTTACTCGTTATTGGAGTAAGCTCCGTATGAATGGGAAGTTATTCGAAGGAAGTATATATCCAAAGGGAACTTCGAAAGATATTACCTGGATTTTTTCCGAACATTTATGACAATTTCGTTCAAACTTGACATTGTCCTAAATCAGCTGACACTCAGTAATTTGAGCGGCCGAAAAGGAGACTAAGAAACGTGTGTAAAACTGTGGAAGATCAAAGGAGCTTTACAAGAGAAGGTAGTACTGAAATCATGATCGTTCTGAAAGAGTGGAAAACTTTGAAATATGCCAACTGTAGGAGAGGACGATATAATTGGCTGCAGTGGATAAAAAACACTGGTAAACCCGACAATGCCGAACGAGGGTTCCATTTAATTGATTAATCAAATCTCTCAAGCGTTTATGGGTAAATAGTAAGGGACGCGTTATTTGCACAGAACTTTGCATCAAAAACGTAAAAAAATATCATTCATTGTAGTCTACCATATTAAAAAGGAGCCATGTAGCTCAAGGACGTTAAAACTCCGAAGCATACTTTATATTGCTCAGAAATTGTGTGATTCGAAATATATATAGCATCCGGTAGACCATAGAGTGGCCTAACCTAACTGAGCATGAGTATGGATGATATATTTGCTCGATACCCAGAATTAGTCAATTTAAGAAAGTTAAGAGATTGGGGGTCGAATTTTCTCTCGAATAGACAGATTTATGAATCAATAGAGCTTTATTTCCTGTTAAGATTCCCTCCTGCTTCGAATCAATCTTTGAAGATGGGTGTGTCTGTGTCGACATTTTTGATAGTCGGGACGTATCGACCATTTACATATTTAGCGTTCTTTGGAAGTTACGACTTTAAAATTGTATTCTAGACTTTCCGTTCCATTAGTTCTTGTTTTTCTGAACGTAAAGCGTCCAAAAATATCTGTAGATGCCTTCGGGGATCCTTGCAACGGACATTCCTCGAGATACAAAACAGGAAAGTTCTAGATGGATCTATGAATGAAAGGTCTTATCACTGCATTCAGGATTCCAGTGACCTTTCATCCGCGGATTGATTCCTATCAAAGTGTCTTTTGTACTGACAAAGAACATTTACTGAAAACTTTGTTTTGGTTCCATTATTATCGAAAGTGCTGTTTTTAATTCAATACGTTAGATTTTTATGAGGCCCAAACAATTTGATATACTCATTCTCAATAGAAAACCGTATCCGTTGACTCAGTTCGAAGTTTAAAGTAGAACAGAAGGGACGGTTGGACAAAAGAACATTTTGAATGCGGATTCAAGAAGTAATTATTTCCATTTTTGCCCTAGCAAGGGATGAGGCCCGTACTCGTTCCACTTGGTTGAAAATGGAATTATTGACGTAAAGAAAACGAAGGAGTATTACAAAGACAGAAAGGGAGGGAAAACCACCTTTATTCATAGTTTTGTCCATGTCTTTTGACGGAAATGGGAAGCATGATACGACTGCCTAGTTCTCGTTATTCAAGAGATAGCTTAAGACAGAATCTCGCCTTGTTTCATGTTAATTTTCTTCAACCGCAAGAAAATCATGACTTTCAATACCTGAAGATCAAGTGCGGTACGTGACATTGAAGAAATGCCCTGAAAGCGACCTGAAGACGGATTTTTGGTCTTTTAGAATAGTCTCAGGTTAACAGGCGAAGCTTTTGGCCCCAAATTGAAAAAACTTATACCACGTATCTTCAATTGACTCGCTTTGTCGGAAACAGGCTGCTTAAAAATAGTTACAGAGGTACAAAACATGATGGACGGGTCTAAGGACATTTTTGCATGTAGAAAAAGGGTCCCAGAGATATTTTCAGCTGAAATCTATATTATGTGTCAAAAAATAAGTTGAAATTATTGAGCTATGGAGAAAATTGCTGACAAATATTGCACAAATTCGTGATTTGCTGCATAATTCGTCTCGTATCGGGAATATTCTTACCTAGGTGTGCCTGAGCTATGAAAATATACATGTTTTGGGTGGGGGGATGAAAAAAGTGGTGCTGGAGATGACGTAAGTGCTGGGAGAGAAGAAAAAGAGGCGTGGTCATATTCTAAGTATAAAATTTTTTATCCGTATTTTTGAGAAAAGGTCATTGGTCAACCTAATGCTTGCCAAACAGGACGTTTTCCACATTATATGCCACTGAATTTTTTCCCCTTTCCAGTACTTCGAGACCTAGTCATATCTGTATTTCCGCAACGACGAAATACGTATAATATATACTAAGGGTTTATAAGGGCACGGTATGCGAGCTGAAAGAGTCCCTATAGCAGTAAAAGTTCCGTCGTCGGAACAAAAGACTGTATTTTATTGGTTGAAAGACACCTGGTGTCCAGTTATGATGCTGTATGCAGCATATTCTTTTTGTCAATAACAGATTTTTGGGGTCCAAGGTCGATACAGGTACTGTCGAAGAGAGACAAAGAAAAAGGTGAGAAATCTGGAGCCGAAGTATGAAGAATATTGGCAGCTATCTGGCATACGAAAGGGAGCATCATTGTATTTGGTGCACAAGGAAGGGGACCTAGGGGTAACAGTGTTACCTTTTGGAATATTTACGATCAAAAATCCGTGGCCTCATCTTTAATATCATCAATGCGTATCTATGTATAAGTCTAACATTGTTAGTGTAGGTCGTAGACAGGGTACATCTCCGTTAGACACATAAATAGTAATCCTCTATATAACAGAGATAGAGAAATCATCTCTTTTGAATAAATAATTTCTCAAGTCATTAGTGGGGCGGCTATTCGTTAGTGGAAGATGTGGTGGCGAAACATGCTGCCGCGGACAATGTAGTGGATAGGGACTCAAGTTGAATAAAATCGATCATAATATAATTACAGATGGCTGCAGTTGGGTTCGGAAAGGTTTTGAGTAAGTTATGTATAAAGTGGATGAGCCCATTGCCGTTGCATTCGCGAATATCGGAACAAAGGAGCCCGTTTAATTTCGGATGACGGGTTGAATAGAAACTTTTGAATTACATATATATTTTGACAGATATTTAGCAGCATTGCGATATTTATCTTACGTTGAGTAGACGAGAAATTAAAAGACTCATCGATTATACGTAGCACTGAGATCCTTCAGAGACCTCCGGTCCGTAATTTATACTTTGAATTCTATGGTTTTGCTACCCAGGCAACTACGGAGACAAGGGGTAATATATTGAAAATCAGTATTTTCGTTGAATGCTGTAGCTCAATAAAAAAAATTTCTAACTAAAATGGGAGCAAAAAACGTATCCAGTCAATCTCGGAATGAGTGTGTATATTGTCAGTGTACATGTTACCCACTGAAGTACTTTGATAATTAGCATAATATAACTGAGTGGAATCCACACCAGGGAACCCACAAAATGACCACCAGAGATGATACCAAACTGATCGCTTTGGTTAACGTTCGAATAACTCTGTTTGGGTGCCTTTTTTGGGTTTTCCCGTATCGAGTGCTGCGGTGAGGGTGATGTTTCAGCAATCGTTGATACATCCAATAAAAACGGAGATATTGGATCGAAAACCCGGGAACAATTAATTGGGAGATTCAAACAAAAGAGAAGGGGGATGACGGGCCGCCTAAGACCAAAAAGGTTGCGCGACGACTTTTCGTTGTCGTATTATGAGTGGCCAGATGAAGATAGAAATAGTTTTACCTGGTAAGAGCTGAGTGATGAGAATAGACACATGAACAAAAAATATAGGATTGTGCAGATCAGTTCGTTTGAATACCCAGATGCGAGTGAAGTAAAGTTTTAAATACACAGTTGCGGCCTAATATCCACAGTAAGCGACTCATATTTACCCAGTGATCACAGAAACCAAAAAATACGGCGAAGAATGGCGCTGTGGACTACGGTGGCTGATATGAGCTGCGGCGCGTTGTTGAGAATTTGGAGAAACGAGTGAAGAAGAGATCTTGTTGTTCAATAATATTTTCTGTAGCCTGGCGGGAGAAGGATATAGTAAGTTTAGTCTTTTAAATGTTTTAGAGCTGTTATCGGCTATTTTCTTTTGATGCACGCGGTCGAAAATTGGCATGCTACAAAGGGGAGGCAAAAGGTGATAGAGAGTCGTCTCGGGTATGACTATCAGGCAGTTTGCATTTGAAATGATGGTCACCATTGCGAAGATTTGCAGGTGTATCATGTGGAACTATCCATCTCTTTCCGCAGGTCTCCCTATATGTAGATGTTTCTGCGTGATTTCAACCACAATAAGTAGATATAGAGACCGATATGGGCCTACGTCTGGTGTGATTTGCAATGAAAGCAGTATCTTTCCTGTGTTTCGCAGTTCGCACCTCGTTCAGCGAGGTCAAAAAGCAGAACGCTCTTCTCAAGAATTTTGAGTTTTCAAAGGTAACGACGTCACACGTACGCAAAAGCAAATTGTCATTGATCCTCAACCTGCCATATTTCACAAGACGAGGCCTGATGAAAGAGTTATAGGAGCTACAGATGGTACGTAAATTTACACTATCACGTTCTGCAACCCACTAATCCCTTCCCAGTCCAAGAATCGAAGCTCAACCATGTCACTTGTATAAGCCCTGATACTTCATAAAAGAAAAGTGGACTTTATTTCTGAATCGCTCTATAGGACCAGGCTCCTCCACATTTTAGTTTTCCTCTTTGAAGATGGTACGCAGAGGAATTTTCTATTAACACAAACATGTCAAAATAGGGAAAGAAGAATCCGTGGAGCTTCTCTAGTAGAAGCAAGAGACTGTGGTACTGAGTTCAAGAAATATGTTGTTAGTTGGTCAATAAATTGTTGCTGGATTCTCCAAGGAACCCAAATGAGCCCTCATGTTATGTACAATAGTGTAGCTATACTAAATAAATTTTATAACTCTGTCAAATAAGTAGTGGGTACTGGATAGTAGACTTTTAATTTGAAAATAGTATCATCTGAACCATAGGTAAATAAAGGAAAAGAAAATGTTGAGTTTCACGGCAAAAGAACAAACTTTGAAGATAAATAAAAAAGCAGTAATATAACAGCTAATATGTTAAACGGTACATCTATATGCATAAAAAAGATCATATTTCTCTGCTCCACCACTACTTAATGGGGAAATGTAGAAATGGAAGAAAAGCAGAGAAAAAAGTCTATTCCACAGAAGTATAACGGGAACGTTTGACACCTAACAAAAGGTGTTGCGAATAGAACCATGGAGTATGCCTTTAGGAAAATATCAGTTCTTTTATAACTAAAACATGCAAAAAGTTAATATAATGAGTGGTTTCACTGTAATGATATGAAGGGCTTAAAGCCGGGAAAGTTTTAAAGTGGGATTTTTGTATCGAAAAATGGCCACCTGCAACGCGAACTGTTTGTTGTCTGGTCTCCCCACATCTGTGTAGATAAAATCAAGACGTCTCCCGTCTATTAATTTACAAAAAATTGGCATCTAAAACTCCTTACGTTTTGAACACTGCGAAGTATTGCTGTAAACACAACTCTATTTACGACTTTTGTAGGATGTCAACTGGATGCATTTTTCGTCTCCAAAACTTTCCTGTTCTCTTCCCTTCAAACTACCACAGTAAATGCATATATCTTGATCCCTGAATTGACGAGAAAAAATGGAAAGAGTTTGGCCCGCCGTCACTTCCAATTTAGCGATCATCTGCTTTTAATTCGTTTGTGTTGCTCCAGATGTTTCTATTCCACCATTAGTGCAAGAGGAGGCGAAATATCATCCAATTGCTGTATTATTTAGGACATGAACTCTATCTTGAACCTAAAAATCGTATAAAATAATGTGTTCAAAGAAATTTTGAATAAAGAGGAGGTTTAATTGTGTATGCGTTAAAATTTAGATAGAGAAAAACTAACCTTGTACTCCATAAACTATATTAATAAAGTAAGTTATATATTCATTAGGAGACTTCGTAAATCTAAGGAAAAAAAGTTAGGGATTTGATATCCGCAAAATCAAAACAATGTTTGTTCGCAATTGTTAAACTCGGAGGCATATGTCCTGAACTCGGTAAGAAAATATATTTTAGATTTTTGTCGGTATCGACCAGTCATATCCATATTTAACCTCAATTATCTGTAAGAATCTTAAAAAGTTAATTTTATGTAAGCCTAGAATATATAAATTCTTTCCTTCAGTTTCGAATTCAGTCTTTGATATTTATTTGTTTGTGGAAGCACACTAATTCAAAATCTATAGCTAATTGTTGAGAATAATTGCGTTTTAGCAGTTTCGTGAGAGTCTCCCACCATTTTGTTTCATTATCTGCAGTTTCTAGTCTCCAAAATAAGGAACCGTACCCCTAGGTAAATTTTCCCAGATTATTGAGACTAGCTGAAGATTTAGTAAAGGTATTGGCCTTTTTAGGTTTATTCTTCGGTAATATTAGGTGAAAATATATGGTAAGCTCCTCAAAATTATGTAAAAGCTTAACAGAATGAGTATTTGTAGCTGGGATAAGTAAATCAGCGTTCATGGGACTCCAATGTCATCTAATCTAACATAAAGTTGTATCGAGCGACAACAGAGCTACCAGAGTCTTCTTTTGGTAACAAAGAAAAGTGGAAAAAATGAATTTAAATCAATAGTCTATATTCGTGGCTGGAGAATGAGGCTATTTCATCTTTCTTTAGTGTCTAAACGAAATAAAAAGCCTAATAGGACTGTATCTAACTTCTAATTTCGAGACTACATGGCTCTGCAATTGAAAAGTTCTCCTAATTTGTTTGCCCCCAAGTAAAACTAGTTTAGTCAGCTTGTGTAGACTATTCTCTTAATATAAATTATCAGTTAACCATACTCAATATCACAAAAGTGAAATGGAGGGTTAATTTACTGTGGTAGATATGTGTGTTGGTACCCAGTAGATTTGTACCGGAGCGTAGATCACAAAAAAGATTGAGGAGAAACTTAAGGGCGAAAAATTGAACAGTGGATAATACAAAGAAAATTACGTATCACGGCCCCTCACAACCGCTATCTTAGAGGACATCACAACAATATTCATCTCAAATATCCATGTATCTAATACAATTCCCACGAATTCATTTGAAAAGCTCAAAAACGTAGATGAACCTCGCGGAAATACTTAGATCCCCCAATATTTCCTTAAAGCTCTCAACTTCTACCACATCACCAACTGAGAAGAAATTTATTACGGTAAAAATCTCACCTCCTCCTTCGTTGTCTACAAAAATTCCCCACAGGTGTAATCCGACGGCTTCTACGGGTCTAACATGCACTACATATCTTTGTTTCCTTCCACATTCACCTCATCCTCAAATTTCTTCTCTGTCTCCCCTTAAAGTTGGAGACGAACCCATTTCCTTAGGCATTCTCAGTCCAAACTTCTGACAGAGTTTCCATAGTCTACGGGCTCATCAAACATGAAATCTAGTCCGAGAATGTAGCCTTGGGCTCTAGTTGACTCCCTTATGGTAATTGAATATTGAAGTTTGGTCGTGGCAATATGAAAGTAAGAAAAAGTGCACAATATTTGTCGGAATTATTGACGGTAGGGTTTTTGCTTGAAAAAAGATGCCACAGTACTCTAAAAGAGGGAATTTATTCTATAAGTTTCAAGGCATGGTGTGAATAATAAGAAATTGGGCCATTTTGATGTTCTGATTTTACGCTAGTTTGTGCGCTTCGGGTAAAAATATGAATGGAAAAATTACTGAGATGAATGTAGAGGACAAATAGATTTCTAATTAAAAAGTTTCTTCCGAGAAAGGGATCAAATTATTTAATTTAAAAAATAAAGTTAAAGTTGCGTATTGAATTTTATTTACAAAAGAGGGATGAAATTTGATATTACGTTTTCAAAATGATTACGTGAGATTTTTTCCCTTATAAAGAGGAATAAGCCGATAAATTTGAGGATGAGATTCGTAGAGAACCAATTTTCCATGACAGTACCCTGAACATATCAAACTTTAATGTCGAAGCCTGACATGGAAGATCATTACTATCCAGTTGAGGTCCGCCCATCATTTGAAAAAGGATCCTCAGGAAAGAAAAGAGTGCAAAGAGATAAAAGAAGTCCAGAAAAAACCATTAATTTTGAATCTATTTCATTTTGCTGTTTTTTGCAGGAAAACTCAATTACCTCCTTCATTGGATTTCTCTCTCATATTTTAAAAAAATGATAAGAGTTTTCCAGTTATATATGGAAAATTATTTTCTGAAACCTAACGCCTTATCAAAACTTTAGATTTCTGTAATTTTAATATTAACAGCTCGTAACTGTGCGTTAAAATACTTTTATTTATTTAATAAATCTAACAGTGGATCACAATTTCTGCATCTGGATGGCAGGTCTGCGTTATTATTTCAATCTATTTTTATTTGACATAATTTATCTCATTTGAACCTATTTTAGGGAACTTTACGCTCCACATGAATTAATGTGGTGAGGGTCTATCATCGCGGATGACTTTGTTTCTGACGAATAAATTGAATTTTAGCTCTTGTCTCTATTGAAAATCTATTTCCGTTATTGCTGTACATTGCCAGTTTATTTTGTAAAAAAAATTTCGTCCCGACGGAAAAGGGCTGAGCTTGACAGTTTTGATTACTTCGTTTACTTTTTTCATTATTTCAACATAATATCAAAAACAGCATCGTACAAATAATACAAGAATAAGGATATGGATTTCAGTCCTAGAAATTTTTAAACCCATTCAAAACTACACTGTTGAAAATTTATATGACGCATATATATGATCTTTGACGATGAATTTTTTTTCGTTCTCGAACTTTTGGTACTGTTTTGTTTCTCGAAAATAGTTACATCTTTTTAAGTGAAAACTTGATCATTTTCATCAGAACGACATTAATTTCATATCCAATGATTACCTCAAGTTGAGTCACTTCAAATTGCCGGATAATAGTTTTAAGCTACTCATAAATTATTTAAAAGATCAATAAGTATGACAAGCACACATTTGCCCTTTACATATCAACATAATCCACTTCATTTAACATGAAAGAGATTTATTCTTTTCATATTCAGTATTTTAAAGCTCATTACATTCCAAGATTCCATAGCGAATAGTGATGTTTCTCGGTGTCTTCCAAACAAAAATATTAACTGATTGAACATTACTTATCTTACAGTGTTTTTCAAATGTTTCTTTCAAGCACAATAGGTCGTTTCTACAGCCTAGAGCACTGAATAGCACTATATTCTTCGCTCTAGGCTCAAAATTATGCCTCATTTTGTCATAAACTTGCATCCGCACGAAAATTCATAATATTCTGAATTGCTCGGCAATAGATATTTCTATAACACCTTCCTCTTGTGGTGTCTTTTCATTAACGTATCTCACAATGAAATTGCGAGCAAAAGTGACTGTCATGAAAAGCTCAACATACATCTCCTCAGGCGTGCCTTATTGAAAACACACGGCCCATATTGCACAATTGAGCGCATGTCAAACTTTCCGTGCTCTACTGTTTTTTTTAATAACTGATATTTTGTAATTTATTGCTTGTTCATCCAAGATTTCGACAGCCTCCATACATTCGTTGCGTTTTGTTAAGTCGTAACTGGTTCCTATTGACTTTTCTCTGACTTAATCTACAGGTTCACGCATTTTCACATACTTTTTGCTCATTACGGTTGAGTTGAAAGCCCTGATAAGTGATTCTGTTGTATTAAGCGCTGCTTTTATTGAAGTTTCAGGGGTACAGATCAATTTTTTACTGTACCATTTGCGTTACTTAAAATCGACATTTCGTCGCACGGTAGTAATTATTGTTTAGCCAAACCTCTCAAATAAATGAGTACCGCGCTGTTGTTCATGGCATCCAGTATCTCAGTAACGGCTTCTATACCTTACATAGCACCTATTTTTACCGAAAAATCTGTTACTGTACTGAACTGCCCAATTATAGCGAGGCATTCCTAATTAAGCCTTCAAGAAAGGTAAATATACGCCTTCATACAGCTTTTTTACGTCTCAGTCGTAAATTTGCCTGCTTTGACAGACAAATGAGCTCCTATTCACAAGATATATACATACTTGAACGCAATGAAAGGTATTCCGAAGAAATTAGCTTCGCTCGGGGGGTTTCCCAGATCTCTGCTGCGGCTGTTGTCGGGAAGTCAAGCATACCGTCCAGAAAAGAATAAGAGAGGCTATAAAGCGTATAAATGAGGCAAAAAAGGGAGAGATACTGAGTTTGAAATGCAGGGAGGTAGGTACAGTTGTGTTTAAAGCCGAAAATTTAAAAGGATCGCTAGATAGGATAGATAAAAGTGGATGAAAAGAACAAACAGAGCCCCCAAAGCGTAATTCTGCTATTAGGTGGCTAACGGAAAGGCAGAAATATCCTATAGAAAGTTAGAGCAGATTGTTAAGTCTGGCACTTTTAGGTGTCTGATAAATCTTCCAAAAATAATTCTCTTAAGCTTTTTATCTGAATGACGAAATTTCATGACCTTTAACACCTTTCGCACACTTGAAAAAAGTGTTTGAGCTATATAAGTAGTTAATTACAACAGGGTGAAGCTAAAAACGTATATGATACAGCGGTAGCTTTATTATTGTCTAAGTAGCTGTTAAAAAATCTTAAAATCACTCTACACTACATTTTGCAGATATATCTTTGAAATTAGCATCTATTTGAGATTTAAGAAAGAAATTAAAGGCCTGAAGAGTGCCAATTTGGGATTAGAGGAGAGTCAACAGGTTCTCAAAATGTATATATAATGGTATTGAATCAAGTAAAGAATTGAAAGAGAGATCTAGGACGGGGCGCGATATCGTTGTTATTACCATGCTAACAGAAAGCTGAATGACTTTTCAAGGACTGCTATAAACAGGGAATTTTTTTGTTCTTTATTCCTGGAGTATATTTTCGACTTTAAAATATACTCAAGAGAGCATCCAGAAAGAGTCATAGAGAATAATTTATGCTTTCAAAAAGTAAACTGTTATGAGAGTACAGAATTGAGACTTTTTTATGAAAATTCTTTTCGCGCAGAATTATCCCGTCGTCCTGGTTTCCCAATTCCTCTCTTTTCAATTTATGTCGAAATTTCTTGTGTCCTTCTCTCTTTTCAAATAAATCGCTTTAAATATGAAACAGCTAATTGTACCTTCCCTTTCTTACCAACATTTTGTCCGAAATCTCTTGGCGATATTTTGCCCCATTCAAGCCTAAATACTTTCACCTTTGATAATGTTTTTTTGGTGGTGATGATAATGATGATGATGATGATTATATCACAAGATTTCATCTTTACGAACGAGGTGACCGCTAAAGCTTAATTTAAAGATCAATTTTGCTTATTACATTCTTCATTAGGTCTAGCGGTCTATTTTTTGCAACTACTTAAAACCATAAGAGAGCGACCCAACGTCATCATCGATCTTGGAGGAACAAACCATCAGATCTTTTTTAATTCTACCAACACGATAAAAATCCAAATCTTCTCTACCATCAATTACTAAGCAGAAAGGTCAGACTGCATCAACTGTCTGGCATTGCTTCAGCATAGGTGGACAAACTTCGAGAACGAACACCGCGGGATGGACGACCAACGCGTATGGAAGTGAGTTATTCTGAACATTTTAAAGAAAGCTGAGGAGACCGAGGAGAGTTAACAGCCTGAAGGCTTCGAATAAGAAGGCGAGTGTTTATTTACGGGATCCATTACAATAAAATCTAATGAAGAGTTCTCCTGATTGAAGAATTCCGATTGTGAAGAAAAACTAGGAAGAAGAGGATTTAATTGTGATTCAAATCTCCTCGAAAAAGAAAACCTTAGAAATTGGATGGCTTCGATTTCCAAGGAGGATATCTCAAATCTGGTGGAATGCAATGGGATTTAAAGGTACTGAATCGTAAGTACGGATATTTTTGATTAGTGGACTCTTTTTAATCTCAAGCGAAGTTATTCTGAGGATTACAGAAACATGCTCGTCTTTAAAGTATCTTATTGTTATCCTTCACCGTCCACATTATTTCTTTGTGCACCTTATGGAGTTTCGTTGGCTTTTTCCTAATATTTACATATTATGTAATAAGAACTTATAGATTAAATACGCTGCTTGCTCTAGAAGAGATCAGGTAAGAAAAAGAAAAACTTGAAGTGAAGAACCGAGAAAATCGGGATTTGAGAGATAATTTTTTGACCTTTGATGCATTTCAATTCCGTTAGACAAAGAATACACGTTGTAGAAGACCTTTCACTTTCATGATCACTTATATAACCTTTGTACTTAGTCTTTATTGGTCTTTCCTTTTCCCCAAAATTTAAATATTGGCAGCCCTCTAGACGCTTATAGCACCTCTTTTGGGAAAATTTGGTTTTCTGAGAATCTAGTTCTCTTTGATTTATCTCTATCAGCTACCTCAGAGATAAAGCTCTAAACAGAGAAACATGGGTTTGGGAGAGCGTTTATGGTCCTGCTATTGAAAAATAATGCGTTAATGCATTTTTTTAAACTTGAAGAGACCTGGAAGAGCCATGAGTGCATTTGAAACAAAGAGGGATGCAGCCGGGGCGCTGTTAAAGGAACAGTAGAGGCGATGGTAAAGGGTTTCAGAAAGTTGGGGGCAAAGGGTGTTTGGAGTGTACCTGGATTCCCACAAGAATCCAGATGAACCCCCCCTTTTATAGACAGTACGGTAGCTCTACTATAGAAATTCTTTACTTTGTTAGCTCAGTAGAACTTACTAGAAAGTAGAGGTGTAGCTACAGAATTGTACTATCTAGAATATAACTACGTAAATAAAACGATAACGTGGGGCTCCACGTCAAATAAAAACATTTAAGGAAAATCAAATTTCTAAAATCATTCAAGACGGTATAGTTTCTCTGTTACACCACTGTGTAATAGAGAACTGGAATAGCGACAGCGAACAAGTTTCTATTACACAGTGTTGTAACAGAGATATTGTTACAGCATTACAAGTGCGGAAATATACTCCCGGGTATATCTCCCCGGCTATTTCCTGCAAATCTGTGGACAAATTTCTTGTCGAACAGAGGGGTGGATCATATTCCTACAAATTGTGCATAGAGAGGTCGAAAATATTTTCAGTCGCATCTGGAAGTAAAAGTTTGCATTTAATGTTGTTGAAGACGTTTGAGCTTTCCATTTGACGATAATAGAAGCTCAATCTGTCGAAAAGGGAGGACGAAGCCTTCTCACGTGGCCGTTTGCCTCTCTTTCGTGACGTATTTCACCGAAGAGCTGGTGATGGATACTCTACGAGACGAGACGAGGGAGTTCTGCGTAGAAATGCCCCGAACGACTGGATGAATTGTCGGGGAATTTTGCCCCTTGCTAGTGGCAGAAGTATATCGCAGACGTCCTACCAATGCAGATTAGAGTAATGAATGCTAAAATTGCGGATATCCGCCTGTATTTCGGCCACATACTTTGGAGTTGACAAAAAATGGGAGCACTTACAGGGTGGAATGACTTGGGTATCATCTTCTGTCTCACGCGAGCGGACTTTATAGACTAAAATAAATGGTTTCAGGTAGAATGAGCTCAGAGACTGGGTAACTTCATTGTATTCAGAGGGCAAGTTGACAAAGAGCTTCGGTATTATTACATAACAAAGACTTTTTGGGGCAAATTTACAGGGGTAAGGGAAAATTTAATATTTGGTGAGGGATAGAAATGGCCCAAGAGAGATTCGATATGCGTAGTAGCAGATGAACGTCAAATTTAAAATCAGATGGTGTCAATCGCCTTAATGGGCGCTCGTTGCAGAACGACGTGGCGAAAGCGGGTGGTAAAAGGGGCGTTGAGTCCGGAATGTGCCCAATCAGTCAATTAAATCTGAGTAAAGCTCCATTTAGAATCTTTCTACAGTCATAAGGATGCTGAATCGGAAATGGCGATGGAATTAGGCACGGTGGCAGCTACTTCGCTCCCATAGACTACGTTTCCGTCTTTCGGGAGTATTCGTTTTTGTAGGCCTTAAAAACGCAGAAGAAGAGATTATGAAAGTCAGGTTGAAAATAATTTGGTAGGTAGGATATGAAAGGGATCGGAAACTAAGAGATGGAGAGGAAAAATGGCACACGGTTCGGAGTAGTCGCTAGTTTTCGTCTAGGATAGCCAGGATTCCGGAAGAAGTCCAATGTTAGCGATACACTGATTCCGGAATCGATATGTGCCAAACATGGTGTGTCCAACGACCAGAGTTAAGACAGCCGTTTCAAAATTACGGAAGGGCGTGATAAAAGCAGCCGTAGAGGAAGCTCGTTGCCGCATATCTTGCGCAATTGCATCAATTTATATTAAATCGGGAAGGTAGGAGAAGGAGTTCGGTAAAGGAGGTCGGGTGTGATGAGGGATTGAGTGGGTCCTGTGAACTGGTAATAGCGGCTTCTACAGAGAGTACTACACACTGTAGATTCCATTTCTCGAGTATAATAAGCGAAAAGAGGTTTGGGGTATAAATGGCAGAATGGGATTCGAGACGAGCGAGTTCTACCCGAAGGATGAGTGGAACTGAGATAAATTTGTCATTTTACGTTCCATGGAGATTCAGAGGAATGCGAAAAAACCAATGCCAGAAAATTTAATTTACTCGACGTCACTACTAGGTCGCAGAATGAGGAGTAATTTGGCTTTAGGAAGAGTAAGTCGCGCTGGGCGCGGCAGACTAAGATGAAATGGGAAGAAGTGAAGGGCTGAATGCATCAAGAGCCGGAGAAGCCTTCGTTAGGAATCTCCACGCGTAATGCTGGGTAGTCGTTGACAAGTGGATCCATTGGGGCTGTAACGACAATGAGGATTTTTTAGTTTCCTCTTCAGAGGCCGCGGGTGGCGTGGAGTCCTCCCCGTACTATTTTATCTGATTTTTTGGTTTAAGAAGGGTAAGAGGGGTGTGTGAGGCCATGGCTCTTGAGAAATAGGAAGTGTTGGAGCGGTATCGGAACAATTTTTTTAGCGGAAACGGCATGTGGATACGGTAATTGAGATCTTAAAGTATGAGTATTTTGGAGAACGGACTCTGAGTTCTGCAGAAAATCAATAGAATTTTTTTGAGGTAGTAGCGACCCGTAAGGTTTATAAAAAACCCGCCAGAATTTAACTGATATCCAAAAATTGAAATTGAGGGTTACTCTGAAGGGACGTAGATACAGATTTAGCGACTTTTTCCTCAAATGTAGGATAAAGAGAGGAGGTACTCAAAAATGAGATCGACCACTCTGTTAAAGATAAAGACGCGGCAATCTAGGCGATCACAGGAGGATTGATTAAGCCATATGATGCAATCGGAATGTACATACAAAGAAAAAGAAGTTGCTAGAGATATAAGGGGCAAAAGAGCGGGTGGGAAGAATAATACCCAATAGGGCCCGAGAAACGATATCAGTAGGCAATAATTACGAAAAATAAAACCACTAACCACATTGATGAAGCCGCAATAGTAGATTAAACCTCTAAGAAGCCATAGACACACTGTCTGAATCTGACAATTTTATGATAAAATTTTTTGAAGATGTTGAAATGCTGGCAAAAACTGGTGGCCGTGTACGCAAAGATATTCAAAAAACCCTAGTATGATTGTGAGAACAATAATAATAAGGAAAATTTTAATACATTACTGCCTTTTTACATTAGAGGCTCCATGGATTAATATGAGTTATTAAATTTTAAATTATATTAGTTCTTGTGGATTTTGTTCACAAATTTCACTTTAAATCAGTTCACTTTATTCAGTATGCGCAGTTAATATTTTCAGTCATGTTCAAATGTCAACACAATCTTAGTAGCTACATTCCTCCGGGAGAGTTCACCCAAGTTGAAGAGCATACTCAAATGCAAAAAGGAGTAGGAACGAATTTGTTATTCATATTTATCCTTGAGGAGATACGGCTCTATTTTAATCTTCAAGTCAGCTGTTAAGTGGTGATGGATCTCCAAATGATTTAATTGAATCAAATCATAATATCTAGTATACCGTTTGGAGAATTAAGAATTAGCCAAAAGTCACTTAATGTCAATTTGATTTCATCCATTGGGAGAAGGAAATAAATTTGGTAGACAGTTTTAATAGTAGAAAAAAATATAATAGTGTTAGATTCTAACTTCAAAGTTAGAAAATTTTCCTGTTCCGGTTATCCACTGCACAAAAATTAAGAAAAAAGGATACCTCTATTCACAACCGTGTAATCTCATTCCCTTTCAGTTTTACACTTCTATTGCTTCTAAACCCCTAAGAAAGTAGAATTTCGTAGTTTGGGATGTATCTGTATTGGTTTTGCGATAGCCTGGAGTTTAATTGACTCCGGTTTTGTTGTAATTTTTTACCAGTAAAGACGTTTCTGAATAGCTTGGAGTTTTTTTGTAAGACATTTGCTCCTTGTTTGAAAACCAGCAAAGAAATAATTCTGACACTTACTTTTCATACTCCTACTCTGATTTAACTTTCCCTTGTATTAATTCGCTTTGAATTATACGGCTGTTAAAATGATTTTTTTTCTAAACTAAGTCATCATTGAACAAGAATATGTTCTATGAATATGTTGGAGACTAAATTAAAAGCATTTAGGAAATATTTAACATAGCTTCTAATGAAAAATGACACTAAAAGATGATTGGGGGTACATATTAGACGAAAAAGTTAATCTTGATACTATATACATTAATGCAATAATTTTTTTCAATGTACTGAATATATCAGTAGTACTCGCCTGAGATTACGCAGTAATATTTCATATTCCTATTACATTACATTGACTGATGTATATCATAGAATTTAATAACATTTATATAGCTTTAGATCCTTCATTGCATATAAAAGTACCTCTGAGTATCGCTAAAATATCTCAATAAAATTATGGATTGCATTCGAATTCTATGTACTTTCAACTAGCGAAAATGTGACTGCTATTCCATCTTCAGCCTATTACTGAGCCAAAGCTACTATTGGACCGTTTCCGAAGAGATAAATTCATTAAAGAAGGAATTGACCTCCGAATTACCCTAATTGATTCTCATCAATTGATAGAAAATATCCCAATAAAAAATGATTGGTGCAAAAAAAAAATTTCCTCTAATTGACCGAAGTTGGGATGCCCTTGCCCATTTCCACCTTCATCTGGTTTTTTCCTTAGCTCTACAGGTAAATCACTTGATTAAACTGACAAAGTCGGCGGCGAAAAGCCCAATTACAATAGTATTTGACCAAGAGCAGATGGAATACTAGTCGAGGTCAAACGACATGTCGATACGAAACTCAATCCACTGCAAAGTGCCTCCTCTGATGCCCTACAGTGGCCAGGTGTTATCTTTCGTGGTGAAGCTGAAATAATTGTTGTATGCTGTCAACATATTTTATTCTTAATATGATAGATGCCACGAAAACCCTGGGGTAGCCGGGCACCATTATTTTTCGACTCAGTATCTTCTTCGCATGCAAATACGTGTAAGTCAATCGACAAACACGTGATCACTGTTCGTAACAGTAGCGGATGCCTAAAGTAATGAGTGAATAATCGGCGTTATCGTTGGCCGTTCTGTTCAATTTAGTCCACATAGGTTGTATCACTGATAAAAATGTCGCCCCCTGTAACATGCATATTATTCCCGTTCTATTCAAACCTAATCTTTCAGGATTGCTTCAATGGGATTTTCATTTCTTAAATTTTTACCTATCTCGATTTTTGGTAAGAAAATGTAATATTGACAATTGGAAAATTTTCTATCTCGCGTTTAGAGTCGTTCGGAGTATTTTTTGGAAATATCATAACTATAGTACAACATACTTTATATTACATAATTTAAAATTAATTTTAAAATGTAGCACGTATTTGTCCCAGCCCAATTTGTCGAAGCTAACGAAGTAACGAGTCATTTCCTCAATACTTCTATTCATTGTTTCCAGCAGGGCGTATGTTCGTGGGTGATAGGCCGTAAACTCTAAGATTACCTCCTTTTATACAGTAAATTGTAAATGTCCGCCACCGTAACTTGTGCGATGTAGTCAGACGGCGGTGCAGCTTGTCAAAGGAAACTTTTCAAACCTCTTTTTTGATGAAATTCAGAAGAATCTATTGCGAATATGTGGCAGAAATGTCTCCCCTTGACATTTGTTGATATCCAACAATTTGAAATATTTTATTCATCATTTTCAAGTAGGGAAAACAAATTTCGCCATGATATTCAGTGCTGTTAGTTACACTTTTTGTCGTAACGTAAAATTTCAGCACCGCTTATTTTGAAATAATCTTATCCTTTTTCCAAGAATATCTTTTAAGTCAATACTATCTGCTTAAGATTTACGTGTGTCCTTGTTGCGGTCTGGTTGCGCACTTCTCTATACAAACAATGATCTGAAGCTTTACGCTTTTAACTGAAACCCATAATCTTGAAGTCAGTATGTGATTACTATTTTTGCTTCCAATTCCATACAACGTAGTCATGGTATATGCGGTGTATATGTAATGAGTGAGATCATAAACAGTAAGCTAGTTGTAATTTTATTCTTTTGCAAAGGACCTCAAATAAAATATAGTAGTAATTAGAGTAGCTCTACAAGCTTATCACTGGAGTAAGGTCAATCAGAAATCGCTACTCCACCCAATCTTATACGTTGTGCATCACTTTGACAATTTGAAACTCTCTCTTAAAGTCTAAATCGATGATGCTACGTCATCTAATCTATTTCCACGAAGTATCGACACGAAATATTCAGTGGAGTCTTCGTGAACAAACAGCGATACGCATGTACTAAGCCGATAAAAACTCTCCATAAATCATTCCAAAACATCTAAAAGTTTAATTTGATATGATTATATGTGTCATTCATACCACCATTCTCAGAAAATCTTACGGAACCTTTTTTCTCTTGCGTTTTCACAATTTTTTTTCATTCTGTACAAAAACTGAACACCTCATCAAATTTTGCGGATCTATATGGCGTTCATCACAACAAAGCTTAAAAATATATGCTAATGATCAACAAAAATCTGGGCCACGATTTTCTGTTGCTTCCCTACCGAGCTTGTTGGACACCTATATCATAAATGCATACCCACTTTTTAGTTTTAAATTTGGCGCCATTGGTCCCCATCAAAGTCACGAAAGCAAACGACTTCAATAGTTCCGTTTATACTGAACAATAACCCTTTAACCTTGGTCCTTTCTAACCTTAATTTATCTCAACACATGCTTTGCCACAACCCATAATGGTTCGGAAATTTGCCACATTAGCCTTCACGGGTGGCCAGTAGCGTGTGATATATCCGTGGGTAAAGTACTGAAGAGGTGGATGAGACGAACTACTATTTAGTAGTACGGTGGGAGCTATACCTCATCCAAATCAGGATTTATCCTTCGCGGGAGGTCCCTGAGTCACGGATATTAGAGCGAGATGGCGGTGGAAAAGAACATGATGTGCAGTCCTTCGAATTTAACTGCGATAGTATCCGCTTAGTAAGTTTTATATTGTGTAATTTGTTGTACATTTTATCCTCCTTGATGACTACAGCGAGTTATCTAATCTTAATTTTGGGCGAATATCTTTAATTGAAAACCGAGATTTATATTTATTTTGAGTATGCGAAGGATAATTTTATATAATATACTCGAAGAAAAATTTTATATAATATATTCTGGCCCCTTTCCTAATTTATTTAGTGTGAAACAAGTCTTACATATTTCAGTTAGAATTTAATATTCTACAGGTTGCGATTGTTTTAAATATTAAAACTGTAAGAAAAACTTTATCCGTAAGTTCTCTTGCCTGGATAATATTTCAAGAATCATTTCTGTTTGATTCATGGTTACGAAATCAGTAAACATTCACCTGAAACTATAGTAGCATATATTCTTTTCACTGCAGCATAAATAGGCCTACGTTCCTAGAAATATTTTGCGCAACTCCGGTCCATCAGACTATTCGTTCAGAAATTGTTTAAATTGTTTGTTTTCAATATTAATTACTTGAAGCCGTATTTCTGGCAATTAATTTTTATAATATTTCAATTTTATTTATTATTTAAATGTCAGTACTTTAATATTTTACGGATAATCGCAAATACGATTCATATTGAACCATGCAGTCATCCTTATCCCACTTTCTTTTGGTTTTTTGTATTCTCTTTTCCGCAGCACCGTCCTCAAAACTCCACAGTTTCTCAGCGATCCCAGCTCTTACAGGAAAAAAACACCTTATTTTCTCCTTTCTCACAAATAAAGTCAACGTTTAGGGTGGTTTAATTTTGGAATATATACTGGCTTCTACCAGGAGAGTTGGCTTATAGAGAAGGCTAAATGATGGAAGATGGCAAGGAAAGATTACGATTTCCCTCAAAATACCGAGAAACGATCGACCATAAAGCACGTATCGTTTGCTTTCACAGCCGCTGCATCATTCCTTTCCACTAATATCGAACTAACCTTTCCGAACGATTACATCGCTCTTAACGATATGTCCCAAGCATTGTTCGTTACCCCATTATATGCGCATGGTTTCCGGTCTTCGAATTTGGAAATAGGAACTGGAAAGAGCCTAGGTCAAACATAAGTTGCGATTCACTTCTGGTAATTCAGGCACTTTTCAGTCCTTGCTAATATTAAAGCCGAATAAAGCCCATCTATAGTTTCAGGGCCAATAATCTTTACCTATTTTTTACCCCTTTTCTCCATATCGCGTATCCGTTCATGTTCCTTATCCGCCTCAAAATGGTTCCTAATAACAATACTCCTGACTCCGGACGTAGATAAACGGTTCTAGATAATACTCTGAAAACAGTAACAGGGTAAAAATGGTGTCAACGGAAAAGGAAACCTTCAACTACCTGAGATGAGGTTTGTTGCAGGCGACTAAACTGGTACCGTAGAAGTTAGCTTACAAGTCTGAAGATTGGTAGTAAAAGAAGAGTTACTGATCTAGTAGCTAATTCTATAAAGTAAGGCTCAGCCACTACGTTTAGAGTCTAGAGAGCTTGTAGAAGGTGTTCTCGAAGTTGACTTCCAATATACTGTACCTATTCACAATAAAGCAATCTTTTTATCTTATATAGGCTTTTGTGCAAACCAAAATTTCGATAAAACTGGTATAAATGCCAAAAAATGCAGAAAAGATTTCATGTAGACGTAGCTACCTTGATGGAGAATGCATTGACAGAAACTGAACAAATCTAATCCATGCAATTTTGATCCTTCAGGTCAGATTCAATTACTTCAGTCAAGACATCACAAGTCCCGGTTTAGTCCCAAAAATAACCATGAGTGGTTCTTGGTTGTCTACTTCCCCCTGCGAGAAATTCAGCTTATCCAACGTCCCTCCCACTGGACCTATGGTCGGGACCACTTAATCGTTACATTTTGTTCCTTACCCTCCGCTTTTATCCGTTCCGGCTTACCATTCCTCATCCTCAGGCTTCTCTTCACCATCCTCGGACCCTTCCTCGCCGTCCTCTTCTTAAATCTCGTAGACTAGTTATGGGGTCAACCACTCCTCAAAGTACTCTTCTGACCTACCATCTCCTTTTATCCAAGTCCCTCCTTGCTTCGTCCTGTGCCTCGATCTCTACTAGGTAGGGAGCTACAAGCTTCGTCAGGCTCTTTAATGTTATACGGCGGAGGGAGTCCTCTACACCAGTTGAGTCGAAGGGAATAGAGGGGAGACGGTGATGACGCGAGGATGGCCCGATTTGTAATGGGGCGAAAAGGGGGAATTATATGCATGGTGGCTACCAAAGGTGTTTAAATTGTCGAGTTGTTGTTGCTAAGGTGCTGTAAATAAATTTTAGTCCACATCTGAAGGGTTTCAATAGCTTTTATATGCTAAGATAGGCGGACTTCCTGAGTCAAACAGGCAAAATCGACTCTTACAGTGGAAATTAGTGGAAAATCGCATTGAAGGGGATAATTAATGGAGAAAAGTACGAGTAGAAATCTCGATTACGGAAGAAGATATTTAGGGTCGAAGTCAAGTAACCCGATAAGACTAAAAGAATGACTGTCAATGAGGGTGATCGTTGTACGCGAAAAGGGAAAAGAGAGGAGTATAAAGAAACGGGAATGTCGTCTAGTGTCTATCCGTCATAGCACTTTCCTCATATGAGGCACACTTTGTCCTCATATGAGGACAGTTTCTGTTACATTTTGGAAATGTAGTCCTGTGTAGTGCGGACTTGTCTTCAAACAATAAAGCGTCATTCTTCTTCTTTTGGAAATGTAAATTTTTTGGAGGCTCGAAATTTTTACTGCAAAAAGGTTTTTTTATATCACGTCACAGTATAGTAATTCTTACTGTACATGCGCCCTCGTTTCTGAACCCCTCCACGAAAATTCGAATTATATTTCCTTCCAAAGTTAAGTCATTTTCACAATTTCTTGCAAAGAGCGGAAGTTGGTGAGGGAAAATTGCTGCAGCCTTAACCATGGTCAACAATCTTGAAAAGTTTGGTTTGATCGGCCATCTACTCTCATGAACTAATGCGGAGGGACAAGATACGCGCTGAGATAACAAAACTTGTATTGAAAAAGAAGTGCAAAAAGTAGTCCTCACATGAGGACAACGGCCCTATAGACACTCGTGATAGAAAAAAGAAAATGTAGAGAAATTTATGAAAATGAATTTCTGCTCCTATAGAGAATACCTTCAGTTTCTCCCTCAACACGTGAAGCTCATTTCCATGTAGATTTTTCTGTCCTTTTCCTTTTCGAAGTGGTTCACACCGTAAAGTTTTTTTGAAAAGAGGCAAAATTTCTACACATAAAAACGTCGAGTAAACAGAGAAATCGATTTTTACAAGTAGAAAACACCAGGATTTCGATGGCAAAAGATATGAGGGATTGGCTCTTTGTCAAGAAGGTGACACTAATGAGGGAGTACGGGGGCTCATTTACTACTACAAATAGGCTGGCTGAAACCGAGGCAACTGGTAGGGTAGTGTACTTGCAATAAAATGTTGCGGCAGGAGCAGATGGAACTCCGCACTACAAGCGATTCGAAACTAATGAGGCTAAAGATAAAGAAAACGAAATATTGCAAAAGGTGGAACACGGAGATTTCATTTACTTTACCAGATAAGCTGGCTTATACCCAGTCGGTTTGTATGGTGGGAGTGAATTTCAAGCAATATTTCTAATTGGCGAATTCATAGGAACGCAAACCTTATACTTTCTGGGTTCTACACCTAACTTTCCGTAATCTATAACTACAAGTACCATCTCTTTGCTGTTGTTTCACACCTTCTTTACAGTTCGGCCTCGAATCACCAAAAGCTGCTATCTCGTCAATTAAGGTGTCTCTTTCAGTATGATTTCCAACGTAGGGGCACGCAGATGAATACTAGTTGCCATTGTCATTGCAAGTTAGCCGCTCCATTATCTTACCTATAGAGGTCTGTATGTTTCATGAAACATGGCCATATCGGCTTGAGGCTTTTACGCAATTATAAATGGATCTGTCCACGCAAGGAAGGGTGTGGACGTATATTACTTCATTAACTACACTACTACTTCGGACCACTTTGATGATAAAGTAGAAATTGAGTTCTGCACTACTCACTTGCTCCACTCACATCTGCGAAATTTTCGCGGATGGACTCCATAGCACACTCTTAGGACAGGCCCTCGATCTCTAAAGGAGAAAACTAGCGAATGAGCGGCAGCTGCCTCTACTGCAAACGAAATTCCTGCAACAGGGGCGCGAAAACGAGCACGGATCACCACTTCCTCCACAGAAAGTACATTGACCGGATTGGCATGTAACAAGAAATCCAGGCTGCCTCGGCTGGCAGCAATCTCTTAACGTTGTACACGGACGGAAAAGTTCTGCGCAACAATTTCCATCTCTGCATTCCAGGTTGGGGCAACAACGGTTAGTTCTTGGGAACGAACGGCAGGAATCTCCGGCATTGCGACATGTTTGCGGGACGGTGGAAGATCCGCTGGAAGATCTCGTGCACCTGTTTGAGATGCACGTGAAACCACTGCAGCATGTCAAGCTATCCAGGGAGGTATTGGTAAGGCAGATGTCATCTCTACCCGCACATGTTTGACGGACTGCGGTTTCGGACTTCTTCACACCTTGGAAAGGTATCTCGGCCCCTTTAACAGCACCCTCTGAAAACCCGATCGAAATAAGTGCAAATAGGGGAATGAGACTAGAGACCTTCATCATTGATGTTTGGATGTGATGGGGCGAAACTCTCACAAATTGAATGGATGAGGGTAGGAAACTAGTCGAAAGCTAATACCTGGGAATTAGACTCCTGGTGCGAAGATCACCTTGGCTAAGTTGCCAGAATATCCGTCCTAGTTGAATTACCTTCGCCAGTACTTATACCAATCAAAGTATCCATCCTCTCCAATTATGAAGAGGAAAAGGAGGGGTTCATTGGCTGTAATTTAGATGTTGATGAAAACCCGCAGAGTGGTTGTCACCTTGAAAAGTGCTACAATTCAAGTCTCAGCTGTTGACATGACGATAAAAGTCTGTCCTCGCAAATTGCCATTAAGCGCAGGCAATGTTATCGACCTCTTTTGACTCAACAATGGCTATGTCTTAAGCCTAACCATGGGCGAACCAGACTATGACTCCAGAGTTCAATTCATTCCATAACAGCATCACTCTGCTGTGTAAAGCCAAGAGTGTACCATCGTGCACTTAGTGGTCGATCCCATAAAATTCTCGCAAGAATGCATTGCATGCTTGAAAGTATGATTTTGCTGCCATTGCATAACCCCAACCACAACATGCATGGTGAGAGAGCACAACACTTCGTTGATTCTGTTTAAAATCTATCTGAATTGCATCGCAAACTTTGGTAGTCATGTCGTCGAAAGGTTTAAATGAGGTTGGTTTACTATGAGCGGTGCGAAGATTAGCAGTCCTCTCCAATTGCATACAAAGCATGTTGCAGGATCTATAGTACGAACACGAAAGCATTTCCGCCAACTAAAAATAACTAGTACACGTAGCCCCCTCGACAAGCAGGGGTTTTTTGAGGTGACTTTCAACCTGGGGAAAACGTTTGGGTGTTTTACTGTTGGAAGATATTTCCGACCTATCCCAGGGTGTAGTTGAAGGAGAATAGCCCTCACCTTTAGCTATTGGTCCAAGGCTCGGCCGGCGCCCGAACGTTCCACCTCCATGATTTGGGAGAACGCATCGGGATACTGTAGTGTTACCCATCAGCGACGACTTATCCCGCATAACGCATTAGCCGCGTGGATATAACCGACCACATCACCCATGCATTAAAATAACCGAAAATTTTCCCATCGGGATATCATCCTCCGAGCGTGGAGGGAGGAAAAGGGGGGGTAATTGAGGGGTTCTGTGACTAGATATGCAGGACGGCTATTTCCCGAGACGACGAAGGGCCGGTCCGTGTATTGGAGGGTCTGAAAAGGAGACAGAGTCAGGCGAGGTTACCGGAAGAGTGACGAGCCCGTACCAACAGGGTAACATTGCTGTAAACTCCTAGCATTTTCATTATCAGCATGGACCGCGTTTTAGATCCTGAAGGGATTAAAAATTCCTTATCTATAGCAGTTCCATGTTGTCATGGAATTCAAGCAAAACCCCTGACATAACAGCACGTACGGTAGATTGTATGAGGAGGGCCCATCTCAATTGAATTACAATCTAAAAAAATCATGGTTCGAGGGCAACAGGGGTAAAAGTTTGGATGCTTTACTGCTAGTCACGGCTGCTCGGAGCAAAGGGAGGAAACGTGGTATTGGTTTACTTCGTCTGGAAAGTAGGTTAAAGGCCAAGGTGGTGGTAAATCTTTATTGGTTGTACAATGTCGCACAGAAGCGTGCGGAGGGTATTCATAAATTGACTACGGATGCGGGCGGCGGGTAGAAATCTGTCGCGCCTGCATTATTTGGAGACTAAATGCAAAACGGGTAACGAAGTCGCGGAGCTCCTGTTGAGGGGAGGAACCGCGACGGGAAGCAGCGAAGGAAGCAAGGCGGCGGAAAAAACCCTTGCCGTTGTCGCCCAAGGCGCCATAGATATCAATCCCGACGGGGGAGAGGAGGATATCGTTTTGGTTGCAGTAAGTGCCGTAATGACGATGTTTGTCGCGCTCTGCGAGTGTTGCGGCAGCGCCTGCGGTAACCGTACTTGACGAAATGTGGCGGCGTGCAGAGGGGTGGGAGGCTATGCGGTACAGCGATGTCGAAGAATCGACGAAAAAATCGTGGAGGAAAGTGCGGGGGCCATTTACTGTAATGGAGCGTGTGTACCAGCTACTTTCTAGCTGGTACACACGCTCAAGCACTTGCAATATAGGTCCCGCCAATGGTTTGATTACAAATACAGAGGACTCCCAACCGTTCCATTACTCGCAGTAAACCAGAATAACGCCGGTTGTTGGAAGGAGTCTTGAGCGACACTTAGGCTACAACTTGAAATTGTGTATACAGTGTACAGTATTCCAGAGAACCTCCGTTCTGAGGGTATGTACTGTACAGTAAGTGGTTACCCTACTTACAGTAGTCCTAGTCTGTGATTGCTCCTGGCAGGAAAATTAAGTATACCAACCCATTCGACTGTAAGCCCCATTCACCCATTCAAGTAAAACCAATTTTCCACTGTAATGGAGATGTTGGCTAAAACCGTGGTGGTAAATCTTCACGGGTTGTACAATGTTGCACAGAAGCGTGCGGAGGGTATTCACAAATTAACTACGGATGCGGGCGGCAGGTAGAAACCTGTCTCGCGTAAAACCGGCGTACTCAGTGGCTGTCGACGCAGTGTGCAATGTGAAGACCTCAACGGTGGCGACGCTAGCCGCAGCACTGTACGTAATGGCCCAGGAGGGGCAAGCAGGGTCCGTCTGAAGGGACCATCAAATACTGTGGCTACTATATACTGTACAGTGCGCGAAGTACCTATAAGACACCCCCATTTTCCTATATATTTCGAAAAATGTTCACCCGAATGACTTGAATCTTCGGCCAGCTGTTCATCTCAGCAAAGCATATAAAAGACTAAAGTTTCAATGCAATTCAACAATTTTAATTATAAAATATCGAAAAAAGGTTACCCAGGGGGTGAAACTCCTATAAGACATTGAAACGTTTGTAAACTTCTAAGCTGATTGAGAGCACTTTAATGCTTAGTCTTACGTCCTTGGCACTCTATAACATCTAAACAACGCTTTTGCATGCCCCGAACGAGACTATACAGGTACTAGGAGTCCAATTTTTGCCACTCTTCACGAACAGCTTCCTCAAGCCCAGTAAGCGACAAAAATTGCCTCAAATTCTTATAAACCCGACGTGCTAGCAACCCCCAGACATTTTCTATTGGATTCAAATCAGGACTCTTCGCAGGCCAACTCATAACAGAAATATTCTTCGACGAAAACCAATCTCGGGAAACTCGGGCAGTGTGAATAGATGCATTATCTTGCTGAAAAATATAACCAAAAGGGTGTTTTGAAATGCCAAACGGTACCAAATAATCTTCCAGAGTCCTAATGTACTTCGCAGCATCTTGTTTGCCACGCAGAATAGCAATCTAGCTGATCTCTTTTTCCGAAAAAGCTCCCTAAATCATCAGCGACCCTCCACCTTGTTGTCCACTCAGCAAAACCTCTTAATCTTTCCTTATGTCATGCCAAAAGCACAGCAGGCCATCGGGCCCGTCCAAGTTAAACTTCTTCCCATGTGAGAAGATGACTTTCCCCCACTCCCGCATGGACCAAGTTGCTTTTTCCCGGGCCCATCTCAACCGCACGGACATATGAAAAGCGGTCAAATGTGGAGCCCGTTTAATCTTTCTGTACTCCAGATTCGCGGCCGAAGATAGGATTTTCTGCGTTCTGAGCTTGCCGATTGGAAGTTTTAGGTCGCGGCGAAGTTGATCAGCTGACTTATTGGTCTTGGAAGCCTCTCGGATGAGACGGCAGGTGTCCCGAGGCGCAATTTTTGGCTTGTTTGTTGAACTTTTCGGGTTGTTATAGGTTGATGGGGACTTCAAGAAACTATTAATGGCTGTTCTGGATCGCTGCAGTCGTTTTGCAATAGCTGAAGGTGATACCTTGTCATAGTTCCAGCCAAGAATCTTTCCTTGCTCAAGTTGACTCAATCGCTTTCCAAGAGGCATTTTGTCTGTTCTTGAAGCGGCTAGAGAGATCTGAAGGGGCTAGGCTTGTCTGTGTTCGTTGATAAGTGCTGTTGATTCCGCAGCAGGTGCTTGGGATTGCATAATGTCTTATAGGAGTTTCACCATCCCAAGTAACCTTTTTTCTATATTTTATAATTAAAATTGTTGAATTGCATTGAAAATTTGGTCTTTTATGTGCTTTGCTAAGATAAAGAGCTGGGCGAAGATTCAAGTAATTCGGGTGAATTTTTTTCGAAATATATATGAAAACTGGGGTGTCTTATAGGTAATTCGCGCACTGTAGTGTAGGCTGTAGTGTAGGCTACTGTAATGATTGATATCCCTAGTATCCGCGGGATATGGGACAGCTGTCCATCAGTGTTGCCGCTGCCGTGTTACTGTACAGTACACTGGCCGGAGGAGTGTGACCGCTGACTAGTGTCTATCAGACCAAGCACTGTCCTCATATGAGGCACACTTTGTCCTCATATGAGGACAATTTCCGTTACATTTTGGAAAGGAAAATGTTTTGGAAGCCCGAAAATTTTACTGGAAAAAAGGTTTTTTATGTTTAGTTAAAGTACAGTAAGTTTTACTGTACATGCGCCCTCGTTTCTGAAACCCCCACGATAATACGAACTATTTTACCTTCCAAAATGAAGTCGTTTTCCCAACTTTTTGCAAAGAGCGGAAGCTGGTGAGGGAAAACTGGTCTAGCCTTCACCGAGGTCAACAATCTTGAAAAGTTTGTTTTGATCGGCTATCTACACTCATGAACTAATGCGGAGGGACAAGAAATGCGCTGAGGTAAAAAAATTTTGTGTTGAAAAAGAAGCGCTAAAAGTAGTCCTCATATGAGGACAACGGTCCAATAGACACTAGTGAAGGCCAGTACAGTATGTACTGTACTATTTGGCAATCGCATGGTAGGGGCATTATAATTGCAATTTTGACAATTGCCAGTACTGTACAATAACGAAAATTGTGTAAAAATTATTGCCACTGGTAGGGGCACTTGTCATGGGATGTGAACAGTACGGCACTGGTGATGTAAGGATGGTCATGTACTGTAGTGTTACCCATCAGCGACTACTTATACCACATAACGCATTAGCCGCCTGGATATAACCGACCACATCTTTCATGCATTAAAATAACCCAAAAATCCCCCCCCTGGTGAAAATATGTCACTATCAGTGCCCCTATGGCCTTGGTAGTGCCTCTATTCCTTAACCAGTTCCCTTATGGCAGTGCCTATATTCCCTAACCAGTGGACTCATGGCTCTGTTCTCTCCTCCTACCCACTTCTTCGCCTCCTCCTCGGTGATTACTTCGACGTCTCTCCCTTGATCTCAACGCCTGTCGCCTCTATCCGGGCCTAATACATCCTCCCCGACAGTTTCTCCCCCCCGCCGCCCTTGCTGGTCTCCGCGCCTCTTCTTCCCCCGGCCTGTCTGACTTCCAGACAACCGCTACTGCTGAGATCACAAAGGCGCTTCGCGCCAGACTTGTCTCTTCCGTCGACCTCTCCTCCTCTGAAGTCTCCCGGCTACTCCGCCGCCTAGCTTCCGCCGCTTCTTCCCACGCCTCGCGTCCCTTTCACAACCTCCCGCAGAATTGAAACTGATGTTCTATGACTCTGTTTGATTCCTAATGATGATGTAATTTGTTTAAAGGACGCCGTTGATTGCGCGTCGTTCTATTATTTGTTAACGGTCTTTTCTATTGAAGATTTACTCATGGTTGCAACTGCTGCTCGCTGGATTGGTTGCTTAATTAAAGCTCTAGCTACAGAGAATAACTAGACGATAGACGTGAGCACACATGCGTAAAGAACATTTTGATATCCCTCTTTTGATACTGTGATACCGCTGCTGCTGCCAACTTGCTGATACCAAACCTATTGCTCCCTTTGTTATGGGCCCAGCAATAGACTCAAGCTCGGCTGGCATGCCGAGTAGGCCCCGCTTCTCATGGGATTTGAAGAATGTACCCTGGACAGATGGTAAGGGCAACCAAGAGGAGTATGCTAAGTCGGTCGAGCTATGGAACGCCTTTCATAACAAGCTACCAGACTCTAACTCAAACAAGATATCGGTTGAGTAACGTGGTATTATGTTACAGTTGCAGCTATATGGTAGAGCCAAAGACATTTGTAGGTCCATCTCTGACTCCCAAATTCAGTCTGCCGAGGGTTGGAAGAAAATTGTGGAAGCAGTCTACAAGCGTGACTCCTTATCTGTTGTCAGTGAGGTTTACCAAAGCTTTACCGGACTACTTTCTATGAAGAGAGGTTCTAATGAAACCTGTAAAAACGTTGAATCAAGATTTATGGCGCAAGTCTCGAAGTTCAACTCGACAACCAACTGTTGTAAATTGCCTGAAGCGCTAATGGCCTTTACGCTCCTCGCTAATTCATCCGTCGATAACAGTCAGAGAATTTCAGTACTTGCTGCGTCATCCAATGGCATCGCACTAAATTCTAGTGCTACAACTGATGAGTTCTTACAATCAGTTTCTTATGAAAAAGTAGCATCAGTATTGAGGCAATGTCACAGAGCTAAGAGTGACAAGAATGAGGAACCTAAATTCCTGTCTGCCAGTTCCGCCAATACATCCGGAAGGAATGGGTATAAGCCCCGTAAAAGCAAGCTAACGCCTGCTCAGCTTAGTGACCTTAAGAGCAAGAGTCAATGCCATAAATGTGGGGAATATGGCCATTGGCACTCTGACCATAATTCCGATGGAAGTTTGAAGCCCAGAGCTAAATCACACCCCAAACCGATACAAAGCGAGTCCAGATCAAGTTCTGGAAAGAAAACTGTTACATTTAGTATGGTTAAAGTGGTATCAGACAATAACGATATTGATGATGATTTCGTCGGTCCGCTGTTGGACGACGGTGCCCCGTACAGTGGCATGGGATTATCCGAGTTTAAACTACTTCAACCAGTACTGCTACCAGAATGGGATGGTGAGTTACTACCGCTCCCTAAACATCTTCAATCTAGGCCATATTGGCAATACGGTAATGGAGAACATTCGAGTGAGATTAGAAAGATTTTGGGGTCAGTTTTGTTAAGTTCTCGCACAGACAACGATGATACAGTTGCAATTCGACATTTGATTATTGAGGGATCCTCGCAATGGGTAGTCGGTCGAAACGTTACACGCAAGTGCAATATTGAGCACATTCACACGAACAGGCTGTTACTGCCTAACAAGGATGATTGCATTTCTCTAGTTGATCATGATCTACACAGCTTTATTCCGTATGAAAGATTTCTGGCGACCAATGTTATTGGCTTGTCGGAAACTCGGAACAAAATATATTGTGCTACTGCTCAGATTAGTGAAGTAGTACTGAATAGACCTTGGTCTGAAGTTAAGAAAATCTTTGACAAGGTTCATAAACATGTCTGCGGACATTCAACGTACAGTGACATGAAGATACTGCTTTAGCGTAATAAGCTATGGAATCTTGAAGTAAAGAAGTATCTCGCTAATACTCTGGAAGAGTGTAGCAGTTGTTCGGTAACCTCTAAACCGGCTGATACAAGGAAAGTATCGCTAAGTGCAATGAGCCGTGACTTCAATACCGTGGTTTGTATTGACCATCTCCATCTCGATGGCAATAGAGTGTTTCATATAATGGACTCTACTACGCGCTACTCTGTCGGTGATGTCGTTGATACAACGTCCATGGCGGATGCCATACTGCTATTTGAAACTTTATGGATAAGTCAGTTCTGGGCACCACAAAGTGTTCTGTTTGACCCAGCTTTTGGGAATGACGAATTCGGTGAATACCTGAAAAGTCATGCTATTGAATCTCGACCTATCCCTCCTCGGCGACATAACAAAAATGTTTTAGAATCAAAACATAAGGTAATACGTGATATCTACTTGCGCTTGAAAGATGAGTACCAACCGAAGAACCAAAAGGAGGAACGGATGATCATTCAAGCTGCTCTCAGAGTTTCGAACGATCTTTATGGAACAGATGTTTGCTCTGCTCAAGAGCTTGCTAAAGGTTATACTAGACCTGTGGAAATTGGCTCGCTACCTGTTAAAGTTCCTGATGATATATTGGAAGCCCACAAGGATTTAGTCGCGAGTCGAAAGCTGAATCGCATACTCAAGTCGAAGGCAGTTCATGACATTTCAGTAAGCCCTGGTGACACCGTTCAAATATATAAGAAAGAGCAGTTTGAAAAAAGAGGCAAGTGGTCTGCGCCGAAAATTGTCTTAGCGTTTGATAAAGAAACTGGAACTGTTACAGTACCAGGAAAAATCAACAACAAGATACAGGCTGCCATTGAAGACGTTCGGCATGCTTTGCCTACTGACTCATTGGCAAGTGCCATACAGGAAGGCATCGACTCTGTTGCCTCAAATATTGATACATACATTGACGAACTAGGCACACAAAACTCAGATGACACCGCAGGTGATATGCCTACAGTGACAGACGATAACAATGAAGGACCATCAGATGAAACACAATATATTAAGGATGATACGATGGTAGATGATGAAGACGAAAGGCTCTCCAAGATGCCTGAGGTCGGTGATAATATTGAAGTGTATTGGCCTGAAGATGATACATTCTACCCGGGCAAAGTCTCGTCAATCAACAATGACGATGAAAAATACAATATTGACTATGACGATGGTGACAAAGAAACGCTTGACATGTCAAATGAGACGTGGCGCTTTTCTTCCAGTGTTGGTGATACTACTAATGTGAATAATGCTTTTATTGCGGAAAAAGAGGCGACTAGCTCTGAGCAAGACGTTCTTCGTAGCTACCTTGACACATTCGGACACAACGTGTTTCTCCAACATCATGCCCAAGGTCTACCCAGCTTTCCGCTCCAAAATGCCTACGAAAGTGAGGAGGAAGCATTCAAGAAAACTGTTAAGACAACTACTGCAACGAGAGTTCCACAAGGTGCTAACATAATCACTAGCCATGTTATTTACAAATTGAAACCAAATGATGATGGCACGCTTAAGATGAAAGCCAGGATAGCTCCATATGGCAATAAGGATACTGAGAAGTCTCAACTAAAGACGGACTCTGCCGTCTGCCCGCCTATTGGCATAAGAATTTTGCTCTCACTTGCAAGTATGTTTCAATGGTGCCTTGCAAAGATTGATTTTAGGAGTGCATTTCTGCAAACAGGAGAGGCACAGCGCGATGTATATGTGATTTTCTCGCGTGAAAGCAAAGAAAAGGAAAGTATTGGCTTCTTCTCACTGCCTCGTACGGCCTAGTCAATGCCAACGCTAAATGGCAGGAACATAGTGATATACTTTTCGCTAAAATTGGGCTTAAGCAGCTTGTTTATGTCCCACAGCTTTTCTACAAGCGAAGATCTTCTGGTATGCTCGAGCTTGTTGCTGTGAAAATTGTTGACGATGTGCTGTTCGCAGGAGAACCGGATGTAATACATGATATTATTGTTAAGATACAGAAGCAGTATGAACTTGGGACTATTGTTTACGGACCAGGCTCTTTCTACTTCTACGGCCTGATGATAACACAAGATTCGGATTTTACCATCCAAATTCATGCCGATGAAAAGCTTAATGCACTGGAAGCCTTCCCAATTTCGAGACAGCGAAGGAAGGAAGGCAATAATATGCTTAACGCAATCGAAACCAGCTCATTTTGATCTCTGAACAGTTCAATTGTATGGCTTGGAATTGCTGCATCCCCCTTTTGTGCATTCCATGCTAGTTACCTCCAACAAAAGGTTCCGTCAACTAAAGTCAGTGATCTAATAACGCAAATCAATTCTTTAAGATTGCTAAAGAAGTTGGGAACAACAATCAAATACAAGCGACCTGAGAAAGGTCAGTACCCTCTCTCAGTTCTTGTATTTGCGGATGCAAGTCGAACTGTTGACTATGGTCAGCTTGGATATATGGCTGGCTTGCTTATTGGAGAGTTTAAAGGTGGATCAGTGTGGCACACTTTGTCATGGTCCTCCCACAAATCTAAGAGGCCCGTAAAGTCTATAGGAGCAGCTGAAATACTCGCTGCAGGTGAAGCAATTGACGAAGGCAAAGTGCTCGTGAATGCTTATCGCGTGTTGCTTGATACTGATGTGGATCTGATGGTTGCTCTTGACTCTAAGGACCTGTTTAACACTCTGTCAACCTGTCGCAACTCAATTGACCGCTCGATTCGCGCAGATGTTAGCGTTATTCGCTATGAATTTGAGACCCATAACGTGAACAGGATATTTTGGATACCTGGAAAAGTTAATATTGCTGACCCGTTGACCAAAACCAATAGTCCATTGGTACAACCTCTACAGCTGACGATGTACTCAGGAGAACTTGGACTCTCCTTTGAAGACGCGTTGGACCGAAACTCCCATCAATTCTCAGGATAGATAACTGCCAAAGAAGAAACAGGGGGGAGAATTGAAACTGATGTTCTGTGACTCTGTTTGATTCCTAATGATGATGTAATTTGTTTAAAGGACGCCGTTGATTGCGCGTCGTTCTATTATTTGTTAACGGTCTTTTCTATTGAAGATTTACTCATGGTTGAAACTGCTGCTCGCTGGATTGGTTGCTTAATTAAAGCTCTAGCTACAGAGAATAACTAGACGATAGACGTGAGCACACATGCGTAAAGAACATTTTGATATCCCTCTTTTGATACTGTGATACCGCTGCTGCTGCCAACTTGCTGATACCAAACCTATTGCTCCCTTTCGCAGAGCCATCTCGGTACCCGGGCCGCTCCTGAAGTCTGGCGAACCATGGTTTGCCTCCGTCTTGGTGTCCCCATCTTCTCTGGCACACAACCCTGCACCTATTGCGCCGCCGCCCACTTCCGTACTGTCCCCACCCTGCATTCCTACGGACACCATGCCTCTGTCTGTCCCTGCGCCGACGGCTCCATTCGGCGCCACAGTTGTGTTCGCGACCGCCTCATTTCCGAGGTATCACGCTTATCAATTGGGATTCGCCCTGTCCGGGAATGGACCTTCCCGCAAGACTTGCCCCGACCCTCCAACTCCCGCCGCCGCCTCGACACCTACATCGATGACGTCCAGTTCTCTCCCGTCCCGCAGGGCTACGACGTCACTGTCATCAGACCCCACTCAGCTCCATACGCTCAACAGCGGATTCACACGCCCCTCGCTGCCCTTACTGCATCTGAGCGCGCGAAATCTCTCCGCTATGGCCACCTCTGCGCCGAACTACGTATCGACTTCCACCCGATGGCCTTCGATATATACGGGTCTGCCGGTTCCGGTGCCGAAAGAGGTCTGTCCAGAGTTGCTGAGTATATCGCTATACGGAAAGGCAGTTTCCCCTTTTGAGGGCCGCTAGCCCCCCTTTCCTGCTTGGTAAAGTCTTCTTCTTCTTCTTCTTCTATGGCTCCACATGCTAACCCTGAAGATAAAGGACATGCAGCTATCCGGGAGCGAGAAGGAGCTCCAGGGCATATTCCTGCAGCTGTGGTACTATGAAGATTGTTTTATATAGTGGCCATGCGGGACCCTCTCTTGAAAGTTAAGCAATTTTGTCCTCCCCTGAGGCAATACAATGTGGCTTAAAGTGAGGAAGAGGTGAACTTTTATTCAAATGCAGTATGAGGTTACCTTACGGCCTCTACACTAGGCACTCCGTAAGTACAAGATATGGTGGCCCACAACCCTAAGCGAGGCAGTTAAAGCCGCGTACAAATCGGAGATCCAGCAGATTTACAACGAGAGACACGCAGTACTCAATGCGCCCGTAAGCTCTAGTGAATTCAGGAGGCGGGGTTTTACTAAACGCTTGCACTCTTCAGAACCATTTGTGCAGGCCGTCGTGGAACTACAATATGCGAATGCATCCTCCCAGGTACTGCGCAACTGTTTCGGGGTTTGCAAGTTAGGTAGCCGCTCGACACCTGTCCTCGAGCCCCCAAAACGCGGCAATGAAGCTCGCTCAGACATCAAGGGGCTTAAAGAGAAAGGGGGCATAGACTGTTATGACGCAGCCGCCATTCATGCCTTGAACCTTGCCCGCTTCCCGTCCCTTGCACGATTTTCGTTCAAGCCCCTTTACCACGCCCGCCCTGGCAAGGAAACTGGTTTTACCGAACTAATCCGACCGGAGGGTCCTGGTTATCGCTTCATTGCCCACCCACTTTCTACATTGGGGGGCTGGAACCAAGCTGCTCGAGACTTCGCCAGCCGGAATGCGACTGGCACTGCCGCACATATTGCTGTTACGATTGTTGAGGCGCAGCAAACTATGTTCGTTATAACCGACCAAATTTTCTATGCATTAAAATAACCCAAAATTTCCCTTCATTGCACGCCTCGCGGCAAGACTATTCAAGTGTACCGCCATTTGTTTGTTGGGGCATGGTTTGAGCCGAACTTAATACCACAGGAAGTTGGTTTCAGAGAACCTCTCACCTCAGAATAAATCGGATATCTCTTCCAACAGTAAAACACCCAAAACTTCCACCCCTGGATAAATAAGTCGCCAAGCGCATTAGACCTCGTCCCCGTAATCTATAGCTCAACCCCATCTGTCATTGATCCTTCATAGTAATAAGGTCATTTTTACCCTACTTAGTCCCCGTTGCCAAGGGCCTTGGTGTAGTGAACATTTATTTATCCCTTTACTAAAAGCCGCCGGAATGGTTTCTTGGTGGGTTGAACATTTGTTGGATATCTGGCCAAGGGACCTTCAGTGGGCCATGACCTTGAAGGGCCATCGGCGTGGGCCGGGGCGTAGCTTGAGCAGTGTAATTACGGGGTTCAGGAAGGGGGTTAAAGTTGAACCGAAGGCTCCAGCGGACGCCCTAGCTACCGAATAGCAGGATGCCTTGTGTCAAAGCCGAAGCGTTGCCAGTACTGTACGGCACTGTACAAAGGGCATTGGCGACCAGGGGGCACTGGCGACCAGGGGGCACTGGCGACCAGGGGGCACTGGCGACCAAGGGGCACTGGCGACCAGGGGGCACTGGCGACCAGGGGGCACTGGCGACCAAGGGGCACTGGCGACCAAGGGCACTGGCGACCAGGGGGCACTGGAGACAGGGGTGCCCTGAAATTGCCTGCTAGTGCCGCTATATGCACTATAGCCCAGGGACACCATTATTGCCATGCACTATTATGGTGTTCAAAATGTATTACCACTACCTACAATTTTTTAAAAAATAGTGCTGGCCATCACTACCGCTGAGGGTCAGTAAATACAAGGCCGCTAAGGACCAACGGAAGAGTGCGCGGAGGCATGACACCGGTCCGTTTTATGCAATTTGCAGAAAGCCAAGATTTGTCATAATGTGTAATCATATTTGCTTCTGCTCAAACAAAACACCATCACAGAAGACACCATCGGACGCTATCCACGAGCGGGTGCAGGAAGAGATCGATGTGGGCGACAAATACAGCAGGCCTTCCGTGCCTACATGGGGCTCCCCGGTGCGAATGATTGGGTGTACTGCACCCCATCCCCGGGCCTAAAGACTAGCATTGAATCTCGAACAGGAGAGTAAGGACTTTCAACCTACTCACTTCGCTCAAGGCAGCAAGAACGGCGAAAAATAGAAGATACGAGTCCTTTATCGCGTCTTCCGCCAGAAGTAGGCTGGTGCCCGTCCCTATCTCTGCCCTCGGAGGATGGCACCCGGACGTCCAAGCGTTGTTAACCGACGTCGCACGCAACGTCGCTACGAGGGCAATGGACACCTACGCAAAGGTCAAAGAAGTCTTAACACAGCGTCATGCCGCTGCGGCAGCTATCCAATGCGGCGTGCCTGTTTGACGGCTTCATGCCAATCCATTACATTGTAAGCCTTTACCCACATCACGACATCCCTCAGGGAACAGCTGACCATATTTTTCATGGATTAAAAACACCCCAAATTTCCCCTCTTTACTTCATGTTTTATGAGAGGCGTACAAGCCTGGCCGAAATTGCTAAGATAGTTGAAGTTCGTCGCTGCCTAGCTTGAGAGTACGCGGTAGAATCGATGTTGCAAAGGTAGACCATTTTATCGATGAGATTCGTTGCCGCAGGTTGTCAAGGGCCGCCGCTGGTGTACAGAACAGTCGTCGCGATATCAATTTCGCATGCGTCTCAATTACTCCGGAGGATGACTTAGAGGGCGCGGCGAAAGAGTCGAAAGCGAGCGGAACAAAGTGAAAACCGACCTTTGGAAAAGTAGCGTCCGAGGTCAGGTTAAACGCAGCTCTCAATGAGCAGTCGAAGGTCTTCAGCTTGTCGAGTTCTGCCAATTCGGCTGTCCCGCAGGGTTCCATTGCAGCTTTTTTGAGGTAAGATCGGGCCAGCTTAATACTGTAACTACAATATTTCTCTTAATACTGTACGAAAGCATCACCTTTAATGATCAATACTCAGGAGACCGCTAGCGCCATACAGCGCAGGGCCTGGGACTACACAGCAGGGGCCAATTCGGTGGTCTGGTCAAGACGCCGCCGATTAACGGACGTAGCAACGTATTGGACAACCAGGCATACGAATCTAACGCGAGCGATTCTTTCTCGGCGGCAACAGAGGTACCAGGCTTGCTGGCGAGAAAGTGGGCGACTTGTTGCAAAGCTTGATCAAACCCGGGTCCAATGCAACCATAGACATCAGCAACCATGGGGTGAAGGTCCAGTCTGTAGTATTCGCTGTACTGTATTCCTCCCGTGCCTTCAAATATTCCAATAGTCTCTCCTCTTCTTCCTCAACAATCTATTAGAATGCCAATGGAGCCTAGCCAAGAGTGAAGGTGCTATGGAACAGCTACTAAAAAGTAACAATCAGTTCTGTCAATAGACATGCCGCATTCGAAGCATTCTGTGACGCAGCATGTCTTCGTATCATGATGGCCCCGACAGAGCATAGGGGGAACACGCTGGTTCATTTACTATAACACAGCAAAGGGGAAAAATTGGTGTGTTTTAATGATTGAAAAGTAGGACGGCAGAGCAGAGCATACCCTCAGAGTTCCATATTCCTATCGGTTGAAGCAAAACCATACCACTCGCGGGATTTGAGGTGATCTGGGCGCGCTGCTGAGTTCCTAGTGTGTAAGCTTACATCAAATACGCTTAATCCCTTTTAAAGCAACTGTTGTAGACAACGACTGGTTGGGACACGAAGGGGCAACTGCAACTCACAACAGAACGGTGGTTCGATGTCTTGATAAAATGCAGTTGATGTTCCTTCGGTTACCTCTTTACTCTGGGGGCAGATGTGCCCCTGTATAAGTAATGGGTAAAAGTTCGTCGGGGCCAAGCGGCGGAAACCGACGAGCCGACCAACACAATCGTCCTACACGTGTGCCCTAAATGAGTCGACTAACTACTGGCTTACACAGTCCCTCTACTTTGTCGCGAATTTAGGCGACTAAGCAGTTGAACTACCAATGGACGTTGCAGTTTTTTTCACGACCCACTGTTCAACGGGGTGGTCAATAACGTTATGGTTCATGATTTTGTCCAGAACGTCCGACTTGATTAGCTTGGTCATAGCGTCCGCGGGGTTAAATTCGGATCTGATCCAAGCAACATCCGATATTTCACCTCTGTCATATGCATCTCGAAGAGAACTTAAGTCAATCATCAAACGCTTTTCGGAAGTCTAACCTGCGGTAACAAGTATGTCGAAAAGACTCTTGCTGTCAGTGTACATCTTGATAGCAACATCTCGGTTGAGAATGAAGTTGAGATCGTGTTGCATTGAGAAAGCAAAATCAAATCCATCTGCGAAGGAGTAAAGCTCTGCTCCAAGGACAGATCTCGTAACACGACGTGCTTTGTATGAGTTGTAATGAAGAAGGTTGCAGCTTTTTTTGCAATCCGCAAGCAGCACTACAACGCCTAATTGTGATGTGAGGTCCAAAATTTTCGCGAAGGAGCTATCAGTGTACACAGCGACGTGCAATGATTCGATGTACAGGGGTACAAACTTCATGGTGCGATGTTTGGTACTCTGTAGATGGGTGACGACCTTGTTCACCGCGCGAACTGCTTCATCATCTAGCTCATCTTCCGTGACTTGTGAAAGTTGAGCGATGTTGAACGCGATGTCCGGTCTGGTGTGTAGGATCCATGAGATACCACCTCTGGATGAACGGAAGTCGGTCATCGAACAGTCTTTCGAAAGAGGCTTATGTTTGTTGATATAGTCAATTTTTGACATGTGAAACGCTTTTCCGGTTTTTTTGATACGGATTCCAGTGAAGTTTGTACTTCCATATTCACGAGGCTTTGAATCAAATTTCTGACCAGTCAATTCGGTAAGCTTCTTGAAATCCTCTGTTCCGAATTGTAATGCATCATCAACAACAGTACCAGAGAGTCCGTTCAGAAATTTCTTCCCATCCTTCTCAGTATGGTGGACAAAGAGACTACTGTCCATTACGGTGGGCTTCATCTGTAAGTCCTCCGTGTTATGGTTTTTGAAGGTCAGTTCCCAATAGTCTCCAGCATCTGGGGTTCCGTAGAGAGGTACCAGCAGTTTCAATAGGGCACCTGCAGGAAGTTTCATCATGTCACGGAATTCCTTAACAGGGCGTATGAAGACGTCCCGAAGTAGTTAGTACGTTGCCTGGGTGTATGCTTGAGTGACATCTTGAGAAAACATATCAAAACCAAAGGTAGCAGCAATACAGGCCATAAGACGAACATTATGCTTGTGCAACGTAGTGACGGAGTTGATGATAAAGTCCTTGTCCTTATCCTTGTGACCTTGTGAAATCAGACGAGCCTTGAAGAGAGGTTCATCAGTTTCTAGATTCTTGATCGTGAGAGCGAAACGAGTACCCAGAATGTTTGCATCTTTTGGAATGTCCTTCTTGAGACAAACCTTGAACATGCCGCGACTAATGAGTCCCTGAAGCTCTTTGAGTTTGGCTTCTGCGAAGCGTGGGTCCTTAACACGAGGATCATTGATGGGAAGAATTTCAGTGATGAAGATATCTTTCGTGTCTCTGTGCAGGTTTGACAAGGCATCGCTAAGAACATTCGCGAACTGTACAGCAGGAAAAATGTAAGGCTTGACTTGATCGATGTTGTACTCCACTTCGCGTTCCTTGTCCTTCACGGTCAAAATCTTTTTCACTTGCTTGATAACCTTGAAAGGTCCGACCCACTTGTTCACATTCTGCTCTTGGTAACGTTCACGATAGAACATTACTTCATCGCCGGGTTGGTAGGTGCGGTTTGCAGCGGAAGGTGTCCGTTTCTTAAGTGCCTTGTCGATTCGACGCTGATTCATAATGGTCTCCATCTCATTCCGTGCTTCGGTCATTGCTTTGAAACGGGTCTCTTCATCAGGTAGCTCCTCGTTACCAATGTGGATACGTGGCATGATCCCGAAGACCAACAACGATGGGAAGAGTCCATTAACATTAGCCGTATCATTGTATGCTTTGACGGCAATGCTTAGTGAATGTTCTTGGGAGACGGTCGGAAAGGTTGCCCGAACCTTCTTGTAGGTGCGTCGGATAGAGTCATGAACTTGTTCGCCTTTGCGCAAGGAGTGATGAGACTCTACACCAGTTGCGTTGAACGCGACAGCTGAGCCTTCAAGATACTGCTGAAAGTTGCGGGAGCGAAGTTGAGATCCAGAGTCTCGTGACACTGCATCAGGCCATCCAGCATAAGTGTTAACCCATGTGAGAAGGAAGGAACTCCATACAGCTTCCGTAGTGATGTTGGGGAGGAAGTTAGAGGCCAAGTAGCTAGTATCCTTGTCGATGATCGAAAGGGTAGGGCGTCCGTCCAGGTAGTAGAGATCAATGATTACGCTTCGATTGAATACAAGGCCTTCCTCAGGAATAGAAACAACAAAGGGTAACGGTCGCCGCTTCAGCTCGGTACATGTCTTGCAAGCGTCTGTGATCTCCTGTATAGCCTTCTTCGTTTCAGGTCCTACCTCTTCAGGTCTTGCTCGCTTCAGTAGTCCATATAGACGGGCGACACTGGGGTGAAAGAATTGCCAGTGAAGCTTTCGCAGCTCTGCTTCCGTGAACATCACTTCGTGGTCTAACTGAATGAATAGATAACCGTTGATGTGAGCTAGGGGGAGGGTCCATCCATCGTAGTGGTGAATGAGTTGCCGGGTGATGTTATTCACGTAAACACCATTCGCATCCATTTGACGGAGTCCCAGTAGCATTGGTACATCAACCTTAACAACGTCGCACTCGTACTGGAAGAAAGCACTGTCTGAAATAGGTACGCGGATGGTTGAAATTCCCAGAGACCTGTGTCGCTTACCACCGAACTTTAGAATGTGTGATGAGGGTCTCAGTTGAACTGGAGAACTTTTCACCTTGCAGTAGGCCTTGTACTGATCCAGGCCAGAGCAAGCAGTAGAAGCTCCAATATCCGTGCATATTCCTATGAAGTCGTCTTCGCTGTAGATGGCATGATTGATCGGTTTGAGTACACCTCTAGGATCCTCGACAATGATTTCTCGCTTGCGACATTTCCCTGCTCGCTTCATCAACTTCCGACGGCGTGCCTTGGACCACATTGATATAAGATCAGATGTGTTGATCTCTTCAGCAGCATGGTCATAGACAATTGGGTTGGGTTCGGCACGGAGTGAGTGACGAATTGCATTGTCGCATAGTTGCTCATGCAGCGAGGATGTGAAGGCAGAGACGAAGTTGATATCTCGTTCATCGTCATGGTCAGCGAAGTGAACGGAGTTGGCACTTTCATCGTCAGAGTCCTCACCATCTCCGGGGTGGAAGTCGAAGTCGGGTTCATGGTGTGATGAAGGGGAGCGTCATGCCGCTGCGGCAGCTATCCAATGCGGCGTGCCTGTTTGACGGCTTCATGCCAATCCATTACATTTTAAGCCTTTACCCACATCACGACATCCCTCAGGGAACAGCTGACCATATTTTTCATGGATTAAAAACACCCCAAATTTCCCCTCTTTACTTCATGTTTTATGAGAGGCGTACAAGCCTGGCCGAAATTGCTAAGATAGTTGAAGTTCGTCGCTGCCTAGCTTGAGAGTACGCGGTAGAATCGATGTTGCAAAGGTAGACCATTTTATCGATGAGATTCGTTGCCGCAGGTTGTCAAGGGCCGCCGCTGGTGTACAGAACAGTCGTCGCGATATCAATTTCGCATGCGTCTCAATTACTCCGGAGGATGACTTAGAGGGCGCGGCGAAAGAGTCGAAAGCGAGCGGAACAAAGTGAAAACCGACCTTTGGAAAAGTAGCGTCCGAGGTCAGGTTAAACGCAGCTCTCAATGAGCAGTCGAAGGTCTTCAGCTTGTCGAGTTCTGCCAATTCGGCTGTCCCGCAGGGTTCCATTGCAGCTTTTTTGAGGTAAGATCGGGCCAGCTTAATACTGTAACTACAATATTTCTCTTAATACTGTACGAAAGCATCACCTTTAATGATCAATACTCAGGAGACCGCTAGCGCCATACAGCGCAGGGCCTGGGACTACACAGCAGGGGCCAATTCGGTGGTCTGGTCAAGACGCCGCCGATTAACGGACGTAGCAACGTATTGGACAACCAGGCATACGAATCTAACGCGAGCGATTCTTTCTCGGCGGCAACAGAGGTACCAGGCTTGCTGGCGAGAAAGTGGGCGACTTGTTGCAAAGCTTGATCAAACCCGGGTCCAATGCAACCATAGACATCAGCAACCATGGGGTGAAGGTCCAGTCTGTAGTATTCGCTGTACTGTATTCCTCCCGTGCCTTCAAATATTCCAATAGTCTCTCCTCTTCTTCCTCAACAATCTATTAGAATGGCAATGGAGCCTAGCCAAGAGTGAAGGTGCTATGGAACAGCTACTAAAAAGTAACAATCAGTTCTGTCAATAGACATGCCGCATTCGAAGCATTCTGTGACGCAGCATGTCTTCGTATCATGATGGCCCCGACAGAGCATAGGGGGAACACGCTGGTTCATTTACTATAACACAGCAAAGGGGAAAAATTGGTGTGTTTTAATGATTGAAAAGTAGGACGGCAGAGCAGAGCATACCCTCAGAGTTCCATATTCCTATCGGTTGAAGCAAAACCATACCACTCGCGGGATTTGAGGTGATCTGGGCGCGCTGCTGAGTTCCTAGTGTGTAAGCTTACATCAAATACGCTTAATCCCTTTTAAAGCAACTGTTGTAGACAACGACTGGTTGGGACACGAAGGGGCAACTGCAACTCACAACAGAACGGTGGTTCGATGTCTTGATAAAATGCAGTTGATGTTCCTTCGGTTACCTCTTTACTCTGGGGGCAGATGTGCCCCTGTATAAGTAATGGGTAAAAGTTCGTCGGGGCCAAGCGGCGGAAACCGACGAGCCGACCAACACAATCGTCCTACACGTGTGCCCTAAATGAGTCGACTAACTACTGGCTTACACAGTCCCTCTACTTTGTCGCGAATTTAGGCGACTAAGCAGTTGAACTACCAATGGACGTTGCAGTTTTTTTCACGACCCACTGTTCAACGGGGTGGTCAATAACGTTATGGTTCATGATTTTGTCCAGAACGTCCGACTTGATTAGCTTGGTCATAGCGTCCGCGGGGTTAAATTCGGATCTGATCCAAGCAACATCCGATATTTCACCTCTGTCATATGCATCTCGAAGAGAACTTAAGTCAATCATCAAACGCTTTTCGGAAGTCTAACCTGCGGTAACAAGTATGTCGAAAAGACTCTTGCTGTCAGTGTACATCTTGATAGCAACATCTCGGTTGAGAATGAAGTTGAGATCGTGTTGCATTGAGAAAGCAAAATCAAATCCATCTGCGAAGGAGTAAAGCTCTGCTCCAAGGACAGATCTCGTAACACGACGTGCTTTGTATGAGTTGTAATGAAGAAGGTTGCAGCTTTTTTTGCAATCCGCAAGCAGCACTACAACGCCTAATTGTGATGTGAGGTCCAAAATTTTCGCGAAGGAGCTATCAGTGTACACAGCGACGTGCAATGATTCGATGTACAGGGGTACAAACTTCATGGTGCGATGTTTGGTACTCTGTAGATGGGTGACGACCTTGTTCACCGCGCGAACTGCTTCATCATCTAGCTCATCTTCCGTGACTTGTGAAAGTTGAGCGATGTTGAACGCGATGTCCGGTCTGGTGTGTAGGATCCATGAGATACCACCTCTGGATGAACGGAAGTCGGTCATCGAACAGTCTTTCGAAAGAGGCTTATGTTTGTTGATATAGTCAATTTTTGACATGTGAAACGCTTTTCCGGTTTTTTTGATACGGATTCCAGTGAAGTTTGTACTTCCATATTCACGAGGCTTTGAATCAAATTTCTGACCAGTCAATTCGGTAAGCTTCTTGAAATCCTCTGTTCCGAATTGTAATGCATCATCAACAACAGTACCAGAGAGTCCGTTCAGAAATTTCTTCCCATCCTTCTCAGTATGGTGGACAAAGAGACTACTGTCCATTACGGTGGGCTTCATCTGTAAGTCCTCCGTGTTATGGTTTTTGAAGGTCAGTTCCCAATAGTCTCCAGCATCTGGGGTTCCGTAGAGAGGTACCAGCAGTTTCAATAGGGCACCTGCAGGAAGTTTCATCATGTCACGGAATTCCTTAACAGGGCGTATGAAGACGTCCCGAAGTAGTTAGTACGTTGCCTGGGTGTATGCTTGAGTGACATCTTGAGAAAACATATCAAAACCAAAGGTAGCAGCAATACAGGCCATAAGACGAACATTATGCTTGTGCAACGTAGTGACGGAGTTGATGATAAAGTCCTTGTCCTTATCCTTGTGACCTTGTGAAATCAGACGAGCCTTGAAGAGAGGTTCATCAGTTTCTAGATTCTTGATCGTGAGAGCGAAACGAGTACCCAGAATGTTTGCATCTTTTGGAATGTCCTTCTTGAGACAAACCTTGAACATGCCGCGACTAATGAGTCCCTGAAGCTCTTTGAGTTTGGCTTCTGCGAAGCGTGGGTCCTTAACACGAGGATCATTGATGGGAAGAATTTCAGTGATGAAGATATCTTTCGTGTCTCTGTGCAGGTTTGACAAGGCATCGCTAAGAACATTCGCGAACTGTACAGCAGGAAAAATGTAAGGCTTGACTTGATCGATGTTGTACTCCACTTCGCGTTCCTTGTCCTTCACGGTCAAAATCTTTTCCACTTGCTTGATAACCTTGAAAGGTCCGACCCACTTGTTCACATTCTGCTCTTGGTAACGTTCACGATAGACCATTACTTCATCGCCGGGTTGGTAGGTGCGGTTTGCAGCGGAAGGTGTCCGTTTCTTAAGTGCCTTGTCGATTCGACGCTGATTCATAATGGTCTCCATCTCATTCCGTGCTTCGGTCATTGCTTTGAAACGGGTCTCTTCATCAGGTAGCTCCTCGTTACCAATGTGGATACGTGGCATGATCCCGAAGACCAACAACGATGGGAAGAGTCCATTAACATTAGCCGTATCATTGTATGCTTTGACGGCAATGCTTAGTGAATGTTCTTGGGAGACGGTCGGAAAGGTTGCCCGAACCTTCTTGTAGGTGCGTCGGATAGAGTCATGAACTTGTTCGCCTTTGCGCAAGGAGTGATGAGACTCTACACCAGTTGCGTTGAACGCGACAGCTGAGCCTTCAAGATACTGCTGAAAGTTGCGGGAGCGAAGTTGAGATCCAGAGTCTCGTGACACTGCATCAGGCCATCCAGCATAAGTGTTAACCCATGTGAGAAGGAAGGAACACCATACAGCTTCCTTAGTGATGTTGGGGAGGAAGTTAGAGGCCAAGTAGCTAGTATCCTTGTCGATGATCGAAAGGGTAGGGCGTCCGTCCAGGTAGTAGAGATCAATGATTACGCTTCGATTGAATACAAGGCCTTCCTCAGGAATAGAAACAACAAAGGGTAACGGTCGCCGCTTCAGCTCGGTACATGTCTTGCAAGCGTCTGTGATCTCCTGTATAGCCTTCTTCGTTTCAGGTCCTACCTCTTCAGGTCTTGCTCGCTTCAGTAGTCCATATAGACGGGCGACACTGGGGTGAAAGAATTGCCAGTGAAGCTTTCGCAGCTCTGCTTCCGTGAACATCACTTCGTGGTCTAACTGAATGAATAGATAACCGTTGATGTGAGCTAGGGGGAGGGTCCATCCATCGTAGTGGTGAATGAGTTGCCGGGTGATGTTATTCACGTAAACACCATTCGCATCCATTTGACGGAGTCCCAGTAGCATTGGTACATCAACCTTAACAACGTCGCACTCGTACTGGAAGAAAGAACTGTCTGAAATAGGTACGCGGATGGTTGAAATTCCCAGAGACCTGTGTCGCTTACCACCGAACTTTAGAATGTGTGATGAGGGTCTCAGTTGAACTGGAGAACTTTTCACCTTGCAGTAGGCCTTGTACTGATCCAGGCCAGAGCAAGCAGTAGAAGCTCCAATATCCGTGCATATTCCTATGAAGTCGTCTTCGCTGTAGATGGCATGATTGATCGGTTTGAGTACACCTCTAGGATCCTCGACAATGATTTCTCGCTTGCGACATTTCCCTGCTCGCTTCATCAACTTCCGACGGCGTGCCTTGGACCACATTGATATAAGATCAGATGTGTTGATCTCTTCAGCAGCATGGTCATAGACAATTGGGTTGGGTTCGGCACGGAGTGAGTGACGAATTGCATTGTCGCATAGTTGCTCATGCAGCGAGGATGTGAAGTCAGAGACGAAGTTGATATCTCGTTCATCGTCATGGTCAGCGAAGTGAACGGAGTTGGCACTTTCATCGTCAGAGTCCTCACCATCTCCGGGATGGAAGTCGAAGTCGGGTTCATGGTGTGATGAAGGGGATCTGTCATACCGGTCATTGTCCGTAGCGAGGTCAGTTGCCAAGTTGAGTATGCTTTCTGCAGAGTATCCGTCAAGTCTGCAGAGTATCCGTCAAGTCCAATAAGTTGTATCTGATGCTTCGGCTTAGCATCGGGTGGAGTTTCTGGACAGTCCTTCCAAAAATGCGTGACCGATTCGCATAAGTCACACTTTGCCGGCTTTCCAGTCTTCGGATCGATCGGGTTCTTGCGAACTGCATTTTGGCGATTCGATCCGTTGTATCTAGCATTGCGTGATCCATAATGGGTATTCTTTGGGTGATGGCGAGCATGGTCCCGATTAGAATATCGGCCTTTGTAGCGATTCTGATTTTGACGATAGTTCGGGCGGTTCCCATAAGATCTTCCAACGTTGAGAAGTTCCGCCAATCCCTTCTGGATCTCGGCAACAGAAGTTGGCGATGCATGTTCGGGTTTGGTAACGACCTTATCCTTGTTTAGTTCCTCTATACGAAGTTGAAATTTGTTCTCAAGGTCGATGCTTGACTTGGGCATCTGTGATAAGATCATATCCGCGAGCGGTACGTTCGTCATTGCATCTTTGAACTGCGCAAGGTCATGTTCTGGTCCACGGAAGGTTTTTGGTACAATGTCCTGAAGTTCCGACATCCGAGAACGCATCTTGAACAAGCTATCCGCATCAGGTTCGAGGTCCGGTTGATAGAGGCGGTAGTGGATCTTAGACCATTCTGCACGGGTGCGGGTCTTGACAGCATCATTGTTGAAATGCATGTTGAGTTTCTTGAAGGCTTCATCAAGATCCTCCACCTGATTTTCAATATAGTCTTTGTACCATTTCAGGGCAGGTCCAGTGAAAATACATGCGAGACAGTTCTTTGCATCCGCTTGCGAAATACGGTGAGTGTTTACAAGACGTCGATATGTTATCTCGAAGCGCGGGAATGGTTGGTCGATTCGTCCACTGTACTTCTGATCACCATGGTTGAACTTTCCTGTGATGTCGCTTGGCTTTCCAAGTTTGGTTCCACTGTGGTATGAAGTACCATTCGGGTCGTTGGGTATGGTGATGTGGTGTACACCAGTTTTTGAGGGTGTGGCACCGGTGATGGAGCCAGTGTTAATGTATTCACGGACTTGGTCACGTTGATCGGGGAGTAGCAGTCCGGCCAGGCACCATAGCGAAGGCTTCGGGTTTCCATCCTCATCCAATTCTGCAATGTCAACTTCCTTCGTGTGAAGGTAGTTGCGAAATTCATACACACTGAGCGAGGCTAAGATCTTGGCAGACAGTGTTTCCTTGATGGCTTCCAGCAAGGTTGGCTTTTCCAAGTCATCCCAAAGATTGAGAAGGTGTCGTAGGTCCTGATCATGTGCCAAAGTGGCCTTAATCTGTGACTCATAAGGCATGTTGGGAGGCTAGTTGATTTCCAAGAGGGTCATCCAAGTTCCAAGTCTTCGTCCGGTTCGTATCACGTTGGCGCAATACTGAGGCCGATTCACGCTTGTGTGTTTTGGGATGGAAGACAGGCGTCGTCAGGGAGTTAGCAAGCTACCACACACAAGTCGCTTTACGACGTTGCAGCAAAGTCGTCGCGTGTCGAGACAGCCGGGGGTTGAAAAAAAGGAAAAGTCAAAGCAGCAGCGTTGCTACTGATTCCGGAATGTTGTAGACAACGACTGGTTGGGACACGAAGGGGCAACTGCAACTCACAACAGAACGGTGGTTCGATGTCGTGATAAAATGCAGTTGATGTTCCTTCGGTTACCTCTTTACTCTGGGGCAGATGTGTCCCGGTATAAGTAATGGGTAAAAGTTCGTCGGGGCCAAGCGGCGGAAACCGTCGAGCCGACCAGCACAATCGTACTACACATGTGCCCTAAATGAGTCGACTAACTACTGGCTAACACAGCAACTGGCCTCAGTTTAGGAAATGACCCATACTACACAAACTCTCCCCACACGGAATACATGAAAATTTGCCCACACCGCGTTGATGGTCACATTCAACGCCGCTTGCTAGTCGACGGGGCTACCAGCTACTTTTTTAGTTGGTAGAAATGCTCCTTTATTCTTGAATGACTATCGATCCTGAATCATAGTTTGAATGCTAATTCATGAGACTCCCAACCATTGCACCACTCGTAATAAACTAGCTCCACTTATGGTTCAAAGGGTCCTGGGCATGGCTTCATTGCCCTTCCACTCTCCACGGTGGGGGCCTAGCGCGAGTTGGACGATGAGTGTTACTCAATGCAATTAGGTTATGATGGAAAAGGGTTCTTCAATAATTTCTTGCAACACAGGGCCAGGTTGTTGTGCAAGGTGGCTGTTATGAACATGAAATTGAAGACGAATGTCAACAGACTTTCTCAGAAGAGGATTGGTGTGTTGTATTGGTAATGAACGCATTGCTGCGGCAATTGTTGGACTGGATAAATGAGTTTGTGAGGCTACGAAACAGGTCTAAACCCCCATTTGCGTTTTCTGGCTTGTACTGCTACGTTGCTGTTTTAGTGTTTTCCCACACGACACAGTTTAGCTTTGAAAAGGCAATTTCAGTCCTACGACAGGCTGGGAGTATCCTTCCCTCTCTGGAGCGAATTTGGCTCATATCGTCACATATCCTGTCGTAACCAGCGACTGAAAGCGGGAAAAGTGGACAAAGAATCTGGTCACCGCAGCAAAATCAGACTCGCCAATTGACAGAGTTTGAAGTGATCGCGTTCAGAGAAACTTGGAAGATCTTCTTCATACAGCTTCACTTAATGTCAAGGTTGGATAATGACCTATTCGGCACACGAGCAGCCGACAGTCAAATTAAGATGCAAGGCACGAAGAAAGCTGATAAGGAAGGTCACTTGGCTGACGCCGTCGCGGATGAACTGTTTTGGATAACTTTTGCGCTACGGTTCAGAAGAAGAGGAGAAAAGCAGGAAGACTCTGTTTGAAAGCTTCTCGGGACGTTGTTGGATGGAAGCGGTGAGGAGTATTTGATTGGTGCATTATCACAGCCGACAGAGGGTACGGTAATGAGGATTTCATGAAAATCCTGATGGACTTCGGCCTTTGTTCTGTGTTTGTAATGCCGGACCACATTTTGAGCTGCCATATGTTTGTCAGAAAGTCGTACTTGAACCCTTTTGCGGTGATCTAGAAGAAGAAGCCGATGGGGGCGTGGATTCTACCAATGCTTATGTCCGCAAAGCTGAGAACTCTGCAGTAGGTGCTACACCGAACCCTAATGATAGCGTACCCACAAGCGTTCCTGCAAGAGTCCCTACAACCGGAGCTGCCAACGATTCGCACAGAGAGCAATAATCGACAAGGACCGATAATGAAACTAATACTGCAGAGCGGCGTGCGGGCAACACTCAATGGTACGATCGTCGTAAAGATTTTGTGCTTGATCGTCGTAAAGATTTTGTGCTTGATGACGATCCAGACATGGGAACTGAAGTGTATTTTTCATCGAAGATAATCCCGTTAATAGGCCGCAGGATACGCAAAAACATTGCCACTGCTTCCGCAGTGTGGGAACATGGTACGAATAAGTTTGCCAAGGTGCTCAGGTTTATGTACAAAGTCCCGCCACAAATGCAGCAAAGTTTGAATACGTGGATTGCTGCGCCAAAACCAAATAATTTCTTAGGCAATACCCCCTTCAGTGGTGTGGAACAGGAGAGTGAGGGCATGCAGTTCATGAGGCTAAAGCCGAGGAACAGATCGCTAGCGTACGTGAAGTGCTAACTTTAGGACAGCGTTGTGCCGAATGGTTTGTGCTGCGACAATTTCGAGTGACAAGTACAAGCGCGGGCCTCCTGTTGATGTCATCTACAGCAGACATGGACATTCTAGGTCTTTCAGTTGAATAAGAAGTTTAGAAGGCACAACAGAAGTGGTTCAGCTTGTTGCACAAGAGCTGGTTTAGCTCTAAGACTTCAACTGAAGCGATGATGAGAGGTAGAGTAAACGAGCCTGCTGTCGTTAGCGCGCTTGATGCTCTGGAGATCGCCAAAGGTGTGTTTGATGTGGGAATGCTGTACATGAAGACAGCCCGTTATCTTGCCTGCTTTCCTGACGCCGTGGCTTTTCTGGACATAGCGCCGTCTGTGGAGTGGTCGAACGTTGAGATTTTGTCTGGATTTCGAGTAAGCAAGGTGTTCATGGCCTCTGTTGAGATTAAGACGAAGGTAGCAGCGTACGCGCTGGTTTAGGCCGCCCAGTTATCATCGCTGGACGTAGTTAGATGCAGCATCGGTGATGAGACGTTCGGAAGGTACGTGCTGCGAGAACAAATGACACAGCTTGTTCCCCAAGCTCTGGTGCTACAGCTAAAGTGTTGTCTATACGTCGTTGCAGGGGAGACAGGTTTACTGTACATATTGCTCATAAATATCCCACGCTCTGCACTTTCTACATTTCAGTCCTCACTCATTTCTATTGCGCAACCCTGGGTGGACTGGGTTTTTGCCGAAGACATGCCATTCCTTGCTTTTTTGGATGTGAAAAACCGGGCGCAACTAGAGACGAGGCGTACATTTTGGCAGGTTGTGGACAAACATGTCCACACAAGTGGATTTTTTGCTCCTCTTAAGCTTTTCAAACATGCCGCGCCAAACTTCCACTCCAAGACCAAGGCAGGCGTTGATGGTGCGATACAACTGCGAGCGATTTGAGAAGCTCAACCTCTCATTTAAAATGGGAGCAAAAGGTAGTGTCCCAGACTATCAAAACGCTCGAAGTGAACACCTTCTTGGTATGGCGAATGTTTGAGAGGCAATATTTCCTATAATCAGATGATTCACTCAAGTCTGTGGATAACTATCAAAAATCATTGAACAAGGTTCAAGATACAGCTGAATTTATGTTTGATGTTGCGAAAGAGTTGCTCAGCTACGCCTCTAGTATGCAAATTCATGAGGGTAGAGAGGATGGAACGGAAAATGTTGCTTAAACCAGCACCAAAAGGGGAAAGCGGCTCATTTCTCTCGCCCACTCGAAAAAGCGAAATAGGTTGAAACTCTCCAACTCTACCGATGGAGTCGCGTGGCGCCTGTCCGTTTGCGGACATCATACTTCGCAGGGACCTCTGATACACTGCGCGCCGTGTTGTCAGCATACTCGTGGACATTGAGGGCACAAAAAAACCTTCAGGTGCAACTTGTGCTCCATGCACCTCTGTTTGAAGGTGCCACCTGGATTCAGGAAGAGTTGCTTCCATGTTTGGCACAGTTCCAAGCACCTCGATTAGCGGAGAATACCAGCGAGGGCAGCCTCAAGGTGTGGTAGAAATGGTGCTAGCACGGCGGAGAGTGCGAGCGGAGAAGGAGATAACGCGTATCCTAGCTCTGGTGAATGGACGTAGTGCCACTGCAGAACGTGCTTGGCCGCCATCAGGGGATCATGATGGAGAGCTGAAAGTGCAAGACAAAGCATGGTTTCAACGCGATCGTCCATGTGGAGGTCTCAACAAGTGGACGGCAACTCCGAACCAGCGACGACACGACTCCTAACGAGCTAAAGCTAAGACATTTTGTGCTATTTTTAAGGTAAAGTTCTCTCTGTTATGTGCGTTTTATCGCCTATAAGGGACTTTTCGGCCTCTTAGAACCATCCTCGAAAGCCTGACTTTGCGAAGATGCCACAGAACCGCTATTTTCCCAATTTAGCTACAAAGCAGTGGAGACACCAAAAAGGCGTGAACACTGTCATGCCGTTACTTTACTGTGTAGTTGTCTTATTTCTTACTTCTGGGCTTTTAAAATTAATGTGTGTTTTGCCGCACATAAAAACTTTGCATTAGGGATATCAAATACATGTACCGATGGTCGAAGCAATGTACAAATGATTGCTGTCAAATGCTAGCACCAGCAACAGTCTACCAGAAAGTGCAAAACATTAATGTACCGTAGCCACCTCATTTATTTTCTATGGTAGCCTAACTTTTACACTGCACATTACAATACTATACTTTTACATACAGTACAGAGGGGCTACAAAAGTCTATAAAGGGCTTGCGTACCGAGTATCGGAGTAAGTCCAAGAAAAGAATAATCAACCATCAGACGGAAGAACTAAGTAATTGTTCTTGTCACAATAAGGGGAAACCAATCCATCGAGCATAACAGTCAGTAGTTATGTCAAACGTTGTAAGCTCGGCTTTTAAGGCTTACAGTAGACTTCCACCAGCAACATTGCTACGTTCTGCCTCTTAGGCTTGATTCTAGATTCACAAATTATCCTCTACTGTACCAAAGTCAGAGTATCCTTCCGTCAACATTAGCAGCCTATCGTCACTTCTGTACCAATAATTTGTTCAAGCCAAGTCAATGTACGTCCGAATTCAAGGGTAATGATTTAGCGTGGATGCAGGAAGCACTGATGATGTCGCAGACCTGTACATGTGTGAAATAGCACTGGAAAATGTATCGCCAAATGTTTCTATATTAATCAATTCAATTTGACTACTCGAGAACTGTGTCTCTGCTCGATCGATAAATGGATCCCAGCGAGTCGATAAGTTAGCCGAACTGCCTCAGCCGGCTTCTTTATTCTCCCATGCTATGCAATCTATGCTTATTGCTTACAAAGCCCTTCGTGATTGGTTGAATGAAGTTGAGGCCAACATGCTTCCACATGGTTCTTGTCGCGCTACCTGACAAGTAGCCTCGAATCACTATACTAACGACGAAGACAAGCTAGCCAGAGAAAAAACCACTAACGAACTGCTAAAGGCCGGTCGCCGAATTGCTGCAAGAGGTCAAGAACCATCTGCAGTTGAATAAGAATAATCTCGTGCTATATCCGTCTCTACGCAACGAGGCAAAATGTCATATTACCTGGGCTCCAGATTTTGGGACAGAGATCAAAAGTTTTCTGGAGACATTGGCGAGTCATGGATGGAATATGTTGCCGAGTACCAAAAAGTTGTTCGTGATTATGGTCTAAACGCGGCACAGAAGAAGCAATATCTTCATAATTTACTGCGTGGAGATGCTAGGCGATTTTAACTTGATCAAATCGAAAAGAGGTAAACTACTTCACTGAGGCGATGAACATCATCGGAATAGAGTACAATTATATGGTTAGAAAAAACCTAGTGAAGAACTATCTCGGTGGACCTAGGATATTTAATCATACTTCTGAAGGTCCTAATGAGCTTGAAGCACTTGAAAAACTGTACAATCTGAAAATAAAGCTTTCATCGCAAGTGACCTTTCGCACAGAAGTAAGGCACAAAAGAATGAATTTCTCCGCAATGCTAGCGTCTTTTATGCATGACGACGGAGCTGACAAGCTGTGTCTTTACTCATGGTCTCTCATTTCAAAAACTTTATGGAGAACTTGAAGCAGCCCTGTGTCTCCCTAGGGAAGTTTAAGCGGCAAATATGAGAGAAAAAGTTGCAATTAGGTCATAAAATACTTCGGATGGGGACAAGATGGTTCCTGGGATACTATATCAGGGACCTGATCGCTACAAAAAATTTATCACGGTTCCGTCCGTGATACGCGTCATTTCTGGCCAAGAGGGATCCATCTGGACCACTTTCGGTTATGGAATGCTTCGATTATGACTCTCCTGATCACATGCTAAGCTCATGTCCGCATAAGATTGATCGTTTCAAAGCATTTTGTCGAAAAATGGAGCATATTTCAAAGGATACTGTAAACAATCGAAATATTCACGTTGACTTTTTTATGTAGTCAAACAGCTCAACTCTGCAAATGAGTCAAAAGAGGAAATGAGTGAAGAAGTACCAGAAGATGTTACAGAATTAAGTAAAGGATTAGACTTTGATCTATTCAATGCATTTATTAATTATGTGGTAGAAACGAATGATGAAAATTTGTTTCTGAACCCAAAATCAATCTCACTTCTCCTTCGGATCTATAATCTATTGAAAAGTTCAATGGAGCCTGTTTGGATACTGCAGCTCACAGATCTGTAGTAGGGAAGAGTCAAGCTGAGGTAAAATTCCGCCTCATGGGAATCTACCGCGCTCTTATTCCGTCAACAGCAACGGTCAACAAATTTGGAGCCATAAGTAAAAGAAGCATGGAAAGCGAAGTTTTAGATCCCATACGGCGACAACTCCCAATGAAGATCGTTCTGGATGTTGTATATATTGGAATAGCACTTCTTGAAGTAAGTGATAAGTACTTTTTAGTAGAAATCGTCAAAAATCGTATCATATGCAAAGATTTTCTCTGGAGCGCACCTCTCATTCGAAAGCTAGGCCATTTCTACTATAAAAAACTAAGAAGTTATGTACAAATAATCAGAATTGCAGAGGATTCATCGAAAATGTTATTATCCGCATCCGCTGAGAATTTACAAAATGATAAAGCTGACCGAAGATATTCAAGCGACAACAGAGACGCTCAAGGCACTAGAAAAAGTAACTGAATCTTGTGATGTTTGTTAAAGGATCTCGGACCAATCTGATAGTTTCCGTGTCGCACTTCCAAGTGTAGATATAGTCTTCAACCGTACTGTACTTATGGATCTTCTGTTCCTTCAAAGCATGCCCATCCTCCACGTGGTTTTCGATGATTCGTTATTCAGTACAGCAATGTGCCTCTACGGAGGGTCAACAAACAACGTATGGATAGCTTACATCCGTCAATGGGATACAAAATACGTCGATCATTCGTAATAAACTTACACTGATAATGTAATGCAGTTCTGTATTGACCGATGGCATCATTTTCTTAAAGAAAGTGAGATCGAATGCTTGGATTCAGGTGCAGAAAGCTGTAATGCTATAGGAGTGGGTGAAAAGTACCATGAATCCTCAGAACAACATATCTTAGGTAAGAATGGAGCACCAAAAGATACAAGAAGCTGACTTTCTCTCTGTTGGTCAGCTCGTAAGGGGCGACGCAGAGGATCGGAGTAAAGAACTCAAAAAATTATATAGTCTAATAAGTCCGATAAGGGAAAGAAATTGTTTTTTCACTCGGCCTCGACAGAAACAAGAGCTTATGCTGGTAGAAGTCAAAGTATTGGGAATGAAAAACCAGGCTTGTTTCGATTTGGGCGCTTTTTAAAATCTCATTTCAGAAATTTTAGTGACAGATCTCGGTCTCGAACTTATTATATCTACGCGAAGAATAACTGCTGGGGTTGGAATCGTTTCAAAGTTCATGGGCATTGTTCACAATGATTCAGTGCTCTACTGTGATTCGACAATTGATGTTGATTTTCTTGTCATGCCTGAGCTACCTTTCCATGAAATCATTGGTTTTCCGACCAAGATAGAACTGGGGACATGCACTGACATCGGCAACCCAAGTGATTCAGTTTATATTGACGGTAGAATCGTAAAGATGCCACTGGACTTCTACAAAAGCATACATGCAGAAGATCTGAGAAAAAAGGACACCAAATATTTAAATTCTAGCTACGATATCGAAGGATAAGAACCAACTAAAACTTTTGGAAATGGAAAATCATATGCTTGAAGAGTACCACCAAACATGGCATGGCATGATTATAATTCTGGATTTGAAAAAGATGAAGACTGGAATTCTAAAGAATTTTTGGCCCCGAGTGTGTTTCATTTTGCGATAATATAGAATCAAAGGGCAGTATTACGAGTTTGAAAGGCGAAAATTTGTGCAAAGAGAATAATAGTTTGTCGAATGTCATATCTGAAAATATGAGCACACCGGAAGATTTCCTTCAAAATAGGAAGAGAAAGGATCAAAAAGAAGAAGAGCGTTAGATCGCAGAAATTGAAGAAAAAAGGCGGCACCTTTCTGCTTCTGCGTCAAAGAAAATATCCGATATATTAACATCTTCCGAAGTTATTGCATGGAGCGTTTTCGATTTAAGACAAGCGAGTGTACCAGTCACCCATTCCTTCCAGCGCACCAATTTTCAGCCAATTTAGGATATATCTAAACATAAATCACCCAACTTAAATCAGTTTATTTCGGAGAATGTTACAAATATACCCTTGAATAGCATTATTCGACCAAACTCGTCTCCATGGTCATTGTAGTCGCCCCCTAAAAGGATATCAAGCTTTGTTTCAACGTCACCTACCTTCAATTGAACTAAAAAATGATACCCGATAGATTTCCGATTCCAAATGTTGAAGAAATTATCGAGGACTTAAAGGACGTGAAATATTTTATACCAATTGACCTGTGCACCGGGTATTGGTAAATTCCGTTTGATGAAAAACGCAAAGATAAAAAATTTACAAGCAAGGTGGGCACATTTAGATTCGAGGAGATGCCATTCAGTGTCAGGCATGCATCAGATACGTTCTAAAACATGATGGATGAGGTTTTGAATGTAATTTCATTTGCGAGGGTATATATCGATGATGTGATAATATTTGGAAGATCTTTGATGAAAAAATATAAGCTATTAAGGCTGTTTTCGGTAGGATATCTACAGACAGCCTGAAAAATAAGTTGAGAACATGCTTCTTTGCGAAAAAATCTATCCAGGTACTCTGTCAAAAAAATGAAAGCAATAAAGTTGGCATCAAGGGTCGCTTCAAAGACAAAAGTTCGAAGCTTCCTAGGTCCGGTATCATATATCCGAGATTTCTCAAATATTTAGCCAAGAAAAAAACTCTTTTACATGCAGGTACTACGAAGAACAGGAAGTTTGCCTGGAGCAAATAAATGCGGGATGCATTCGGGTAACTTAAAGATAAGCTAGGTGTTCCTCCAATCCTACTGTAACCGGATCTCAAGAGGTCATTTATTGTTAAAACAGATGCCTCAGAACTGTCTTTGGGTGCGGCTTTGTCCCAGAAGAATGAAATAGGGGGGGTGTATTCCGTTCAATTGGCAATTCGCGCCCTAAATAACACAGAAAAGAGATACTCAGTCTGCAAGAATAAAGCACTATCTTTTTTCTGCGCGTTGAAAAAGTTTTTTGTCTATGTTTATCTCTCGAAAAATGTGTTTTGATAACTGATCATCCGAAAATTTAGACGGCATCCCAAAAAAATAGATGTACATAACCGTTTGGCTCGATTGCTTGAAATTTTTGCAGAATATTGGCTTTAAATTGTGCATAGACCCAGACGAAAATAATCATCTTGAGAGTGACCTATCACTTTTAAGATATACAATGATTCCAAGTGAGAAGGCTTCCGAGAAAATTTTTGGAGTTAACGGCATGCAGGTAGCACAAGGTAACAATTAGGAAGCTAATATTCAGGGACTATTGAAAACGCTTTATGGAAGTTAAAGGTTGATCTTGAGCGCAGAATTTGGTTAAGCAGGAACCAAAAGGTTTTACATCGTGGGGTGTGAAACTCTTATAATAAACCAAAGCCAGCCTCCGATTAGTAGACCCGTTGAAAGAAAGAATGAATATCTTGAGGACTTTTCATGATGCGTTAGGGCATTGGGATCTTGAAACATCCAAGCAATTCAATACAGAAATTTTCTGGTGGCCCAGTATCCATAAGGACATCTATAATTTCGCGAAAATCTGTGAAAATGTCAAAACATTTCACTCTGGTCCGAAAGTACAAGAATACTCTAGGCGTTCCAGTTTCCGGTCTCTTTGAGAGCTTCTCAATCGAATTCGCAAGCCCATTCAAGGAAACGTCTTCTAGAAGCAAATATCTCCCTACAGGGGTGAAGCATCTCACTTGATGGCCATTGTCGGTTTCAGTTGAGTAGGCTAATGCTGAGGTGGACTGAAGTTCCTCGAAAAAGAAATAATCGAATCGTTTGGTCTTTCTGAATGGATCATCTCGGGAAACGCCCTTTGTTTCACTGCAAGGCCACTTCTTCGCTTTTTGGGGAGAAAGGGATTCAGTTTGAAGCAGTTGTCGCTTGTTCTACTACGCCGAATTGGGAAGAAAGAAAGAATTACCGGATCCATCAAACCATAAATATCGAAAACCACATCGGAGAATGAAATCAAATGGGAAAACGATCTATCATAGATGCTATACGGTTATCGCCGAAGGAGATGAAAACTTGGACGCTTTCAGTCTGAGCTTTTGTACGAAAGGGCTCCGAGAATCCTAAAAAGAGATCTATTAACAAATAAAACCATTGCGGAGGGTGTAAATTTCGAACTATTTGCCACAGAAGGTTGGAACTCACTCCGCGCGTTAACAATGAAAAGAAACAAGGGTACAGAGCATCGATTCCAAACAGTTTCAGTCGGCCGTATAGAGTTATTGTTATACATGGAGAAGCTATTCATCAGGCTGTGAAGTAGCCGGCCTCCCAAAAGAAGTACTCGAGCCCTTGCAACGTTATGGAAGAAGGACACCTGCATTACAAGCTAAATTCAAGCTCAGGGAAGAGATCAAGTAGGGACATCCATACATGTCGTCTTTTTCCCTCACAAGAGACCCAACGAATGTCTTCTAGCACAGGAAGATGTGCAATCACGAAATACACTCATCTACAACTATAGAATGATTCATATGGGAGAAAAAGAGGCTGGGAATGGATTATCTCGTTCAAGCGGGACTATCTGACCTCCACGTAATCATCCAGTTCTTCATTAATAGATGCCTATGTTTCCGCAAGTTGAACGGCCTTTTTTGCCGAAGAAGATTACTAACTATTAATATTAGTTCTATTCTCGTTACAAAATGGGAGGTCTATGGAAGCCGGTCCAAACTTCGTGGAATTAATATATCATTATTCTATTGGAATGTACGGGGAAGTAGGTATCAGGAACTTATCGCAAACCTATCTGAATATTATCCACCCGGTATTCAGAGGGTCACAAGATTAGATCACGATGTAACTCAAAGTACTGAGGTAAAAACGACCATAAAGCGCACGGAATTTGACGTCACAGTCGCTGCAGCATGCCTTTCCATTAACACTAAACAAACTTCTCCAAATGTTTCCATCTCGCTAACAGCTACATCTATAGAACACTCTGAAAATACTGAAAGGTTAAAAATGGAGTGAACGGAAAAGTAAAAATCAAACTACCTGAGTTGAGATTTTTTGCAGCCGAATATGGTGCTACAGTAGACGTTAACGTACAAGAATGAGTATTTTTAGTGAAAAAGGAGTTATTTCTCTTGTAACCTATTCTAAAGGGTCAGTTTTCTGCCGCCTCGCTTCAAGCCTAAAAGGCCTCAAGAGCTAGTCGAAGCTTTTGTTTGAATTTGACTCCCATTTTAATTTCGTTCTCCTGTTAGAAGCAATTTGATCAGATTATATAGACTTTTTTCCAAATTTAAATCTCGATAAAACTACTAAAAACGGCAGAAAACCTAGGAAAATACTTCATTTAGACTTAGCTGATTTCAAGTAGATACTTTAGAGAAGCTAAAAATTTACTACTCACAATCTTCTTTCTTTAGATCAGAACCCACCACTTCCGTCAAGACGTCATAAGTACTCATTTAGTCCCCAAAAAAAACCGTGAGCGCCTCAAAATTTCCTACTCCCGCCTGCGAAGAAAATAATGCCCCTGCCATCAGACCCATGGTCGGGACTCTCTGGTCCATACATTTTATTCCTTCCCCCCCATTTCTATCCGCTCTGACTTGTCTCTCTTAATCTTCCTCATGCTTGAACCCCTCTTACTCATCCTCGGACACGTCCCCGCAGTCCTTACCTTCAATCCCATAGGCCATATCCGGGACCACCTATTCCTCGAAGCAATCCTTTGACCTACAGTCTTTCTTTTCCAAGTTCCCCTCCGCCGCAACCTGTGCCTCAATCATTACTAGATGACGCGTTCGCAGCGCCGCCAGGTGCTTCCTCTTTTCAGACGAAGTAAGTCCTATACTTCGGCTGCGTCCGAGGGGAAGGAGGGGAGACGGTTATGGGCGAGTATGGCAGGATTTGGAAATGGGGTGTGTAGGGGGAAGCACGGGCATGATGGATACTAAATAGTCTTAAATTGTCGGCTTTTGTTGTCCAAGGGCCGTGGATGAATTTATGCCCGCACCCTAAGGGTTTAAATAACTTCAGCAGGCTCAGATTTGCAGGCCTATTAACTCAAAAATAGGCTTGAATTAGTCTTGCAGTAGAAATTAGTTAAAGTCACCTCTCAAAAGATAAATTATGGAGAAAATTACAGGTCGAAATATTGATTATGGAAAAAGATATTTATGGTCGAAGAAGATCAAATACCCAGATAAGACTGTAAGAATCACTGTGCCAAATGGAGATAGTCGCACACAAAAGAGAAAAAGAAACGAGCATAAAGAATTGGGAATTTGACCGCTTGAAAGAAACAGGGAAGTGTGGAGAGAAACTTACGATAAAAAGTTTCTGCTCGTAAAGAGAATCCCTTCAGTTTCTCCCTTGACACTTTAATCATATTTCAAAATAGAATTTTCCGTCGCTTTCCTTTTCAAGGGCGTCATATTATAAATGGTTTTTCGAAAAGGAAGATGCGAAAATTTTAAACACAGAATAAGAGTCAAGGTAACAGAGAAATCGAGTTCTAAAATTAGTAAACTGATGTGCACTAAATTTTCACCCGAAAAAAAATCTAGAAGAGGACCAAACTCGGATACAGTTTCTGAATTTGCAAGATATTTTTAATTTGGATGATTGTGTCAAATTCATGGGTTGATTTTTTTATTTTGAGGCACGCTGTCATTAATAGATGTCATGACACGTCCGCAATCATGATACTTTTCGAAGACGTCGCCCTATTTAAAGTTCAAAGCCGACATCTTTGAGGAAAACCCTTCGCCATCAACTACCCCATCGGCTCACCTCTTTTTTGCCCTTAAAATGACCAACCTCTGCCCGCCCCTCGCAGTCGCCAATTCATCCCGAGGCCGCCATCCCCTCAACGCTCTGGCCCTGATGGCAAGTGGTCCAACCGATTACGATGACTACTGTGGAAGACTGGACCGGGAAAGCGTTCGGGAATGGGTCCGCCGCAACTGCTTCGAGCAGGCAGAAGAGGCAGAGGAGGAAGTGGAAGAAGAGGAGGTAGAGGAAGAGAAGAATGAAGAGGAGGACTGGGTGGAAACGTGGGAGCCACTAGTGTACAACGGTGGGGGAGCTCCTATGGAGAACCAAGAGGGAGACTGAGGGAGTAATCGATATCTCTCACTCTTCTGGCAAAGATGAAGATAAGTGCGAAGAGGAGGACGAGGAGGATGAAGGGGAGAGAGATATGGAAAATGCTGGAATAGTGGGGAGGGGGCCGGAAAGTATGGACCAGGTGTTCCCGACTCTGGAACCGGATGAGGGCATCTTCAGTGGTCTATATATCTCCCAGAAGGCAATGGAGAATTCTAAGCCGTTCGCGGATATTTGTGGGGACTGCTTTGGTGGAATGGATATTTCGGGGGAACTGTCTGGCTCTGATCTAGAGGACTAAGATATTAAGGAATAAATCGAGATATTTATCCTGATAGTATCTGCGCTTAGTCTTTCTCGTTCACACGATCCCGTTTGATGCATTTTATGGCTCTTAGTATGTTTCTTTGAGACTTTAGGGTTAGCCAAAAAGTCTATATAAGCTGAGTAAATTGCTTCCTCTTGGAGAGGTCAAGAAAGTTGGCAGACAAATTCAAGTCTAGTCCCGAGTAGTAAGAAGTTGTGAGTCAACTTCAAACCCAACAATCATTTTTCTTACGCTGGTCAGAGAGACTCAGTGGTAGACCCTGCTCCTTCTATACTTGCTTGTAGCCCTCTCAACTGTCTTCCTTACCAAACCCTTTTTGCTCGTTCAACTATACCATGGGAGCACTTTTTCCCCTTGCAACACCCCCTTCTTGGGTTAGTTTGTTCTGATTATCTCTTCTCCCGACGATTTACTCCTAAAAATATCTTCAGGAAGGGTAGTGGAGTTTGTTGTAAATGAAATGTTTCTGAACACTACTTGGGAATGCTGCGCTGGCTGCGCTGGATGAACTGGCGTTCTGCGCTGGCTGGATACTATTTAAGAATGCTGCGTTGGCTGCGCTAGCACTGGAATGCAAGTTTTCTATATTTATTTTGCCATGCTGCGCTGGCACTGGGATTCAAGTTTGATTCTAGATTATTTTTAGAGGTATGCTTTGCATTGTACTGTAGCGGTACAGAGCTGGCAAAGGTAATGCGCGGGTGCTACAAATTTAGGCATTTCACTGCTATATGTAAGGAGGGGCACTAGTGAAATTTTAGGAGTACTGAGGGATCAGAAAACCCTAGTGGGACGCTCACCAAACTAAACTCACGCACAAACTACAGTATAAAGGAAGTTGGCAGACAACTTCAGATTCAGTCCTGATTAGCTGGGAAGTTGAGACTCACCTTTAGACCCAAGAACCTTTTCTTTCGCCAGTGGCGGAGCATAAGTGGTATATCCTGCCACTTCAGAGTTTTCTACAAGAGCAGTCCCTCAGCTTTCACGTCCACTCCTCTCAACCACCCGTTAAAGTCTACCGTGGCACTTTAGTCGCTCGCAGCGAATCTCACCTCGGGTGGTTAGGGGTTCCTTCTTCCTTCGGTGCCATATTCTACCTATCAGAGTGACTAAATTGCAATGAAAATGAAAAAAAATTATATCTGCGTGCCCCTACATTAGGAGTCATGTTTAATGACACTTTAATTGGCATAGATCGAATATATCTTCCAAGAATAAAACATCTAAACCTTTCCCTCTTAATTGACGAGATAGCAGCTTTGGATGCTTCAAGGGCTAACTGTAAAGAATTTGTGAAATGACAACAAGGAGATGCTACCCGTAGTTAAAGACTACGGAAAGTTAAGAATAGAACCAAAACTGTATCAGGGTTTTGTTGCTGCCGATTCGGCACCTGGCAATATTACTTTACGATTCACTAACACCATACAAGTTTACTGGGCATCAGCCCGCTTGTCTTCTATAGTAAATGAACCCTCCGTGTTCCACCGTTCAATACTTCTTTTTCTTTATCTTAAGCCCCATTAGTGTCGACTGCCCTGTAGTATGGAGTTCCAGCTGCGCCAGCCGCAGCATTTTAGTGCATACGCAATACCATGCAAGTTGAGTCGGTTTCAACCAGCGCATTTGTCACAGAAAAAGAGCACTCCGTGTTCCCTCATTAGCGTCACCTTCTTGACAAAGAGTCAGTACCCCATTTCTTCTGAGACCGAAATCCTAGTGTTTGTCATAAGGGTGAATCGTCGGGAGAAGAGATAATCAGAACAAACTAACCCAAGAAGGGGGTGTTGCAAGGGGAAAAAGTGCTCCATGGTATAGTTGAACGAGCAAAAAGGGTTTGGTAAGGAAGACAGTTGAGAGGGCTACAAGCAAGTATAGAAGGAGCAGGGTCTACCACTGAGTCTCTCTGACCAGCGTAAGAAAAATGATTGTTGGGTTTGAAGTTGACTCACAACTTCTTACTACTCGGGACTAGACTTGAATTTGTCTGCCAACTTTCTTGACCTCTCCAAGAGGAAGCAATTTACTCAGCTTATATAGACTTTTTGGCTAACCCTAAAGTCTCAAAGAAACATACTAAGAGCCATAAAATGCATCAAACGGGATCGTGTGAACGAGAAAGACTAAGCGCAGATACTATCAGGATAAATATCTCGATTTATTCCTTAATATCTTAGTCCTCTAGATCAGAGCCAGACAGTTCCCCCGAAATATCCATTCCACCAAAGCAGTCCCCACAAATATCCGCGAACGGCTTAGAATTCTCCATTGCCTTCTGGGAGATATATAGACCACTGAAGATGCCCTCATCCGGTTCCAGAGTCGGGAACACCTGGTCCATACTTTCCGGCCCCCTCCCCACTATTCCAGCATTTTCCATATCTCTCTCCCCTTCATCCTCCTCGTCCTCCTCTTCGCACTTATCTTCATCTTTGCCAGAAGAGTGAGAGATATCGATTACTCCCTCAGTCTCCCTCTTGGTTCTCCATAGGAGCTCCCCCACCGTTGTACACTAGTGGCTCCCACGTTTCCACCCAGTCCTCCTCTTCATTCTTCTCTTCCTCTACCTCCTCCTCTACCTCTTCTACCTGCTCGAAGCAATTGCGGCGGACCTACTCCCGAACGCGTTCCGAGTCCATTCTTCTACAGTAGTCATCGTAGTCGGTTGGACCATTTACCGTCAGGGCCAGAGCGTTGAGGGGATGGGGGTCTCGGGATAACTTTGCAATGGTGATGGACGGGCGGGGAGTTTATCATGTTGAGGGCAAAACAAAAGGGGTGACCCGATGGGGTAGTTAATGGCAGGGGATTGCCTCAACGACGTCGATTTCGGACTTTAAATTGGTCAACGTATTCGGAAAGTTTCACGCCTTGGATGAAATAAAAATGTGAGGCAATGTTACAGCTTTGAATTTGCATGCGATGAAGACAATAACTAAAAATCTGCTTGATAAAATATCGGAACTGAATTTAGAGGACGAAGCGGATCACGAGTCGAAGATTCCTATTTTGAAAAAGGAGGGCCAAAATGCTCAAAGACAAAATAGAAATGGAGTTGCAAAGTGAATTTGGGTTCATGGGAAACCCCGTATCATGATTTTGTTTCCTAAAAGAAAATTGACGAGAAGATTTGTTTTGCAAGCTCATGGAGAAGGAGAACACAGAAGTTTGTATAGAGTACCGCTCTCCTACAGAAAGGACCGGTTCTGTAACATCAGATATCTCTATGTTTCATGAAACATGGCCATATTGCGCTTGATGCTTTTA